>CM057468.1:26671899-27296899 GCA_030035585.1 Dugong dugon
CCTGTGGATATGACTGAAAAAGGGGTGTCCTGATGAAAACAGACCTTCCTCCAGAGCTGACAGAGAGAAAAAACCTTCTTCATGAGCCAGCACCCTGAATTTTGGCTTCTGGCTGAAAGCAGAGAATACCATAAGGATGTTTATCCGTGTTTTATTGCCTATACAAAGGCATTTGACTGTGTGGATCATAACAAATTATGGATAACACTTTGAAGAATGGGAATTCCAGAACACTTAATTGTGCTCATGAGGAACCTGTGTATAGATCAAGAGGCGGTCGTTCGAACAGAACAAGGGGATACTGTGTGGTTTAAAATCAGGAAAGATGTGCTTCAGAATTGTATCCTTTCACCACACTTATTCAATCTGTGTGCTGAGCAGCTATTCTGAGAAGATAGACTATATGAAGAACGAGGAAGACTCATTAATGATCTGTGATATGCAGATGACACAACCTTGACTTGCTGAAAGTGAAGAGGGCTTGAAGCACTTACCGATGAAGATCAAAGACTTCAGTATGGATTACACCTCAACATAAAGAAAACACAAATCCTCACAACTGGACCAATAAGCAACATCATGATAAATGGAGAAAAGATTGAAGTTGTCAAGGATTTCATTTCACCTGGATTCACAATCAATGCCCATGGAAGCAGCAGTCAAGAAATCAAATGACATATTTCATTGGGTAAATGTGCTGCAAAAGACCTCTGTAAAGTCTTAAGGAACAAAGATGTCACCTTGAGGACTAACATATGCCTGACTCAAGCCATGATATTTTCAGTCTCCTCATATACATGTGAAAGCTGGACAATGAATAAGGAAGACTGATATAGAATTGATGCTTTGAATTATAGTTTTGGTGAAGAATATCACATATACCATGGACTGCCAGAAGAACAAGAAGTATAGCCAGAATGCTCTTTAGAAGCAAGAATGGTGAGACTTTGTCTCACACACTTTGAACATTCATCAGGAGGGACATCCCTCGAGAAGGACATCATGCTTGGTAAAGTAGAGGGTCAGCAAAAAAGAGGAAGACCATGTGTGAGATAGATTGACACAATGGCTGCAATGTTGGGCTCAAACATAGCAACCATTGTGAGGATGGTGCTGGCCCGGGCAATGTTTCATTCTGTTGTACATAGGGTCGTATGAGTCAGAACCATCTCAATGGTACCTAACAACGACAGCCTTCTAAACTGTGAGGAAATAAATTTCTGTCTGTTGAAGTCATTCACTTATGGTGTTTTTGTTACAGCAGCACTAGATAACTAAGACTGCCACCTTAATAGGAATATGGCCTTACCCATACACCATAAGTAACTCTGGGAAATGAGGGCTAGTTGTGAGAATAATAGGAAAGGAATTGGAGCTTGTTGAACAGATTGATATCTCTGCCATATGAGAATTTATAATTTTGTTACAGTGAAACACCTGTTCACAGACTATAATTCACGGGTTCATCCATTAAACACACACTGAGCACTCACTCTGCACATGACACTGAAAAGTCCCGGGGAATAAAAAATAACTTAATCATAGTTCTGCTATTTAGGAACTTACAGTTATAAATTGCCTATGAACCCCCTCCAAGAGTAACTTATTTCTCTGGAATCCAGTAAAGCAGAATTGCTTTGCTTCTTACTTGTCCATGATATTTTGTCCTTATCAAGAGACTGCTTACTTTAGAATACAGAATGACTCAGAAATGCGTCAATAACATTATTCTAGTAAAGGACATAAATTAGGCCACTGAGCTGTCTTCCTTAATTTGAAAATTTTCATAAAAGCATTTTAAAACTTGTCTTTGTTAGGAATGGGCTTCATTTATTTGCTTTTCGAAACTTTCTCAAGTTTTTCAGATTTACTTATGGAAGAGTGATTGTCTTATACATTTAATACACACCATAGGATAATGTTAAAATTTTATTTACTGCAGTAATACTGTAGTGGTTAAGAATGGAGGCTTTGCCTGTGAGCGGCCATCTAAGATACTCCACTGGTCTCATCCCTTCGGGCGCAAGGGAGAATGAAGAGAACAGGATACAAGGAAAAGATTAGTCCAAAGGACTAATTGTCCACAGCTACCAAGGCCTCCACCAGACTGAGTCCAATACAGCTAGATGGTGCCCGGCTACCATCACTGACTGCTCTGACCAGAATCACAATAGAGGGTTCTGGATAGAGCTGGAGAAGGATGTAGAGCATAATTGTAACTCACAAAAAAAAAAAAACCGACCAGATTTACTGGCCTAAAGGAGACTGGAGGAACCTCAAGAGTATGGCCCCCAGACACCCTTTTAGCTCAGTGGTGAAGTTACCTCTCAGGTTCACTGTTCAGCCTGGGAGTGGACAGCCCTGTAAAACTAAATGAGACTAACGAGGTACAGGAGTTCAGTGACAAGGGCCAGAAGGCAGAAGGGGACAAGGAAGCTGGTGATAGGGAACCCAAGGTTGAGTAAGGATATTGTTGATGTGTTGTGAGATTGTTAACCATTGTCATAGGGCAACATTTGCAGTAACTGTTACATGAGAAACTATTTTGTTCTGTAAGCCTTCATCTTAAGTGAGAATAACAGCACAATTGGAAGAGTGTAGTCAACATCACCGAACTGTGTATGTAGAAATTTTTGAAATGGTGTATCTTTGGTTATGTGTATTTTCACCAAAAAAAAAAAAAAAAAAAGGTTGAGAATTTAGAGGGTTAATATGTTGTGGGGTTGTTAATCAATGTCATAAAACAACGTGTGCTACTGTTTCATTAGAAACTGTTTGTTCTGTAAGCCTTCACCTGAAGTACAATAAAACATATATATATAAAAAAAAAGAATGTAGGCTTTGGAAACAAATAGACTTGGGTTTATATTCTAGCTCCTGAATATAATTGAACTATGCAACCAGGGACAGTTACTAAATCTTTATATGCTTTACTTTTCTCTCTCTTTTCTTTTTAAAGAATCAAGATTAAAAGGATTCTTTTGTGAATTAAATGATGTAAACACATAAAGCTTTTAGCACAGTTTTTGGCATGGACTAGTGCTCAATATAATTTCATTGTGTGTAAAATTTGAGGGCATTTTCAAGACTGTAATTTTAAGAACTAAAAAAGATTTTAGAAGATTAAAAAGGGTGACTCAAGTGAATGAAATGCAAAATTTACTAATTTACTGAATACAAGGTGAGTTATACTATAAATGACTCAATGGAATTTTCACAAATTTAAGAAATAAAATTAGTTTAGTGAAATCATTCCATAACAGTGTCATTAACTGGAAAGAATAACTGGTTCCTAGTGGATTATCTGGGGCCCTGGTGGGGCAGTGGTTAAGAGCTGCTAGCTAAAAGGTTGGCAGTTCAAATCTACCCACTGCTCCTTGGAAACCTTATGGGGCACATTCTGCTCTGTCCCACAGGGAAGCTGTGAGTCTGAATCGACTCAACGGCACCTAACAACAATAGTGGACTATCTAGAGATTACACAAACAAATTTGGTTAAACTACATATATTAGTGCTATAATTTATTAAGGAGGGCTGGTGTCACAGTGGTTAACAGCTATGGCTGCTAATCAAAAGATCTGCAGTTCAAATCCACCACCCGCTCCTTGGAAACCCTATGGGGCAGTTCTACTGTCCTATAGGGTCACTATGAGCTGCGATCAACTTGATGGAAACAGGTTTGTTTCTGGTTTATAATTAATTATATAACACAAAGGGAAGACATCCAAAAGGAAATAATTATTTGGAACATCATATTTATAATGGTTCATTTTATTCTTACTATGGAGTGAATTTTACATAATACTCTCGGCTCTTAACTAGTGTATCTACTAAAAATGTTCATATATAGAAGTTATCTGTGTCTTTCACATAGACAACATTAAAGATTACTTATAATTATGTACATTAATATGTATATAAATATATACGAATATATAAATAAATAAATACACACACATACAAATTTGTGATTTAACATTCAGGCAAGGTTTGCTCTTCCTGAGGTACTGACAATCCCACTTTTTTTCAGACAAGCACAATTTCATAAATAATTCTCCTTTTCTTTTTCTGATTTGATGAAAATTCATAGCTAAATCTACTTCTAAAGAGCAGTGAATATATATTTTTGTTTGTTTTACAACATATGTACTATTTAACTTATTTGTAGATAGTTCTAAGTTTATGATTTTGAGCTTATTGTAAGTTGGTTAACATTTCAAAATGGGGATATGTCAATCTATAACTGATAAAAGAATAGCAAATTTACCTTTGCCATATACTTTGTTTGTAAGAGCACATGCTTATAAGATCATAAATGAATACTTATTGTTTATGACTTTGCTGCAATATCTTCAGCATGTACTTAAACATACAAGTGTTTTTTGTCTATTTTATCATTATTGTTTAAATAGAATACAGAAGTTTAGATTGTGCTAACTTGGTTCTTTGTAGCTGATCAATCAAGCCATTTCTGTGGACTAAAGCATGGCAGACCAACTCAATCTTTGAAAATATGAAAAATTTTTACAGAAATACTGTAAAAAGACAAAATGAAAGCTGAGTGTACGTGGATTATTTGGGTTATGAAATTACTGAGTTTTCTGTTTAAAAATCACTTTTTTTGATTTGTAACAATCCTTATGGGAGAACTATTTTATTTAATTTTACTGTAGAAGTTCAGTTAATTTTCAGATGGAAAGAAGACTGCACAAGATTCACTGAAAACTGTGTGCACAGTGATAGAACAATGTGCCTGCTTTCTACATAAGGTCTGCTTAAAGAGTATGCAGCATCTGGATGATTTTGTCTCTTTTTATTTTTAGTTTTATAGCAATGCCATGGTAGCATTGGGAAATGTGTTCAGAATGTTTATAAATAAGTGCAGGAAATAACTCTGAAATCAGCAGCTGTTCAGGCTCATGCATCTTTTCAAGTGAATAGATACATACATCTCTCTAGTAAAAGGAATTTTGAATATAATCAAAGCTCTAAATTTTGAAATAAGAACCCCCATGACCCATTGCCTTCAAGTAGATTCCTACTCGTAGCAACCCTATTGGACAGAGTAGCACTGCCCCATAGGGTTTCCAGGGAGCAGCTGGTGGCTTGAAACTGTTGACCTTTTGCTCAGCAGCTGAGCTCTTAACAACAGAGCCACCAGGGCTCCAAGATAAGACACTACCTGTTTTTAAATGTTAAGTACTTTTCCATGAATATGCCCAACTGGGCAAAGGCATTACTACTTGAAAACTATCTGAAGAAAGATGATGTTGAATATAATTTCCCATTAGAATAAAACTAATTCACTCAGTATTTGTAATTCCTTCTTACAAATCTTTTTCCTTTTTTCCTACACCTGTGCATGTCAACACACAATGGATAATATGATGTTTTAACATGTTTAAAAATTACTTATTAAATAATATAATTTTAAATAAAATATTACTTTTACACTAGATGGACTCAAGTGCATTTTGCCAAAAATTCAAAATACTTTCAAAGGTGATGCTGAAACATGTGTGTAGTGTTCTGATCTAAAGTGCAATATGAGCAGAAATAGAGCCCCCTGAGGAAGCAGGAGGTTTGTAGTAAGCTGATGATGAAGGGATTGTCCATAACAGTGAAGAGCTGGGGCTGCAGAGATAGGATCTGAGAAGTCCTGAACACTGGGTTGATTGGAGAATGAGATTTCTTAGTTTTCATAGGAAACAATAGGAGTGGACAGGCAGGAACATAACAAAACTTCAGTGATGATTAGAACACCATTGCTCATATAAAATGAAGAGAAAAGTAGACAATAAAGCACTTCCAGGGATACCCAAAAGGTGTGGAGACTGATGGCACTAGAAATGGCAACAGTTAAAAAAAAAAAAGAGTATGCAAAACAGATAACAAAGCCACATTTTACTTAGGAGGAATCCATCACCCATGGTAGATGCAATCTGCCAGAAGCACTCTCCAATCATATGGATTCTCCGAGTCACGAGGTAAAGCTGAGGTGTGGGCACAATAGCTTGAAAATTTTGAGCAGCTGCAGCAATCCTTAGTGGTGCAGTGGTTAAGCTCTCTGCTGTTAACTGAAAGATCAGCAATGTAAACCCAACTGCTCCACAGTTGAAAGATGTGGAAGTCTACTTCCATAAATATTCCAGCTTTGGAAATCCTAAGGGGCAGTTCTATTCTGTCCTATAGGGTCACTGCGAGTTAGAATAAAATCAAATACATTGGGTTAGGGTCTTACAAGTCACAAGTCTCAGGAACATGTGGAAGAGATGGAAGTTGGTATTTCAAAGTTTTTTCTTCCGTATCTGTAAAAAGAGAGGAATCTTGATGATTGTGAATATTTCAGGACTTCATAGAGGGTCCAAATCAATATTTTTATTCTTCCAATAATACTGTGGTCCAGAGATAAAACTAAGAAAATAGTTTCAATATATTTAGTTCTATATTTAGTTCTAAGGAGGCTTTAACAGTTAAAAGTTTCAATAATTTTTGTCTGGAGCATTGAGTATCCTAATGAATTTAAAGTTTTAGTTAGACTTTATCAGCAAACTAGTATTGTTAAAATTTAACTGGAATTAAAATGTGTCTAGAAGTGTTCTCAAATGAGATGTGTTCTCTCATTTTAACTTGGAGCTAACAATAGAATGGGTGAAATTTTGTAATTGTTTGATAAAATCTATAATGTTTTTCCAAACATATATTAATTGTAAAAGTTGCCAGGGTTTATTACTACAGTTGCAGAATAAAGTCTTCTGCTACTCATGTTATTTTATGTTTCTTATAATTAACATGGCCCCCAAGAGCCTGTCAGTTTGTTGTACTATGAGGACTTGTGTGTTGCTGTGATGCTGGAAGTTATGCCACTGGAATTCAAATACCAGCAGGGTTACCCAGGGTGGACAGGTTTCAGCTGAGTTTCCAGACTAGGAAAGACTAGAAAGAAGGACCTGGAAGTCTACCTCTGAAAAGATTTTGCCAGTGAAAACCTTATGAACAGCAACAGAACATTGTCTGATATAGTGCTGGAAGATGAGCCCTTCAGGTCAGGAGATACTCAAAAGACAACAGGGGAAGAGCTGACTCATAAAGTAGGGTGGACCTTAATGATGTGAATAGAGTTAAGCTTTCCGGATCTTTATCTGTTAATGTGGCATGACTCAAAATGAGAAGAAACAGCTGCAAACATCCATCAGAATATGGAATGCATGAATTATGAATCTAGGAAAATTGGAAATCATCAAAAATGAAATGGACTGCATAATTATTGATATCCTAGGCATTAGTGAGCTTAAATGGACTGGTATTGGCCATTTAGAGTAAGACAATCGTATGATCTTCTATGCCAGAAGTGACAATTTGAAGAGGAATTGCATTGCATTCATTGTCAAAAAGAACATTTCAAGATCTATGATGAAGTACAATGTTGTCAATGATAAGAAAATATCCATATGCCTACAAGAAAGACCAGTTAATATGACTATTATTCAAATTTATGCACCAACCACTAAGGCCAAAGATGAAGAAATTGAAGATTTTTACCAACTTCTGCAGTCTGAAATTGATCCACCATGCAATCAAGATGCATTGATAATTACTGGTGATTGTAATGTGAAAGTTGGAAACAAACAAACAAAAAAAAGAATTGGTAGTTAGAAAATATCGCCTTGATGGTAGAAACGATACCAGATACCATGCGATAGAATTTTGCAAGACCAACAACTTCTTCATTGCAAATAATTTTTTTCAACAACATAAATGGTGACTATGCATGTGGACCTCACCAGATGGAATACACAGAAATTAAATCCACTACATCTGTGGAAAGAGATAATGGAAAAGCTCAATATCATCAGTCAGAACAAGGCCAGGGGCCGACTGGGGAACAGACTATCAATTGCTCATATGCAAGTTTAAGTTGAAGCTGAAGAAAATCAGACCAAGTCCATGAGAGTTGAAGTATGACCTTGAGTATATCCCATCTTAATTTTTCAGACCATCTCAAGAACCGATTTGAGCACTGAACACTAATGTCCAAAGACCAGACAAGTTGTGGAATGACATCAAGGACTTCAGACGTGAAGAAAGCAAAAGGTCATTAAAAAGAAAGAAAAGACCAAAATGGATGTCAGAAGAGACTCTGAAAGTTACTCTTGAATGTCAAGTAGCTAAAGCAAATGGAAGAAATGATGAAGTGAAAGAACTGAACAGAAGATTTCAAAGGGCAGCTCTAGAAGACAAAGTAAAGTATTACAATGAACTGTGCAAATTCCTGGAGAGAGAGGAAAGCAAAAGGGAAGAATATGCTGGACATTTCTCAAGCTGAAAGCACTGAAGAAAATATTCAGGCCTCAAGTTGCAATATTGAAGGATTCTATGGGGAAGAAATTAAACGACACAGGAAGCATCAAAGAAGATGGAAGGAATATGCAGACTCACTATATCAAAAAGAACTGGTTGACGTTAAACCATTTTAGTAGGTAACATATGATCAGGAACCAATGGTACTGAAGGAGGAGTTCTAAGCTGCACAGAAGGCCTTGGTGAAAATCAAGTTTCCAGGAATTGACAGAATACCAGTTGAGATGTTTCAACAAATGGATGAAGCACTGGAAGTGCTCACTTGTCTATGCCAAGAAATTTGAAAACAGCTAACTGGCCAACTCTCTAGAAGTGATTCATATTTGTGCCTATTCCAAAGAAAGAGGATCAAACCAAAAGCAGAAATTACCAAACAATATCTTTAATATCACATGCGAGTAAAATTTTGCTGAAGATCATACAAAAGTGGCTACAGCAGTACATCGACAGGGAACTGCCAGAAAATCAAGCCAGATTCACAAGAGGTTGAGGGATATCATTGCTGATGTCTGATGGATCCTGGCTGAAAGCAGAGAATACCAGAAAGATGTTTATCTGTGTTTTATGGACTATGCAAAGGCATTCGACTGTGTGGTTCATAACAAATTATGGATAACATTGGGAAGAATGGGAATTCCAGAACACTTAATTGTGCTCATGAGGAACCTGTACATAGATCAAGAGGCAGTCATTCTAACAGAACAAGGGGATACTTGGTGGTTTAAAGTCAGTAAAGATGTGTGTCAGGGTTGTATCCTTTCACCATACCTATTCAATCTTCATGCTGAGCAAATAATCTGAGACTCTGGACTATATGAAGAAGAATGTGGCATCAGGACCGGAGGAAGACTCATTAAGAAACTGTGATATGCAGAAGACAAAATCTTGCTTGCTGAAAGTGAAGAAGACTTGAAGCACTTACTGATGAAGATCAAAAACCACAGCCTTCAGTATGGATTACACCTCAACATAAAGAAAACACAAATCCTCACAACTGGACCAATAAGCAACACCATGATAAATGGAGAAAAGATTGAAATTGTCAAGGGTTTCATTTTACCTGGATCCACAATCAACACCCATGGAAGCAGCAGTCAAAAAATCAAAAGACATATTGCATTGGGCAAATCTGCTGCAAAAGACCTCTTTAAAGCGTTAAAAAGCAAAGATGCCACCTTGAAGACTAAGTTGCGTCTGCCCCAGGCCATGGTGTTTTCAATTGTCTCATATGCACGTTAAAGCTGGTTAATGAATAAGAAAGACCGAAGAAGAATCGACGCCTTTGAATTATGGTATTGATGAAGAAAATTGAATATACCATGGACTTCCAGAAGAACAAACAAATCTGTCTCGAAAGAAGTACAACCAGAATGCTCCTTAGAAACAAGGATGGTGAGACTTCGTCCACACGCTTTGGATATGTCATCAGGAGGGATCAGTTCCTGGAGAAGGGCATCATTTTTGGTAAAGTAGAGGGTCAGCAAAAAAGAGGAAGACCCTCAAGAGATGGATTGACACAGTGGCTGCTACAATGGTCTGAAGTATAACAATGATTGTGAAGATGGAGCAGGACTGGGCAGTGTTTTTTCTGTTGTACATGGAATCACTATGAATTGGAACTGACTCAATGGCACCTAACGACAACATAATTAACCTGGAGAAACATTACCTTAAAAGCAGAGTAAAGAATCCAAAAAATACACCACTCCTCCATAAAAGCAATGAGAATCCTGGAAAAATGATGGAAATTTACCTTTTCAGAACTCTGGAAATTAGCCAAAAGCTTGCAACAACCTGAGGAGGATTTATTGAAGAAAACCATCTCAATCTTGGTAAGAACAGTAAACTTCGTGGCATTTTAATTTTCTCCTTCCCATTCTTGCTCCCCAACTCTGTGGTAGCCTGGAAACCAACAGGCCTGAAACTATGGTATGTATGAAAACCAGAAGTCTAGCAGCCACAGGAGTGGTGCAAAATGTATTTGAACCTCTGTACCATCATAATCTACAGAGAATTATCACAATGACCTGCTTTTCACATCCCTGAGAAGCTGAATTCTCTGTGCTTCTCTTTATTTGACCTGATTCAGAGCGTACTCTGTATAAACAGTCTAACCCCAGGGTAATCGTTGAAAAGTATCAGTGGCAATTGTTTTCCACTGCGGCATTCTGAGGCAGTGGTACCAGCTGGGGCTAGCTAGTGTTGACCAACAGACTTAAAAGGAAAAACTTATGAATGAGATGTCCATATGGGACTTTGAAAAAATCTGATATTTTTCTGGTAATCTACAAAGTGACATGCATGTGCAAGACTTTGCACATTCCCAAGAAAGACCTGAGAAGGACCTAAACTCTTACCTCTGGCTGACCTTGAGTCTCGATGCAATGTGAGGTAAATACTAAGGCACAGTTGTAAATGGCCTGCCCCAACTTACACAAAGAGGCTCTTGACAAAGGCTGGAGGACTTACTGTTTCAAGATATTTAAGAAAGATTGGACCAATCATTAGTTGATCAATAAGCAAACAGAGGAGGGACTACAATGACCAAACACAACAAGGAATATAGACTTTACAGAATTAGTCTAGGAAAGTCACTGAATAATCAAACAGCAATAACAACAACAAAAACAAACCTTAGAATAGGCAGGTGGATCTGATTTCCACAGCTGCCACATTTTCTGAGATACCATGATATTATTTAAAATAATCAGTTTTTTATTTTAAAAAAGTATAAGCCATGTCAAGAAATTCTAGAGTTGAAAAATAAATATGATGGAAATTTCCCTCAAATGGCTCAGAAGCAGGTTTGAGCAGGCAAAAGACACAATCATCAGATTTGAAGATATGCAATTATCTAGACTGAGGAACAGAGAGGAAAAAAAAAAAAAGAATGAGAAAAAATGAAGAGAGTCTCAGAGATAAAATGTGGAGAGCCAACAGGCATACCGGAGCTCTGGTAGCACAATGGTTAAGCATTTGGCTTTTAATCAAAAAGTCAGCAGTCTGAATCCACCAGCCGCTCCTTGGAAACTCTATGAGGCAGTTCTACTCTGTCCTATATGGTCAGTATGAATCCGAATGACTCCATGGAATTTTTTTTTTTAAACAGGCATACCAACATACGTATAATGACAAACCCAGCAGGGGCAGAAATAATACTTAAAGAAATAATGACCAAATCTGATGAAAAACATTAATTTACACATTCAAGAAACTAAAAGCATTCTAAGTAGGATAAACTGGAAGAAATTCACACCTAGACATATCATAGTCAAACTGTTGAAAGCCAAAGACAGAATCTCGAAATCATTAAGAGAAAAATGACTCATTATATACAAAGGATCCTCAATAAGACTAACAGATGAATTTTCATCAGAAACTTTGGAGACAAGAATGCAGAGGAATGGCATATTCAAAATGCTGAGAGAAAAAGACTGTCAATCCAAAATTATATATCCAGCAAAGGTATCTTTCAAGAAGAAGAAATTAAGCCATTTCCAGATAAACACATAGAAAATGTATTGCAATCTGAACTGCCCTAAGAGACTCCTTCAGGTTAAAATGAAAGGACGCTAGACATTAATTCAAACTGAGAGGAAAAAATAAAGAACACCAGTAAAGTAACTACACAGTTGTCTTAGACTGGGTTCTCTAAAGAAGCAAAACCAGTAAAGCATATAAATATATATATATATGTATAGAGATCTACATCAAGGAAATGGCTCACTTGTAGAGGCTGCAATGTTCCAAGGCCATGGGTCAAGATAGAGGCTTCTTCTTATTTACGCAGCCACAGGGGCTGGTGAACCCAAGACTGGCAGGTCAGAGAGAAGAGCTCTTGCTCACAGTTTTCAAAGACCGATGAATCCCAAAATCGGCAGGGAAGACCACAGGTAAGCTGCTAGCTAAAGTTCCAAGAACTGAAGGTTAGACCAACAGCAGCCAGATGCAGGATCCAGAGCCAGCAAAAGACCCCCAAGCCTTGCCAGAATGTCCACTTATATTTGATGCAGGCCACATGCCCAAGGAATCTCCCTTTCAGTTGATTGGCTATTCACAGCAGATCCTATTGTGGAGATGATCACAGCATCATATGATTGTCAAACCACTGAGAATCATGGCTCAGCCAAGTTGACACACAACATTAGCCATAAAAATAGGTAAATATAAAAATAGTTTTGTTTGTAATTCTTTAACTACCTGATTTTAAAGACTACTGCATATAGCAATAATTATAAAACTTTATTGATGGCCTTGAAATGTATAAAGATGTAAATTGTATGATAATAAACCACCAAGAAAAAAGGTGGGAAAGAAGTTGTGTGGGAGCAAAGTTCTGTATATTATTGAAAGTAAATTGACATTAATCCACATTGGATGTTTTAATCTAAGCTGTTAACTGAAATTACCAGTGGAACTAATAAGAAAATAACTGAAAAAAAAAATACAGTAGAACAAACAACAAAGGAACTAAAATAGTATACTAGCAAACATTAATACAAAAGGAGAGAGAAATTGATAAATAAATGTACAAATATCACATTACAAAAGCAAACACATTGCCACCAAGTTGATTCTGACCATAACGACCCTATAGAACAGAGCAGAACTGCCCCATAGCATTTCCAAGGAGTAGCTGGTGTATTTGAACAGCCAGCCTTTTGGTTAGCAGCCGTATCACTTAACCACTGCACCACCAGCTATCTGAAATATCACATAAGGCATATATAAAACAGATAACAGAGGGCAAAAACAAACTACCCTAATTAAATGTGAATGTAGTAAACATTCTAATCATAATACCAAGATTTTAATAATACATATAAAAACTTTAAAACAGAAATTTTCCCAGACACAAAGAATGAAATTATAATAAGAGTCAATTCATCAGGTAGAAATAACTATTATAAATGTATACACACCTAACAACGGAGCCCCAAAATATATGAAAGACAAAATTGACAGAACTGAAAAGAGAAGTAGACATTTCAATGATAACCACTGGATACTTTAATACCATACTTCCAATAAAGCATAAGATAATTAGGGATAAGATAAATAAATAGAGGAATTTCATCATGAAACAGAGGAATAAACTAACTAAACTTAATAGACACCTATAGTACAGTCCATCAAATAACAGAAAAATACACCACATACTCAAGTAAGTGCACATGGAACATTCTTCAACTTAAGTCATATGTTAGGACATAAAATACCATAAATTTGAAAGGATTGACATCACACAAAGTTACAAGGTTTGTTAAACATACAAAATTTGTTCCTTAACCACAAGGTAATGACATTAGAAATCAATAATTTTTTTGGAAAATTAAGAATGTGTGGAAATTAAGAAAAACAAAACAAATAACAAAAAAAAAAAAAACAAAACTCCTAGATAACTGATAGGTCAAAGAAAAAAATCACACTTTAGAAAATACTTTAAGATGATTAAAATGAAAACACAAAATACTAAAATTTATGAAATGCTGTAAAAGTGGCCCTTAGAAGAAAACTTAGAACTGTAAATATCTATATTTAATAAAGAAGAAAGATCTTAAATCAATAACTTAATCTTCTACATTAATAAATTAGAAAAATAGGAGCAGACTAAACCCAAATACAGAATATATAAGGAAATAATAAAAGATTAGCATACATAAATGCATACATAAATATAATAGAGAATATAAAAATATTGAAAAATTAACAAAAAGAAAACTTTTGTTTCACATATCAAAACATCAGCTTTTGTTGTTGTTGTTAGCTGCCATCTAGTCAATTCTGACTCAGAGTGACCCTATGTACAACAAAAGGAAATACTGCCAGGTCCTGTGCCATTAGCTAGACGTGAAAAAAAAGAAAATGAGTGAAGATTCTCCTTGCTAAAATCAGTTACGAAAGGAAGCACATCACTACTACTGACCTTACAGAATTAAAATAGATTATAGGAAAATATGATAAACAATGGTATACCAACAACCCAAATAAATGAAGTGAAGAAATTCCTGGAAAACACAAACTACTAAAATTGACTCAAGATGAAATAGAAAATTTGAACAGATCTATAAGCAATAAAGAGAATGAACCAGTAATCAAAAACCCAAAGAAAATCAAGGACCAGATGGCTTCACTTGTGAATTCTACAAAAATTTTTAAAGAAAATTTAACTTCAATTCCACATAAATTCTTCCAAAACAATAGAAGATGAAGGAAAACTTCCTAACTCATTCTATGAGATCAGTGTTATCCTGATACCAAAGCCAGATAAACATCACAAAGAAAGAAAATTGCATGCCAAAACTCTTTAGGAATATAGATTAAAAAATAAATCAAATCCAGAAACAAATCAATAGTATTATACAACACAATCAAGAGGGATTTAACCAAGTTTTAATGTATGAAAATCAATCTGTGCACATTCTAGTAATAGTTTGGAAGACAAAACCCACATTATTATCTCAGTGTTAAAAAAACTGAAACCTTCCAAAATATTTTCATGAAAACAATCAATAACTAATATTAAAAGGAAGCTTGCTCAACCTGATAAAGGATATCTACAAAAACTCACAGCTAACATCACACTTATTGCTGAAATACTAAATGTCTTGCACCTAATTTTAAAGACAAAACAAGGATGTCTACTCTCATCACTTCTATTTAGCATTTTACTGGAGTTTCTAGCTGGTGCTTAGGAGAGAAAAAAAGAAATAAAAAGCAACTGGAATGAAAAAGAAGAAGTAACATTATCACTACTTCCAGTTGACATGATCTTGTATAAAGAAAATTTTAAGGAATAAATAATGACAACAACAAAATTATTAGAGCTAATAAACAAGTTTATTAAGGTTGCAGTTACAATACAGATATACAAAAATCAATTGTACATCTATAACTATCATGAACACTTTAAAAATAAAATTACCAAAACAATTTCCCTTACATTAACATCAAAAATTACAAACCGTTTAATTTCACAAAAATACACAATGTTTATAACTTAAAACTACAAAACATTTTAAATACAATTAAATATATTTTAAAAAAATGGAGAGACATTGCATGTTCATAGATAAGACTACTTTTTATTGTTAAGGTTTCAATAGCTCTTAAATTGATCTATAGAGTTAACACCATCCCTATCAAATTCTCAGCACTATTTTTGCAGAAACTGACAAACTGATGCTAAAATTCTTGTGAAATTACAAGGAACCCAGAATAGCCAAAACAATTTTTTTTTAAAAAAAGAACAAAATTGGAAGGCTCACACTTCCCAATGTCAAAATGTAGTACAAAGCCACAGTAATCAAGACAATACTATACCAGCATAAGGATAGACTCGTAAATAAGTGTAATATAATTGAGAGTTGGAGATTTCAATAGCACACATTCCCTGAACATAAGCTCCGATTATGGCCATTTGATGTTTAAAAAGGCTGCCAAAATAATTCAAAATGGAAAAATTACTATGTTCAAATAAGGGTGTTGGAACAATTGAATAGCTATTTAAAAATAAATAAATTCAAGTAGGATAATGTAATCTACAGTTCTGCCAGTGATAGGATAATATCTGTACACCTACAAGGAAGAACAGCTAATACAACTCTTTCTCAAATTTACACACCAAACTCTAATGCTAAAGATGAAGAAACTGAAGATTTTTACCAACTTCTGTAGTATGAAATTGATCAAACATGCAATCAACATGCGTTGCTAATTATTGATGATTGGCCTGTGAAAGTTGGAAACAAAGAAGGATCAGTAATTGGAAAATATGGCCTGGGTGATAGAAACAATGCCAAAAATTGCATGAAAGAATTTTGCAAGGCCAATGACCTAGTCTTTGGAAATACCTTTTTTCAACAACGTAAATGGCAATTATACATGCAGACCTCACCAGATGAAATACACAGGAATAAAATCAACAAACAAGGCCAGGAGCCCACAATCAATTGCTCATACACAAGTTCAAGTTAAAACTGAAGAAAATTAAAACAAGTTCACAAGCGCCAAAGCACAAATTTGAGTATATTCCACCTGAATTTAGAGACTGTCTCAAGAATAGATTTGATGCATTGAACACTAATGACTGAAGACCAGATGAACTGTGGGATGACATCAAGGAAGAAAGCAAAAGGTCATTAAAAAGACAGGAAATGAAGAAAAGACCAAAATGGTTGTCAAGGGAGACTCTGCAACTTGCTTTTGAATGTAGAGTAGCTAAAGTGAATAGAAGAAATGATGAAGTAAAAGAGCCTAACAGATGATTTCAAATAGTGGCTCGTGAAGACAAAGTAAAATATTATAATTAAATGTGCAAAGATCTAGAGTTAGAAAACCAAAAGGCAAGAACGTGTTTCTCAAGCTGAAAAAACCGAAGGAAAATTTCAAGCCTCAAGTAGCAATAATAAAGGATTCTAAGGGCAAAATATTGAAAGATGCAGGAAGCATCAATAGATTGAAGGACTATGGAGTCACTGTACCAAAAAGAATTGGTCAATGTTCAACTGTATCAGGAGGTAGCATATGATCAAAAACCAATGCTTCTAAAGGAAGAAGTGCAAGCTGCGCTGAAGACATTGGGCAAAAAATCAGGCTCCAGGATTCGAGGAAATACTAATTGAGATCTTTCCACAAACAGATGCAAATTTGGAAACACTCTATGGTTTATAGCCAAGAAATTTGGAAGACAGTTCCCTGGCCAAATGTCTGGAAGACATCCATGTTTGTGCCTATTCCAAAGAAAGGTGATCAACAGAATGCAGAAATTACTGAACAGTATCATTAATATCACACACAAGTAACATTTTGCTGAAGATAATTGAAAAACAATTGCAGGATTACATGGTCAGAAAATCAAGCCAGATTCAGAAGAGTACATGAAAGGAGGGATATCATTGCTGAAGTCAGATGCATCTTGGCTGAAAGCAGAGAATACCAGAAAGAAGTTTACCGGTGTTTCATTGACTATACAAAGGCATATGACTATGTGGATCATAACAAATTATGGATAACATGATGAAGAACAGGAATTCCAGTACACTTAATTGTGTTCATAAGGAACCTGTACATAGACCAAGAAGTAATTGTTCGAACAGAAGAAGGGGATACTGCACGGTTTGAAATCAAGAAAGGTGTGTGTCAGGGATGTATTCTTTCATCAGACTTATTCAATCTGCATGCTTAGTAAATTATTCAAGAAGATAGACTATATGAAGAAAAATGCGCAATCAGGATTGGAGGAAGACAAATTAACACCTGTGATACGCAGATGAGAAAACCTTGCTTGCTGAAAGTGAAGAAGACTTGAAGCACTTATTACTAAAGATCAAAGACCACAGCCTTCAGTATGGATTACACCTAAACACAAAGAAAACCAAAATCCTTACGACTGGACCAATAAGGAACATCATGATAAATGGAGAAAAGATTGAAATTGTCAAAGATTTCATTTTATTTGGATCCACAATCAACACCCATGGAAGTAGCAGTCAGGAAATCAAACAACATATTGCACTGGGCCAATCTGCTGCAAAAAAATGCTTTAAAGTGTTAAAAAGCAAAGTTATCACTTTGAGGACTAAGGTGCGCCTGACCCAAGCCATGATATTTTCAACCGCCTCATATGCATGTGACAGCTGGACAATGAATAAGGAAGACCAAAAGAAGAATTGATGCCTGGATTACGGTGTTGGTGAAGAATATCGAATATACTATAAAACCAAACCTGTTGTTGTAGAATTGATTCTGACTCATAGTCGGAATAGCTACCTTGTAGTACAGAGTAGAACTGCCGTTTAGTGTTTTCAAGGAAACGCAGGTGGATTCGAACTGCGGACCTTTTGGTTAGCAGTCAAGCTCTTAACCACTATGCCACCATGGAACCTGAATATACCATAGACTTTGAAAATAGTTTCATACGTCCTCCAAATGTTAAACAAAGATACCATATAAGGTAGAAAGTCCACTCTCAAGTAAATACCCATATACAAACTTACATATGGATGTTCAGAGCAGCATTATTCATATTAGCCAAAAAGTAATAACAACTCAAATGGCCATAAACTGATGAATGGATAATAAAAATATTATATACTCAGACAATGTTATAATACTTGATCATAGAAAGGATTAAGTTCTGATGTAAGCTACGTCATGGATGAAAATATGCTACGCAAAGACAAACACAAAAAGCCATGTATTTAATCATTATATTTTTATGTAATGTCCAGAATAGGAAAATCCATACAGACAAAAAAAATGGATTGGCATTTCCCCCACTGATAATGAGGTCTGGATGATATATTCTTTGTCATTATTTGATCCAGGTTTGGTGTGTTATATACAGAGAAAACTTGGACTTGCAGTCAGAAGACTTGAGTTTGAGTCTTATCACATATTAGTTCTGTACACTTGAAAATTTTATTGCAAACTTCAGTTGTCCTCTCTGACCCTCAGTTTTTTTTTTTAACTTAAAAAACGAGATTAACTATAGCTTGCAGAATATTAAATATTCAACAAGTATATAATGCATACCCAGAAACACCCTAAAAGCAAATCAAATGTGCATGCAATTGTAATGGGTTAAAGTTGAATGGAATTCAGAAGATGCTTTTGTAGCTTTCAAGAAAAAAAAAAGGACAATCAAATAATTAATTCCACTTAGATGTTTTCCTTATTGTTCGCCTCTTTCTCCCCTTTCTAACTATATTAGGAACGTAAATTAAGTAGTTGTCTTTCACTGAGAAGTTAATGTAGCATGCTCTAAGATGTCATGGTAACCAGAGAGAGGTTCAAAACAACTTTTCATACAAAAGGCAGTAAATTAATAATTCCAAAGAAATAGAGTCTGTTACGTGAAAATATGAGTTTCTCATGTAGATGCTGAAGGATATATTTGAAGATACTTAATACATGCTCTGCAAAGTACACCTGATTTTAGATATTTTCTGAGAGAATGATTTATAGCCTTATTAGACAGTTGATTCTTTCTCCCGTTTATGATAAGTGCATCAGCTTTATTCTTTTTTTTTATATTTTATTGTACTTCAGGTGAAGGCTTACAGAACAAATAGTCTCTCATGAAACAGTAGTACACATGTTGTTTTATGACATTGGTTAAAAACCCCACAACATATTAACCCTCTAACTTCTCAACCTTTTTTTTTTTTTTTTTGGTGAAAATACACATAGCCAAAGATACACCATTTCAAAAATGTCTACATACACAGTTCAGTGACATTGACTACACTCTTCCAATTGTGCTGTTATTCTCACTTAAGATGAAGGCTTACAGAACAAAATAGTTTCTCATTTAACAGTTATTACTAATGTTGCCCTATGACAATGGCTAACAATCTCACAACACATCAACAATATACTTACTCAACCTTGGGTTCCCTAAAACCACCTTCCTTGTACCCTTCTGCCTTCTGACCCTGGTCACTGGACTCCTGTACCTCGTTAGTCTCATTTGGTTTTACGGGGCTGTCCACTCCAGGGCTGAACCATGAACCTCGGGGGTAACTTCACCACTGAGCTAAAAGTGTGTCTGGGGGCCAAACTCTCAAGGTTTCTCCAGTCTCCTTTAGGCCAGTAAATCTGGTCTTTTTTTGTGAGTTAGAATTATGCTCTAAATCCTTCTCCAGCTCTGTCCAGAACCCTCTGTGTGATCCTGGTCAGAGCAGTCAGTGGTGGTAGCCGGGCACCATCTAGCTATACTGGACTCAGTCTGGTGGATGCCTTGGTAGCTGTGGACAATTAGTCCTTCGGACTAAACTTTTCCTTGTATCCTGTTCTCTTCATTCTCCCTTGCTCCTGAAGGGATGAGACCAGTGGAGTATCTTAGATGGCCGTTCACAGGCTTTTAAGACCCCAGACACTACTCACCAAGGGAGAATGTAGAGCATTGTCTTTATAAGCTGTGTCATGCCAATTGAGCTAGATGTTCCCCAAGACCATGGTCCCCACAGCCCTATACCCAGCAATTCATTCCCTCAGGGAGTTTGGATGTGTCTATGGGGCTTCCATGACCTTTCCTTGTACAGTTTATGCTAGTTTCCCCTGTATTGTGTACTGTCTCACCCTTCACCCAAGATACCACTTATCTATTGCCTATTTAGTGTTTCCCCCCCACCCCTCCCATCCCTGGTAACAACAAAGATTGTTACATTTTGTGTGTGAACATTTTCTTGGGTTTTTACAATAGAGGACTCACAATATTTGTCCTTTTGTGATTGACTTATTTCACTCAGCATAATGTCCTCCAGTTTCATCCATGTTGTGAGATGCTTCACAGATTCATTGTTGTTCTTTCTCGTTGCATAGTACTCCATTGTGTGTATGTACCATAGTTTGTTTATCCATTCATCTATTGATGGGCATCTAGGTTGTTTCCATCGTTTTGCTATTGTCAACAATGCTGCCATGAACATAGGTGTGCATATGTCTATTCGAGTGACGACTCTTATTTCTCTAGGATATATTCCTAGGAGTGGGATTGCTGGCTCAAATGGTATGTCTATTTCTAGCTTTCTGAGGAAGCACCATATCATTTTCCAGAATGGTTGTATCATTTTGCATTCCCACCAGCAGTGCATAAGAGTTCCCGTCTCCCCGCAGCCCCTCCAACATTTGTTATTTCCAGTGTTTTTGATTCGTGCCAGTAATGCCGGGGTGAGATGGTATCTCACTGTGGTTTTAATTTGCGTTTCTCTAATGGCTAGTGATCGCGAGCATTTCCTCATGTGTCTGTTAGCCATTTGAATGTCTTCTTTGGTGAAGTGTCTGTTCATCTCCTTTGCCCATTTTTTAAAAGGATTATTTGTCTTTTTGTTGTAGAGGTGTTGGATTTTCTTGTAGATTATGAGATTAGACCTTTGTTGGACTTGTACTGTCCAGAAATTTTTTCCCAGTCTGTAGGTTCTGTTTTTACTCTGTTGGTGAAATCTTTGAAGAGCATAGGTGTTTGATTTTTAGAAGATCCGGTTATCTAGCTTATCTGTTGGGGTTTGTGCATTGATGGTTATGGTTTGTATCCTGTTAATGCCATGTATTAAGGCCTGAAGTGTTGGTCCTATTTTTTCTTCTATGAAATTTATAGTTTTAGGCTTTATATTCAGGTCTTTGAACCATTTTTAAGTCGTTTTTGTATACGGTGTGAGGTATGGGTCCTGTTTCATTTTTTTGCAAATGGATATCCGGTTTGGCCAGCACCTTTTTTTACAAAGACTGTCTTTTCTCCATTTGATGGACTTTGGGCCCTTGTCGAAGATCAGGTGACCGGAGGTGGATGGATTGACATCTGGGTTCTCAATTCTGTTCCATTGGTCAACGTATACGTAGTCGTACAAGTACCAGGCTATTTTGACTACTGTAGCTGTATAGTAGGTTCTGAAGTCAGGTAGTGTGAGTCCTCCAACTTTATTCTTCTTCTTCAGTAGTGGTTTACTTATTCGGGGCTTCCTCCCTTTCCATATAAAGTGAATGATTAGTTTTTCCATCTCTTTGAAGAATGTTGTTGGTATTTGGATCGGGATTGCATTGTATTTGTAAATTGCTTTGGGTAGAATTGACATTTAAACAATGTTGAGTCTGCCTATCCATGAGCATGGTATGTTTTTCCGTTTACATAGATCCCTTTTGGTTTCATGCAGTAATGTTTTGTATTTTTCTTTGTATAGGTCTTTTACATCCCTGGTTAGATTTATTCCTAAGTATTTTATCTTTTTTAGGGGCTATTGAAAATGGTATTGTTTTCCTGATTTCTTTTTCATCATTCTCCTTACTGGTGTATAGGAATCCAAATGATTTTTAAATGTTTATGTTGTATCCTGCTACACTGCTGAATCATTCTATTAGTTCCAGTAGATTTCTCGTGGAGTCTTCAGGGTTTTCTATGTATAGTATCATATCATCTGCAAACAGGGACAGTTTAACTTCTTCATTACCAATTTGGATGCCCTTGATTTCTTTTTCTTTCCTTATTGCTCTAGCTAGAACTTCCAGCACAATGTTAAATAGGAGTGGTGATAAAGGGCATCCTTGTCTTCTTCCTGTTTTCAAGGGGAATGTTTTCAGCCGCTCTCCATTATGAATGATGGTGGCTGTTGGTTTTGCATAACTGCCCTTTATTATGTTGAGAAATTTCCCTTCTATACCTATTTTATTGCGAGTTTTTATGAGGAATGGGTGTTGGACTTTGTCAAATGCCTTTTCTGCATCAGTTGAGATGATCAGGTGATTCTTTTGTTTCCTTTTATTTATGTTGTGGATTACGTTGATTGATTTTCTAATGTTGAACCATCCTTGCATACCTGGTATGAATCCTACTTGGTCATGGTGTATTATTTTTTTGAAATGTTGCTGAATTCTATTGGCTAGAATTTTGTTCAAAATTTTTGCATCTATATTCATGAGAGATATTGGTCTGTAATTTTCTTTTTTTGTGATGTCTTTGCCTGGTTTTGGTATCAGCGTTATGCTGACTTCATGGAATGAATTTGGAAGTGTTGCTTCCTCTTCTGTGCTGTGAAATAGCTTGAGTAGTACAGGTACAAGCTCTTCTGTAAATGTTTTGTAGAATTCTCCAATGAAGCCATCTGGGCCAAGGCTTTTTTTGGTTGGGAGTTTTTTTTATTACCTTTTCAATCTCGTCTCTTGTTATGGGTCTGTTCAGATTTTCCACATCACTTTGTTGTAGTTTGGGTAGGCCGTGTGTTTCTAGAAATTTATCCATTTCCTCTAGGTTGTCAAATTTGTTGGAGTATAGTTTTTCATAATATTCTGTTATAATCCTTTTTATTTCGGTTGGGTCTGTTGTAATGTCCCCCATTTCATTTCTTATTTGGGTTATTTGTGTCCTCTCCTGTTTTTCTTTTGTCAGTGTGGCCAGTGGTTTGTCAATTTTGTTGATCCTTTGAAAGAACCAACTTTTCATTTTGTTGCTACTTTCTGTTGTTTTTCTGTTCTCTATTTCATTGATTTCTGCTCTGTTCTTTACTATTTCCTTTCTTCCGGTGGTTGTGGGCTTTTTTTGCTGTTCTCTTTCTATTTGTTTGAGTTCTGTAGTTAATGTTTTGATTTTGTCCCTTTCTTCTTTTTTGATATGTGCATCTATTGCTATAAATTGTCCTCTGAGGACTGCCTTTGCTGTGTCCCAAAGGTTTTGGTATGATGTGTTTTCATTCTCATTTGATTCTAGGAATTTTTTCATTCCATCTCTGATTTCTTCTATTGCCCAGTGATGTGTAAGCAGGGTATTATTCAGTTTCCATGTAGTTGATTTTTTTCCCTTGCTCTTTCTAGTGTTCATTTCTACCTTGATGGCATTGTGGTCAGAGAAGATACTTTGAATTATGTCAGCATTTTGGATCTTGTTGAGGATTGCTCTGTGGCCTAAGATGTGGTCTATTCTGGAGAATGTTCCATGTGCATTGGAAAAGAATGTGTACATTGCAGTGGTTGGATGGAGTGTTCTATATATGTCTATGAGGTCAAGTTGGCTGATTGTGCCCTTTAGGTCTTCTGTATCTTTGCTGAGTTTCTTCTTAGTTGTTCTGTCCTTTACTGAGAGTGGTGTGTTGAAGTCTCCTAGTACTATTGTGGAACTGTCAATTTCTCTTTTCACTGTTGTTAGAGTTTTTTTTTTCTATTTTGGAGCCCTGCCATTGGGTGCACAGATGTTTATTATGGCTATGTCTTCATGATGGATCATCCCCTTAATCATTATATAGTGTCCTTCTTTGTGTTTTATCATAGATTTTGTTTTAAAGTCTATTTAATCTGAGATTAGAATTGCCACTCCTGCTGTTTTTGGTAGTTGTTAGCTTGATATACTTTTTTCCAACCTTTGACTTTTAATAAATTCACATCTTTGTTTCTAAGGTGTGTCTCTTTTAGACAGAATATTGATGGATCCTGTTTTCTTATCCATTCTGTAACTCTCCATCTTTTTATGGGTGCATTGAGTCCATTTACATCTAGTGTAATTATTGATAGATGTGAGTGTGTTGCTGTCATTTTGTAGTGCTTTTTTTTTGTGGTGCTAAAGTTTTCTTTGTTCTTCTTACTCTCTTCTGCTGAGTTACTTTTGTTTGTGGATTTTTCTTTCATTGCTTTTGTTTTTGTAAGTTTTGTTTTTGCCGAGACGTTATGTTTTTCGTTTTTATTTTTATGAGTTGGTTTATTAACTGTCTTTGTGTTTACCATGAATTTTACCTTTTCTTTATAAGTTTGAAGCAGTCTGGCATTACTTGGTATTTCCTTGCCTTCCTCTCCATTAGAAGGTTCTATACCTATGCCGTATATTCCCTCTTTTATTGTTTTGATGTTGTTGTCATTTATTGATTAACTGGTCTGATTCCCTGTTGTATTTCTTTGGCTTTTGGATAGTCCTCAAGAGTTCGTTTCTTAGATTGGCATCTGGCTCGTACAATCTTGCTTCCTAGGTTCTGCCTGTGAGCTGAAGCTGTTTGTCCTCAGATCGAAGAACTCCCTTTAATAATTCTTGTAAATTTGGTTTGACTTTTACATATTCCCTTAATTTCTGTTTTTCTGGAAATGACCCAATTTCCCCATCAAATTTGAACAGGAGTTTTGCAGGATATATTATTCTCGGCTGACTATTTTTTTCTTTCAAGATTTTATATACGTCATCCCATTGCCTTCTTGCCTGCATGGTTTCTGACAAATAATCTGAGCTTAGTCTTATTTTTTCTCCTGTGTATGTGACTTCTTTTTTTTCTAAAGCTGCGGTCAGGATTCTTTGCTTGTCTTATTTTTGGTGAGTGTGAATATGATATGCCTTGATGATTTTCTTTTGGGGTCTTTTCTATATGGGGTTCGTTGAGCTTCTTGGATGACCAGCTTTTCATCTTTCATGATTTTGGGCAAGTTTTCTGTCAGCAGTTTCTCAATGATCCTCTCCGTGTTTTCTGTTTTCTCCCCCTGTTCTGGGATTCCAATCAGTCGTAAATGTTTGCTTTTGATTGTATCCCACATAACTCGCAGGGTCTCTTCATTTCTCTTTGTTGTTTTTTTGGAGTTTTCCTGAAACAGATTTGTATCTAATTGTTTGTCTTCAGTTCCACTGATCCTGTCTTCCACCATTTCAAATCTGCTTCTCAGCCCTTCTATGACATCATCCATTTCTGAAATCTTGTTGTTTATCTTTTGGGTTTCTAATTGTTGTTTTTGTATAATTTGTAGTTGTGAATTTATTTTGGCATTTTGTTCCTGCGTCATCTTCCTGAATTCTTCCGATCTTTTGTCTGTATTTTCCATGAATTTGTCTATATTATCCTCATGTTTGTCAGCTTTTTGCTTCAGTTCTTTGACAATTCCGAGTATTAGAGATTTGAATTCCCTATCAAGTACTTCTAGTGCATTTACTTCTACTTGAAAATCATCTGGTGTTTTATTTTGTACGCCTAGTGGAACCATCCTCTCCTGTGTTTGTAAATGTTTTGATATTGTCTGCTGTATTTGGGGCATTCAGTAGTTATTTTTCTCATTTATTGATTGTAGATTTGTTTTGTTTCGTCCCTTAATTTAAAAAAAAAAGTTCGACTATGTCTGAGCAGGCAGACTGTGTGTTCTTTGTTGTTTGCTCATCTGTGCACTCAATACTTATTGCCTGCTTCTCCAACTGGCAGGGTCAGTCACTCAGATATGGTACAGCAGGGCAGGTCTAGCTGAAGAAGCGTTACTGGGACAGGTTGTTTGTGGCACTCACTACAGCCACCAGGGCTGGTTGGTAATCAGTGCAGGGCAGGTTCCAGTAGGCTCTGCCTGTGCTGTTTGGTGGTGTGATGTCAAGTGCACAGTGCAAGTAGGCAGGATGCAGTGGGGAGATTGTTATGTGTGGAGATAAATTGGATATGGGATAGAGGGGAGAGGAACAGGAGCCAAAAACATACAAACAAACAAAAAAGAATGCTAGGGGAGCTTGCCATTGGAATGGAGAGATGAGAGCCTATGAACTGGAGAAAAACAGAAAGGGGAAGAGGAAGAAAAGAAAAGAATGAACAAATATAAATCAGAAAGTTTAAAGAGCCACAAAATTCCCAGGGTTCCCACTGATGCATCTATGAGGTCTGGGGAAGTCGCTCTCAGGAGTTGCAGTATATCCTGGCTAGAAGGCATAGAGGTATACAATGCCTGGTATTCAGGGATCAGAAATAGAAGGAAGACATAGAGAGATGAGAAACTGAGCAATGAAGAAAGACAAAAATGGAAAAAGTGGGAAAATAAAACAAAACAAATTAAAAAAAAAAAAAAGAACAAGAAAAGCCCCCCAAAAAAACAGAAAAAAAGAAAAAGAAAAAAAAACCAATGGAAAAAAAAATGCTCTGAGGGATCCCTCTGCACTTCTGTGGAAGGTGAAGGGGAGTTCCTTGCCACTCAGCTCCGCCTGGCCTGAAATGGCTTCCAACTCAGGAAAAGGAAAAGAAAATAAACAAACAATTTAAAACGAACAAAAGAACAAAAGCCCTGGGATCCCACCAGCACGGTAGCCCAGACCGGGAAGCAGCTCCACACTGGAATGGAGCTCTGTAGACCCTCAGGAAGAAGCAAAGATGGCGCACGGAGCCAGGCACTCGAGCGAAAGGAGTGGGAGGCAGCAAGAGGCAAGCAAGAAATCAAAACAAGCAGGAAAAAAAAAAAAAAAGCAACACCAGCAGCCAACAAATGACACTCAGAGAGACAGCTAGTTCGGGCTGGTGTTTCTGGACAAGAGACTGTGTTCGTGGGAAGCAGAGGAGGCCAAGTGTGGGTGAAGAAGGGTAGAGAGTGGGAAAGCATATATCACAAATTTCCGGTGCTCTGGATCCCCTCAGGAAGAAGCAAAGATGGCGCACGGAGTCAGGCACTTGAGTGAAAGGAGGGGGAGGTGGTGAGAGGCAAGTGAAAAATCAAAAGAAGCAGAAAAATAAAAGCAACACTAGCAGCCAACAAATGGCATCCAGAGAGCCACCCGCTTGTGTGTGTGGAATCCAAGCAGCTGGAGCTTCCTGGTCAAGAGACTGTGGCCGCAGGAATTAGAGGAGGCCGAGCCGGGGCGAAGAGGGGTTGAGGGTGGGAAAGTGCACACCACAAATTAGCAGTTGTTTTGTCTCCTGCTGGTTGCTCTGTGAGGCTGCTTTCTCATACCCCCATTAGCTGGTCTCCGATAGGAGTCCAAGATGGTGGATCCGTGCTGCATTAGCTGGTAGGGGACATCTGCATGAATCTCTCCTTGCTCTCCATTCTCTGTCAGTTTTCTCACTCATTTGGTGCTTGGCTGAGTTCTTTATCTCTTCATTGGATGTTTTAGGGTTTCAGGATTGTTGTATTCTCTGTTCGGCTTAGTTTTTCAGATCTTTGCTATGGAGGGACAGCATGGTGCTTCTGCCTAGAGCGCCATTTTGCCGGAACTCTCAGCTTTATTTTTAATTGCATAAACAGAGTCATCACACCACTACTTCTCTATAACAACAGGGCGTGATGTGTGTGCAAATTTGGAGGAAAACCCAAGGTGGTCCTGGATGTTGATGATATTGGAGGAAAGTCTAGAATGCCCTAGAAAAATATGCAAGGAAGAAATTACTGAAGTCACAGAAATTATTACCAGATATGGACAGCAAGAACAGTTTTTCTTTTTTTTCTCTACTCTTAAAATGGGTTTAATTTCTCAGAAAAGAGTCTTACTATCCCATGAGCTGTGATGTGCACTTGTTGATAAAATAATAGACAACAACTTACTCCTGGCCTTTCCTACAGGAACAAGGGAAAAATGATCCATAGAGTCTTAGCTAAAGAATGAGTTTGCCCAACTTCTGTATATACAGGTAGAGTGACTGTGGTGAAGCGATGTTGAAGCGCTTGCCAAAGGATATACAATAATGAGTTCCTGAGGAAGGGACAGAGGTCTCTTGTCAAGGCTTTTATCCTGTATTGCTCAGGCTTTCTAAGGAAAGTCCAAACAACAAATGGCTTTTTTTCATCTGAAAATTGTGTACAAGGACACTGCCATAGAGGTTATTCCCTGAAAATAACAGATTCACCCTAACCCTCACCCACCTCTTCAAACCAGTCTAATAAAAACAGGACAAAGATTTGTCCCTTTCATTTGCTTCAAAGGAATGATATTTGATTAGCCCTAAAAGCCAAAGTCGGCCAAATTAAATTAGGAAAATTCAGGTAGCTACATATTATTTTGCAACCTATACAGTGTGAGTTTCTTTCTCTCAACAGCCTGTGTTCAATAAGCGAAGTGAAACTTGACTAAATGTAGTTATTCTGTTGAGCTAAGGAAAATGAGAAATAAAGGAAAATACAGCTAGAAAAAATTAATCTAAAAAATAGAAAAACACAAACACCAGAAGAGAGACCTGATAAATGGGAGCTCCTAAAAATCAAACACTTATGCTCATCAAAAGACTTCACCAAAAGAGTCAAAAGACAACCTGCAGACTGGGAAAAAAATTTTTGCTACAACAAATACGATCAGCCTCTAATCTTTAAAATCTACAAGATACTGCAAAACCTCAACAACAGAAAAACAAATAACCCAGTTAAAAAACAGGCAAAGGATAGGAATAGGCACTTCTCCAAAGAAGATATTCAGGCAGCTAACAGACACATGAAGAAATGCTCACAATCATTAGCCATTAGAGAAATGCAGATGAAAACTACAATGAGATATCATCTCACCCCAACAAGGCTAGCAGTAATCGAAAAAACACAAAATAATAAGTGCTGGAGAGGTTGTGGAGAGACTGCAACACTTCTACACTGTTGTTGGGAATGTAAAATGGTACAACCACTTTGGAAATCGATTTGACGCTTCCTTGAAAAGGTAGAAATAGACGTAGCATACAATCCAGCTGTCCCGCTCCTTGGAATATATCCTAGAGAAATAAGAGCTGTCATACGAACAGATATATGCACACCCATGTTCATTGCAGCACTGTTCACAATAGCAAAAAGATGGAAACAACCTAGATGCCCATCAGCGGATGAATGGATAAACAAACTATGGTATAACCACACAATGGAATACTATGCAACCATAAAGAACAATGATGAAGCCCTGAAACATCTAACATGGAGGAAGCTGGAGGTCATTATGCTGAGTGAATTTAGTCAGTCACAGAAGGACAAATATTGTATAAGACCACTATTATAAGAACTCAAGAAAAGGTTTAAACACAGAAGAAAACCTTCTTTGATGGTTAGGAGGGTGGAGAGGTAGGGTGAGGGTTATTTACTAACCAGATAAGAATTATCTTAGGTGAAGTGAAGGATGGCACACACTACAGGGGAAGTCAGCACAACTGGACTAAACCAAAGCTAAGAAGTTTCCTGAATACAATCAAACACTTTGAGGGACAGAGTAGCATAGGTAGCGGTCTGGGGACTATGCTTTCAGGGGACATCTAGGTCAACCGGCATAACAAAGCTTATTAAGAAAATGTTCTGGACAGAGAGAAGAGAGATGAGACAGTGAGTAGCGAGCCCCCCGCTCCCAGTATCCCCTGGGCCCCCAGATGCTGGAACCTGAGCAGGGCTGGGGAAACCCTCCCTCCCCTCCCCAGGCCGCTGCTGGGCTGCCCCCCACCCCAGTGCTCATCTGTCTCTGGCTGCCTCGATTGTCCTGGGATGGGTGGGTAAGACTGGGACAGGGGGCAGGCCTCTGGGGACCCTCCCCACCTGCTCCCCGTGACCTTCGGGAAGGAGTGTGTTGGGGGTCCAGGCTCGCTGCCCCCTCCCTGCCTGGTGTCAGACCCTGATGAGGACCCGGGAGCTGCAGCCAGCCTCAGCCCATGGCCCGGAGTTACAATGAGCTGCCCCTTTACCCCGGCATCCAGGGTGGCCCTGCAGCCCTGGCTGGCTTCTCCGAGGCCACAAGAGCCCCAGGACTCTACGAACCCCACGGCCTCCCAAGACCCCATTCCCAGGCTTGGACAGCGATAGCTTGTCAAGGGAGAAGGATGAGATTTATGGACACCCCCTCTTGCCCCTACTGGCCATGGTCATTGAGAAGTGTGAACTGGCCACATGCTCACCCCGTGATGGAGCTGGGGCTAGGCTGGGCACACACCCCTGCGAGGACGTCTGCTCATCAGATTCCTTCAACAAGGACATTGCCGCCTTCGCCAAGCAGGGCTGCTCTGAGAGGCCCTCTTCTCCTCCAACCCAGATCTGGAAAATCTGATGATACAGGCCATTCAGGTGCTCTGGTTCCACCTGTTGGAGCTGGAGAAGTTCCACAACCTGTGTGACAACTTCTGTCACAGCTACATCACCTGCCTCAAGGGAAAGATGCCCATCGACCTGGTCATTCAAAATTGGAATGTTGGCTGCAGGGAGGAACTGGAGGACTACCCAGCTTCCTGCCCCAGCCTCCCAGACCAGAATGATGCATGGATTGGGGACCACGAGGACAGCGGGTCTGTACATTTTGGGTACCCCATGTCCATCCACTGGGGGCCTGGCCTCAAAGAGTGGGGACTTCTCCAGTGACCAAGGAGATGGGCTGGATAAAAGCATGGCCTCTCCCAGCTCTGGGGGGTAGGATGAGGAGTTGGACCAGGAGCGGTGGTGGAACAAGAAGAGGGGTACTTTCCTAAGGTGGCCACCAACATCATGAGAGCCTGATTGTTCCAGCGTCTCTTGGTGAGAGCCCTGGGATGTAGGGTGAGCACAGAGAGATGGAGAAGGATAACCACACAGAGACTGAGGCTTGAGAGACACAGAGATGGGAGACTTAGGTGCGAGGGGGTAATTCAGGGAGGATTTTGGGGCAATGAGGACTGATAAGATCAAACATCAGTGACTGCTTCCTGTATGCCAGGGGCTCTTAGAGTGTTTTTATTATTTTATTTTTATTTTTGGTGAAGATATAAACAGCAAAACGTAATACACCAGCTCAACAATTTCTACATGAATAATTCACTAACACTGGTTACGTTCTTCAAGTTGTGCCACCTTTCTCGATATCCTTTTCCAAATTGTTTCACAATCATTGACACAAACTCACTGCCCCCTAAGCTTCTCATCTAACCTTTCGAGTTGCTGATGTTGATTTGATCTCACATAGATAATTCTTTAGAAAAGCACAATGCTTGAAGGAGATGAAATTCATTAATTAAAATAAACTTTTTTTTTTTTTGGTACAAACAAGAGTTCAGGGGATAGTTTTGGTTTAAGGTTTAAAGTTTAAAGATTATTTCAGGGCAATAGTTTCAGGGGTACATCCAGCCTCAATGACTCCAGAAATTCTGGATTCCAAAAGAACTTGAAATTCTGTTTTAGATTTTCCCCCTTTTGATCAGGATTCTTCTATAGAATCTTTGGTCAAAACGTTCAGTAATGTTAGCTGGCAGCATCTGTTTCTTCTGGTCTCACGGCAAAGGAGGCAGTTGTTCATGGAGGCAATTAGGCATGTATTCCAGTTCCTCCTCTAATTCCTGACCCTCCTTCTTCCTCTGCTGCTCCAGGTGAATAAAGACCAATTGTTGTACCATCTAAGGTCACTCTCAGCTGCTTAAGGTGTTTAACTCATTCAGTTCTCTCTATAACCTACCCACCCATGCATCCATTTATTCATCCATCCATCAATCATCCACCCACCCACCACCCATTCAAACGTACCCTGTGAGGGAGGGGCTATGAGTATCTCCTTTTTGCTTTGAGGAGACCGAGGCACAGCGAGGTTAGGGGGTTTGCCCAAGGTCACACAGCCAGAAGTGGGTTCAAACACAGCAGTCTGTCCTTAACCATTGCACAACACTCCCTCAGAGAGACTGAAAAATAGAGACATAGAGAGCGACAGGGAGAGGCTACAACACAGAGATACAGAGAGATATGGGGAGGACTGAATCAGAGCAAGACAGACAGGGAGAGATGGAGTCACCAATGGGCAGAGACAAAGAAAAACAGAAATTCAGAGGCATGGAGGGACCAAACCACAGAGAAAGACAGAAACACAGAGATATACAGGGAGAGGGTGAAACACAGAAACACAGAGAGATAGAAACACAGAGAGACAGAGACAGAGAGAGACACACACACACAGACAGAGAGAGATTCAGGGAAACAGACAAACACACACACACAGAGACAGATACAGGGAGAGGCTGAAACACAGAGATAAGAGACAGCAAAATAGAGAGATAGAGACAAAGAGAGAGATAGACAGAAAGAGACAGAAATGGAGGGAGGGAGAAAGAAACAGACACAGGGAGAAATGAAGTCATAGAGCCACAGAGAAAGAAATAAACAAGGAAAGGAGGGGCTGAAATACAGAGAAAGACAGAGACACAGAGGGAGACAGAGAGACAGAGAAAGAGGGAAACAGAGACACCTAGAGAAAGAGAGGGAAGGAGAGAAAGGGGGAAGGAGGGAGGGAGGAAGAAACAGACACAGAGAGAGAGAAAGTGAGAGAGAGAAACAGGAACAGGGAGAGGGGCTCACACAGAGACCTGAATGGAGATGGCCAAAGAGGGCTGGGCCAGGAGGAGGACACCCCTCAGGCTTCAGTTCCCTTTCCTGCGGGCGCCTGGCCAGCGGAACCTGCCCCCCAGCAAGCTCCCTAATGAGGGCTGCCAATTAGCCTCTAATTGCTGGAAGAGACAGGGCGCCTCAGACGTAATTGCCCGGAGCTGGCTGGCAGTGCTTGGCCTCTGCTGGGACCCCGGGAGCACAGAGGAGCTCCGCCGTGCTGGCTCCCCCGTCCTGCCACAGCCCAGAGCTGCCATCCCCGGGGGCCTGGCGGGCCTTGGGAACCAGACAGTGGGCAGGTAGACAAGAGGACTTTTGCTGGTGGCTGCAGCACCCCTACCGCTCGGAGGAGCAGAAGAAACAGTTGGCGCAAGAAACGGGGCATCCTGCTTTGGTGAGTGGAATCTGGGGTCTTAAATGCTTGCAAGTGGCGATCTAAGATGCATCAATTGGTCCCAACCACCTGGAATAAAGGAGAATGAAGAACACCAAAGACACAGGTGAAGTATTAGTCCAAGAGACAGAAAGGGCCACATAAACCAGAGACTTCATCAGCCTGAGACCAGAAGAACTAGATGGTGCCCAGCTACCACTAATAACTGCACTGACATGGAACACAACAGAGAGTCCTGGATGGATCAGGAGAAAGGTGGGGTGCAGAACTCAAATTCGAGTAAGAAGACCAGACTTAAAGGTCTGAGTGAGACTGGATGAACCCCGGAAAGCATGGCCCCTGGATTCTCTATCAGCCCAGAACTAAAATAATTTCCAAGGCCATCTTTTCAGACAAGGATTGGACTGGACTGTGGGACATAAAGTGATACTGACGAGGGTGTGTCTCTTAGCTCAAGGAGATACAAGAGACTAAACAGGCAGCTTCTGTCCAGAGGTGAGATGGGAAGGCAGAGAGAGTTAGGAGCTAGTTGAATGGACATGGGGAATCCGGGTGGAAAGGAGGAGTGTGTTGTCACAGTATGGGGCGAGCAATTAGAGTCACATAACGATGTATGTATAAATTTTTGTATGGGAAAAAATTTTAAAAAAATACAAAAACAACAATAACCAAAAACCTAAAACCAAAAACAACCAAAGCGAAGTAAAACAGGTTGAAGGTTTATAAATTGCCAGAAATTATTTAACAAGCCAACTACCAGAAAATCTTTCTCCTTTTTCAAATTAAAAATCTTGTGTGCTACAAATATTTTCAGTTTTTTACTCTGGCCCGCACAGTTTTGCATTTGAAATAGTATGTTTATTCCGAAATTGTGAGAAATATAACTATTTAAATACTTTCATCCTGTAAAAAATAATTTATCTCATAAATAATTATGAATTACTAATTGGAATAATTCAACCATTAAATTATCACCTAAAAGCTCAAGAAAAAATACTTCACATCCAAACACTTTTGAATTTTGTATTTACTGAAATTTTCTTAATAATCAAACTTAATCAGCATATTTAAGCAAGTTAGTGTCACATTGAGTAGTCTATTTTTGATTCCTAATGTCCAAATTCATTATATACTTTTCAATTATTTATTTTCCCAAAATTACATAAAAGTGTTTAAAGTAAAAAGTGCTTTATGTGTTCATCGAAACTGCCAGGAAGAGCTTAAATATTTTAAATAGCCATTAAAGAGGAATGAAAATATTTATATGATGGATATAGGAGAATATTTTTCACATGGTGTAAAAGATAAATATTTAAAAAAAAATATATGTACATCTCAGTCTCCCATCCTTTAGAAACTATTTTTATTAGATCACCAGAAAGACATAAATCCAGTAAGAAATTTAGTTTTGTCCTCATTGCTACTCAGCTCTGAGTGTCCTGAAATTGGAAAGCTGATGATAATTTAACGTAATTAAAAAATAACTGTTGTAGCTAATCTATTCCACAACAGCAGCTATTTAAGAGTTCATATATTTAAAATACGTCAATCAAATTACTTGTACATTTCTCCATTTAGAATGGTAACGAAAAGTGATTTTATGAGGATAAGTCAAAAAGTATTGCTACTAGGGTTCTAGTTCATACATGCACAGGTTTATTCCACAAGCAACGTGTTTAAACATGTCTCTGAGACCAGTGGATGGCTGCAGACAAGTTATCTCAGTAATCCACTTGTCTTAGTCCCCTTCAAAAAAGATACTTTTTGTGCCATGGGAAAAAAAAACAATCTTGAGGTCAGGGCTAATATCAAATTTTTAACAAAACTCAAGTGAAGAGGCAGGGCCAAGATGGCAGTGTAGTCAGATGCTTCTGGTGGACTCTCTTACAACAAAGACCTGAGAAAACAACTGATTCAATTATATATGGCCATCTGGGAGCCCTGAACATCAAAGGCAGAGTTTAGGAAATGGACTGAGTGGCAGGGGGGTGGAGAGATGGTTCAGAAGCAGCGAGGGGTTGCCAGACCTGACCTGGTGAAAGCCTGACCTGTTAAGGCATAATCACCTCGGGGGTGAGCGGTGAGGCAGGCAAACATCTATGCTCGGGAGGTGTATTCCACACCGGGAGAGAACCAGCCACTGAGACTCTACTCGGCCACACAGAACCGGTGAGAAGCAGCCCTCAATGGTGAAATACAAGTACTTGCGTATGGCTTACTGCAGGGATCAAAAACATCCTCTTAGGGAAGAAACCTCTGTCCCATTTACCTCCCCACTCCTTGCTCTGCACTGGGTGCCTGACTAGTTTCAGCAATTGTCAAGTCCCCTGGGCTGGAAACAGGATCTGTCACACACCCGGAGCCATTCTCACTGCCTTGGAGAGTGAACAAATTAACAAATGGGAAAAAATAAACTGCTGGCTCCCCTAAGCCAAGAACCCAGGGTAGGCACATTTCCTTTGCCTAGGCACAGGCATAAGGGATCCACGGACTTTGAGTGTCTTTCCCCCTGCACAGACTTGCGTGGGCCCATGTCAACATCTTAGGCCCTCATTACTGCATAACAACAGGGTATATACCAGAACTCTAATTTCAACTGTTTCAGCTGTGAAGCGGCAGGTTCTTGACCTTTGACACTGCTCTGCCCATTAAGCAGGGTCTTCACCTACCCACATCAGGGGCATGAGGACTGGTGGCTCCACCCATGCCACCTAGCCAACTGTGATATGGGCCCATGAATAAGAGGTGCCCCCCAGTCCTTACAGACAACAGCATTAGGTGCTCAAAGTCTGGCTGCAAAACCCACCCACACACTCTAAGCAACATGGACACACCTTCCTCCAGGACACTCGGGGTTGCCGTCAGCCCACTGCCTTGCTCAGAGTGTGTCCTCCTGCTGCAGCCAGATGCCTGTGCCTGCAACAATCCACCCATGCCTGTCTAAGACTGTAAGCGAGGGCCTACACCACTCACTTGGTGGCTATCTACCTGGGCACCTGAGCTGAATCCATACAGGAGGAGTGGGCAGACTCCTGACCTCACATACCTAGTAACAGATCTAACCAACTGGTGACAGGACATTAGAGCTTCAAAGGTGCCAATAATCAAGCTAGCTCATACGAGCAGCCTATTTGGGTATATCAAAACAAAACAAGAAGTTAGGACACAGTAAGCAAACATAAAATAAACAAATATAATAACTTATTGATGGCGCAGAGACAACAGTCAATATAAATCACATAAAGAGGCAATCCATGATTGCTACAGCAAGCTCCCAAAATAAAGAATCTAAAAATTTTCCAGAGGAGGAAAATTTCTTTGAATTACCAGATCAGAATACAAAAGATTAATATATAGAGCTCTTTAAGAAATCAGGAAGGAAATTAATCAAAAGGCAGAACATGCAATAGAGGAAATTAAAAAGATTAAAGAAGAGCATAATAACCAATTTAACAGGCTGCAAGAATCCATAGACAGATGGCAATTGGAAATCCAGAAGACGAACAGTAAAATTTAGAATTAGAAAACTCAATAGAAACTCATAGGAGCAGAACTGAGGCTATGAAAGTCAGAGTTAGTGAGATGGAAGATAAAGCACTTGACACCACCTCATTTGAGGAAAAATCAGATAAAAGGATTAAAAAAATGAAAAAACCCTAAGAATTATGTGGAACTCTATGAAGAGGAATAATCTATGGGTGATTGGAGTACCAGAACAGGGGGGGATAACAGAAAATACAGAGAGAATTGTTGAAGATTTGTTGGCAGAAAACTTCCCTGATATCGTGAAAGACAACAAGATATCTATCCAAGATGCTCATTAAACCCCACGTAAGGGAGATCCCAAAAGAAAGTCACCAAGACATGTTATAATCAAACTTGCTAAAAACAAAGGTTAAGAGAGAATTTTAAGTGCAGCTAGGGATAAACAAAAAGTCATTGACAAAGGAGAGTCAGTAAGAATAAGCTCGGACTACTCAGCAGATACCCTGCAGGCAAGAAGACAATGGGATGACATATATAAAGACTTGAAGGAAAAAAAAAAAAAAAAAGAACTGCCAGCCAAGAGTTATATATCCAGCAAAACTGTCTCTCAAATATGATGGTGAAATTAGGGCATTTCCAGCTAAACAGAAGTTTAGGGATTTTGCAAATCCAAAACAAAATTATAAGAAATACTAAAGGGAGTCCTCTGGTTAGAAATTCAGTAACATCAGACAACAACCTAAAACTAGAACACAGGACAGAGCAACCAGATATCAACCCAGATAGGGAAGTCACAAAAGTAAATCAAGCTCAAACACTGAAAATACGGAAACAGATGTCAATATGTAAAAGATGACAACATGAAAATAAAAAAGAGGGACTTAAAAAATATAGACATAGATTTTTCATATGGAGAGGAAGTCAAGGCTATATAAAAAAATAAAAGACTGGTATAAACTTAGACAAATAAGGGTAAATATTAAGGTAACCACAAAGGAAACTAATAATCCCACTAGTCAAAATAAAAAAAACTAGAAAAACATAAAGACTCAACAAACACAACATCTACAACAATGAAAAAGATGAAAAGAAAATACATAAAGAAAAACGACTCAGTGCAGAAAATTAAGTGGAACAAAGAAACTGTGAACAACACACACAAAAATACATCAAAATGACAGCAGTAAACTCATACCTATCAATAATTATGCTGAATGTAAATGAACTGAATGTACCAGTAAATAGAAAGTGGCAGATTAGATGAAAAAACATGATCCGTGTGTATGCTGCCTACAAGAGACACATCTTAGACTTAAAAACATAAACAAACTAAAACTCATAGGATGAGAAAAAATATATTAAGCAAACAACATTTAAAAAAAGAGCAGGAGTGGCAATATTAATCCCTGACAAAATAGACTTTAAAATAAAATCCACCACAAGGGAAAAGGAAGGACACTATATAATGATTAAAGGGTCAATACACCAGGAGGACAAAAGTATAATAAATATTTATGCACCAAATGACAGAGTTCCAAAATACATAAAACAAACTCTAACAGCACTGAAAAGAAACATAGACAGCTCCACAATAGTAGTAGGAGACTTCAACACACCACTTTCAATGAATGACAGAGCATTCAGAAAGAAGCTCAACGAAGACACAGAAAAGCGAAATGCTAAAATCAGCCAACTTGACCTCATAGACTTATACTGAACACTCCACCCAACGGCAGCCAAGTATACTTTCTTTTCCAATGCACATGGTACATTCTCCAGAATAGACCACATATTAGACCATAAAGGAAGCCTTAACAAAGTGCAAAGCATAGAAATATTACAAAGCATCTTTTCTGACCATAAAGCCATAAAAGTGGAAATCAACAACAGAAAAAGCGAGGGAAAAAAAAAAAATCAAGTACACAGAAACTAAACAACACCTTGCCCCAAAACAACTGGGTTATAGAGGAAATTAAGGGTGGAATAAAGAAATTCATTGAATCAAATGAGAATGAAAACACATCCTACCAGAACCTTTGAGACACAGCAAAAGCAGTGCTGAGAGGTCAGTTTATAGCAATAAATGCACACATCCAAAAAAAAAGAAAGGGTCATAATCAAAACATTAACCCTACAACTGGAACAAGTGAAAAGAGAGCAGCAAAAGAAGCCCTCAGTCACCAGAAGAAAAGAAATAATAAGAAGTAGAGCAGAATTAAATGACATAGAGAATAGAAAAACAATTGAAAGAGTTAACAAGACCGAAAGTTGGTTCTTCGAAAAGATCAACAAAATTGATAAACCACTGGCCAAACTGAAAAAAGAAAAACAAGAGAGGAAGCAGATAACCCCTATAAGAAATGAGATGGGTGACATCACAACAGTGCCAACCGAAATAAAGGAATCATAACAGAATACTATGAAAAATTGTACTCTAACAAATTTGAAAACCTAGAGGAAATGGATAAATTTCTAGAAACTCACTACCTACCAAAACTAACACCAACAGAGGTAGAGCAACTACATAAACCCATAACAAAAGAAGAAATTGAAAAGGTAATTTAAAAACTTCCAACAGAAAAAAAGCCCTGGCCCAGATGGCTTCACTGCAGAATTCTACCAAACTTTCAGAGAAGAGTTAACACTACTACTACTAAAGGTATTTCAGAGCATAGAAAAGGATAGAATACTCCCAAACTCATTCTATGAGGCCAGCATAACCCTGATACCAAAACCAGGTAAAGACACCACAAAAAAGAAAATTACAGACCAATATCCCTCAGGAACATTGACACAAAAATCCTCAACAAAATTCTAGCTAATAAAATTCAGCAACATATCAAAAAAATAATTCACCATGATCAGGTGAGATTTACACTAGGTATGCAGGGATGGTTCAACTGTAGAAAAACAATCAATGCAATCCATCACGTAAATGAAACAAAAGACAAGAATCCTAGGATTTTATCAATCAATGCAGAAAAGGCATTTGACAAAGTCCAACACCCATCCAAGATAAAAAGTCTCCACAGAACAAGAATAGAAGGAAAATTCCTCCATATAATTAAGGGCATTTATACAAAGCTAACAGCCAACATCATGCTAAATGGAGAGAGTCTGCAAGCATTCCCCTTAAGAATAGGAACCAGACAAGGATGCACTCTATCAGGACTCTTATTCAACATTGTGCTGGAGGTCCTAGCCAGAGCACTAAGGCTAGAAAAAGAAATAAAGTGCATCCAAATAGGTACGGAAGAAGTCAAAATATCTCTATTTGCAGATAATATGATCTTATACACAGACAACGCCAAAGAATCCACAAGAAAACTACTGGAACTAATAGATTTCATCAAAGTTTCAGGATACAGGATCAACATACAAAAATCAACTGGATTCCTTTACACCAACAAAGAGATCCTTGAAGAGGAAATCACCAAATCAATACCATTTACAATAGCCCCCAAGAAGATAAAATACTTAGGAATAAATCTAACCAGAGATATAAACGATCTTTACAGAGAAAACTACAAGACACTACTGCAAGAAACTAAAAGAGACCTGCATCAGTGGAAAAATATACCTCGCTCATGGATAGGTAGACTCAACATAGTGAAAATGTCAATTCTACCCAAAGCAATCTACAGATACAATGCAATCCTGATCCAAATTCCACCAACATTTTTTAATGAGATGGAGAAACAAATCACCAACTTCATATGGAAAGGGAAGAGGCCCCAAAAAATAAAGCATTACTCAAGAAGAACAAAGTGGGAGGCCTTACACTACCTGATTTTAGGACCTATTATACTGCCACTGTAGTCAAGACAGCCTGGTACTGGTACAACAACAGATACATAGACCTATGGAACAGAGTTGAGAATCCAGAAATAAGCTCATCCACCTATGAGCAGTAATATTTGACAAAGGCCCAAAGTCCATTAATTGGGGAAAAGAGAGTCTCTTTAACAAATGGTGCTGGCATAACTGGATATCTATACACAAAAAACTGAAACAAGATCCGTATCTCACACATGTACAAAAACTAACTCAAAATGGATCAAAGACTTAAATATAAAATCCAAAACGATAAAGATCATGGAAGAAAAACAAAGGACAACGCTAGGAGCCCTAATAGATGGCATAAATACAATATGAACCATAAGTAACAATGCACAAGTACCAGAAGAGAGACTAGATAACTGGGAGCTCTTAAAAATCAAACATTTATGCTCATGAAAAGACTTCACCAAAAGGGTCAAAAGACAACTGACAGACTGGGAAAAAAAATTTGGCTATGACAAATCCGATCAGCATCTAATCTCTAAAATCTACAAGATACAGTAAAACCTCAACAATAAAAAGACAAATAACCCAATTAAAAAATGGGCAAAGGATATGAACAGGCACTGAACCAAAGAAGATATTCAGTGGGCTAACAGACACATGAAGAAATGCTCATGATCATTAGCCAGTAGAGAAATGCAGATCAAAACTACAATATCAACTCACCCCAACAAGGCTAGCATTAATCCAAAAAACACAAAATAACAAATGCTGGAGAGGTTGTGGAGAGACTGGAACACTTATACACTGTTGGTGGGAATGCAAAATGGTACAACCACTTTGGAAATCGATTTGGGGCTTCCTTAAAAAGGTAGAAATAGAAGTAGCCTACGATCCATCTATTCCGCTCCTTGGAATATATCCTAGAGAAATAAGAGCCGTCACACGAATAGATATATGCACACCCATGTTCATTGCAGCACTGTTCACAATAGCCAAAAGGTGGAAGCAACCTAGGTACCCATCAATGGATGAATGGATAAACAAACTATGGTATATCCACACAATGGAATATTATGCAACCATAAAGAACAATGATGAAGCTGTGAAACATCGTATAACATGGTGGAAGCTGGAACTTATTATGCTGAGTGAATTTAGTCAATTACAGAAGGACAAATACTGTATAAGACCACTATTATAAGGACTCATGAAAAGGTTTAAACAAGAAGAAAACATTCCTTGATGGTTACGGGGGTGGGGAGGGAGGGTGAGGGTTACTTACTAACTAGATAGTAGATAAGAATCATCTTAGGTGAAGGGAAGGACAGCACACACTACAGGGAAAGCCAGCACAACTGGACTAAACCAAAGCTAAGAAGTTTCCTCAATACAATCAAATACTTTGTGAGACAGAGTAGCAGGGATGGGAGGTCTGTGGGCCATGCTTTCAGGGGACATCTATGTCAACTGGCATAACAAAGCTTATTAAGAAAATGTTCTGCATCCTACTTTGGTGAGTGACGTCTGGGATCTTAAAAGCTTGCAAGGGGCATCTAAGATGCATCAACTGGTCCCAACCACTTGGAGTAAAGGAGAACGAAGAACACCAAAGACACAAGGAAAGTATTAGCCCAAGAGACAGAATGGGCCACATAAACTAGAGACTTCATCAGCCTGAGACCAGGAGAACTAGATGGTGCCTGGCTACCACCAATGAACGTCCTGACAGGGAACACAACAGAGGGTCCCTGATGGAGAGGTGGAACGATGGGATGCAAAACTCAAATTCTAGAAAGAAGGCCAGACTTAATTGTCTGACTGAGACTGGAGGCACCCCGGAAGACATGGACCCTGGACTCTCTATCAGAAATAAAACAATTTCCGAGGCGAGCTCTTCAGACAGGGATTGGACTGGACTCATGAAGAATGTGCCTCTTAGTCAGGTAGATACAAGAGACCAAAGGGGCAGCTTCTGTCCAGAGGTGAGATGGGAAGGCAGAGAGAGTTAGAAGCTGGTTAAATGTTCATGCGGAATCAGGGGTAGAGGAGAGGAGTGTGCTGTCTCAGAATGGGGTGAGCGGTTGGGGTCTTATAACAATGTATGTAAAAAAATAAAAAATAAAAAAAAATTCCTGTGGGAGAAAAAAAAAAAATCTTGGTCTCCTGCATGGAAGGCAAGAATTCTGCCACTGAATCATCACTGCCCTCTGTACACACATTTAATGTCCCTGTATTATGCCTCTCATTTTTGAAATCCATTCAGGTTGACAGGCCAGTTTTCAGCAGCTGTGATACAAACTGACTGCTCCTGAGCAATTTTGTAGGTGTGACAAAGTGTTCCTGAAGTGTGAAGATGTTGATTCATAGGAATATTTTATGTAAGATCCTTAGCAAAGGATGCAGAAGACCAAGCCTCAAGCTTTGGAGTGTTGTTTTCCAAACTATTACATGACCATTGGATGTGGGGAGGAACAGGCCTTGCTCAAGTTTAGATAGACAACTACAACAATGTGAAAGATGTTTTTTCTAGGTTTGTAAGGTAGTAGATCTGTTGCGTAGGTAAAGGTTAATTAGAAAGAATAAGTTCTAACTTTGCAAAGAAAGCAGTAGATAACTTCCATTAAAACTTTTTGACACAAATGTGAAAGCAATGTTTAAAACCAACTTGGCAAAACTTAAACATGCCTTCCAGCCTGAAAGTCCAGTTGGCTGACAACCTGGGCTTTTAAGAGTGAACTTTAGTGGAAAAAATGAAATTTGGCAGAAACTTGATGAATATAGATGAGATAATGATTTGGAATAACAAAGGAACCTCTAGAATGGTCAGAAGGGAATTTATTAGTGCATCTCATTGGAAGAGAGGATGACAAAATAATCTACCCTTCAAATTAGGTAACTGGCAGATGGGTTAAGTACGTCAGAAAAAGTTGTAATTGTTTCAAGCTAAAACTTAGAGAAAAAAAGTGGGAACTCTGTAAATGAATGAAGGACAGAGTATATTTGAAGAAAATGTTACCGTTTTGCCGATAATCTTCTGAATTAAAGAAAGAAAACTAAACAAGTGGAAATGCATTGCCAGAGAGCAATGCATTAAGGCAAATGAAGGCCCTAAACACTGATAATCTGTGGTACCTCCTCCTCTGCTTACTCATGCATTCAAACAGGATATGTGAGTGATATATATAAAACCAAACCCAACCCGCTGCCGTCAAGTTGATTCCAACTCACAGTGAACTTACAAGACAGAGTAGAACTGCCCTATAGGGTTTACGAGGAGCAGCTGGTGAATTCGAACTGCTGATCTTTTAGTTAGCAGCCAAGCCCTTAACCACTATGCCACCAGAGTTTCTCTCTATATATACATATATTTATATATTGCTGGCCTTCCTTGCTGGAGTTGCTAGATCAGCAGACATGGTTCTCTCAGAATGGATAACAGGCTTGTTTTCTATAAATATAATCCATCCTTGCCCAGTAGCTACTTACGTTGCTTCCAGTTGCATATTAGGTGGGTGTTGGGAAAGTTAGACTAGATAGCCAACCCACACCCCCACCTCTTGTTATTAAAAAAAATAGTATGCTCTCAAGAGACCTGAAGAGTTAAAGAGTTTCAATTACATGTGAGGGGATCATAGGAGACAGATGTCAACGAAGGTGTTGAAGTGGTAGGGGACTCATAGTTTAAACAACCTTGCTTGTGGGCATCCTCGTGACCCTGTGTGAACTTTATTTCCATTCGGCTCATTCTCACACACTGGAGCTGATATCAATTTCATTTAGTGTCCTGACAGTTCCCTTCTACTGTGGTGCTTTCTTTTCCTTGTATCCTATGTGCTAGGTATCTATGGGACTTCAATTTGGACAACTGGTTCCCCTGATTTTTTGATGCCCTAAGCATGTATTTACCTTGCTTATTGGGTAATCTCTCCCTGCCAGGCAGTGATGCTTTATAATCATAAAGAATTCATTCACATGAATGGGCCAGTTTTGTATCTTCACTGCATTTTGATCCAGCTTGTGTAAGAAGCCCTGTTGACACAGTGGTTAAGCTCTCTGCTGCTAACCGAAAAGTTGGTGGTTCGAACCCACCAGCCACTCCAAGGGAGAACAATGTGTGGCAGTCTGCTTCCATAAAGATTACAGCCTTGGCAACTCTATGGGGGCAGTTCTAGTCTGTCCTATAAGGTCACGATGAGTTAGAGTCGACTCAACTGCAGTAGGGTTTTGTTTTGGTTTTGGCCCACGTGTAATGGAGTCCTGGTAATGCAGTGGTTACCAGGTTAAACAAACACTTCTATCCAAAAGTTTGGCTGTTCGAATCCACCAGCTGCTCCTTCATGCTCCTCTGAGGGAAAAAGACGTGGCAGTCAGCTTCCATAAAGATTACAGCCTTAGTAACCTTATGGGACAGTTCTACTCTGTCCTAAAGGGTCGCTATGAGTAGGCATTTGACTCAAGGACAATGGTAATGGGTCCCATGAGTAGAATGATTTAATAAACCTCAGGAAATAATTTCATTTAAATGAATTTCAAGACAAAGTTAATTTACACCAAAGTTAAAAATGTTTTTGTATTTAAAATTTCTATTAGTCTGTAGCATTTTCTATATTTTTTTACTCTTCTAAAAATAGGTAAAATGTCCTTCATTTTTTCAGTGACCTATCTCTGGATACTCTACACTCTTGAATTACTAAGATTTGTGTCTGTTATTCCTTTTCTCCCCGAATGTCACTTAATTGAATATTTTGCTTCACATCTAAACATTCTATAGAATATATTACTGTAAAATGCATCAAAACAAATTAGAGAACTTATTTCATCCCACAACCTTCTCTAGCTCATTTCTCGGTTTACTATCCCAGACAAACATCCAAAAATTGTCCACCCACACTGTCTTAAATTACTTATCTATCATTAACTATATTTATTTTCTTAAATATACTGTTTGAATGTGCAAATTTTAAGTTTAGAGCTTGATAACTTTTTCACTAAGTGAAAATCTGATGTAGCCGGCACTCCAAAAAGAAATAGTGTATTACCAGCACCCCAAAATAACTCCTAAATTGCCTTCTCAGTTAATAACCACTTGTCTTCCCAAAGGTAACCATTTCTTTCCCATTTGTTGTTTTTGATTTGTATTTGAATACCATATAAAGAGAATCATATACAACATATATTCTTTTGGTTTGGATGATTTCCTGCAATGTTATGATTGAGGCATTGACCATTGTTTAAGTAATTAAATTGTTTTACTAGTTTGTAGTAATTAATTGTAAGGAGTTACACTTTTCATTTATCTGTTATTTTAAAAAATGGCATTTTTCTTGTGTCTAGGGTTTGACACAAGAAAATGCAAATAATGCTGTCCTGATCATTCCTTCACATAGTTTTTAGGGCACAAATACATGCTGAGAAAGGACTTACGCTGTCATAGAATGGCATATGATCATCTTTAATAGACATTACCAGTTTCTAAAATATTGTGCCAATTTACCATGACACTGTCGAAAGTTCAAGTGGTTTCACATTCACCAACAACGTTATTTTCTATCTCTTTCATTTTATTCACTCTGGCAGATATAGACAGAATTCACGTTACATTACAATTTGCATTCCTTAATGTTTACAGAGGTTGAACACCTATTTCATGTATTTATTAGCAATTTCTGTATCCTCTTTTGTGAAGTACATGCTCAATTATTTTGTCCATATTTATTTGGCTTGTCTTTTATTGTTTTTTTCTTTTGAGTTCTTTATATTTTATGAATATGCGTCTTTGCCAAATATACATATACAAATATTCACTCCCACTTTACTGTGTGGCTTGCTTTTCATTTTTTAATGCTTTTGATAATGATCAAAATTTCTTGACTTTAATAAATATGATCTCTTATTTTCCTTTATGTTTAAGAAAGTTTTATCCCCCTCACTGGCATATAGATATTATCCTATGTGATAATCCAGCCATGGTCTTTTTTAACCTTTCATATTTAAATATGCAATTCATCTGGAATTAATTTTTGTGTATGTCGTGGGTTAGTAATCAAGATACTTTTTTCACATGAATATCCCATTAATACAACATCATTTATCTAAACGGCCATGTATTTCCATTGTTATTTTTGAGGAAGGAACATATGTCTCATGTCAAGGTCATTCTCCTGTATTGCTGTCTTCCTAGAAAAGCCCAGAAGGCCAACGGGTTCTTTGCATCTTTCGTAAATCAGGTCTATAATGCCAGTATCTGATTCTGGAGTATATTTGAATCTCTATCTCTTTTAAACTGTTTTTGTTCCAATGTCTCACTCTCTTAAATATTGTATCTTTATAATAATTATTATACGTTATAAATTTGTTCTTTTTTTTTTTTATTTTAACTTGGTTTATAGATCTTTCATCACATAGAAATGTTATTTTGGAAGTGGTGACCTTCGGAAAATGTCCCTTTATATAGTGAAAAATCATGTAGTATGTATTTTAGGTACTGTTATACTCACTTTATAGATACTGTTGTTGTTAGGTGTTGTCAAGTCTATTTTCAACTCATAATGACCCCGTGTGACAAAGTAGAACTGCCCCACGGGTTTTCTAGGCTATAACCTTTATGGGACCAGATCTCAAGTTTTTTTTTTTTTTTTCACACTTAGCTACTGGGTGGGTCTGAACTGTTAACCTTTAAGTTAGCAGCCAAGAGCTTGACGGTTGCCACCAGGGCTCCTTTATGTGTATATATTATAGATATATACACACCTGGTGGCACAGTAGTTAAAACGCTTGGTTACTAACCAAAAAGTCGGCAGTTTGAATCCACCAGCCACTCTTTGGAAATCCTATGGGGCAGTTCTACTCTGTCCTATAGGGTTGCTATGAATCAGAATCGACTCAACAGCAATGGGTTAATACTCTTAATACTCAAAAATAACTGAATGAAGTAGGCATTATTGTTACCCACGTTATTATGGAGGAAGAAATAGAGACAAAGAGAGGTTAAGTATATTGCCAATGCTAATGACATAATTAACACACAGCTAGTGAGTGGCAAATCCATATTTGATTCCAGGCAGTCTGCCTGTAGGGTCAGGGTTTTTAGACACTATGCTATGTTGACTCTCCTTTCAGACTGGTTTTGTTTCCCCCTGGGAATGGTTCAAGAGAGAGGTGGTAAGGTTTTAGCTATAGAAATTCTAAGAAGAACTGAAATTAAAACACTTTGGTGACCCTATTATTTTCTGCTTTGAATTTTTTGTTGATAAATGTGTTTCATTCACAGAAGCATGCTGAATCATTGAGTGTTTCTGAATTTCTGGTAGGTAGTATGGACTTTTTTTCTTGCTCCCTCCCACAAGCCTACCCTAAGTGTTTAGTGGTACATATGAAGTACCACTAATTATACCCCAGAGTCACCACCAGTGTCTGTTGGTACATATGGATAACAAATAAAAATTTTCAGAATTTCTATTTTTCCTACCAAAAATTCAGACACTTCATACAATACCTTTACAAATGGTAATTTGTGGTATACCCCCATTTTTTGGTTTCAAACAGTTGTAAAGGCCCCTGCCTTGTGGGAGCACACACTGTCAGTAGTACAACAGCTTCTCAATAAACCCCACACACTGAAAAATCTCATGGTCACTATATGTACCATTCAGCACGAAAGTGTTAAGGGGTCTTTTTCTGGAATAGCAAATGAAGAAAGTAAGAAAACTGAGAAAAAAAATTGAAGCATGCAAAACTTAAAATTCTGAATAAGGAGGTCAAAAGAGCTAGGATTTTAGGAGGAAAAGTAGGTGACTGTAGCTTTAAGGAAAAGTGGAGAAGGAAGTGATCAACCAAAGAGTAGTCAACTATGCCAAATGCTGCAGTGAAACAGATTACAATAAGACAGGTATTGACTAAAGGTTTTAGCAACTTAGAGTGCAACCATGACCTATATGTAGGGGGCAGATTCAAAGTAAAAGATGGAATGAAATATGAACTCAAGTGAGTTGAAGAAAAAAATGGATGCTGAGGGATCGGAGGTAGGTGATATATAAAACGTTTAGAGATGTTATGCTCTCTATTGTGAGAAAATAAAGAGGGGGTAATGAAGGAATGAGACCTCATGGGAGGATATTAAATATGTATGACCTGAGATGTATTTTTAAAATGAAACTAATAATAGAGCAGGAAGGAAGAGTTTAACTGTAGTACCAAAGTCTATGAAAAATTGGGACTGTAAAGGATCAAGGACATAAGGGACTTACCTAATATAATTTATACTTTCTTAGTGTCTTAGTTTCCCGGGATTGCCATAATAAAATACCCTAGACTGGGTAGCTTTAAAGAACAGAAATTTATTTTTCTCATAATTCTGGAGGGAAGAAATCCAAATTCATAGCTTCAGCAAAATTATGCTCTCTGTATTGACTCTAGGGGGAATATACTCCCAGGTCTTTTTCTGCTTCTGGCAGCTTGGATGTATCTTAATGTCTTTTAGCTGGAAGATGGATCCCCACAGGCCGTCTTCCCACTTTGTGTGACTCTGTTTCTGTCTCTGTCCTTTTTTTTACAAAGTGACATTCAGAAGGGATTAGGATGAGGACCCATCCTACTCCTGTATGACTTCATTAATTTAAGGATAACATCTCAAACCAAGACCCAGTTTCCCCAAACAAGGTCTCATGCACCAATGCAAAGGTTAAGACTTCAATATATCTTTTTGAGGGACACAATTCAATTTGTAACACTTAGAATAGTTTTCTTTTTATATTTAGGTTTACACATTCTAAAATTCTTTTACATAAATGGTGTGAGCTATAAATACAATTATATTTATTTTTCAAATAAGTAGTCAATGTTTAACATAATATAGTTGTTATATATAGTTATTATTTTTGTTGGCAGTGTGTGCATACATATATGTGTGTGTATATATGTATATGTGTATCTATGTATATATATATGTATACGTGTGTGTATATATATATGGAGTCCTGATGGCTCAGTTGTTAAGAGCTTGGCTGCCAACCAAAAAGTCAGCAGTTTGAATCCACTAGCCACTCCTTGGAAACCCTCTGGGGCAGTTCTACCCTATCATGCAGGGTCGCTATGAGTCAGAATCGACTTGACAGCAAAGGATTTTTTTGGTATACACACATACACACACACATATATACAATGTATACACAACATATATATATATAATGTATGTTTACTTACTATACATTTTGGTAATATTTGGTTCTACATATTAAAAAATGTTTATTCGTGGGCATTTATTCTTTCATATCCGTTTGGAATCACATGCTGACATTGTAATTTTATTGAAATCAATTTGATAGTATCAAATTTTCCCCTTCATGAACTTGATATTATTTCTCATGTTAATCAAATCATCTGAAAGGCCCATTTTTTTTTATTGTACCAGATAAACGTAATTATAGCATATCAAGAATATGGTGACCAGGTGTTGAAGAGCCTATAAATCATATGATAAGGACAAATGAATGTGTTTAACCTGGAATATAGAAATGATAATGCTCCAAATTTTGGATGGGCTTTTTTGTAACAGGAGAATTAAACTTCCTTTTTTTATTGCAGAGGACATGACATGAAGGAAGTTATGAAAAAGCATAATTTGCATTGATCAAAAGAAAAAATCTATTGACGTTGACTGCCTAGTTATGTATTAAGTCCTATATCTTTGGCAAAAACTGGGATTTGGAAAGAATAAAAAGCATCCCTGCCTTGGTGAAATAAATTATTCCTAGGATTAGAGAAGACTCTATGAATGGCTAATATGTCAGCTGGATTTCAAATGATATGTAGTATTAGAGTGGAAAAGTAGAAGGAGGTCGCATAACTGGATAACTACACAAACAATAACATGGAAATGAACATATAAACATTATTCTCAAGGGACACTAAATAAATAGACACAGGGTGGATGAAGGTTCTAGACATCATGGGTATCTGGAGTTAACTTTGGAAACTAGGGTGGTTGATATGGATGGAGGACCTGAAGTATTACTCCAGAGATTTTGGATTTTCTTTTTTCAGCTAGCTCTAGGCTTTGCAGGAGTGGGTATTGGGGAGAATTGTGGCTATCTTATTTCTTAATTTTTTTTTCTTTTTAAAAGAAGTGGGGCACTGATAAAATTAATGGGTGTTTCATTTTGTTGTACTGTGGAGAATTAAAATTTTATAGTGTAAATTATGAAAAATCAGATAAAAATCATAAATATGATGATAATTCTGGGTAGATGAAAAGGTCTTATTGCAATGAGTTCATGCTGTCCTTGTCATACATACATCATTGGACCAGATAAGAGTCCATTTATCTAAGCTAGAATGCCATTTATTTTATTTTTCCGTGTTATTTATATTTTAACACTCTATAGAAGTGGATAAAATGATATTCTTTTTAATGCCATTTATACTCATCTTATTTGATTAGTAGGTCCAAATAAATTCTTATACATTACAAATAGTTTTAGATATATTTTATATAAGGAGCCCTGGTAGTGCAGTGGATAAAGTGATTGACTGCTAACCATGGGTAAAGCGATGGAGTGCTAACCGACAGTTTGGTGGTTTGAAACCACCAGCGGCTCTGCGGGAGGAAGATGTGGCAGCCTGCTTTCATAAAGATTTACAGCCTTGGAAACCCTATGGGATCGCTAAGAGTTGGAATTGACCTGATGATAGTGGGTTTATTTATTTTTTTTCTTTTGTTTTATTGTACTTCAGGTGAAGTCTTACAGAACAAATAGTTTTTCATGAAACAGAAGTACACATGTTGTTTTATGACATTGGTTAACAACCCCACAACATATCAACCCTCTAACTTCTCAACCTCTTTTTTTTTTTTTTTTTTGGTGAAAATACACATCGCTAAAGATACACCATTTCAAAAATTTCTATATGCACTGTTCAGTGACATTGACTCTGCTCTTTGAATTGTGCTGTTATTCTCACTTAAGATGAAGGCTTACAGAACAAAATAGTTTCACATTTAACAGTTACTACAAATATTGCCCTATGACAATAGTTAACAATCTCACAACACATCAACAGTAACCTTACTCAACCTTGGGTTCCCTATCACCAGCTTCTTTGTCCCCTTCTGCTTTCTGGCCCTTGTCACTGGCCTCCTGTACCTCGTTAGTCTCATTTGGTTTTACAGGGCTGTCCACTCCCAGGCTGAACAGTGAACCTCGGAGTTAACTTCACCACTGAGCTAAAATTGGGTGTCTGGGGGCCATGCTTTCGGGGTTTCTCCAGTCTCCTTTAGGTCATAAATCTGGTCTTTTTTTTGTGAGTCAGAATTATGCTCTACATCCTTCTCCAGCTCGGTCCAGAACCCTCTGTTGTGATCCTGGTCACAGCAGTCAGTGGTGGTAGCCGGGCACCATCTAGCTGTACTGGACTCAGTCAGATGGAGGCTTCGGTAGCTGTGGACCACTAGTCCTTTGGACTAATCTTTTCCTTGTATCCTGTTCTCTTCATTCTCTCTTGCTCCCGAAGGGATGAGACCAGTGGAGTATGTTAGATGGTGGCTCACAGGCTTTTAAGACCCCAGACACTACTCACCAAGGTAGAATGTAGAGCATTGTCTTTATAAGCTGTGTCATGCCAATTGAGCTAGATGTTCCATGAGACCGTGGTCCCCACAGCCCTCCACCCAGCAATTCAGTCCCTCAGGGAGTTTGGATGTGTCTATGGGGCTTCCATGACCTTTCCTTATACAAGTTGTGCTAGTTTCTCCTGTATTGTGTACTGTCTCACCCTTCACCCAAGACACCACTTATCTATTGTCTATTGAGTATCCCCCCCCACCCCTCCCATCCCTGGTAACCAACAAAGATTGTTACATTTTGTGTGTGAACTTTTTCATGGGTTTTTACAATAGAGGTATCATACAATATTTGTCCTTTTGTGATCAACTTATTTCACTCAGCATAATGTTCTCTAGTTTCATCCATGTTATGAGACGGTTCACAGATTCATTGTTGTTCTTTCTCATTGCATAGTACTCCAGTGGGTTTATATTTTTTATTAAATATTGAATAAGCCTTAACCATAGGATAAAACTGCCTCCCTGCCCCCTACTGCTTGATGAATTTACCAAGAGCTTTGCCACTCAGGCTCATTCACATTATCTATCTTAATTAGTGGAATTTCTTCACTATTCCCCTCCTTTACATATTTACTTAAGATTACATGTAAATATATACATACTATAACACTGAATATTTCTGCTACTTTGAAAACCCTCTCACATTTTCCTTAACAAAACAAGTCATTTTCTTCTTCAAAACATAATTCATGTTTTCCTAAAATTGCTTACGGTTTCTTTCCACAATTTCTTCCTTAACAATAGTACCAGAAATATGGGTATCCATGTATTTGTAGCAAGCCAGAAAACTGTTTCATAATTGTTGTTGTTGTTAGTTGCCATGAGTAGATTCAGACTCATAACGACCCCATGTATACAGAGTAGAATTTCTCCATACAGTTTTCAAAGCTGTGACCTTTTGGAAGCAGATCATCAGGTGACTTTCAGTGGGTTCGAACCACCAACTTTTCAATGCTTAACCAAGGTGGCCTGGTGGTTTATTGATTTCTAAAAGGAATAGGATGCTGGAAAATCCCAGGCTGTTTAATGTTCTTGCAGCCTCATTTTGCCCTTTGGACAAATTTGACTGCCTTATTATAAATGGTTCAACAGTTCTGACATGGAAAATTGGGGAGGAGATGGTGATCCTTGGATTGTTGTCTTTCCTCTTTTGAGACAATTCTCTCCCAGGGTCTGTTCAATACCCCAGGGCTTCTAATTGTTCTTTGGAAGGGCTGACAATCTGCTTATAGAGTAAAAATCATTTTTGATCACCTAGAGCATGCATATTCATTGTCTGTGTTGCTCTGTTCCTTTTTACATATTCAAAAGTCTCTTGTAGATTATTACAGTATTGACAGATTTCATGTGGTTACCTAAAAACACCATCAACCCCAGGAACTCCTGAAATAAACTAGAACAAATACAGAGTTTGTTTCTGACTTGAGTCGTGGGGAGTATTAACAAATATTTGATTGTCCTCATTTTGCTGCAAAGAGTAAGGTGACCCAAATAGGTAAATTGACTTAGCCATTGTTAGCAGTTAATTAGTTTCAGGTAAGGAAATTACAAATGTTATCCAAGGGAAAATAAAAGGAAAAAAAAAGAAGAAGAAAGAAAGGGAAGAACAAAAGGAAGAAAGAAAAAAAAATGAAGGAAGAGAATTGCAATATTTTAGTTGGAAACTGTGGGCAAAATAATTTACGATCATTTCTCGCTTTTCTTAGCATTGTAGTTTAATTCTCCTATGAAAAGATGTGTGAAATGTTGTTTCAAATTATAAAAGGAGAAGGAGCTACAGCTCTGAGACCCCAGCTATCTGCTGTGCACCTTGTCAACTGTAGCCTTCCATATAAAATGCTTCTTTCTAAACATAAAGAAATACATTTTTGGTTATTGTTTTTTGTTTGTTTTTATACTCCATATAAATCAAATCAGTCAAAATTATAATGCATTTATTGTACGCATGACCCTTAATATTTATATTCATGATGTCAACATCTTTTAAATAATTTTTGCCACCATTGTCCTGACTTCTTTAGGAGATGGTAAAAAGATAAGGCAGACTATAACTATTCGTTAATATTTACCTCTAAATAAGTAATCTCATACAAAGATATTGTTCCTTGTTTCTATCTATTACTGTGTATTATATGGATAAAACAAAGCAAAAGACAAAGGTAATTTAGGAAAAAAACAGGTTGATAAATAAGAATACTTAATAAATAGATACATTACTGAATTATCTGCTACCCTGAGTCTCCTATACAAGAAAATATTCTAATTTCAACTAAATGTCATTGACTGGGTTAGAGTTAACTCTACGGCAATGGATTTACTAGTTAAAATATAAATCCTAAGTATCACTGAAAGAAAAAGTTGACCTTTCTAAATCCCAAATGGAAAAATCATCAGGTTGCTAGCTTTAGGAGAATAGACAAACTTAGTCTCTTCCCTTCACATTTCACTCAGTCAGAGTTTATCACATACCCACTGTGTCCTAGCAACATCTCCTTAACTTGACTAGAAAGATATATAGCTGTGAGTAAGACACAGAGATCATCTTTACGCTGGCAAATGGTGGCAGTCAACATTTAAATCTTTTGAAACTTCCTGGGTAAGGAGTCACCAGTAAAGAACTACAGAGCTTTTTCTTCTTCTTCAAGGCATTCTGTATCAGTCACTGCTTGGTACACAGACAATGGAGCCATCTCTCCTGAATACATACTCAATTTCATTCTACCATGTTCCCATACCCGCAAAAGAGGTCTTTGGTTAGAATTAGGTCATGTCTTCATTGCCAGTAAATTGCAGGTTCCTGTGATTTGCAAGAGCCGCTGATGCTGTTCAACTTGCTGGTCCTTGTAGATGACTCCTGAAAGACCTTTTCCTTGAGGTTATCCACAGAGGCCATATGATAAGAGTGTTAAGAGCATGGGATTAGGGACCTAGACTGCTTGGGTTTGAATCTTGTCTCTGTCACTCACTAGCTGTGTGTCAGAGAATTCTAACTGTGTTGCACTTCAGTTTCCTAACATGTAAGATGAAGATAATAATAGCTCTTACCTTACAGGTTTGTAGAGAATAAGATGAGTTAATCTGTGCATTGTCTCTCATCCTATGAATTCAGGAAATAAATGAATATACATAATAAAAAATTTTAAACCCATCTAAATATGCATGTTAGGAAGTTAAGACACATTCATGAGAACGTATTCCCCTCTGCACTAAATTAACAATTATTTGGATTGTTCATAATATTATAAATGTCATGGTTCTGAATATACCTTCTAAATACGGAACTTCACAAAAGAGACCACCCCCCACCATGCATCTGTCAGTTTGTCGTACTGTGGGTGCTCGCAATGTTACATTTCTAGACAGGATTACATCACAGGTATAGAGGGTAGGATTCAATGCATATCTTTTTTTTGGGGGGGGGGCACAATTTCATCCATAACACTAGCCTATACAAGTAATAAAACAATGGCATGTGCTAGGCAAACTTTTATAAGTCTAGTTATTAACATTATATAAAAATACAGGAACGTCATAAATTGCTTTTCATGTTTAAACTTAGTAGATATGATATATTTGTGAAATGTTTTTAAAAGCTAATTTACTAAATTTAGGACAATGCTATTTACAAGATGTGGTGGGAAATTGCTAACAGGAAGAACTGTGAATTTTTGCCTTTGCCGCACTGAAAGGATGACCTTACTAACTGGGAAAGAAAACATGTATTACTTGGCAAATATTCTGTAGTTAAATTCTGTCACAAATATGTTATGAAATTTACATAATAAAATACTTAAATTTAAAAGAAATTCAAAGGAACTAGCATTTTTAAGTTAACAAGAGTTTATCTAGCGTATGTCATCCTAGGATGTTGTAATAAACAAAAGGAATAAAAATTTACCTAATTATATACGAGATGTGGTTTATTACAAGACTATGTAAATTAGAGTCCTGAAGAAAAAGAATAACAAAGGACACACCAAAATTTGTAAGTGGAATAACAAGCAAGTTATTATAATAAATAATTCAGAAGAGTGAGAATAGAGAATGAACGCTCTAATAAATGAGGTAACTTAAGTTAGTGATGCCCCTGAACTGGCTGAGATAGAAAATTCATATTTTTAAAAGTCTGGCAAAAAAGAAGAAATTGGTGGAGTTGTTACACGCATGAAGCAACATATACAATGTAGAGAAGCTTAACAGAATGAATTATTAAAAGTGCCTAATACAATATCAAATTAATTCCAGGTGCTAGAACATACTATGTTGTATGTTTTTCTTTTCCGTTTTCTTTCTTTCTACCTTCTAAGATAATCTTCAATAAAATTTCCTGACGTCCTCCCCATTTTTTTATTTCCCTGAAACTTCTTACATAAAATATCATGGGGAGAGGAGAGAAATAACCATGGATATTTAATCTGGTGAGGGCAGTCCCTCCAGTAAAGCACTCTGCCATATACTCCTACTTCATAGAAACCAATTCTCTGCCAACTTGTAAACCAATCAGTCAACTTGATATTGTGTGCAAACACATTTCTAAGAGGGTTAAGATCATAATTCCAAATTCTAATGAACACCTCTCTTAAATTAAATACTTTCAATAATGAAATTCATTAACTAGTAGATGGAGGCTTTCATTGCAGCTAACAGAAGAGTGGAAAGATTCCTGGAAACAGTGCATGTCCAGATTTTCGATGTTCCTGCTCTCCTTCTATCAAAAGAAAAAATTCATAGCATTTTAGATGATCTCAGATAAACTAGCTGCTACTTTCAACTCTCTAAAATGTTGTCAATTTTTCTACTGATCATTGTCCACCCTCATACTCAGATGAATCTTTAATCATGAGGAATATGGGCGTCATAAAACAGGAATTATCTGCTTCCCCCTGCTAGATTTTGACCTTGCTGAATGTATATGCCCATCCTTTCTTCATGTCATAACTAAGGGATTATTCTTCTTCCATTCATAGTTAAGTTTCTTCGATTATGCTTTTGTATAAATCCTATCCTAACTCTATTTGCCAAAAATTATTATTTCCTTCCCCTTTTTCCTCCTTTCAATCAACAAATATGTATGTTCTCCCACATAGGTATCTCCAAGACCATATCATTTCCTAGGTTTTTTAGATCAGGAGGCAGAGCAGCTTGCACTGCAGCCTGGATTTCCTGAAGAGTGCTTTCCTGCTTGGGACCCCACTCAAAGTTAGTAACCTTTTAGGTCACCTGATAAATAGACTGGAACAGTATTCCCAGGTGTAGAATATGCTGCCTCCAGAGCCCAAAGAAGCCTACGTAGTGTGCTGCTTCCTTCTCAGTGGCTGGATTTTAAAATTCAATAACATATCCTTTGCTTTGGAGGATTCAACAATTGCTTGAATTTTCCTCAGTTGTATTCTCCACTTTCTAGATTATGTATGTTTTACAAAGGCTTTCAATACGCTTGCCAGTTCTTCTACTCCCCTTGTGAGAAGCATAATGTCATTGATATAATTTACTAGAGTGGTGGTCTCTACTCTGAAAAGATAATCTGTTTCTCCTTGTGTCATGGATTGAATTATGTTCCCCCAAAAATGTGTGTATCAATTTGGGTAGGCCATGATTCCTGGTACTGTGTGATTTTCCTGTATGTTGTAAACCTGCCTCTATGATGTTAATGAGGGAGGATGGGTGGCAGTTGTGTTAGTAAAGCAGGACCTGATCTACAAGACTGGACTGCGTCCTAAGGCAATCTCTTGAGGAATAAAAGACAAAAGTGAGCAGTGAGACAGGAGTACCTCATACCATCAAGAAAGCAGTTCCAGGAGCAGAGCACGTCATTTGGACCAGGGTCCCTGTGCCTAGAAGCTCCTAGTCCGGGGGAACACTGATGAGAAGGCCAAGAGAGAAAAAAGCTTTCCCCTGGAGCTGACACCCTGAATTTGACTTTTAGCCTACTTTACTGTAAGGAAATACATTTCTCTTTGTTAAAGCCATCCACTTGTGGTATTTCTGTTGTAGCAGCACTAGATGACTAAGACACCTTGATTATATTATGATAGGAAAAAATTTAGCACAGTCCTTGTCCACTATTGTCTGTTCCAAATGAAAAGGAACTATTTTTCTTCTTCCTTACTGCTATCAAGGAAAAGAAAACTTTAGCTATATCACTGGTCACATACCAGATACCTGAGGCATTGTTAATCTGATATAGCAAAGTTACTGCATCTGGCAAAGAACCTACAATCGGGACTACTACTTGCTTGGGTTTATGGTAATCTATGGTCATCATCCAGAATCCACGTAGATATGGAGTTGAGTCTGTGAATTATGTAAGTATGCGATGGAGTCCACCCTTCTTGTGCCCTTTAGGTCTTCAGAGTTGGCACTAATATCTGCCCTTTACTCAAGGAAATCATGACATGGCTGTGAGGAAGATGGTTTTAGAGGCTTCCATTGGGCCTTCTCCAAAAATATAGGCTGAAGAACTAATATGAGGGATCTGCCAATGAATTTCTTAATTCCAGAGAATGAATTGAATGCTTGTTTAATCTCCTCTTTGAAAATCTGCATTAATTCCTAAATAGATGAATAGCTGCTGCTGAGTTGACTCTGACTTATGACAACCACTTTCTGTCAGAAGAGAACTATGCTTCATAGGATTTTCAATGGCTGATTTTTTGGAAGTAGATCACCAGGTCTTTCTTCTGAGATGCCTCTGAGTAGATTCAAACCTCCAACATTTCTGTAAGCAGCCGAGCATATAAACTGTTTGTACCCCCCAGAGACTTCACATTAATTCCTACTACCTACTTTTTTCCTGATATAGAAAATATTCACTAATTTTTCTTTCCCTTCTAGATTATATCAGGTAAAGGACAGGAACTTGATGATGTTCTTTATTTGTTAAGCATTGAACAACATGTGTTTCTTCTTAAATTTTGTCTGATGACACACTAGTGTTATTGGAAGAATGGGCATCTCAGCATGTTTGCATGTGCTTGCTTGTCTACTTGAAAAGCAGGTTTGGGTGTATGTTCAAAGACAACAGACCACAGATACCTAACTCAGCACTTCTCAAAATCTCTTAGAAAATTTTAAGAAATTGTAAGGGGTAAAGCTTGCCCACAGTGCCGAAAACTAAGAAAGATATCTTTCAAAGACACCCTGAGAGACATCTCTGCAAATATACTGCACAGTGGAATGGATTAAATGAGACATAGTAGGATGACTTGCAATCTTTTTATTTTTGTCTGTGAAAAATCTGGTCAGTAACTTGACGAAACTCTGACAAAACCCTCAATAATTAAAAAGAGTCAAGTTAGATTGTGGAGCAAGTGGCAACAATAACCAGCCAACATAATGAGGATGTTTTCTGAAACAAGAGGCTGCTATGAGCAGAATAGGGGCAGGCAAGATTCTTCCTGGGTCTACTGGCTACATTAAGCAGAGGCAGATAGTAGTGGCATGCAGAATACCTCTACCATGAGACATTTCTAGCAAATGGAAGAACAGGAGGAAAGCCAGCGAAGAGACACCTCTTCTTATTTTGAATACTTCCTCTCCGCATGAGTGTTACCGTTGACAATCAATGTAGCTTGCATTAACAATTCAGATCAATCAAATACTTAAGGTATCTGATCAATCATATAATTAATCCTTTCATGGATGAATTATTGTTATTAGCTTGAAATTTTTTGGTGATGTCATGTTTCTTCACTAATGGAATGGATGCTGCATCATTATTTGTCGGTAGGTTTTTAATTTGAAAAATGGGGTCCCAATTGCAAGCGGGGCATATTGCCCCGTGTTACAGGAAGTACATCACTCACACAGGACATGTTGGTCCCATGTCCCAGGCAGTGTGTCACACTTCCTGGTTACACATGAGCTATAAAATACATTACTTAACTTTCCAAAATTACACACAAAATATTAAATAAGCATTGCACTTGCTGCACATAATTGTTATCCATTTGATTTAGAATGGGCCATGTCTGTACAATGTTCCATGAAGCAGATCATACTCATAGGACATATTGGTCCCATGGCCCAAGGAGTGCATCATGAACTGTTTTCACCCCCAGAATAACTCATTTACTTGAATATTTCAGAACACTGGTAATTGTACCTTTCCAATAACAAAAAGAAAAGAGTAAACATACTTAAAAGCCTTATCTCACGGTACAGAGGCCAAAAGACACAAAAGTTTCACACAATTACTCCTCTGGGAAGCATCTCCTCATACGAATGGCTCCCAACACTCCAATGTGGTACAGATTAACTTCCTTGATTTTTAGACAGTTGAACCATTATCTGCCATGAGGCCAGAACGTACTAAAGTGGCTCAAATGCCTGTGAATAAATGTCCAGGGGCGCAAAATGTAACTGGGTTATGTATCTCCCAGTGCTCATGTATCTGAGGCCACTGGCAGAAACCATAATTTACTAGAGAGGAAGCCTGAATATATCAGAAGTGAATGTTCATGTCTAATCTTAGGACCAGGGGAACTGAAATGTTGCTCCTTTATAGTCCTTTTTGTGCCCTGGCATGTAATTTTTTATAAATAGCAATTGAATCCCTGAATCTTACTTACCTAAGGTCAGTTTATACAGAAGCAAGGGATAAATGGAGAACTAGTTAATGTAAAAATAGTCAGACTTGGTTTGTTTAGGAGAAAATTCATTTTAAACTTGATTTTTTCAAGATTTATCATATTTAATGCAAGTTTTCATGAGTGTGAGCCTAGTAATATGTGTGAACGTCGTAGAACCAGTGACAAATGACCTCACATAATTTTGCCTACATGGCTAAAGTGGTTTGTTCCTATTATCCTTAATACCAAGTTTTAATTGGATAAAGGAGAATTTTCAAACTTATAGTAGGAAGTGTTCTCCTTTACTTTCAAATTAGGAATTAGTTTCATAAGGCATTATACAGACATCTTAGCGAATAGATGACATTTTATTTTTAATGAGATTTGTGGCAAGCAATATTTAATTAAATACAAAGAATATTTCATTGCTTAGAGAGTTGGAAGCTCCTATTTTATCTAATCTATAACTAAATTCCAAAGAGATTTCTGAAAATAGCATGTGTGCTCCATAATACAGGTAGAAGTTTAAGGTCAAGTTGAAGCTTCTGTTTAGGCATTTTTTGCAGGTTCAGTTGAATTAATATTTGATTCATTGGAAATATATTAAATTTTGATATATTATTTTCAAAATTTGGTTGCTTTGTGCTTCTAGATTTTGGATAAGAGCTGAACAGAGATCCAGCTCTTTATATTCAAGTCCTTTACCAAACGGTCTTTCTGCAAAATTAGCAAACTCTTATAAATGAATAGAGTGATCATTCCTTCTAGAATATTTCTAGAGCATCTTTCATAATTTACAAACTGCCTGAGGAGCCAGAGGGATTATAGTAAGTAAAATGGAGGTGGCATGAGCTAAGAAAGTCAGAACATGGTAGCCTTTTTATAGCATTGAATTTAAACAACAAAAAAGGCCTTTTACACACCAAAAAAAAAAAAGGTTGTTTTCCAATGAATTATATAATTACAATTTGCCTAGTGTTGCAATTTATACTAAGGGCATTAAAATAAACAACTTTTTAGATGAAACAATGGTAAGAGAACCCATGGAGCATTTAGAATGCCAGTGTCCTTCCCTTGAGTGTCATGCCAACATGTTTCTTAGACCCTCTGGCTTCTGCTGTGACTGTGGAATAGGGGGACAAAAATGGGGTGTATGGCTCCTTAACAGCTCTGTGAACTTAGAACAGAGTCACGTGGCATTATTTTAATACACTTCCCTAATGCTTAGCAATTCAAGTTAAATAGTAAGAAACCATATATTTAAAAAAAAAATAGAAAATCAGAATATTATTTTTTCTATAATACAAACAAAAAAAAAACTAGAAAATACGAAATATATTTTAGGGAAAATGACTCTTGGTTTATTACTTCAAAAAATTCAAAAATTCGATTTCAGATTCATCAAAAGCGTAAAGGCTAAAAAATGCGGTTTTTGGTTGCGAAGAAAAGGGTTAAAAGTGGGTGTGTAGACCCCTTCTTCCTCCGGGACTCTGAGGCAGGCTTGACCCTCAGCAGAATGTTAACGGATGGAATTTATGATGAAGAGACAGATGAGGGTCTTTCGGGCATTTCCATGTGCTGATTACTTTTCTAGAAATATTAGAATGTTTTAATATACTTTTTTGACAGACAAAAGTTTTTCTAAGAGACCAAAGATTAAAAACCAAAAAATATAAGTTGATTTTTTAGACTACATGAACATTTAAAAGTTTCTAAATATCAAATCACGCACATGCACACCACACACAGAGTTAAAACAATAACAAAAAAAGTACAAAATACTCTAACATATTTGATAAGAAATACTTCAGTAGAAAAAGAGTAAAATTCTTTAACATACTTACCAATAAATATACTAAGAGAGAATGGAGATTAGAAATAAAGTACAAATAAATAATGCGTATATTATGTAAGAAGTTAAACTTAATTATTAGTCAATGATAGGTAAATGTAAACAACAATGACTTTATTTTTTAGGATATCAATTACTAATTTTCAAATGTGTTTTGGATATTTTCTATAATAGTAAGAGTGTTTAAAATTGAGTTTTAGAAGTATTGTTGCTGTTTTATTTTGCTTATCTGCGTTTTCTACACTCACTACAATGAATATTTATTTCCTCTTGTAATCAGACGAGCTTATTTAGACACATAATTCAATTTACAGCTTGCAAACATTTTAAATTACTTATCAAATACTGCGTTTTGTTTCTCTGATGTTTTATCTTATTATAATATGCCCATGGATTGAAATTAAGGAACATAAACATTCAGGAGAGTTTTAAGTGCCTTAATAGAAAGGGAGAAAAGGCATTTTGATCTATGACAAATTGCTTTGCCACTTATTCAAATTTATACCAATCCTCAAACATTTTGCTAATAAAAGCTGATTCTAAGGGTTATGCTATCTGAATTGAATGAGATGGAAATATCTTATGGGCCGACTAGTGTGTAGCTTTCCAATCTTGTATCCTCTGAATTAGTCATGCAATTTCTACACCTGTCTTATAAATTTGCTTAGGAATTTCAAAAGAGTAGGCAGTGCTGATTTTGTTATTCTATCTTTGAATTAGTACATGAAGAGTTGAACTGTAAATTGGTAGAAGTAACATGGGAAATAGTATCTCCCAGGGTACTAGAATAAACATGAAACATCAGGTCAAAAAATAAAAGTCAACTAGATTTGTATAGTTTTGTACCAGATTATAACTATAATTAATTTTTCACTGACTAAGTATTTGAGATGTATACAAACCTCAGAATTGTTGTTGTTGTTAGGTGTCATCGAGTTGGTTCCAACTCAGAGCAACCCTATGTACAACAGAACAAAACACTGCCCAGTCCTCTTCACCCTCACAATTGTTGTTATGCTTGAACCCATTGTTGCAGACACTGTCTCAATCCATATCCTTGAGGGTCTTCTTTTTCACTGACCCTCTACTTTACCAAGCATGATGTCCTTCTCCAGCAACTGACCCTCCTGATAATGTATCCAAAAGTGTGTGAGACATAGTTTCACCATCCTTGCTTCTAAGGAGCATTCTGGTTGTGCTTCTTCCAAGATAGATACGTTCATTCTTTCGGCGGTCCATGGTACATTCAATATTCTTCACCAACACCACAATTCAAAGACATCAATTCTTATTCAGTCTTCCTTATTCATCATACAACTTTTGCATGTATAAGAGGAGATTGAAAACACCATGGCTTGGGTCAGGCACACCTTAGTGTTCAAGGTGACGTGTTTGTTTTTCAACCTTTTAGAGGTCTTTTGCAGCAGATATGCCCAATGCAATGCGTCTTTTGATTTTTTGACTGCTGCTTCCATAGGTGTTGATTGTGAATCTAACTTCAATCTTTTCTCTGTTTATCCTGATGTTGCTTATTGGCCCAGTTGTGAGGAATTGTGTTTTCTTGATGTTGAGATGTAATCCATACTGAAGGCTGTGGTCTTTGATCTGCATTAGTAAGTGCTTCAAGTCCTCTTCAGTTTCAGCAAACAAGGTTTTGTCATCTGAATGTCACAGATTCTTAATGAGTCTTCCTCCAATCCTGATGCTGTGTTCTTCTTCATGCTGTCCAGCTTCTTGGATTATTTATTCAGCATACAGATTGAATAAGCATGGTGAAAGGATACAACCCTGATGCACATCTTTCCTGACTTTAAATTAGAATTGTATTTTTTTTAATTAATTCAGAATGGTCCTTTTATTTCATAGATATTGCTGATATTCTTCTATAATTAAGGTCAAGTAGAACCACAGAAGATGCAGGAAGATTTTATTACCATCTTATTGTTAAATAACAAATTACCACTAGCACAACAGATTTAAAAAGCACACATTTATTGTCCCACCCTTTTCAAGGATAAGGAGTCTAGGCATAGGCTGATGGAGTTCTCTGTTCAATTTCTTACCAAGATGAAATTAAGGTTTTGGCCACGAATGCAATCTCATCTGTGGCTGAGGGTTCTCTTCCAAGCTTAATTAGTTGTTTTCAGATTATAGTCCTTTGCAATTGTAGGACTGAAATCCCAGTATATTAATGGCTTTTAACTGAGATCTTACATATTACCTAGAGGTTTTCTGTAGGTCCCAGTCACAAGGACCTCTTACAATATGGCAGCCTACTTCTTGGAAGTCAGCAGGAGCATTTCACTTCAGTCTTTTACAAGAGTTTTATTAAACAATCTAATGAAAAAAATGCCTATCCCACCATTTTCACAGGTCCCGCCCACACTCAATGATTCAAACACGTTAAAGGTTTCTATTTTTTCTAGAATTAGGTTTAGTAATTGATTTTTTTAGTAATTTTATCTTATCTAACAATTTTCAAATTAACTGGCTCAAATTCTTCATATACTTTTTCTTTACAATGTCTTCAATAATTGCAGATGCTTTGTGTTTTCATTTCTAAAATTGTTTATTTGTGCATTCCCTCTTGTATTTAATTTTTAATTTCATGATGAATTTTCACTTTCAGTAGTCTTCTTCAAACATTCAACGTTTGGCTCTGTTGGTCCTATATGTAGACTCTTTAATTCTGTTTCAAAAAATTTCTACTGTTATATATACTGTCTTTACCTTTTTAAGTTCTTTGGTTTTATTCTGTTGTTATAGTTAGTACTCCTTAAGTTTTATTCTTAGTATATTTCAGCTATATTGTTTATAATATCAAATTAAAAAAAAAACTGTTTTGAAATAATTATAGACTCACAGAAAGAAGTAGAAACAGCATAAAGTCCCATCTACTCTTTACCCAGTTTGCCCCAATTTTTGCAACTTTCTTAAAGATATTACAATACCAAAATCAGGAAATTGAATATTGCTACATTATTAACTGTATCCCTCATTCAGATTTCACTGGTTTGTGCTCTCTCTCATGTGTGTGTATAAGTGTGTGTTTGTGGTTCTATGCAATTTTATCACATGTATAGTTTTGGGCACTCACCACCACAAAAATCAACATGCAGAACTGTTGAATCACAAGGGAATATGGTACAGTGGTTAAGCATTTGACTGGTAACCAAAAGGGCAGAAGTTCGAATCCACCAGCCACTCCTTGGAAACTCTAGAGGGCAGTTCTACTCTGTCCTATAGAGTTGCCATGAGTCGGAATTGACTTGACGGCAACGGGTTTGGATTTTTTTGGTATCCTTTTATTGTTACATCGTCACATTTACTTCCCCATCCCTAACCCCCGGAAACCATTAATTGTTCTCTATCTCTTTAGTATAAGATTTAATCATACATATTTCCTATTAGTTACCACTTCATTTAATCTCATAACTTATAATATCTAATACTTTTCCAATTTATACAAGAAATTTTCCTTAGAGGCATGAATTATTTTTAAGTGTGTTTTTAAAATATATTTACAAATATATGGGATTTTCAAAGTATATCATATAGCTAATTTCCTTCTTAATATCTTTATGATTACAGAAATTGATTTGTGCATTTTTGGTATTTGCAATTTGTTGAGAGATCACTTATCACCTATGATGTGGTCAAACTGAAAAATTTAGCTCTGTTTTTCTTGCCAACATTTCTTGCACTGGTCTGAACTGTATAGATGTAGTCTGTTTCAGAACGTTCTCTGAACATTTTTATCAGGTAAATCTTCTGGATACCAGTACATTCTAATGAAGTTATTCAGCCACTTAAAAAAAATAATGCCTCTGATCAGTTTAAAGGACTACTGAGAGATTACTCTCAGTGAAAGAAAAATCAAGGAGGGGGTTTGTGTGTATGTTCTATAGGAAATAAATTTTGGTTCACTTATGGTCGCTATGAGTCAGAATCAACGCTATGGCAATGAGTTTGGTTTTTTTTTAGAAGTTCATCATCCTAAAATATAACTTTTGCCCGCAGGCTTTTATGATGCTAGGGAAAGTGTTATATTTTGCGTTGACTTGCTAAAGGCAAACACCGGAGAACTGGTTTGTGAGGCACTAACGGTGAAGATTTTGCAACTGAACCATTCCACTGACTTCAAATAATATAGAACATCTTACGCTCTCATAGAACACTAGGCATAACATTATTTCTCACCCTGACTCTACATTCTTGTTATCTTCATACTTTTCTTTCTTAGAATTTATCACAATGAATTACTAGAGTGATTATTTTAATATTTTAATTCCCAGTAGATGACAATCCCAATAGCAGCATGAAGCATATCTATTTTTTTAACAGTTATATTCTCAGTACCTGGGAAATAGAAGGCATTATTATTTTTTTTAAATATGTCGATTAATTTGGGGAAAGTGTGCTGAAAATAGAGAACAGTTCAGCAATTTAAAAAGGTCATTGATTTCCTCTTAGATTCATGATCAATTAATTTGATCAGAATGCTAGTTAAAGATTCACATAAATAACTAACTTAATAAGACACTATTTTCATTTGAAAATATAAGCAGATCCTGCTACTTTAAAGATACTGCTGAAAGATGTGGAATGTGGATTAAGAATCCCTGGGTGGAATTAGTGTTCTGTAGGTAAAATATGATTTGCAGATGAGGGAGCTGCTCATTTGGGGGCAAGATAATTATAATGCTTGTATGGAGTCAATAGGTCATCATGTTCTTTTATTGACAAATTCTTAAATGAACCTCATTTAAAAGTGTCACAAATAAACTGTGATTTGCGCTCATATTCTTCAAGATTCAGACTTTTGACTTGAAAGAGAAGAATTAATTGTCACAGTTTAGGAGCTGGAACAATTTGGCATATAATTTCTCTCCCTCCTCATCTCAGCTAGTGTCCTCACTCTGATCTTTCCCAATTTCTATCTCCAGCACCATTGGTTGAGTACCAGTGAGGTATCTCATTTCATTGCTAATTTTACAATGCTCAGCTAAGCTTTTTCAGAATGGATTCTCTGCCTAGAGACTTGAATAGTGAACAACTTCATGTACACCAGAATTACTGTATGTGTGTGTGTGTGTATATATATATGTATGTATGTATGTATGTATGTATACAGGTAGTCCCTCTCTTACCACATGGTTCTGTCATAAGTTGGTTCTGATGTAAGTTGAATAGCTCATTTTTAAAAAAATTTCATTATTATTATTGCCTTTTATAAACAGTATCTTTGAAAATCTGATCTTTATTTGTCTTGGGGGTTGGAAAAATTACGCATACATTTACAGATATATTTTAATACATACATACATAAAAAATACACAAATTATTAAAAAAAAGGATGATTGTAAGTGCAGTTCATTGTAACTTTGATACTTTGTAAGTAGAGGGCTACTTGTATATATATACATATATATATATATATAATATGTATATAAACACACACATACATATACATATATATATATAAACATATATATGTGTATGTTTGCACAGATCCTTAATCTTTTCTTTGCTGTACCTGTGCATAAGACATTATTTTACTATGACTGATCTTAGACACTTTTAATACTATTGTTTTGAATTTCAAATTTTGTGAGTTTTTGTACAAACAATATCAACAATAACATAGACAATTGGAATTTTGGAAAAGCAGTGAGCATGTGATATACAAGAGATTGGAAGAGTAGAATGCTCTTGTTAGTGGTAAACATCATGCTAGATATACTGAGCTGAGTATAGCTTTGACTGGAAACTCAGGCTAAGAGTCTAGTCTTTAGATCTTAAGATCCAGACTGCATCGGTTTTCGTGATTACAATTCTAAAGGAAAAACAACATTATAAAAAACAATGTATATTTTTCAAAGATATTACTACTCTTGGGGAAGGTGCACAATTCGTTATACATACTGTTAGGATGAGAGATTAATGCCTTCATTGATCTCTCTTATATATGTGTCCTCTTTTTCATACATGACACACTGTGCTAGTTCAAGCTTGGATCAACGTACAGAATTTATAGTGAAAGTTTCATAAACATTCCATTGTCACCAGTATATTTCTTCCCTGCCCACCAAAAGATTAGTGCTAAAAAATTCCTATTATTTAATAACTTTATACTCAAAATGTAATCATCATTGTATTCATTCCTTGAACTGATTTGAGACCTTACCTAATTTCATTCAAAGTACATTAAATACTACCTACCTCTCTTGAAAGTGTACTGTATGCCTTAGCCATATCTGTCTGCTCATACTGTATTAAATATTCTCTTTATATTCCTGGCTTCAGACATGACTTAAATTCACTGTTCAATTCCCCCTCTGCCTCCAACAATTCCCCCTTCCTTTAAGTCTCAAGACCAATATCATTTCTTTCTAAACTGTTTTTCTGGGTTAACAAAGATAGAAGTGATTCCTTTATTGCAATAACATTGGTTTGCAAACTTTTTGTAATTCTTATTGTATTGAGCATTTAACTGTATAAATTTTTAACATGTTTTTTATTCTCTATATTACAGTATACCTTGAATACATAGTGATACATTGTTAACTGTACTATAACCAAATATTCAAAGGGATGCTTTCGTATGAAACTGTTGTTGAAAGTATATTTTATTGGAATTGAGTAGTTTTGCGAAGAATGGAAATTCCAGAACAGTTAATTGTGCTCATGTGGAAGCTGCACATAAACCAAGAGGCAGTTGTTTGAACAGAGCAAGGGGATACTGCATGGTTTAAAATTAAGAAAGATGTGTGTCAGGATTGCATCCCTTCACCATACTTATTCAATATGTATGCTGAGCAAATAATCCAAGAAGCAGGACTGTAAGAAGAAGAATGTGGTGTCAGGATTGGTGGAAGACTCATTAACAACCTGTGAAATGCACATGACACAACTTAGCTTGCTGAAAATGATGAGAACCTGAGGCCTTTACTGATGAAGATTGAAGACTACAGCCTTCAGTATGGATTACTCCTCAACATAAAACAAAAATCCTCACTATTGGACCAATAAGCAACATCATGATAGATGGAGAAAATATTGAAGTTGTCAAGGATTTCATTTTACTTGGATCCACAATCAACACCCATGGAAGCTCCCAGCTTCCTCCGAACTCTTAACCACTGGGCATGACAGAAAGGAGTCATATATGACCTGAAGTCTTATAGCAGGTGGAGCTTGATAGATGAAAGTTGCTATTAATTGAGATGGAAAATAATTTGGAAGGGAAAATTATGAGGGTGAAAAACAGTTTTATACATGTTAATTGAGAGGTTTCTATTAGACACAGATCCTATAGAAATGTCAAACTGACAGTTCACTATACGCATATGGGGAGCCCTGGTGGCACAGTGATTAAGGCACTTGGCTGCTAACCAAAAGGTCAGCAGTTCGAACCAAACAGTTGCTCCATGAGAGAAAGATGTGACAGTCTGCTTCCGTAAAGATTTCAGCCTTGGAAACCTGATTGGACAATTCTGTTCTGTCTTATAGGTGTGCTATAAGTCAGAATTGGCTGGACAGCAATGGATTTGTTTTTGGTTTTATAGGCTTGTGATGTTCATTGAAGAGGTACATTTGCATTAGTAGTCAATTGTGTACAGATATTTTTAAAGTTAGAACTTATATTCAGTAAAATATACCTTTTAATGTTCAGTTTTATAAGTTTTGGCCAATGCATACAAACATACAACTGAGTAACCATCACTACAATGAAGATATCCAAAACCAAACAAACCTATTACCGTCAAGTGGATTCTGACTCACAGTGACCCTACAGAACAGAGTCGAACTGCCCCATAGGGTTTCCACGGAGTGGCTGGTGGATTTGAACTGCTAACCTTTTGGTTAGGAGTTGAGCTCTTAACCACTGTACCACCATAGCTCCACAATCAACATATAGGACTGTTCAACACCTTATCAAATTTCCCTATGACATGTTGTCAACCCATTCCCATGAGCCCAGGCAATAATGACCCTTGATATCTAGTCTCTCTTCATACTTTTGACTTAAAAAAAAAAAAAAAAGTAATATAAATGGTAGGTAGTAACGTAAGCATGGAGTCCCAAGTGGCACAAACAGCAGCTATGCGCTTAACCACTGGGTGACAGATTGGTGGTAGAACCCACCCAGAGGCACCTGAAAAGTCAAGCCTGACAATATGCTTCCACATATTTCAAAGCTCCCAGCCTTGAAAACCCTACTCTTCATATATGGTGTTACCATGAGTTGGAATCAACTCAATGACAACCAATAACAACAACAAAAAGGTTAGTGCATGTTCGATTTTATTTTATTGTTTAAATCTGTTAAAATGCTTTCTTAAATAGCTGCAACATAGCACATTTCCACACACAATTTAGGAGAGTTCCAGTTGATCTGCATCCTTACTATCACTTGATATTGTAAGGTTTGTTTTTTTCCCTCATTCTAATTGGTGTGTTGTGGTATCTCATTTTGTAATTGCTTTTAATTTTCTTAATGACTAATGATGTTGACCATTGTTTCAGATTTTTATTCAGCATATGCATATCTTCTTTGGTGGAGAGTTTCTTCAAATCTTTGGCATGATTTTCATTGTGTTTTTTCTTTTTTTTTTTTCTTCTCTTCTCATTTTGAGAGATGTTATATGTTTTGTATACAAGTCCTTTATCAAATAAGTGATTTGTAAATACTTTTTCTAAGTCAATGACTTGTGTGTTCATTCTCTAAAAAGTGTCCTTGCCATAGCAGCTTATTAATTTTTGGGGAAGAAAAGTATTGCTTAAAATATAAATAACAAAAATGTCATTTTAACCATTTAAAAGGCACAATTCAATGGCATTAATTATATTCACCATGTTGGGCAACCATCACCACTCTCTATTTCCAAAATTTGTCTCTACCCCAAATAGAAACTTAGTACCCCTTAAGCAATAAACCTGCATTCCCCCCTTTCTCCAACTCCTGGTAACTACTAATCTACTTTTGTCTCAATTCATGTCCCTATTTGTACTTATCACATAAGTGAGATCATACAATATTTGTCCTTCAGTGTCTGACAATTATTTGGCATAATGTTTTCAACGTTCATCCATGATGTAGCATTTATCAGACTTTCATTTCTCTTTATGGATGAACACATTCTACTAGATGTATATACAACATTTTGTTTACCCATTATCTGCTGATATTTAGTTTTTTTTTTCTAGTTTCTTAAATTATTCTTAAATTATTGGTTTGAGGCCTTTTTTTATTTTCTAATATAAGCATACAATGCTATAAATTTCTAAGTTGTGTTGAAGCTATATCTAGCAAATTTGAATATGTTGTTTTAATTTTCATTCAACTCAAAGTGTTTTCTAAATTTTCTTGTGACATCTTGTTTCACTTATGTGTTATTTAAATATGTGTTGTTTATTTTTTAAATATATTGCAATATTCCATGTATATTTCTGTTATTATCCACTAATTTAATTGTGTTATGGTCCAAGAATACTTTGAATGATTTCCATTATTTAAAATTGTTAAGCTTTACTTTTTGGCCCAAGATAATCTTGGTGAATATTCCATGTAGACTTAAACATAATTTATAATATGTCTTTGTTGCATGGAGCTTTCTGTAATTGTCAATTAAGTCAAGTTGTTAGTTTTTAGATCTTCTACATCTTTGCTGATTTAATACCTAGGAGTGATGAAGGCTACAAGTGGATTGTGGATTTCCCTATTTATCTTCTCATCCCTATCAGTTTTTGCTTCATTTATTTTAAGCTCATTTAGTAGGTGCATATATATATATTTAGAATTATTACGTATGCTTTAGTTAATTCTAGTCCACCCAGAGGCACCTTGGAAGAAAGGTTTAGTGATCTACCTCTGAAAACTCAGCCATTGAAAACCTTATCAAGAACAGTTCTACTCTGACACACGTGGTGTCACCATGAATAGGAATTAACTTCATGACAACTGGTTCTGGTTTACAATTAATAAAAATACAAATACCAGTTTTCTTAATCTTATTGAAATTTTAATGCTCTTGGAATCTCTGTGAATTGTGTATATATTGTAGATGGAAACATATTCAATGCAGAGTTTATGAAGGTATAAGTGCAGTGATGCTTGTAAATGTTCACTGAAGCCCAAATACATTGCAGATGCTCAGAAGTATATGCTGAAAATATAAATCTTTATTATAAATAACTGAAATTTTAAATAAATAGAAAAATTAGCATCATTTTTGTTTGTTTTGTTTTGATCTTGAACATAAGAGGCAATCCATATTTGTCTGTTGGAAGAAAAGAGTATTGCTGATGACTTATGTGGAAAGGACATTTAAAATCCAGGGAACACAAGACTAGAGGGCTACCACTAACAATAGAAAAAGAAAAGAATAAAAAGTAGTAGAAGGAGCCTTGTTGGCATAGTGGTTAAGAGCTCAGCTTCTAACCAAAATGTTGGTGGGTCGAACTCACCAGCCACTCCATGGGACAGTCTGCTTCTGTAAAGATTTACAGTCTTATTAACTTTATGGGGCTGTTCTACTCTGCCCAATAGGGTTGCTATGAGTAGGAATTGACTTGACAGCAACAGGTTTGGGTTTGATTTTTGGTTGGACTGAGGCTACAGATTCTGGATATTAATTCCATACATGTTATAATGTGGACTAGGGTGAAACCATGTGATTTTTACCTTTAAATTAACTTTATTCAAACAGAAGCTACCTGTAGAGGTGCATCAGGTTTAAAAGGAAAAAGACTTGGGTCTTGGGGCTTAGTAATCTTGGGAATGGGCCAGTATACGAGAGTGAGGGTGAAGGTGAGGGCTTTTTCCTTCTAGGCATCAGTTTCTTCATAGTTAGAAGAAGGAGTCAATTTAGATTATTTCTAAAGATTCCTTAAAAATTATTGTTTCCACATTTTAATGTTTCTTTTGCTACTATGTACAGGCACAGTTTGATAGCTTAATTGCCTGAAATTGATAGCACTGGAGAGATACATTAAAAATAGATAAATGGGTGTCTTCCTGGCAACATTGTGCTATAGTCAGAAGCACCATGCAGTCCCTTCTCAGCAAAGATCAGAAAAACTAAGTCAAACAGAGTCACACGTCAATCCTGAAACCCTAAGCATCAAATGAAGAGATAAAGAACTCAGCCAAGCACCAAATGGAATAAGAAACGGACTGAGAACAAAGAGTGATGACAGATACATGCAGAGGTCTGCTATCAGCTACCACAGCATGAATCTGCCATCTTTTACTCCTATCAGAGATCAGAGAACAGGGGGTATAAGAAAGTAACTTCACAGAGCTTCCAGCAGGAGACAGAACAACCGGTAACCAGCAAAACAGGCTTTCCCACCCCCCAACACTTCTTTGCCCCCACTTAGCCTCCTCTGCTTCCTGCCACCACAGTCTATTGGCCAGGAAGCACCAACTTCACCCTGGTGTCGCTTGGATTCCACCCACCCACACTGTTCAGTTAACTGAGTGACTTTCGTTGGCTGCTAGGGTTGCTTTTTTCCGCTTCTTTAGATTTCTTCCTTACCTCTCACCACCACCGCCCCCTTCTCTCAAATATCTGGCTCTGTGTACCATCTTTGCTTCTTCCTGAAAGGCTGTGAAACGCCGCTTGACTGTGAAAATGCTTTCCAGCCCGAGCCACCACACTGGTGGGACCCCCAGCGCTTTTTTGTTTATTTGTTTGCTCTGATTTGTTCTGTTTTGATTTGTTTGTTTGTTTTCTTTTTTCTTTTCTCAGCTTGGGTGCCACTTCTAGCTGGGAATACTGCGCAGCTTAGAAGTTACTCCCTTACTCTGCGCAGACACACAAGGACATCCCTGGGGGCATTTCTTTTTCCTTGTTTTTTTTTTTTTTTTTTTGCTTTTGGGTTTTTTTGTTTCGTTGCTTTGTTTTCTTCTCTGTCTTACTCCTTTTTTTCTTTCTTCATTTCCAGTTTCTCTATTTATTCATTTTTATCTTTTATCTTTTTTTTTTCCATTTTTGTTTTTTCCCATTTCTCTGTCTCTTATCCCTCTGCTCCAATAGCAAGCTCCCTTAGCACTCTCTTTTGTTTGTGTCTGTGTTTTTGGTGCCTGCTCCTCTCTCCTCTCTCTCATCTTTTACATACCCATCTTAGCTCCACACATCACAATCTACCCCCTCCTCCCTGCCTACCTGCACCATGCACTGAACATCACACTCCCAAGCAGCACAGGCACGGCCTACTGGAACCTGCCCTGCACTGATTCCCAGTCTGCACTGTTAGCCCTGGTATGTGCCACACACAACCCATCCCAGCAACTCCCCTTCAGCCAGACCTGCCCTGCTGTACCATACCTGACTGATTTATCCTGCCCATTGGAGAAGGAGGTGAAAATTATAGTGCCCACAGATGAGCAAACAACAAAGAATGCACAGCCTGCCTGCTCAGACATAAACAAACAAAAGAAAAAAGCAGGCAGGATGAAACAAACAAATCTATAATCAATGAAAAGAAAATAACCACTGAATGCCCCAAAGACAGCAGACAATATCAAAACCCTTACAAAAACAGGACAGGATGGTTCCAGTAGGCATCCAAAATAAAACACCAGATGACTTTCCAGTAGAAGAAAAGGCACTAGACCTAACAGGTAGGGAATTCAAATCTCTATTATGCAGAATTATTCAAGAGTTAAAGCAAAAAGCAGACAAAAATGAGGAAAAAGTAGACAAATTCATGGGAAAGGCAGACAAATTCATAGAAACTACAGACAAAAAAATGGAAGAATTCAAGAAAATAATACAGGAACAAAATGCTAAAATAAATCCACAACTAGCAATCATACAAAAAACCAATTAGAAATCCAAAAGATAAACAACAAGATTTCAGAAATGGATAGTGTCGTAGAAGGGCTGAGGAGTAGGTTTGAAACGATGGAAGATAGGATCAGTGAAATTGAAGACAAACATTTGGATACAACTCTGAGGAAAAATCAGAAAAAAGAATGAAGGAATTCTGAGAATGATGTAGGATACAATCAAAAGCAAAAATCTGTGCGTGATCGGAGTTCCAGAACAGGAGGAAAAAACAGAAAACACAGAGAGGAACATTGAAGAATTGCTGACAGAAAACATCCCCAATATCATGAAAGATGAAAAGCTGACCATCCAAGAAGCTCAACAAACCCCATATGGATAGACCCTAAAAGAAAATCACCAAGGCATATCATAATCACACTCTCTAAAACCAGAGACAAACAAAGAATCCTGAGAGCAGCTTGAGAAAAACAAAAAATCACATACAGAGGAGAAACAAAAAGACTAAGCTCAGATTATTCAGCAGAAACCATGCAGTCAAGAAGGCAATGGGATGACATATACAAAACTTTGAAAGAAAAAAATTACCAGCCAAGAATAATATATGCTGCAAAACTCTTGTTCAAATACAATGGTGAGGGGGACCTCATACCACCAAGAAAGCAGTGCCAAGAGCAGAGGGTGTCCTTTGGACCTGGGGAGCAGAGTTGCTATCCCAGTGGGCCTGGAAGGCAGAGCTGAAGCCCAGGGCCAAGGGGCCTCCCCTCAGAATCTGGAGAATGTGGTCAATACCTAAAGTCTGGAGGGCAGGGCCATTGGGTAAATTGTCTCAAAGGACAAAAAATTATTCTCAAAGCCTTTAGGGCTAAAGTAGTGTGTTCTGCTGACTTGCTTGGTGCCTGTTATCCCTTCTTTTCCTCCAGTTTCTCCCATTTGTAATGGAAATGTCTAGCTTGTGCCTGTTCTGCCACTGTACCTTTGGAAGCAGATAATTTGTATTCTAGATTTCACAGATGAAGAGGAATTTTTGGATTTTGGGCTTGGAGTTAAGACTTTTGCTATGATACGATGGGGTGAATATGTTTTCCATGTTGCAAGGATGTGATTTTTGGGGGAGTCAAAGAGTGGAATGTCATGGATTGAATTATGTACCCCAAAAATGTGTGCATCAATTTGGCTGGGCCATGATTCTTGGTATTGTGTGATTTTCCTATATGTTGTAAATCCTGCCTCTATGATGTTAATGAGGGAGGATGGGTGGCAGTTTTGTTAGTAAGGCAGGACTCGGTCTACAAGATAGGACTGTGTCCTGTGGCAATCTCTTGAGATACAAACAAGAGAAGTGAGCAGAGAGACAGGGGGACTGCATACCCCCAAGAAAACAATGCAATGAGTAGAGCACATCCTTTGGACCTGGGGTCCCTGCACAGAGAAGCTCCTAGTCCGGGGGAACATTGACGAGAAGGCTGACAGAGAGAGAAAATCTTCCCCTGGAACTGACATCCTGAATTTAGACTTTTAGCCTACTTTATTGTGAAGAAATAAATTTCTCTTTGTTAAAGCCAAAAAAATAAATATGATGGTGAAATTAGGTCATTTCCAGATAAACAGAAATTAACGGACTATGTAAAAACCAAACCAAACTTACAAGACTTATTAAAGGGAGTCCTTCAATTTGAGAATAAACAACATCAGACCACAGGCTGAATATAGGACGCAGGATCGTACTAGCCAGATACCAACCTAGGAAATGAACTCTTAAGTACTATGCAAAACCAAAAGAATTAAAACAGCTAACCACAGAGGTTAATCTATAAATAACAACAGCATCAGAAAAATAAAAGAGAGAATAAGTGGTGTAAGTATAGAACCTTCTAATGGAAAGGAAGGCAAGGCCATACCAAGTAATAATAGACTGGTTCAAATCTAGGAAGATAAGCGTAAATTTCAAGGTAACCACAAAGAAAGTTAACAAACCTACTCATCAAAGTAAAGAATAAAAACATAATGTCTCAGTAAAAACAAAATCTACAAAAAACAAAAGAAATGAAAAAAAATCCACAAACAAAAGGAACTCAGCACAGGAGAGTAAGAGGAACAAAGAAAACTTCAGCACCACATAAAAAAGGACTACAAAATGCAATGCCACTCCTAGGAATATATCCTAGAGAAATAAGAGCCATCACATGAATAGATGTATGCACACCCATATTTGTTTCAGCACTGTTCACAATAGCAAAAAGATGGAAACAACCTAGATGCCATTCATCAACAGATGAATGGATAAAGAAACTCTGGTACCTACACACAATAGAGTATTACGCAAAGATAAAGAACAATGATGAATCTGTGAAGCATCTCATAACATGGATCAAACTGGAGGATATTATGCTGAATCAAATAAGTCAATCACAAAAGGACAAATACTGTATGAGACCTCTACTGTAAAAACTCATGTAAAAGTTTACACACAAAAAGAAACAATCTTTACTGGTTAAGAGGGATGGGAGTAGTGGGGGTGAACTAAATAGACAATAGATAAGTGGTAACTTTGGTGAAGGGTAAGCCAGTACCCAATTCTGGGGAAGCCAGCACAACTTGTACAAGGAAAGGTCATGGAAGCTCCATAGACACTTCCAAACTCCCTGAGGGACTGAATTGCTGGGCGGAGGGCTTTGGGGACCATGGACTCTGGGAACATCTAACTCAATTGGCATAACACAGTTTATAAAGACAATGTTCTACATTCTACCTTGGTGAGAAGAGGCTGGGGTCTTAAAAGCCTGTGAACATCCATCTAAGATACTCCACTGGTCTCAACCCTTCGGGAGAATGAAAAGAACAAGGGAAAGATTAGTCCAAAGGACTAATGGACTACAGCTACCACGGCCTCCATCAGACGGAGTCCAGTACAGCCAGATGGTGCCTGGCTAACACCGCTGACTGCTCTGACTGGGATCATAATAGAGGGTCCTGGACAGAGCTAGAAAAGGATGCAGAACAAAATTCTAACTCACAAAAAAAAGGGACCAGATTTACTGGCCTGACAGACTGAAGAAACCTAGAGTATTGCACCCGGACACCCTTTTAAGTCAGTGGTGAAGTCACTCCTGAAATTCACCATTCAGCTGGGGATTGGACAGCCTCATTAAAAAAAAAAACGGATTAATGAGGTGCAGCAGTCCAGGAACAAGGACTAGAAGGCAGGAGGGGACAGGAAAGCTGGTGATAGGGAACCCATGGTTGAGAAGGGAGAGTTTTGACATGTCATGGGGTTGTTAACCATTGTCATAGGGCAATATGTGTACTAACTGTTTAATGAGAAACTATTTGTTCTGCAAACATTCATCCAAGGTACAAAAAAATTATCTATGTGAGATCGGATTGACAACAGCTACTCAAAAGTTTTGATGGGAAGCCTAGGGGACAGTGAGCTGAAGATAATGGTGATGGAATAATTTTGAAAAGGATAGTGAGAATAGCAGCACAACTGGAAGAATGTAATCGATGTCACTGAATTGTACACGCAGAAAGTTTTAAAATGGTGTATCTTTGGCTATGTATATTTTCAGCAGACCAAAGGTCCTCAAAGGTCGAGAAGGGAGAGTGTTGACATGTTGTGGGCATGTTAACCAATGTCATAAAACAATATGCGTACTGACTGTTTAATGAGAAACAATTTGTTCTGTAAACCTTCATCTAAAGTACAATAAAACAAACTAAAAAATAGATAAATGAACTATCTATGTTACACTAAAGATTTTAACCATCAATCTTAATAACGTGAAAATGATTATCTACAGCTTGGTTTTGCTGGTGCTTTTTTTTTTTTTAATCATTCATATGTTCAGTAAATACTGATCGGCTGCCTCCAATTTGCAAATCATTGTGCTATGTACTAGAGATACAATTGGCAGTAAAATAGACACAACTTCCTTATGGAATTGACAGCCTAGGGGAACAAGCACCCGTGAATCAAAGTACAGTGTTAATACATTCTGTAATTTTAAACCATTATTAATGCAGTGATCCAAAGACAGAGGGATGTGAGGAGTAAAATTGTGTGAAAGGCATAATAGAGTGTTTCTCAACTAGAATGAAGCATGATGCTTGTAAGAAATTAAGATCCTTGGGGTTCAATAAAGAAACCTATTATATCAGAATTTCTTGAGGTCTAGAAGGGACATATACATTTTTCATAACCTCAATTGCTTTGCTTCTTATTTACAATGAAATTTAAGAACTAGTACACTGATATGTGACATTTTCACCAGAAGTTAGAAGCAACTGATTGGTTTTCTAGGTTACAAACTTTCAAAGGAAGACTTTATTTGTTTGTCTGTCTGTTTTTAATAATTCAACATGGATGTTATATTTAAATATGTAAATTTACATTGGTAAATAACATCTCACAAATGTTTCACTATGGAAACACTAAAAGTGAACAATTTTTGGTCTTTTAAATATCCTTGTTAAATGCATATATAATAGGAGAACCATTTATGGCAATATGAATATCATTCATATGGAAAAATGCCCATTTCTCAAGAAAATGTTTTTATTTTCGGATAATCAAAATAAAAGAATTCAGAGATAACTTGAGTTTCCCATCAGAACTTTATAGACGAGCAGATTCATTTACCTTTATACATCCTTCAAAATTTTACAGCTCAAAAATTAGAACACACAAAACTGTTTAATATCTATAATGTGTATAGCATATGTAAGAGACAGAGAATAAGCCAAACTTCAATTATACATAAATGTGGAAACACTCATGCATATAAGCAGGGTCAGCTCCATACTGCACATAGGACTGAAAAGTCAGGGCAGAGAATGCACAGAAAGGAGGAAAAGGCAGCTGGTATAAGTGGTGATAGAACAGATAAAATTACACAGGAAAGAATAGGTATCCTCCCCCAACCCAGAATGGGGATGTAATGAGAAAAGATCTGAGACATGGTAGATCAGAGCACTTACTACTGGGGGAGTAAGATGAAGAGGCTCAGAAGTACACAGGACCAGTGGTGGCAGTCTTAGGAGCACACTACCTCTAGAAAGACAAGTGTAGGACTGAATGGAATATATCCCTTAGGGCTTGGGAGATGAAAAGAGAGAAGTAATGAAGTGGTAGAATTTAAGAATCAACTAGAAAAAAAAAAAGTATTATATTGTCAGTAGATACACCAGAGCCCTCCTGATGCTCTCTTTGAAATGAAAATAAAGTGAACTTTTTGAAATAAGATATCAAATATTTAATAGTAGCCTGATCCAGTAGTTTTTTTTTTTGGTTTGGTTTGTTTTTTGCTTTGCCCCTCTTGAGGAATTGTTCTCCTCTCTCTCTTTCTCTCTCTCCCTCACACATTCATCATTCCATAATATTGAACCTTTATTTTTAGTGCATCATAAATTCATTTTTTTTTCAAGAAGTAGTAACAATTTTATGTATGTTGCAAATTATTATGCAAATAAGTCATTCAAATACTTCACAATCATTACCGTAGAAAGATCTGCTACTGCTGGTCAAGTAAAACATATTATTAAATATCTTAACAATTACAAAATGACAAACGTAAAAATCAACTTAATAGCTGATGATTATATTTCCTAAAATATACACAATGAAGCAGAGGAAAATGATCACAAAACATGCCAACACAAATGTATTATTTTAAAAACCTGTGTAGATATGGAAGAACAATTGAAATTAGAAATTTTTAAACTATAAAATTAGAAAAAGCCCATACAAATTTGGTATAATTTAGGCCCCCTGGCAGAAAGATCTCATTGTAAAGAATGAAATCAGGATGGTATAATATACTTTTTTTTCCCACAGCCAAAATCAAATCAAGATAATGGCGGGCAACAATTTCAAGGAAACTTTGAGAAATGAAGTATGAGCCAAGGATTTTATGTTAGTCAAGCAATCCTTCAAATGTCAAGACATGCAAGAAATAAAGGAAATTTGTATTCAGGAGCCCTTCCTGAGGAATTATTCTCTTCTCTCTCATCATTCCACAACACTGACCATTTATTTTTAGTGAATCTTAAATTTATTTTATTCAAGTAGTACACCAATTGTTTGTATGTTACAAATAATTCTCTCTATTTTTTTTTCCATTTCTGCTGAGTTGTAATAGTATCTCTATTGCTACCATGAACATGCTATTGCCTTTTCCCTTTTGAGTTTAGGGAAGTCTGTCATGGAAGCATTGATTGAGAAGAGAGGTAGACAATTTAATCCAGACTGTCTGGAGCCAGCAAAGCTGGATGAACCCCCGAAATAATTTTTCTGAGATAATCTTTAAACCTTAAACCTCAAACCAAAACTATCCTCTGAAATCTTTGAACCAAAAAATAGCTTAGCAAAATTAATAAACTATGTCTTCTTTGAGCATTCTACTCTATTAAAGAGTTATCTAACTGAGATCTAATTGACTACTGGAACTTGAAAGGTTAGATGAGAAGCTTACTTAGGGGACAGTAAGTTAATGTTTAGGGTGGTGGAATGATCTAGCAAAGGATAGAGGGAATGATTTCACAACTTGAAAAATGTAATCAACCTAAATGGATTGCACATGTATAAATTGTTGAAATTGTGATTTTTGATATATATATTTTCACCAAAATAAATAAACAAATAAAAATTTAAAAAAGAAAGGAGGTAGACAGGACAATGACAGGAGACACAAGAGTAGACTGGAAATGTGGAACTCAACTTTGGAAAAAATCATGGATAGATGTAAAAACCAAAAACGAAACTCGTTGTCGTTGAGTCAATGTTGACTCATATCAACCCTACAGGACAGAGTAGAACTGCCTCAGGGTTTCCAAGGAGTGACTGGTGGATTTGAACTGCCAACATTTTGGTTAGCAACGTGAGCTCAAAGGATAAATAGAGCAACAGCAAATAAAGAGATATTGGGATAAGTGAAAAGGGGAGAAGGGAAAATATTCATTGAAAGAAAACTGTAGAAACATATTTTCTTTCTAAACTTACCAAAAAATGTCAAAGCAATCTTCAGGCAATCACAGTTTTGGCTGAGCTTTTGAAGGTCCCATAGGGCCTGTGAAGGTCACACATCCAAGTGCTACAGTAGTAAGGTTGCCTCTGATAATTGTAATTCACATTCGAGGCAAAAACGAAAACTTCTGGATCAGGCCACTATTAAATATAAAATATCTACTTGTTTTAAAAATAATACGCACTTAATGCAAAGGTGAAATTTACATAAAAATATTAAAGAGAATAACAAAAAAATAATAGCATTATTTAAAGATAATCTTACTAATATTTTTGATATCTCATTTTTAAATATATGATAAAGTACTTCAAAAAGATGATTATTACCAAACTAGTTTTTTTAAAATATTTTTTCTGTTGATAAATGTACTGGGTTGAGTAGGGTCCCCTTAAAAATTCATGTTGACCCAGAACCTCAGAATTTGACCTTTTTTTGGAAATAGTTCTTTGTAGGTGTAATCAAGTTAATATGAAGTCATACTGGTTTAGGTTAGACCCTAAATATAATGTCTATTGTCCTTATGGAGCCCTGGTATTGCCAGTGGTTAAGTGGTCGGCTGCTAACCAAAAGGTTGGCCGTTCAAATCCACCAGTTGCTCTTTAGAAACCCTATGGGGTGGTAGTACTCTGTCCTATAGGGTCGCTATGAGTCAGAATAGATTTGACAGCAGTGGGTTTGGTTTTTTGGTACATATATATTTATACATAGAGAGAGACAGAGAGAGAGAGACCAGTATTCATTGATGGTTACGGGTGACGATGAGAGAGTACGCTTTAGATCATAGACACTTGTTATTTTTTATTTTTATTGTTTTTGTGATGGGAAAAGCAGCACTGAATGCAGATGTAGCCCTGGTCACATCGACTCGACAGCAATGGGTTTGGTTTTTTTGGTTTGGTTGTCCTTATAAGAAGGGGGAATTTTGGACACAGAGACACAGGCACAGGAATTCCGTACATTGACAAAGGCAGAGATTGAAGTTATGTAGTTGTAAGCCTAAGAATGCCAAGGATTGCTGGCAACCTCCAGAAGTTGGAAGAGGTAAGGTATTATTGTATTCTGCAGGGTTCATGGAGAGCACGGCCTGCTGACACCTTGATTTCAGACTTCTAACCTTGGCAACTGTGAGAAAATAAAGTTCTGTTGTTCTAAGATACCCAGTTTATTGAAATTTGTTATGGCAGATCTAGGAAACTACTCCAGTAAATAACAAGTAAGTGTTGGACTCCATGACTACATATTTTCCATGACACAGTACTTTATTTACAAATATGACTATGTTGCATAAGCACCTTTCAGTAGTCACTGTTTCTCTTCTTTTTATAGTTATGCTATCACTCAGGTCATTATATATGAACTTCAGTCTTGTTAAGGATGTATTCTTAACCATTATTAATGCCCATAGTGGAATTAAAAAAAAAAAATCCAAACCTGCTGCCGGTGAGTCGATTAAAGCCTTCTCAATTATCCAATTTCTCGATATCTCTGTATTGCTTTGAAAATTGGAAAACTATTATTGATCTTCATCCATTCACTAAAATGTTTACTCCATGTATTGACACATTATAGTATCAATACAAAAATAAACAAATAGACCACTGGAGTAAAATAGATCAGGGAAATTCTGTTGTATGTATGGGGACTAGACGTGTAATAACGTTAGTAACATAAACCAATGATGGAAGAACGAGTTGTTTTTACATGCTGTTGGGAAAAATATGCTTGAGTTATAAGGATACAAAGAGGAGGAATCTAGGTGAATTAAAAACTGATTTGTGAAATATAAAATTGTATTGTTAATATAAAAATGTAGAGGAATATCTTTTTGAATTTGGATAGGAGAGAATTTTTAATTAATCAATTAATATATTACTCTGCTTATATAAATTTAACAATTTCTCTTCAAAAGAAAAGATACCATCGTCAAAGTTAATAGGTAGAAAACAAACTGGGAAAAGTAATTTGCAATGTCTGACACTGAGAAGAAATTAAGAAGGATCCTTTGTGCTAAGAAGAGACACACAGCAAACTCAATGGAAAAATGGGCTAAGGGTGTGATAGTGAAATGAGCAGAATTGAGAACTGTATAAGCTAATGAGTTTCTAAAGATATACTCAACTCCATTACGAAAAACAGCAAATGTGAATTAAAATAAAATATTATGTACATAATATAACACATATATATGCAATCATTATATATAATTATATTCTATATATCACAATATAATATCTAATACACATATATCGCAAATATAAAATTATATATATATGTGTGTATGTATATATATATATACATATATAATTTTTAACTTGTTGGATTAATGGAAATACATCGATATTACCAAGCATTGGCAGAGATTGTGGGCATACAAGAACCCTCGTGCTAGTGAGAGTGGAGAGTGGTGCAGCCTTATACTCTATCATGAATTGAGGAGGAGCATGGACAATGCAAGGAACCCTGGTGGTGTAGTGGTTAGGCACTCAGCTGTTAAACAAAAGGTCAGCAGTTCAAACTTATCAGCCACTTCTTGAGAGAAAAATACAGCAGTCTGTTCCCGTCAAGATTTACAGCCTTTGAAACCCCATGGGGCAGTTCTACTCTGTCCTATAGGGCCACTATGAGGGTAAATCGACTTGATGGCACCGGGTTATAGATAAGTCAATCTAGTACACTTGAGGTTGAGACAAAGGAAACACATACACATTAAAACAAAATAAAATCTCCTGTGAAATTCCTTGCAAATTCTCAGTGTCCTTCTTGATGACTAAAACAGTTATAATACAGGGTACTTTATTAATTCAAATGAAATGATAACATAAACATAGCAATTGAACACTAGTACAATGACAGCCACCACTCAACTGTCAGTTGGTTGTACTGTGGTGGCTTGTATGTTGCTGTGATGCTGGAAGCTATGCCACTGGTATTTCAAATACCAGCAGGGTCACTCTTGCAGACTAAAAAAGACTAAGAAGAATGACCTGGCAGTCTACTCCTGAAAAAAGTTAACCAGCAAAAACCTTATGAGTAGCAGGGGAACATTGTTTGATATAGTACCGGAAGATGAGCCTCTCATGTTGGAAGGAAATCAAAATACGACTGGAGAAGAGCTTTCTCCTCAAAGTAGAGCCAACCTTAATGACATGGATGGAGTAAAGCTTTTGGGACCTTCATTTGCTGATGTGGCATGAGTTAAAATGAGAAGAAACAGCTGCAAACATCCATTAAAAATCAGAACATGGAATGTATTAGGCATGAATCTAGGAAAATTAGAAGTTGTCAAAAATGAAATGAGAGAGTTCCGGCAAGATGGCATTCTAGGCAGAAGCACCACGCTGTCCCTCCACAGCAAAGATCCGAAAAACTAATCCAAACAGAGAATGCAACAATCCTGAAACCCTAGAACATCAAATGAAGAGATAAAGAACTCAGCCAAACACCAAATGGAGTGAGAATACTGAAAGAGAACAGAGAGTGAGGAGAGATTCATGCAGAGGTCCCCTAGCCAGCTAACACAGCACGGATACACCATCTTGGACTCCTATCGGAGACCAGCAAATGGCGGTATGAGAAAGCAGCCTCACGGAGCGTCCAGTGGGAGACAAAACAGCCAGTAATTTGCGGTGTGTGCTTTCCCACCCCCCACCGCTCTTCGCCCCTGCTCAGGCTCCTCTGCTTCCCACGGCCACAGTCTCTTGACTGTGAAGCACCGGCTGCTTGGATTCCACACACCTAAGCAGGCGGCTCTCTGGGTGACATTTGTTGGCTGCTGGTGTTGCTTTTTATTTTTCTGCTTCTTTTGGTATCTCACTTGCCTCTCGCAGCCTCCCCCTCCTTTTGCTCAAGTGCCTGGCTCCGAGCATCATCTTTGCTTCTTCCTGAGGGGCTGCAGGGCTCCATTCGAGTGTGCAGCTGCTTCCAGGTCTGGGCTGCCACGCTGGGTGGATCCCAGGGCTTTTGTTCGTTTGTTCCTCTGCTTCCTGCGGCCACAGTCCCTTGATTGAGAGGCGCCAGCTGCTTGGATTCCACACACCCAAGCGGGCGGCTCTCTGGGTGACATTTGTTGGCTGCTGGTGTTGCTTTTTTTTTTTTTTTTTCTTTCCTGCTTCTTTTGATTTCTTGCTTGCCTCTCACCACCCACCCCCCTCCTTTTGCTAGAGTGCCTGGCTCCGAGCGCCATCTTTGCTTCTTCCTGTGGGACTGTGGGGCTCCATTCAAGTGTGCACCTGCTTCCCGGTCTGGGCTGCTGCACTGGTGGGATCCTGAGGGTTTGTTCGTTTGTTCCTCTGCTTCCTGCGGCCACAGTCTCTTGACCGGGAGGCACCAGCTGCTTGGATTCCACACACCCAGGCAGGCGGCTCTCTGGGTGCCATTTGTTGGCTGCTAGTGTTGCTTTTTTTCTCTGCTTCTTTTGATTTCTCACTTGCCTCTCGCCACATCCCCCTCCTTTCACTCAAGTGCCTGGCTCCGTGTGCCATCTTTGCTTCTTCCTGTGGGGCTCCAGAGGGCCGGCAATTTGTGATGTATGCTTTCCCACTCTCTACCCTTCTTCACCCACACTCGGCCTCCTCTGCTTCCCATGGACACAGTCTCTTCTCCAGAAACACCAGCCTGCACTGGCTGGCTCTATGAGTGCCACTTGTTGGCTGCTGGTGTTGCTTTTTTTTTTCCCTGCTTCTTTGGATTTCTTGCTGGCCTCTCACCGCCTCCCCCTCCTTTCGCTCAAGTGCCTGGCTCCGTGCGCCATCTTTGCTTTTTCCTGAGGGGTTGCGGAACTCCATTTAAGTGTGGAACTGCTTCCCGGTCTGGGCTACCACTCTGGTGGGATCCCGGGGCTTTTCTTCATTTTGAATTGTTTGTCTGTTTTCTTTTCCTTTTCTTGAGTTGGGAGCCCTTTCTGGCCAATTGGAGCTGCGAGCCATGGAGACTCCCCTTCAGCTTCCACAGAAGTACAGAGGAATCCCTGAGGACATTTCTTTTTTCGTTGTTTTTTTTTCTTTCCTGTTTTTTGGGGGGGCCTTTCTTGTTCTTTTTTTTTTTTTATTTTTTTTGTTTTCTTTTCCCTCTTTTTCCCTTTTGTCTTTCTTCATTGCTCAGTTTCTCATCTCTCTATATCTTTCTTCTCTTTCTGATACCTGAATACCAGGCGTATATGCCTCTGCGACTTCTGGCCAGGCTGTGCTGCGACACCTGAGAGTGACTTCTCCAGACCTCATAGTTACATAGGTGGGATCCCTGGGAACTTTGTGGTTCTTTAACCTTTCTGATTTTTATTTCTTCATTCTTTTCTTTTTGCCCTCTTCTCCCTTCTGTTTTTCTCCATTTCATAGTCTCTCATCTCTCCATTCCAACGGCAAGCTCCCCTAGCATTCTTTTTTGTTTGTTTGTATGTTTTTGGATCCTGTTCCTCTTTCCTCTCTCCCATATCCAGCTTAGCGCCACACATAACCATCTCCCTGCTGCATCCTGCCTACCTGCACCGTGCGCTTGACATCACACCACCAAGCATTGCAGGCACAGCCTACTGGAATCTGCCCAGCACTGATTACCGACCCGCCCTGGTGGCTATAGTGAGTGCCACAAACAACCCGTCCCAGTGGCTCCTCTTCAGCTAGACCTGCCCTGCTGTACCATATCTGAGTTACTGAACCTGCCAGTTGGAGAAGTAGGTGAAAAGTATTGAGTGCACAATCGAGCAAACAACAAAGAGCACGCAGTCTGCCTGCTCAGACATACTCAAATTTTTTTCTTAAAAAAAGGGACGAAACAAACAAATCTACAACCAATAAAAGAGAAATATCTACTGAATGCCCAGAAAACAGCAAACAATATCAAACCATTTACAAAAACAGGACAGGATGGTTCCAGTAGGCATCCAAATTAAAACACAAGAGGACTCTCCTGTGGAAGAAAATGCACTAGAAGTACCTAACAGGGAATTCAAATCTCTAATACTCAGAAATTTCCAAGAACTGAGGCAAAAAGCTGACAAACATGAGGAAAAAATAGACAAATTCATGGCAAATACAGACAAAAATTGGAAGAATTCAGGAAGATGATGCAGGAACAAACTTCCAAAAAATTCACAACTAGAAATTATACAAAAACAACAATTAGAAATCCAAAAGATAAACAACAAGATTTCAGAAATGGATGATGTCATAGAAGGGCTGAGAAGCAGATTTGAAACTGTGGAAGACAGCATCAGTGGAACTGAAGACAAATACTTGGATACAACTCTGTTTCAGGAAAACACAGAAAAAAGAACAAATGAAAATGAAGAGACTCTGAGAGTTATGTGGGACACAATTAAAAGCAAAAATATACGAGTGATTGGCATTCCAGAACGGGGTGGGGGAACAGAAAACACAGAGAGGATAATTGAGGAACTACTAACAGAAAACTTAGCCAATATGATGAAAGATGAAATGCTGGCCATCAAAGAAGCTCAACGAACCCCATATAGAAGAGACCCCAAAAGAAAATCACCAAGGCATATCATATTCACACTCAACAAAACCAAAGCCAAACAAAGAATCCTGAGAGCAACTCGTGAAAAACAAGAAGTAACACACAGAGGAGAAACAAAAAGACTAAGCTCAGATTATTCAGCAGAAACCATGCAGGCAAGAAGGCAGTGGGATGACATATATAAAATCTTGAAAGAAAAAAATTTTCAGCCAAGAATAATATATCCTGCAAAACTCACGTTCAAATTTGATGGTGAAATTAGGTCATTTCCAGATAAACAGAAACTAAGGGAATATGTAAAAGTCAAACCAAACTTACAAGAATTATTAAAGGGAGTTCTTCGATCTGAGGACAAACAGCTTCAGCCCTCAAGCAGGAACTAGGACGCAGGATCGTACGAGCCAGATACCACTCTAGGAAATGAACTCTTGAGGACTATCCAAAACCAAAAGAAACACAACAGGAAATCAGAGCAGTCAATCGATGGATGGCTACAACATCAAAAGAATGAAAGAGGGAATAAACGGCATAGGTATAGAACCTTCTAATGGAGAGTAAGGCAAGGGAATACCAAGTAAGGGTAGAATGCTACAAACTTAGAAAGATAAGGGTAAAATTCATGGTAACCACAAAGAAAGTTAACAAACCAACTCATAAAAATAAAGACGAAAAACATAAAGTCTCAGCACAAACAAAACCTACAAAAACAAAAGAAATGAAAAACAAATCCACAAACAAAAGTAACTCAGCACAAGACAGTAAGAAGGACAAAGAAAACTTCGGCATCACAAAGAAAAGCACTACAAAATGACAGCAACAAACTCACATCTATCAATAATTACACTGAATGTAAATGGACTCAATGCACCCATAAAGAGACGGAGAGTGACAGAATGGATAAGAAAACAGGATCCATCAATATGCTGTCTACAAGAGACACACCTTAGAAGCAAAGATGTGAATTTATTAAAAGTCAAAGGTTGGAAAAAAATATATCAAGCTAACAAATACCAAAAAAGAGCAGGAGTGGCAATTCTAATCTCAAATAAAATAGACTTTAAAACAAAATCTACCATAAAAGACAAAGAAGGACACTATATAATGATTAAGGGGATGATCCATCATGAAGACATAACCATAATAAACATCTACGCACCCAATGACAGGGCTCCAAAATACATAAAACAAAATCTAACAACACTGAAAAGAGAAATTGGCAGTTCCACAATAATAGTAGGAGACTTCAACACACCACTCTCAGTAAAGGAAAGAACAACTAAGAAGAAACTCAGCAAAGATACAGAAGACCTAAAGGGCACAATCAGCCAACTTCACCTCATAGACATATATAGAACACTCCATCCAACCACTGCAATGTACACATTCTTTTCCAATGCACATGGAACATTCTCCAGAATAGACCACATCTTAGGCCACAGGGCAATCCTCAACAAGATCCAAAATGCTGACATAATTCAAAGTATCTTCTCTGACCACAATGCCATCAAGGTAGAAATGAACACTAGAAAGAGCAAGGAAAAAAAATCAACTACATGGAAACTGAATAATACCCTGCTTACACATCAGTGGGTAAAAGAAAAAATCAGAGATGGAATCAAAAAATTCCTAGAATGAAATGAGAATGAAAACGCATCATACCAAAACTTTTGGGACACAGCAAAGACATTCCTCAGAGGACAGTTTATAGCAATAGATGCACATATCAAAAAAGAAGAAAGGGACAAAATCAAAACATTAACTACAGAACTAAAACAAATCGAAAGAGAACAGCAAAAACAGCCCACAACCGAAGGAAGAAAGGAAATAGTAAAGATCAGAGGAGAAATAAATGAAATAGAGAACAGAAAAACAATAGAAAGAATCAACAAATCCAAAAGTTGGTTCTTTGAAAGAATCCACAAAATCGACAAACCACTGGCCACACTGACAAAAGAAAAACAGGAGAGGACACAAATAACCCAAATAAGAAATGAAATGGGGGACATTACAACAGACCCAACTGAAATGAAAAAGATTATAACAGAGTATTATGAAAAACTATACTCCAACAAATTTGAAAACCTAGAGGAAATGGATAAATTTCTAGAAACACACGGCCTACCCAAACTACAACAAAGTGATGTTGAAAATCTGAACAGACCCATAACAAGAGAAGAGATTGAAAAGTTAATAAAAAAACTCCCAAACAAAAAAAGGCCTGGCCCAGATGGCTTCTGTGGAGAATTCTACAAAACATTTAGAGAAGAGCTTGTACCAGTACTACTCAAGCTATTTCAGAGTATAGAAAAAGAGGCAACACTTCCAAATTCATTCTATGAAGCCAGCATAATGCCAATACCAAAACCAGGCAAAGATGTCACAAAAAAGAAAATTACAGACCAATATCTCTCATGAGTATAGATGCAAAAATTCTGAACAAAATTCTAGCCAATAGAATTCAGCATCATATCAAAAAAATGATACACCATGACCAAGTAGGATTCATACCAGGTATACAAGGATTGTTCAACATTAGAAATCAATCAACATAATCCCACGCATAAATAAAAGGAAAGAAAAGAATCACATGATCATCTCAATTGACACATAAAAGGCATTTGAGAAAGTCCAACACCCATTCCTGATAAAAATTCTCAATAAAATATGGATAGAAGGGAAATTTCTCAACATAATAAAGGGCATCTATGCAAAATCAACGGCCAACATCATTCTTAATGGAGAGAGGCTGAAAACACTCCCCTTGAAATTTGGAACAAGACAAGGATGCCCTTTATCGACACTCCTATTTAACATTGTGCTGGAAGTTCTAGATAGAGCAATAAAGGAAGAAAAAGAAAGAAAGTGTACCCAAATTGGTAATGAAGAACTTAAACTGTCCCTGTTTGCAGATGATATGATACTATACATAGAAAACCCTAAAGACTCCACAAGAAATCTACTGGAACTAATAGAAAGATTCAGCAGAGTAGCAGAATACTATATAAACATTCAAAAATCAGTTGGATTCCTATACACCAGTAAGGAGAACGATGAAAAGGAAATCAGTAAATCAATACCATTTTCAATAGCCCCTAAAAAGATAAAATACTTAGGAATAAATCTGACCAGGGATGTAAAAGACATATAGAAAGAAAACTATAAAACACTACTGCATGAAACTCAAAGGGATGTACATAAATGGAAAAACATACCATGCTCATGGATAGGCAGACTCAACATTGTGAAAATGGGAATTCTACCCAAAGCAATTTACAAATACAAAGCAATCCTGATCCAAATACCAAGAACATTCTTCAAAGAGATGGAAAAACTAATCATTAACTTTATATGGAAAGGGAAGAAGCCCCGAATAAGTAAAGCACTACTGAAGAAGAAGGATAAAGTTGGAGGACTCACACTACCTGACTTCAGAATCTACTATACAGCTACAGTAGTCAAAACAGCCTGGTACTGGTACAGTGACAGACACATTGACCAATGGAACAGAATTGAGAACCCAGATGTAAATCCATCCACCTACGGTCACCTGATCTTCGACAAGGGCGCAAAGTCCACCAAATGGGGGAAAAGACAGTCTTTTTAACAAATGGTGCTAGCAAAACTGGATATCCATTGCAAAAAAATGAAACAGGACCCATACCTCACACCGTGTACAAAAACGACTTCAAAATGGATCAAAGACCTGAATATAAACCATAAAACTATAAAGTTCAGAGAAGAAAAAATAGGACCAACACTTCAGGCCTTAATACATGGCATTAACAGGATACAAACCATAACTATCAATGGACAAAACCCAACAGATAAGCTATGTAACTGGGATTTTCTAAAAATCAAACACCTATGCTCTTCAAAAGACTTCACCAAAAGAGTCAAAAGAGAACCTACAGACTGGGAAAAAAGTTTTGGACAGTACAAGTCAGAGAAAGTTCTAATCTCCATAATCTACAAGAAAATCCAACACCTCTACAACAAAAAGACAAAGAATCCTTTTAAAAAATGGGCAAAGGAAATGAACAGACACTCAACCAAAGAAGACATTCAAATGGCCAACAGACACCTGAGGAAATGCTCGCGATCGCTAGACATTAGAGAAATGCAAATTAAAACCACAATGAGATACCATCTCAGACCGGCATTATTGACACGAATCAAAAACACTGGAAATAACAAATGTTGGAGGGGCTGCGGGGAAATGGGAACTCTTATGCACTGCTGGTGGGAATGCAAAGTGATGCAATCATTTTGGAAAATGATATGGCGCTTCCTCAGAAAGTTAGAAATAGACATACCGTTCGATCCATCAATCCCACTCCTAGGAATATATCCTAGAGAAATAAGAGTCGTCACTCGAATAGACATATGCACACCTATGTTCATGGCAGCATTGTTCACAATAGCAAAAAGATGAAAACAACGTAAGTGCCAATCAAGAGATGAATGGATAAACAAACTATGGTACATACACACAATGGAGTACTATGCAACGAGAAAGAACAACAATGAATCTGTGAACTATCTCATAACATGGATGAAACTGGAAGACATTATGCTGAGTGAAATAAGTCAATCACAAAAGGACAAATATTGTATGAGACCTCTATTGAAAAAACCCATGAAAAAGTTCACACGCAAAATGTAACAATCTTTGTTGGTTACCAGGGATGGGAGGGGTGGGGGGGGAATACTAAATAGGCAATAGATAAGTGGTATCTTGGGTGAAGGGTGAGACAGTACGCAATACAGGGGAAACTAGCACAACCTGTACAAGGAAAAGTGATAGAAGCCCCATAGACACATCCAAACTCCCTGAGGGACTGAGTTGCTGGACGGAGGGCTCTGGGGACCATGGTCTCGGGGAACATCTAGCTCAATTGGCATGACACAGCTTATAAAGACAATGCTCTACATTCTACCTTGGTGAGTAGTGTCTGGGGTCTTAAAAGCCTGTGAGCGGCCATCTGAGATACTCCACTGGTCTCATCCCTTCGGGAACAAGGGAGAATGAAGAGCACACAATACAAGGAAAAGATTAGTCCAAAGGACTAATTGTCCACAGCTACCAAGGCCTCCACTGGACTGAGTCCAGTATAGCTAGATGGTGCCCGGCTACCGCCACTGACTTCTCTGACCAGGATCACAACAGAGGGTTTTAGAAAGAGCTGGAGAAGGATGTAGAGCATAATTCTAACTCACAAAAAAAAAAAAAAAAAAAAAAAAACCAGATTTACTGGCCTAAAGGAGACTGGAGAAACCTCGAGAGTATGGCCTCCAGACACTCTTTTAACTCAATGGTGAAATTACCTCCAAGGTTCACTGTTCAGCCTGGGAATGGACAGCCCCGTAAAACCAAATGAGACTAACGAGGTACAGGAGTCCAGTGACAAGGGCCAGAAGGCAGAAGGGGACAAGGAAGCTGGTGATAGGGAACCCAAGATTGAGTAAGGTTATTGTTGATGTGTTGTGAGATTGTTAACCATTGTCATAGGGCAACATTTGTAGTAACTGTTAAATGAGAAACTATTTTGTTCTGTAAGCCTTCATCTTAAGTGAGAATAACAGCACAATTCAAAGAGCATAGTCAATGTCACTGAACTGTGTATGTAGAAATTTTTGAAATGGTGTATCTTTGGCTATGTGTATTTTCACCAAAAAAAAAAAAAAAAAAGTTTGAGAATTTAGAGGGTTAATATGTTGTGGGGTTGTTAACCAATGTCATAAAACAACATGTGTACTACTGTTTTATGAGAAAGTATTTGTTCTGTAAGCCTTCAACTGAACTACAATAAAATATAAAAAAATAATTTAAAAGAATATTAATAACTATTCTTTGGTGATTGTGTAGGGAAAGAGGCATTTTTATAGACTGCTTTTGGGAATGTAAATTGGTATAAAATTTCCAGAGGAAAATTTCACAATATTCACCAAAAATCTTAAAATTATGCATACCATTTGATCAGGCAATTCTCTTTACAAAAAGTTATTTGATGAAAATGCTTCAACACGTGCACAAATTCTAAGCATTTAGAAATTTCCTACAATAGTGTTTATAACAGTAAAATGGCAGTAACAATGCAATCATATGTCAATAAATTGATTGAATTAAAAAAAATGAAATGAACTACATAAAGATCAATACCCTAGGCATTACTGAGCTGAAATGGACTGGTACTAGCAATTTTGAATCAGATAATCATATTGTTTACTATGCTGGGAATGACAACTTGAAGAGGAATGATGTCACGTGCTTTGTCAAAAAGAACATGTCAAGATCTGTCCTGAAGTACAATGCTGTCAGTGATAGGATAATATCCATATGCCTACAAGGAAGACCAGTTAAGAATACTATTATTTAAATTTACCCACCGACATCCAAGGCCAAAGATGAAGAAATTGAAGATTTTACCAATTTCTGCAGTCGGAATGGAGAAGATCAAGATGCATTGATTATTATTGATGATTGGAATGCAAAAGTTGGAAACAAAGAAGGATCAGTAGTTGGAAAATATGGCCTAGGTGACAGAAACCAAACTGGAAATGGCATGATCGAGTTTTGCAAGACCAATGACTTCTTCATTGCAAATCTCTTTTTCCAACAACATAAACAGTGACTATACATGTAGACCTCACCAGATGGAATACACAGGAATCAAATCAGCTACAACCATGGAAAGAGGAGATGGAGAAGCTCAATATCATCAGTCAGAACAAGGCCAGTGGTTAACTGCAGAACAGACCATCAATTGCTCATATGCAAGTTCAAGTTGAAGCTGAGGAAAATTCGAGCAAATCCATGAGAGCCAAAATATGACCTTGAGTATATGTCCCCTGAATTTTGAGGCATTGAACACTAATGACTGAAGACCAGAGGAGTTGTAGAATGCCATCAAGGACATCATACATGAAGAAAGAGGTCATTAAAAAGAGAGGAAAGGAAGAAAAGACCAAAATGGATACCAGAAGAGACTCTGAAATTGGTGTTGAATGTAAAGTAGTTAAAGCAAATGGAAGAAATGAACGTAAAAGGGCAGCTGAAGAACACAAAGTATTACAATGAAATGTACAAAGACTTGGAGTTAGAAAATCAAAAGGTAAGAACACCTTAGATATTTCTCAAGCTGAAAGAACTGAAGAAAAAATTAATGCCTAGAGTTGCAGCATTGACAGATTTTATGGTGAAAACATTAAATGGTGCAGAAAGCATCAAAAGAAGATGGAAAGAATACACAGAGTCACCGTACCATATATATTTGTTGTAGTCTAACCACTTCAGGAGGTAGTACATGATCAAGAAATCATGGTACTGAAGGAAGAAGTCCAATCTACACTGAAGGCACAGATGAAAAACAAGACTCAGGAATTGACGAAATACCATCTTAGTTATTTCAACCAATGGATGCAGCACTGGAGGTGCTCATTCATCTATGCATATAAATTTGGAATACAGCTAGCTGGCTAACCAACTAGAAGAGGTCCATATTTGCACCCATTCTAAATAAAGGTGATCCAACAGAATGGGGAAATTATCAAACAGTATCATTAATATCATATGCAAGTAAAATTTTGCTGAAGAATGTTAAAAAATTGTTGCGACAGTGCCTTGATAGGAAACTGCTAGAAATTCAAGCCAGATTCAGAAGAGGACGTGAAACCATGGATATCATTGCTGATTTCAGATGGATCCTGACTGAAAGCCGAGAATACCAGAAAAATGTTTACTTATATTTTATTGACTACGGAAAGGCATTTAGCTGTGTGGATCATAATAAATTATGGATAACATTGTGAACAAAGGGAATTCCAGAACACTTAATTGTCCTCCGGCGGAATCTGTACATCGGACAGAACAAGGGGATGCTGCACGGTTTAGTCAGGAAATATGTGTGTTTAAGAGATGTATCCTTTCACCATACTTATTCGAACTGTGTACTGAGCAAATAATCTGTAAAGCTGGACTATATGAAGAAGAACTAGGCAACAGGGCAACTGATTAACAACCTACGATATTCGGATGACATAATCTTCCTTGCTGAAAGTGAAGAGGACTTGAAGCACTTACAGATGAAGAACAAAGACTACAGCCTTTAGTGTTGAATCCACCTCAACATGAAAAAAAAAAAAATCACAACTGGACCAATAAAAAACACAATAAATGTAGAGACGATTACAGTTGTCAAGGATTTCATTTTACTTGGATCCACAATCAACACCCATGGAAGCAGCAGTCAAGAAATCAAACAACGTCTCGTAGTGGGGAAATCTGCTGCAAAAACCTGTTTAAAGTGTTAACAAGAAAACATGTTACATGGAGGACTAAGATGAGCGTGACCCAAGCCATAGTATTTTAAGTTGCCTCATATGCGTGTGAAAGCTGGACAGTGAATAAGGAAGACTGAGGAAGAATTGACCCCTTTGAATTACGGTGTTGGTGAAAAATATTGAACGTACCATGAACTGCAGAAAAATGACCAAATGTTTTGAAAATGACTAAATGTTTTGGAAGAAGTCCAGGCAGAATGTTTCTTGGAAGAGCGGTTAACAAGACTTTGTTTTATGTACTTTGTACATGTTATCAGGTGGGACTAGTTCCTGGAGAAGGACATCATACTTCGTAAGTGGCTTTCTAGAGAAAAAGAGGGAGACGTTCAATGAGATGGATTGACACAGTGGCTGCAACAATGGGCTCAAGCTTAACAAGGATTGTGAGGATGGACCAGGACAGGGCAGTGTTTCTTTCTGTTCTACATATGGTTGCTATGAGTCAGACCAAACTTGACAGTACCTAACCACAAAGACAGAGGAACATATTTTCTTTTTTTTTAACTTTTATTTTTATTTTTTTATTTTACTTCAGGTGAAGGTTTACAGAACAAAGAATTTCGCATGAATCAGTAGTATACATATTGTTTATGACATTGCTTAAAAACTCCACAACATGTCAACCCTCGAACTTCTCAACCTTCTTTTTTTGGTGAAAATACGCATAGCCAAAGATACACCATTTCAAAAATTTCTACATGCACAGTTCAGTGACATTGACTATGCTCTTCCAGTTGTACAGTTATTCTCACTTAAGATGAAGGCTTACAGAACAAAGTAGTTTCTCATTTAACAGTTACTACAAATGTTGCCCTATGACAATGGTTAACAATCTCACAACACATCAACAATATCCTTACTCAATCTTGGGTTCCCTATCACCAGCTTCCTTGTCCCCTTCTGCCTTCTGGCCCTTGTCACTGGACTCCTGTACCTCGTTAGTCTGATTTGGTTTTACGGGGCTGTCCACTGCCAGGCTGAATGGTGAACCTCAGAGATAACTTCACCACTGAGCTAAAAGGGTGTTTGGGGGCCAAACTCTCGGGGTTTCTCCAGTTTCCTTTAAGCCAGTAAATCTGGTCCTTTTTTTTTTTTTTTTTTTTGTGAGTTAGAATTATGCTCTACATCCTTCTCCAGCTCTTTCTAAAACCCTCTGTTGTGATCTGGTCAGAGCAGTCAGTGGCGGTAGCCGGGCACCATCTAGCTATACTGGACTCAGTCCGGTGGAGGCCTTGGTAGCTGTGGACAATTAGTCCTTTGGACTAATCTTTTCCTTGTATTGTGTGCTCTTCATTCTCCCTTGTTCCCGAAGGGATGAGACCAGTGGAGTATCTCAGATGGCCGCTCACAGGCTTTTAAGACCCCAGACACTACTCACCAAGGTAGAATGTAGAGCATTGTCTTTATAAGCTGTGTCATGCCAATTGAGCTAGATGTTCCCCGAGACCATGGTCCCCAGAGCCCTCCGTCCAGCAACTCAGTCCCTCAGGGAGTTTGGATGTGTCTATGGGGCTTCTATCACCTTTCCTTGTACAGGTTGTGCTAGTTTCCCCTGTATTGCATACTGTCTCACCCTTCACCCAAGATACCACTTATCTATTGCCTATTTAGTATTCCCCCCCACCCCTCCCATCCCTGGTAACCAACAAAGATTGTTACATTTTGCGTGTGAACTTTTTCATGGGTTTTTACAATAGAGGTCTCATACAATATTTGTCCTTTTGTGATTGACTTATTTCACTCAGCATAATGTCCTACAGTTTCATCCATATTATGAGATGGTACACAGATTCATTGTCATTCTTTGTCGTTGCATAGTACTCCACTGTTTGTATGTATCATAGTTTGTTTAGCCATTCATCTGTTGATGGGCATCTAGGTTGTTTTCATCTTTTTGCTATTGTGAACAATGCTGCCATGAACATAGGTGTGCATATGTCTATTCGAGTGACGACTCTTATTTCTCTAGGATATATTCTTAGGAGTGGAATTGCTGGATTGAATGGTACGCATATTTCTAACTTTCTGAGGAAGTGCCATATCATTTTCCAAAATGATTGTATCATTTTGCATTCCAACCAGCAGTGCATAGGAGTTCCCATCACCCCGCAGCCCCTCCAACATTTGTTATTTCCAGTGTTTTTGATTCGTGACAGTAATACCAGGGTGAGATGGTAGCTCATTGTGGTTTTAATTTGCATTTCTCTAATGTCTAGCGATCGCGAGCATTTCCTCATGTGTCTGTTGGCCATTTGAATGTCTTCTCTGGTGGAGTGTCTGTTCATTTCTTTTGCCCATTTTTTAATAGGATTAATTGTCTTTTTGTTGTAGAGGTGTTGGATTTTCTTGTAGATTATGGAGATTAGACATTTGTCTGACTTGTACTGTCCACAAATTTTTTCCCAGCCTATAGGTTCTCTTTTGACTCTTTTGGTGAAGTCTTTTGAAGAGCATAGGTGTTTGATTTTTAGAAAATCCCAGTTATCTAGCTTGTCTATTGGGTTTTGTGCATTGATTGTTATGGTTTGTATCCTGTTAATACCATGTATTAAGGCCTGAAGTATTGGTCCTATTGTTTTTTATCTGAACTTTTTAATTTTAGGCTTTATATTCAGGTCTTTGATCCATTTTGAAGTAGTTTTTCTATATGGCGTGAAGTATGGGTCTTGTTTCATTTTTTTGCAGATGGATATCCTGTTTTGCCAGTACCATTTGTTCAAAAGACTGTCTTTTCCCCATTTCATGGACTTTGGGTGCGTGTTGAAGATCAGGTGACCGTAGGTGGATGGATTTACATCTGGGTTCTCAATTCTGTTCCGGTCAATGTATCTGTCGTTGGACCAGTACCAGGCTGTTTTGACTACTATAGCTGTATAGTAGGTTCTGAAGTCAGGTAGTGTGAGTCCTCCAACTTTATTCTTCTTCTTAAGTAGTGCTTTTCTTATTCGGAGCTTCTTCCCTTTCCATATGAAGTGAATGATTAGTTTTTCCATCTCTTTGAAGAATGTTCTTGGTATTTGGATCGGGATTGCGTTGTATTTGTAAATTGCTTTGGGTAGAATTGACATTTTCAAAATGTTGAGTCTGCCTATCCATGAGCATAGTATGTTTTTCCATTTATGTAGATACCTTTGGGTTTCATGAAGTAGTGTTTTGTAGTTTTCTTTGTATAGGACTTTTAATCCCTGGTTAGATTTATTCCTAAGTACTTTATCTTTTCAGGGGCTATTTTAAATGTTATTGTTTTCCTGATTTCCTTTTTGTCGTTCTCCTTACTGGTGTATAGGAATCCAACTGATTTTTGAATGTTTATCTTGTATCCTGCTACTCTGCTAAATCTTTTTATTAGTTCCAGTAGATTTCTCGTGGAGTCTTTAGGGTTTTCTATGTATAGATTCATATCATCTGCAAACAGGGACAGTTTAAGTTCTTCATTACCAATTTGGATGCCCTTTATTTCATTTTCTTGCCTTATGGCTCTAGATAGAACTTCCAGCACAATGTTAAATAGAAGTGGTGATAAAGGGCATCCTTGTCTCATTCCTGTTTTCAAGGGGGATGTTTCCAGCCTCTCTCCATTAAGAATGATGTTGGACATTGGTTTTGCTTAGATGCCCTTTATTATGTTGAGAAGTTTCCTTCTATATCTATTTTATTGAGAGTTTTCATCAGGAATGGGGGTTGGACTTTGTCAAATGTCTTTTATGTGCCAATTGAGATGATCATGTGATTCTTTTCTTTCCTTTTATTTATGCGGGGGATTACGTTGATTGATTTTCTAATGTTGAACAATCTTTGTATACCTGGTATGAATCCTACTTGGTCATGGTGTATGATTTTTTTGATATGATGCTGAATTCTATTGGCTAGAATTTTCTTCAGAATTTTTGCATCTATACTCATGAGAGTTATTGGTCTGTAATTTTCTTTTTTTGTGACGTCATTTCCTGGTTTTGGTATCAGCGTTATGCTGGCTTCATAGAATGAATTTGGAAGTGTTGCCTCTTCTTCTATACTCTGAAATAGCTTGAGTAGTACTGGTACAAGCTCTTCTGTAAATGTTTTGTAGAATTCTCCACAGAAGCCATCTGGGCCAGGTCTTTTTTTGGTTTGAGTTTTGTTATTACCTTTTCAATATCTTCTCTTGTTATGGTTCTGTTCTGATTTACAACATCACTTTGTTGTAGCTTGGGTAGGCCGTGTGTTTCTAGAGATTTATCCATTTCCTCTAGGTTTTCAAATATGTTGGAGAATAGTTTTTCATAATATTCTGTTATAATCCTTTTTATTTCAGTTGGGTCTGTTTTAATGCCCCCCATTTCATTTCTTATTTGGGTTATTTGTGTCCTCTCCTGTTTTTCTTTTGTCGGTGTGGCCAGTGGTTTGTCGATTTTGTTGATTCATTCAAAGAACCAACTTTTGGTTTTGTTGACTCTTTCCATTGTTTTTCTGTTGTCTATTTCATTTATTTCTCCTCTGATCTTTACTATTTCCTTTCTTCCAGTGGTTGTGGGCTTTTTTTGCTGTTCTCTTTCTATTTGTTTGAGTTTCGTTGTTAATGTTTTGATTTTGTCCCTTTCTTCTTTTTTGATATGTGCATCTATTGCTACAAATTATCCTCTGAGGATTGCCTTTGCTGTGTCCCAAAGGTTTTGGTATGATGTGTTTTCATTCTCATTTGAGTCTAGGAATTTTTTGATTCCATCTCTGATTTCTTCTATTACCCATTGATGTGTAAGGAGATTATTATTCAGTTCCCATTTTATTGATTATTTTTCCTTGCTCTTTCTATTGTTCATTTCTACCTTGAAGCCATTGTGGTCAGAGACGATACTTTGAATTATCTCAGCGTTTTGGATCTTGTTGAGGATTGCTCTGTGGCCTAAGAGGTGGTCTATTCTAGAGAAAGTTCCATATGTATTTGATAAGAATGTGTACATTGCAGCAGTTGGATGGAGTGTTCTATATATGTCTATGAGGTCAAGTTGGCTGATTGTGTCCTTTAGGTCTTCTGTATCTTTGCTCAGTTTCTTCTTAGTTTTTCTGTCCTTTACTGAGAGTGGTGTGTTGAAGTCTCCTACTATTACTGAAGAACTGTGAATTTCTCTTTTCAGTGTTGGTAGAGTTTGTTTTATGTATTTTGGAGCCCTGTCATTGGGTGTGTAGATGTTTATTATGGTTATGTCTTCATGATGGATCATCCCCTTAATCATTATATAGTGTCCTTCTTTGTCTTTTATGGTAGATTTTGTTTTAAAGTCTATTTCATCTGAGAATAGAATTGCCACTCCTGGTCTTTTTTCGTAGTTGTTAGCTTGATATATTTTTTTCCAACCTTTGACTTTTAATAAATTCACATCTTTGCTTCTAAGGTGTGTCTCTTGTAGACAGCATATTGATGGATCCTGTTTTCTTATCAATTCTGTCACTCTCTATCTCTTTATGGCTGCATTGTGTCCATTTACGTTCAGTGTAATTATTGATAGCTGTGAGTTTGTTGCTGTCATTTTGTTGTGCTTTTCTTTGCGATGCTGAAGTTTTCTTTGTTCTCCTTACTCTCTTGTTCTGAGTTACTTTTGTTTGTGGATTTTTTTTTCCATTTCTTTTGTTTTTGTAGGTTTTGTTTTTGCAAGTTTTGTTTTTGCTGAGACTTTATGTTTTTCCTCTTTTTTTATGAGTGTGTTTGTTCACTTTCTTTGTGGTTACTATGAATTTTACCCTTATCTTTCTAAGTTTGAAGCAGTCTAGCATTACTTGGTATCGCCTTGCCTTCCTCTCCATTAGAAGGTTTTATACCTATGCCATTTATTCCCTCTTTTATTGTTTTGATATTGTTATCATTTACTGATTAACTGCTCTGATTCCCTGTTGTATTTCTTTTGGTTTTGGATAGTCCTCGAGAGGTCATTTCCTAGACTGGTACCTGGCTGGTATGATCCTGCTTCCTAGTTTCTGTCTGTGAGCTGAAGTTGTTTGTCCTCAGATCAAAGAACTCCCTTTAATAATTCTTGTAAGTTTGGTTTGGTTTTTACATATTCCCTTAATTTCTGTTTATCTGGAAATGACCTAATTTCACTAACAAATTTGAACAAGAGTTTTGCAGTATATATTATTCTTGGCTGGCAATTTTTTTCTTTCAAGATTTTATATATGTCATCCCATTGCCTTCTTGCTTGCATGGCTTCTGCTGAATAATCTGAGCTTAGTCTTATTGTTTCTCCTCTGTATGTGACTTCTTGTTTTTCACGAGCTGCTCTCAGGATTCTTTGTTTGTTTTTGGTTTGGTCTAGTGTGAATATGATATGCTATGGTGATTTTCTTTTGCAGTCTCTCCTATATGGGGTTCGTTGAGCTGCTTGGATGGCCAGCTTTTCATCTTTCATGATATTGGGGAAGTTTTCTGTCAGCAGTTCCTCAGTGATCTTCTCCGTGTTTTCTGTTTCCTGCCCCTGTTCTGTAATTCCAATCACTTGAAAATTTTTGCTTTTGATTGTGTCCCACGTAACTCTCAGGGTGTCTTCATTTTTCTTTATTCTTTTTTCTTAGTTTTCCTCAGAGTTGTATCCAAGTGTTTGTCTTCAATTCAATTGATCCTGCCTTCCACCATTTCAAATCTGCTTCTCAGCCTTTCTATGACACCTTCCATTTCTAAAATATTGTTGTTTATCTTTGGATTTCTAATTTTTGTCATTGTATAATTTCTAGTTGTGAATTTATTTTGGCATAGTGTTCCTGCATTATTTTCCTGAATTTTTCCAATTTTTTGTCTATATTTTCCAGGAATTTGTCTATCTTTTCCTCATGTTTATCAGTTTTTTTTGCCTTAGCTCTTGGATAATTGTGTGTTTTAAAGATTTGAATTCCCTAACAGGTCGTTCTAGTGCTTTTTTTTCCACTACAGAGTCATCTGGCGTTTTATTTTGGACACCTACTGTAACCATCCTGTCCTGTTTTTGTAAATATTTTGATATTGTCTGCTGTCTTTGGGGCATTCAGTGATTATTTTTCTCGTTTATTGATTGTAGGGTTGTTTGCATCATCCCCCTTTTTTTTTTAAATAATTGACTATGTCTGAGCAGGCGGACTGTGTGTTCTTTGTTGTTTGCTCGTCTGTGGGCACAATACTTATCACCTCCTTCTGCAATTGGCAGGTTCAGTCACTCAGAGATGGTATAACAGGGCAGGTCTAGCTGAAGAGGAATTACTGGGATGGGTTATTTGTGGCACTTACTACAGCCACCAGAGCGGGTCGGTAATCAGTGTAGGGCAGGTTCTACTAGGCCGTGCCTGTGCTGCTTATTGGTGTGATGTCAAGTGCACGGTGCAGGTAGGCAGGATGCAGCGGGGAGATTGTTATGTGTGGAGCTAAGATGGATATGGGAGAGAGTAGAGAGGAACCGGAACCAAAAACATACAAACAAACAAAAAAAATGCTAGGGGAGCTTGCCATTTGAATGGATAGATGAGAGACTATGAAATGGAGAAAAACAGAAAGGGGAAGAGGAAGAAAAAATAGAAAGGTATGAATAAATAAAAAATCTGAAATGTTAAAGAACTGCAAAGTTCCCAGCAATCCCACTGGTGCAGCTATGAAGTCTGGGGAAGTCGCTCTCAGGTGTTGCAGTACAGCCTGGGTAGACGGCATAGAGGTATATAACGCCAGGTATTCAGGGAACAGAAAGAGAAGGAAGATATAGAGAGATGAGAAACTGAGCCATGATGAAAGAGAAAAATGGAAAAAGAGGGAAAAGAAAACAAAAAAATGTTTTAAAAAAGACCAAGAAAGGCATCAGAAAACACAGAAAAAAACCCAAAAAACAAAAAAAGAAATGCTCTCAGGGATCCCTCTGCACATCCGTGCAAACCTAGGTGGATATCTCATTGCCACACAGCACCACCTGGCCAGAAAGGGCTCCCAACTCAAGAAGAGGAAAAGAAAACAAACAAACAATTCAAAAGAAACAAATGAACAAAAGCCCCGTGATCCCATCAGCTCGGCAGCCCAGACCAGGAAGCAGCTCCACACTTGAATGGAGCTCTGCAGCCCCTCAGGAAGAAGGAAAGATGGCGCAGGGAGCCAGGTATTTGAGCAAAAGAGGGGGAGGTGGTGAGAGGTAAGGAAGAAATCAAAAGAAGCAGAAAAAAATGCAACACTAGCAGCCAACAAATGGCATTCAGAGAGCCAGCTAGTGCTGGCTGGTGTTTCTCAGACAAGAGACTGTGTCCACGGGAAGCAGAGGGGGCAGAGTGTGGGTGAAGAAGGGTAGGGAGTGGGAAAACGTATATCACAAATTACCAGAACTCTGTAGCCCCTCAGGAAGAAGCAAAGATGGCGCATGGAGCCAGGTATTTGAGCAAAATAGGGGGAGGTGGTGAGAGGTAAGGAAGAAATCAAAAGAAGCAGAAAAAAGCAACACCAGCAGCGAACAAATGGCACTCAGAGAGCCGGCCTGTTTGGGTGTGTGGAATCCAAGCAGCCGGTGTTTTCCTGACAAGAGATTGTGGCCACCGGAAGCAGAGGAGGCTGAGTCAGGGTGAAGAAGGTTTGGGAGTGGGAAAGCATACATCACAAATTACCGGTTGTTTTGTCTCCCTCTGTATGCTCCGTGAGGCTGCTTTCTCTTACCCCCTGTTTCTGGTCTCTGATAGGAGTCCGAGATGGTGAATCTGTGCTGCGTTAGCTGGTAGGGGACCTCTGCATGAATCTCTCCTCACTCTCGGTTCTCTCACTCCATTTGGTGCTTGGCTGAGTTCTTTATCTCTTCATTCAATGTTTTAGGGTTTCAGGATTGTTGTATTCTCTGTTTGGCTTAGTTTTTTGGATCTTTGCTGTGGAGGGACGGCGTGGTGCTTCTGCCTAGAGGGCCATTTTTCCGGAACTCCTAGAGGAACATATTTTCATAATAAAAATAAGGATGTAGTTAAAGTCAGAGCTGTATGAGACAACCGAAGTGAACAACAGGAAAACAGAGAAGGATAAGAGTGGAAATGAGGGAAGGTGATTATAGGAAGGGTAAGATAAAGTGAGAGAACAACAGCAGCAAAGGAATAATATTCTTTTTTTATGCCCAAGGAATCATTACCACATTTCTTCTCAGCTGAACCTGTGTACAATGGGATTGCTAAATTATGCTCTTTTATGCTGCTAATTACCAGGAAGTTTCTTCCAAGGGAGTAGAGAGGCAAATGCTGGGAAACTGAAATTGAAGCCATCAATGGAGATGATCAGGTGATCAATCCAAAACTGCTGTGGTAGACAGTCTGAAAGAGACAACAGGGAAGCAGGAGGTAGTTAAAAAGAGCAGAAAAATTTGAACTTGTATTGAGAAAGGTGGTGTGTATTTTCCAGAATTCTGCCAGAGATGATTTAAATTGTTAATTACTTTGCTTTTTGTAATAGCCTTACTAAAACATGCATCTATATTATTAAATAATATATTAAGTTTCATAGTCTCTTTATCTTTAAATAAATGTAATCATACTATTTTTCAACATTTTTTTTTTACTTAGTATTTTCTTGAAACTTCATTTATATTTATGCATGCAGATTTTGAGCACTGTGTAGTATTTCATTGTTTGAATTAATCCATCAATTCTCTGTCATCCTCTACTGGATATTTGTGTTGACCTCACCACCCCTATCCATCCCGCCCCTGTCTTCCTACTGCACACGTTATGGCTATGGATATTCTCATGCTTGTCTCCTTGTGCAAGGGTTTTTCCAGGGTATTTAACTAGGAATGGAGTGGCTAGATCACTGGGAAAATACATGTTTAATTTCTCAGAGTAACACTAAGTTGTCTTACAAACTAGTTGTACTGATTTGCACTCACACAAATACTATGTAAAAGTCTACACTGCTTCAGTCCTGAAATATAACACTTGATTATATCTGACTAATTTTTGTTAATCTATTGGTTTTTAAAGAATATATCATTGTGGTTTAAATTTGTATTTTCCTTGCTACCAAAGAAGTTGGGCATATTTTCAAATGTTTATTGACCATCTGGTTTCCTCTTTTGTTCAAGACTTTTGCCCATTGCCCTACTGACTTTCTACTCTTTTTCTTTATAGCTTGGTATAAGTTATTTATAGTACAGGTATTAATCATTTAATTGGTTAAATTTGATGCCAATATGTTATTTCAGTATTTTTTTTACATCCTTACATGTTTTCTGATAAACAGAAAAATAATTTTAATGTAAGAAAAAATTAACCTATTCTTTATGATCTACACTTTATTGAGTCTTAAACATGAAACATACATTTACGAGTAGGTTATAAAAATTATTATCCTTTAGTATCATCTATAAATTGCAGAGAGTCCTGGTGGCAGAGTGAAGGTAGGCAGTTGGAAATCATGAACTGCTCCTTGGAAACCCTATGGGCAGTTCTACTCTTGCCTATAGAGTCGCAATGAGTTGGAATCCACTCGAGGACAATGAAGTTTTTTAGAAATTGCAGGGAATTTTTTTACCCAAATCTAATTATTTAATTTGTATTCATTAGTTTAGTTTTTGTATGAGATAGAGATCCGATTTTCTTTATTTTTTGAATTCCTCTGTTCAGTTCTTTTACTTCATCATTTCTTCCTTTTGCTTTAGCTACTCTACATTCAAGAGCAAGTTTCAGAGTCTCTTCTGACATTCATTTTGGTCTTTTAATTCTTTCCAGTCTTTTTAATGACCTCTTGCTTTCTTCATGTATCATGTCCTTGATGTCATATCACAACTCCTCTGGTCTTCGGTCATTAGTGTTCAATGCATCAAATCTATTCTTTAGATGGTCTCTAAATTCAGGTGGTATGTACTTCAAGGTCGTACTTTGGTTCTCATGGAACTTGTTCTAATTTTCTTCAATTTCAAGTTGAACTTGCATATGAGAAATTGATGGTCTGTTCTGCAGTTAGCTCTTGGCCTTGTTCTGACTGATGATATTGAGCTTTTCCATAGTCTCTTTCCACAGATGTAGTTGATTTGATTTCTGTGTATTCCATCTGGGGAAGTCAACTTGTATAGTTGCTGTTTATGTTGGTTAAAAACGGTGTTTCCAATGAAGAAGTCATTGGTCTTGCAAAATTCTATCATGCTATCTCCAACATTGTTTCTATCACCAAGGTAGTACTTTCCAGTTATGGATCCTTCTTCCTCATTTCCAACTTTCACATTCCAATCAGTAGTAATTATCAATGCACCCTGATGGCATGTTCAATCAATTTCCGACTGTAAAAGCTGGTAAAAATCATTAATGTCTTCATCATCTTTGGCCTTAGTAGTTAGTGTGTAAATTTGAATAATAGTCATATTAACTTGTAGGAGTATGCATATTATCCTAACACTGACAAGGTTGTATTTCAGGACAGATCTTGAAATGTTCTTTTGACAATGAATGCAACGCCATTACTCTTCAAGTTGTCAGTCTTGACATAGCAGACCATATGGTTATCCAATTCAAAATGGCCAATACCAGTCCATTTCAGCTGAGTGATGCGTAGGATATTGATGTGTATGCCTTCCATTTCATTTTTGATCATTTCCAATTTTCCTAGATTCATACTTCCTACATTCCACGTTCTGATTATTAATGGATATTTGCAGCTGTTTTTTTCTCATTTTGTGTTGTGCCACATCATCAAATGAAGGTCCCAAAAGCTTGACTCCATCCATGTCATTAAAGTCGACTCTACTCTGAGGAGGCAGCTCTTCCTCAGTTTTCTTTTGAATGCCTTCCAGCCTAGGGGGTTCATCTTCCGGCACTGTATCAGACAGTGTTTCACTGCTATTCTTAAGCTTTTCACTGGTTAATTCTTTTTAGAAGTAGACTGCTGTGTCCTGCTTCCTAATCTGTCTTAGTCTGGAAGCTCAGCTGAAACCTGTTGGCCATGGGTGACCCTACTGGTATCTGAATATTGGTGACATAGCTTCTAGCGTCACAGCAACCTGCAAGCCCCCACAGTGCCACAGACTGACAGACATCCAATTTGAATGATTTTTATGTCCTTTTCTTTGCATATTTGTTTTTCTAGAACATCCAGTACAATGTTCTATTCAAAGGGTGAAAGCAGGCATCCTGGTTTGTTCCTGACTCTTGATTTCAAGCTTTCAGTCTTTCATCATTGAGTATGACGTTAGCTTTTGAGTTTTTTCTCCTTTTTTTATTATACTTTAGATGGAGGTTTACAGAACAAATAGTTTCTCATTAAACAGATAGTCAACATATTATTTTATGACATTGGTTAACAACCCCCAACATGTCAACACTCTCCCTTCTCCACCTTGGTTTCCCTATTATCAGCTTTCATGTCCCCTCCTGCCTTCTAGTCCTTTCCCCTAGGCTGTTGTGCCCTTTTAGTTTTATTTTGTTTTATGGGCCTGTCTAATCGTTGACTGAAGTGTGAACCTTGGGAGTGACTTCATTACTGAGCTAAAAGGGTATCCGAGGGTCATACTCTCAGGGTTTCTCCAGTCTCTGTCATGACAGTAAATCTGGTCTTTTTTTGTGAGTTAGAATTTTGTTCTACATTTTTATCCAGCTCTGTCTGGGACCATCTATTGTGATCCCTATCAGAGCAGTCAGTGGTGGTAGCAGGGCCCCATCTAGTTGCACTGGACTCAGTCTAGTGGAGGCCGTGGTAGATGTGGTCCATTAGTCCTTTGGACTAATCTTTCCCTTTTATCTTTAGTTTTCTTCATTCTTCCTTGCTCCCCAAGGGGTGAGACCAGTGGAGTATCTTAGCTGGCCTCTTACGGGCTTTTAAGACCCCAGATGCTACTCTCCAAGATAGAAAGTAGAACATTTTCTTTATAAACTATGTTATGCTAATTGAACTAGATGTTCCCTGAGACCATAGTCCCCACAGCCCGCAGCTCAGTAATTTGGACCCTCAGGGAGTTTGGATTTGTTCACGCAGCCTCCATGACCTTACCCTGAACAAGATGTGCTGGCTTCCCCAGTATTGTGTACTGTCTTACCCTTCACCAAAGTTACCACTTATCTATTGTCTATTTAGTGTTTTTCCACCCCTGCCTCTCCCCCACCTTGTAACCATCAAAGATTGTTTCTTTTTGTATGTAAACTTTTTTATGAGTTTTAATAGTCTCATACAATATTTGTCCTTTTGTGGTTGACTTATTTGACTCAGCATAATGCCCTCCAGATTCATCCATGTTGTGAGATGCTTTGCAGATTCATCATTTTTCTTTATTGTTGTGTAGTACTCCATTGTGTGTGTGTACCATAGTTTGTTTATCCATTCATCTGCTGATGGGCATCTAGATTGTTTCCAGCTTACTGCTCTTGTGAACAATGCTGCAGTGAACATGGATGTGCATATGTCTATTAGCATGATGGCTCTTATTTCTCTAGGATATATTCCTAGGAGTGGGATTCCTGGATCATACATTTTTTCTATTTCTAGCTTTCTAGAGAAGCACCATGTCGTTTTCCATTTTTTTTTTTTTAATAAATGCCTTTTATCAACTTGTGGAATTTCCCTTTTATTCCTCATTTGCTGAGTATTTTTACATGAAAGGATTTGGGATTTTTGTCGAAATCTTTCCTGCATCAACTGAGATGACCATGTTATTCTTTTATTTCATTTTGTAAATGTGATGTATTACCTTGATTGATTTTCTTGTGTCGAACCACCCTTGTATTTATGGAATAAATACCACATTGTCATGGCGAATGATTTTAATATGCCATTAGATTCACTTTGCTAGCATTTTCTTGAGGATTTTTGCATCTATACTCATAAGGTGTATTGGCATGTAGTTTTCCATTTTTGTGTTATGCAGTTTTGTCTTTATCTGACATTGGTATCAGGATAATGCTGGCCTTAGAGAATGAGTTAGATAATGTTCCCTTTTCTTCTATTTTTTGGAGGAATTTGAGAAGGATGAGTGTTAATTCTTCTTTAAATGTTTCACAGAATAAACCAGTGAAGCCATCTGGTTCTAGATATTTCTCTGTTGGGTGGTTTTTGATTGCCAATTAAATCTTTTCACTTGTGATAGATCAGTTGAGATTTTCTATACCTTTCTGAGACAATTGAAGTAGTTAGTTTGTGTGTTTCTAGGAATATATCCATTTTATCAAGGTTATGTAATTTTTGGGTGCAGAATTATTCACATTATTTTCTTTTAATTCTTTTACATTGTATAGGGCTAGTAGTAATGCCCCTACTTTCCTTTCTGACTTCAGTTATTTAGGTCTTCCTGATTAGTTGACCCCTTAATTCTTATATAATGTCCTTTTCTGTTTTTGTAAAATTTTTTGACTTCAAGTCTATTTTGATTGATGCTAATATAGTCACTACTGCTTTTTTTGGTTACTATTTGCATTGAATATTTTACTCATCCCATAACTTTTAACTTGTTTGAGGATTAAGATATAATGTGTGTGTTTTGTAGAGAGCATATTATTGGATAATATTTTTGTATCCATTCAGCCAATCTCTGCTATTGTTTGGAAAGTTTAAACCATTTACATTTAAAATGATTATTAATAAAGAAGCACTTAATTCTACCATTTTGCTATTTGATTTCTGTGTGTCTTTTACCTTATTTTGTCCCTAATTTCCTCCAGTACTGCCTACGTTTTGTTTTGCTGCAAATCTGCTGCAAAAGCCCTCTTTAAAGTGTTCAAGGGCAAAAATGTCACTTTAAGGATTAAGGTGCATCTGCCCAAGCCATGGTATTTTCAGTCGCCTGATACGCATGCAAAAACTGGACAATGAATAAGGAAGAATGAAGAAGTGATGCCTTTGAATTACAGTGCTGGCAAAGAATATTGAATATGCCATGGACTGCCAGAAAAATGAACAAACCTTTCCTAGAAGAAATATAGCCAGATGCTTCTTAGAATCCAGGATAGTGAAACATTGCTCTTGTACTTTGGGCACGGTATCAGGAGGGGCAGTACCTGGAGAAAGATATAATGCTTGGTATATTACAGGGTCATTGAAAAAGACGAAGGCCCTTTTGTGTTTATTTCTGGATATTTTCTTTGTAGTTACCATGGCGATTTTTTTAACGTCCTAAATTTATAAAAAGCAGTTTCAATTCATATCAACTTAACATCAATAATACACAAAACGTATATCACTCCTTCCACCACCCTTATTTGTTGTCACAATTTCATCTTTTTATATTGTGTACCCAATAACTTAAACTTATTATTGTTTGTTATGTTTTTGTCTTTTAAATCATGTAGGACTTAACAAGTAAAGTTATAAACGAATACTACCATAAAACTGGCATTTATATTGCTTTTATCAGAGTCTCTTTTTCTTCATAGAGCTTAGAGTTACTGTCTCATGTCCTGTCATTTAAACCTGAAGGACTCCTTTCAGCATGCAGGTTTTATGGCAACAAGCTCCTTCAGATTTTGTTTGTTGAGAATATCTTAATTTTCCCTCAATTTTGAACAACAGCTTTACTCTATATAGAATTTATAACTGACAGTTCTTTTCTTTCATCACTTTAAATATGGCATCCCATTGCTTGCTGGCTTCCACTTTTTCTGAGATAAAATTGGAGTTTGCTCTCATTATGAATCCCTTGTATGTGATGATTCACCTCTCTCTTGCTGCTTTCAAGCTTCTCTTTATCTCTAGTTTTTAAGAGTTTGATTATAATGTGTCTCAGCGTTATCTTCTTGTGTATCCCACCAGGTGTTTATTTAGTTTCTTGGATATGTAGAGTTATATCTTTTGTCACATTTGGGAAAATTTTGGTCATTATTTCTTCAAATACAATTTCTGCACCTTTCTCTCTCCTCCTTCTGGGACTCCCATAGTGTGTATATTGGTCTGCTTGATCATATCCCACAAGTCCCTTACGCTTTGCTCACCTTTCTTTATTATTTTTTTTTTTCACTCAGACTTGATCATTTCAATTTTCCTATCTTCTGCCAGATTGAATTTGTTGTTGAACCCTGCCTGTGAATTTTTCATTTTGGCTGTTGTAATTTTCATCTCCTGTACTTCTCTTTGTTTTCTTATTGCTGTTGTGTTTGTTTTCTTGGAGGGGATGGGAAATTGCAGATGCTCATGCTGCCATTTTGTTCAAGACTCAAACAGCTGCCTTTACGTTTTTTTTCCCCCTGCTATTAAAACACAATAAAATTCCATTTTATTGGACATTTGTCCTCATGAGAGCCAGATGCCAAGTTTCATTGGAATGTTCATTTTCCATGCATTTTGATAGATTTCCTACCTTCTATTAAGGTCTGGTATGCATTCAAAAGAATGTTCATGTACTCTATTTGAAATCTAAGTAGTTTTCAGCAGAAATAATTTTTATCTACATACTCATCACTACTGGACCGATAAGCAACTTCATGATAAATGGAATAGTCACATTTCATTTCACTTGACTCTGCAATCAATACGCATGGAAGTAGCAGTCAAGAAATCAAAAGATATATTGTATTGCGCAAATCTGCTGCAAAAGACCTCTTTAAAGTGTTCAAGATCAAATATGTCACTTTAAGGATTAAGGTGCACCTGCCCAAGCCATGGTATTTTCAATCGCCTCATATGCATACAAAAACTCGACGATGAATAAGGAAGAATGAAGAAATGATGCCTTTGAATTATGGTGCTGGAAAAGAATGTTGAATATGCCATGGACTGCCAGAAGAATGAACTAACTTTCCTAGAAGAAGTATAGCCAGAATGCTTCTTAGAATCCAGGATAGTGAAATATTGCTCTTGTGCTTTGGGCACAGTATCAGGAGGGACAGTACCTGGAGAAGGATATAATGCTTGGTATATTAGAGGGTCATTGAAAAACAGGAAGGCCTTCAGTAAGGTGGATTGACACAGTGGCTACAACAATGGACTCAAACATAGCAATGATTGTGAGGATAGTGCAGGATCAGGCAGTGTTTTGTTTTGTTGTACATAGTGTCGCTATGGGTCAAAAATGACTTGAAAGCACCTAACAACAACAACAACATCCTCAAACTGGTTTTCTGTAAGAATTTTCTGGAATATTCAAGGACATTTACCTGAGTAGAAATCAATACATTTAATGTGATCCTCAATTATTTTGGATATGAATATTGGGTATAACATTTTATTCGGTTCCATTTTCTAATGTATGTTATGCAGTCTTATTGGTCTAGGCCTCCTCTTGGGCAATTACAAATGTTGAAATTAATTTTTAGACAAGATTTGTGAGTATAAAGATACATAATAGGCAATAAGCCATGACTGCAAGGCAATCAATCCTTCGATATGTTATTCAAAAAATATCTAAAATAGTAGTTTGGGAACACTTGTTACAACTCTGCAATTAAATAGTGATTCCCTCATTCATTTGTTGATTGCTTTTGTGAAATGTAAAACGCTGAACAATGAAGAATGTCACCTGGAGAAATATCTTTACCGTAATCACACAAATTCATCAAATGTTCCAGTCTTTCAAGAAAAAGGAAGCTGTTGAAACATATTCACATCATATATTCTAATTTCAAATTGTACTTATGATATAGATGACCTATTTATATATACATGTATTCAAAAGATATATTAAAACCATCTATATATAACTCCAGATAAACTGTTGATGACGACTCTCTTAATATGCCCAAACAGTTCACCATAAGGTTGGGTTTTACTCAATTGCCATTCTGCAAGTAGCTTTGAGTCCATTCCTCTTTTATGTATGAACATATTTAGGCTTCTAATGAATCATGGCACTGCATATTACAGAAACCCTGCTTTTCCAAACTTTTCAAAGGACTGCCACATTTTAGCATCTCTGTTGTTCTTCGTTGCTATCAAGCCAAGCCAGCTCCGACTCAGGGACAACTTATAGCAGAATGAAACATTGCCCAGTCCTGCACCATCTTTATGATTATTGGTATGTTTGAGTCCATGTCCGGACTACTAAGTAATGTCTTCCAACTAAGGGGGCTCATCTTCCAGCGCTACATCAGACAATATTCTTTGTGATCCATAGGATTTTCATTGGGTAATTTTCCAAAGTAGATTACCATGCCTTTCTTCCTAGTCTGTGATAGTCTAGAAGCTCCACTGAAACTTGTCTGCTATGGGTGACTGCTATATTTGACTTACTGATGGCATTGCTTCCAGGATCACAGGAGCACATAAGCCACCTCTGTATGACAAACTGACAGATGACTGGTTGTTAACATCTCTGTGCTAGCTTACATATTAATTCCTTTCATCAGAGTGAAAAAGTAGACCATCAAAGGGCAAACAGATCCTTATGATTCTTGCTTATTTCTTATGTCAAGTACTACCCAGGTATTACCTCTTTGGTGGTAGCTCTTTGCATGAATTGTCAAAAAAAAGAAAGATTTATTGATGTTGGATTTTAGGGGAAGATCTTTTAGATTGAGTAGATTTGGGTAAAGGACAAGGAACGTAATGATCATTTGTAATGAACAAGGCAAAGTGAAAGAATCTCCATAATCATTTGAATTTTTCAAATTTCTACTTACTGATGGGAGATTGGAATAACTAGGATTAGCTGGATTTAGTTTCTATCCTTTCCTTTGCATGTGTAGACAGTCTTGCAATGATGGTAAAGTAATATAAAATATAAGGAACTATTAATTATATATATATTTAATACTGAAATATGGAGTATATTTTTATTTAAAAATTATAATTCATGAATTACAAATGAATATCATAAATGCTATGAAATAATAAATATGATTTCTGAGTAAACCATGTTTATTTAAGATTCTATGCAGCTTTCTTTCAATATCTTTCTTTGTAAACAAACAAAATTTCTGAAAATATTATATCTTTTCTCCCACTCTCCTAAAAAGTGACAATTTCCTGAATTTTATGACCCTTAGTAGATCCATAGTAACAATTTTGAATGCAAAGTAAAATGTTCTCTCCACTTGACTTTTTTATGTGTGAATTGTCTTCAGGCTAAAAACAATTTTAGAAAGAGAAAAGTGATTTTCAATGGGGTGGCATTTTCTTTCACACTTATAACAAAGATGGATGAATCAAATGCAAAGAAAAGTCCAGAGACAAAAGTTAGTTGATACCCTAGTAAATAATAAATGCTTCACTTATATTTTCTCATAAAGATTGGAGTTAATCAGAAGATCAAATATTTATTTTTTCCCCTAACTCAGATTGTGAAGAGTAAATAAACTGTTGATTCAGTTTTTCTCTAATAATGAATTTTTCCCCCAAGGTGTAATTTTTCCCAAAAAATAGACTAAAAAGAGGGCCTATGAAAGAGTAAATCCCTAGTCCTCTGAGTCCGAGATTCACCAAGTGTGAAATGATGCTATGGCGTTTCTACAGGGGCAGTGAAGCCCTGCAGTGGCTACATTTCCAGTTCCAGTCCATGATTCATCTGAACCTTGAATGTACCCTTGAATCTTGAGTTTGACTTATCTGGCTTAAAATTGAAGAAGAGAGAACTCTGGGGGAATTGATAAAGAGAGAAGAAAATAAATCTGTGACATGTAAAAGGGAATTTGACCATGTTGTGGACAAATTGAGTTCGGGGACCTTTTTTATTATTTTTTATTTATCGCTAAAGGAAGAGATTATATTATACTTATTCTGAAATAATTTTAATAAACACATAAAAATTCAGAATACAGATGTTTTAGGCTGGGTTCTCTAGAGGAGCAAAACCAGTGAAGTGTATCTGTAAATATATAGATAGAAGTTTATTTCAAAGAAGTGGCTCATGCAGTTGTGGAGGCAGGTAAGTCTCAAATCTGTGGGTCAGACATCAGGCTGGAACATTCTCCTGACTCACGTGGCTGTGGGGGATGATGAATCTAAAATCAGCAGGTCAGGTGGCAGGCTGAAGGCTTCTCCGAGAAGCATTGGTCAGACCATGAGAAAAGTTCAGGATCAAAAAGAGAAAGACAGAGAGGGATAGCTTTGCCAGAACATCCATTTATATTGGATGCAGACCACACCCCAAAGAATATCCCCCTTACAACTGATTGGCTGCTCACATCAGATCACAAAATGAAGGATGACTGCATAATATCTGCCAAGCACTGAGAGTCATGGCCTAGCCACGTTGACACATAACTTTAACCATCATAACAGAATACAGCACATGTTCTTTTATTGTGCAATTCATCTTTTTATTAAGCATGTTAAGTGGCTAGGGGTGTTTGTGTTAGGAGACAAGGAAGTACTGATTACAGAAAGATGTTACCGTGGGGAAAATGCTCAAACTAAAACAGCAGATGTTTGTCATGATTAAGAAACAAAGAAAGGAACAGAGGCTCAGAGACAGTAACACAGAGGTTAGAATTTTCACACAAGTGATTTGCGAATAGATATTCAAGGGTCAAACCATTAGAGAGAGTCTCGAAATGAAAATAGAATATGAGAGAGGTCAAAGGTAATTTGGGTACCTTATGCTCAGTATTTGGAGTAATGTCATGTAAGATGGTTGTAATGAAACTGAAACAGACTGATCCATGATCATGTGGTGCATTGTCACTCTGCTTGATAAGAAAGTCAGGGCAAAATATTTATCTGGGAGAAGATAATTTTAGAGAGATTCTCATGACATCTGAGGCCTAAATGGGAGGAGTAGAAGAGAGTGAAGAGAGTCGAGTATAGAAATAAACTCCCCAGTTGTTCCCCGTTAGTCCACAAATGAAGTAACCTGTATTTATGGTTAAGATTTATCCTCCCCTGGAGTTCTGGCAAAATGGCGCTCTAGGCAGAAGCACAACACCGTCCCTCCACAGCAAAGATCTGAAAATCTAAGCCGAACAGAGAAAATAACAATCCTGAAACCCTAAAACATCAAATGAAGAGATAAAGAACTCAGCCAAGCACCAAATGGAGTGAGAAAACTGACAGAGAATGGAGAGCAGAGGTCCCCTACCAGCTAACGCAGCACAGATCCACCATCTCGGACTCCTATCGGAGATCAGCAAACAGGGGGTACGAGAAAGCAGCTTCACAGAGTGTCCAGCGGGAGACAAAACAACCAGTAATTTTCGATATACACTTTCCCACATCCCACCCTTCTTCACCCTGACTCGGCCTCCTCTGCTTCACGTGGCCACTATCTCTTGACCTGGAAACATCGGCTGCTTGGATTCCACACACCCAAAAGGGCCATCTCTCTGAGTGATGTTTGTTGGCTGCTGGTGTTGCTTTTTTCCGCTTCTTTTGATGTCTTCCTTAGCTCTCACCACTTCCCCCTTCTTTTGCTCAAATACCTGGCTCCGTACGCCATCTTTGTTTCTTCCTGAGGGGCTGCAGAGCTCTGGTAATTTGTGATATATGCTTTCCCACTCCCTACACTTCTTCACCCACACTCGGCCCCATCTGCTTCCCATGGACACAGTCTCTTTTCCGAGAAACACCAGCCTGCACTAGCTGGCTCCCTGAGTGCCAAGTGCCATTTGTTGGCTTCTAATGTTGCTTTTTTTTCCTGCTTCTTTTGATTCCTTCCCTACCTCTCACCACCTCCCCCTCCTTTAGCTCAAATACCTGGCTCCATGTGCCATCTTTCCCTCTTCTTGAGGGGCTGGGGAGCTCTGTTCAAGTGTGGAGCTGCTTCCTGGTCTGGGCTGTTGTGCTGGTGGGATCCTGGGGCTTTTGTTCTTGGGTTTGTTTTGAATAGTTTGCTTGTTTTCTTTTCATTTTCTTGAGTTGGGAGCCCTTTCTGGCCAGGCTGAGCTGCGTGGCAAGGAAACTTCCCCCTTGGCTTGCACAGACGTGCAGAGGGATCACTGAGAGCATTTCTTTTTTTGGTGTTTTCTTTTTTTTTTTCCTGTTTTTATGGGGGCCTTTGTTCTTTTTTTTTTTAATTTGTTTTGTTTTCCCTTTTTGTCTTTTTTCATTGCTCAGTTTCTCGTCTCTCTGTATCTTCCTTCTCTTTCTATTCTCTGAATACGTGGCTTTGTATACCTCTACACCTTATAGCCAGGCTGTACTGCAACACCTGAGAGCCACTTCCCCAGACCTCATAGTTGCATGGGTGGGATCTCTGGGAATTTTAAGTTTCTTTAAACTTTCCAGTTTTTATTTATTCATTCTTTTCTTCCTCTTCCCCTTTCTGTTTTTCTACATTTCATAGTCTATCATTCCTCCACATCAAAAGCAAGCTCCCCTAGCATTCTTTTGTGTTTCTTTGTATATTTTTGGCTCCTGTTCCTCTCTTCTCTCTCCCATATCCATCATAGCTCCACACATAACAATCTCCCCACTGCATCCTGCTTAACTGCACCTGGCACTTGACATCACACCACCAAGCAGCACAGGCACGGCCTACTTGAACCTGCCCTGCACTGATTACCGACCCACTCTGGTGGCTGTAGTAAGTGCCACAAACAACCTATCCCAGTAAATTCTCTTCAGCTAGACCTACCCTGTTGTGCCGTATCTGAGTGACTAACCCTGCCAACTGGAGATGGAAGCCAAAAGTATTGTGCCCACAGACGAGCAAACAACAAAGAACACACAATCTGCCTGCTCATACGTAGTCAACTATTTAAAAAAAAAAGGGATGAAACAAACAAATCTACAATCAATAAATGAGAAAAATAACTACCAAATGCCCTGAAGACAGCAGACAATATCAAAAGGTTTACAAAAACAGGACAGGATGGTTCCAGTAGGCATCCAAAATAAAACACCAGATGACTCTCCAGTGGAAGAAAATGCACTAAGACTACCTGATAGGGAATTCAAATCTTTAATACTCAGAATTCTCCAAGACTTGAGGCAAAAATCTGACAAAGTTGAGGAAAAATTAGACAAAATCATGGAAAATACAGAAAAAATTGGAAGAATTCAAGAAAATACTGCAGGAACAAAATGCCAAAATAAACTGACAACTAGAAACTATACAAAGACAACAATTAGAAATCCAAAAGATAAAAAAAAAAGATTTCAGAAACGGACGGTGTCATAGAAGGGCTGAGAAGTAGATTTGAAACCATGGAAGACATGATCAGTGGAATTGAAGACAAACACTTGGATACAACTCTGTTTGAGGAAAAGTCAGAAAAAAGAACAAAGAAAAATGAAGAGACCATGAGAGTTATGTGGGATACAATCAAAAGCAAAAATTTTCGAGTGATTGGAATTCCAGAACAGGGGGAGAAAACAGAAAACACAGAGAGGATCATTGAAGAACTGCTGACAGAAGCTTCATCAATATCATGAAAGATGAAAAGCTGGCCATCCAAGAAGCTCAACAAACCCCATATAGGTGAGACCCCCAAAAAAACCACCAAGGCATATCATAATCACACTCGACAAAACCAAAGACAAACAAAGAATCCTGAGAGCAGCTCATGAAAAACAAGAAGTCACATAGAGAGCAGGAACAATAAAACTAAGCTCAGATTATTCGGCAGAAGCCATACAGGCAAGAAGGCAATGGGATGACATATATAAAATATTGAAAGAAAAAAAATTGCCAGCCGAGAATAATATACCCTGCAAAACTCCCGTACAAATTTGATGGTGAAATTAGGTCATTTCCAGATAAACAGAAATTAAGGGAATATGTAAAAGTCAAACCAAACTTACAAGAATTATTAAAGGGAGTTCTTCAGTCTGAGGACAAAGAGCTTCAGCCCACAGGCAGAATCTAGGATGCAGGATCGTACCCGCCAGATACCAATCTTGGAAATGACCTCTCAAGGACTATCCCCAAAACCAAAAGAAATACAACAAGGAATCAGAGCACTTAATCAATAAATAACAACATCAAAACAATAAAAGAGGGAATTAATGGCATAGGTACAGAACCTTCTAATGGAGAGGAAAGCAAGGTGATACCAAGTATTGGTAAACTGCTTCAAACTTAGAAATACAAGGGTAAAATTCATGGTAACCACAAAGAAACTTAAAAACATACTAATTTAAAAAAAGAGGAAAAACATAAAGTCTCAGCAAAAACAAAGCCTACAGAAACAAAAGAAATGTAAAAAAATTCCAGAAGCAAAAGTAACTCAGCACAAGAGTGTAATAAGAACAAAGAAAACTTCAGCACCACAAAAAAAGGCACTACAAAATGACAGCAACAAACTCACATCTATCAATAATTACACTGAATGTAAATGGACTCAATGAACTGATAAAGAGACGGAGAGTGACAGAATGGATAAGAAAACAGGATCCATCAATATGCTGTCTACAAGAGACACACCCTCTCGATAAAGGACAGAACAACTAAGAAACTCAGCAAAGATATAGAACACCTAAAGAGCACAATTAGCCAACTTGACCTTACAGACATATATAGAGCACTCCATCCAACCACTTCAAAGTACACATTCTTTTCCAATGAACATGGAACATTCTCCAAAATAGACCACATGTTAGGCCACAGAGCAATCTTCAACAAGATCAAAAACTTTGAGATAATTCAAAGTATCTTCTCTGACCACAATGACATCAAGGTAGAAATTAACAATAGAGAGAGCAAGGGAAAAAAATCAATTACATGGAAACTGAATAATACCCTGCTTACACATCACTGGGTAATAGAAGAAATCAGAGATGGAATCAAAAAATTCCTAGAATCAAATGATAATGAAAACACATCATACCAATACCTTTGGGACACAGCAAAGGCAGTCCTCAGTGGACAACTTCCAGCAATAGATGCACATATCAAAGAAGAAGAAAGGGACAAAATCAAAACATTAACTACAGAACTCACACAAATAGAAAGAGAACAGCAAAAAAGCCCACAACCTCTGGAAGAAAGGAAATAGTAAAGATCAAAGCAGAAATAAATGAAAACGAGAACAGAAAAACAATAGAAAGAATCAAGAAAACCAAAAGTTGGTTCTTTGAAAGAATCAACAAAACTGATAAACCACTGGCCAGACTGACAAAAGAAAAACAGGAGAGGACACAAATAACCCAAATAAGAAATGAAAAGGGGGACATTACAACAGACCCAACTGAAATAGAAAGGATTATAACAGAATATTATGAAAAACTATACTCCAACAAATTTGCAAACCTAGAGGAAATAGATAAATTTCTAGAAACACACGGCCTACCCAAACTACAACAAATTCATGTTGAAAATCTGAACAGTCCCATAACAAGTGAAGAGATTGAAAAGGTAATCAAAAAAACCCCAACCAAAAAAAGGCCTGGCCCAGATGGCTTCACTGGAGAATTCTACAAAACATTTACCGAAGAGCTTCTACCAGTATTACTCAAGCTATTTAAGAGCACAGAAGAGGAAGCAACACTTTCAAATTCATTCTATGAAGCCAGCATAACATTGATACCAAAACCAGGCAAAGATGTCACAAAAAAAGAAAATTACACATGAATATCTCTCATGAATATAGACACAAAAATTTCTTAACAAAATTCTAGCCAATATAAATCAGCATCATATCAAAAAAATAATACACCACGACCAAGTAGGATTCATACCAGGTATGCAAGGATGGTTCAACATTAGAAAATCAATCAATGTAATCCACCACATAAATAAAAGGAAAGAAGAGAATCTCATGATAATCTGAATTGATGCAGAAAAGGCATTCGACAAAGTCCAACACACATTCCTAATAAAAACTCAATAAAATAGGTAGAGAAGGGAAATTTCTCAACATCATAAAGGGCATCTATGCAAAACCAATGGCCACCATCATTCTTAGTGGAGAGAGGCTGAAAATATTCCCCTAGAAAACAGGAACAAGACAAGGATGCCCTTTATCACCACTCCTATTTAACATTGTGCTGGAAGATCTAGCTAGAGCAATAAGGCAAGAAAAAGAAATAAAGGGCATCCAAATTGGTAATGAAGACGTTAAACTGTCCCTGTTTGCAGATGATATTATACTGTACATAGAAAACCCTAAAGAATCCACGAGAAATCTACTGGAACTAATAGAAAGATTCGGCAGAGTAGCAGGATACAAGATAAACATTCAAAAATTTGTTGGATACCTATACACAAGTAAGGAGAATGATGAAAAGGAAATCAGGAAAACAATGTCATTTTCAATAGTCCCTAAAAAGATAAAATACTTAGGAATAAATCTGACCAGGGTTGTGAAAGACCTATACAAAGAAAACTACAAAACACTACTGCATGAAATCCAAAGAGATCTATACACATGGAAAAACATACCATGCTCATGGATAGGCAGACTCAACATTGTGAAAATGACAATTCTACCCAACGCAATTTATAATTACAACGCAATCCCGATCCAAATACCGACAACATTCTTCAAAGAGATGGAAAAACTAATCACTAACTTTATATGGAAAGGGAAGAAGCCCCGAATAAGTAAAGCACTACTGAAGAAGAAGAAGAATGTTGGAGGACTCACACTACCTGACTTCAGAACCTACTATACAGCTATAGTAGTCAAAACAGCCTGGTACTGGTACAACGACAGATACATTGACCAAAGGAACAGAATTGAGAACCCAGATGTGTATCCATTCACCTACGGTCACCTGATCTTCGATAAGGGCCCAAAGTCCCTGAAATGGGGAAAAGACAGTCTTTTTAACAAATGGTGCTGGCAAAACTGGATATCCATTTGCAAAAAAATGACCTATATCTCACACCGTATACAAAAACTACTTCAAAATGGATCAAAGACCTGAATATAAAGCCTAAAACTATAAAGTTCATAGAAGGAAAAATAGGACCAACACTTCAGGCCTTAATACACGGCATTAACAAGATACAAACCATAACCATCAATGCATAAACCCGAATAGATAAGCTAGATAACTGGGATCTTCTAAAAATCAAACACCTATGCTCTTCAAAAGACTTCACCAAAAGAGTCAAAAGAGAACCTACAGACTGGGAAAAAATTTTTGCACAGTACAAGTCAGACTAAGGTCTAATCTCCATAACCTACAAGAAAATCCAACACCTCTACAACAAAAAGACAAATAATCCTATTAAAAAATGGGCAAAGGAAATGAACAGGCACTTCATCAAAGAAGACATTCAAATGGCCAACAGACACATGAGGAAATGCTCGCAATCACTAGCCATTAGAGAAATGCCAATTAAAACCACAGTGAGATACCATCTTACTCTGGCATTACTGGCATGAATCAAAAACACTGGAAATAACAACTGCTGTAGGGGCTGTGGGGAGATGGGAACTCTCATGCACTGCTGGTGGGAATGAAAATTGATACAACCATTTTGGAAAATGATATGGCGCTTCCTCAGAAAGCGAGAAATAGACATACCGTTCGATCCTGCAATTCCACTTCTAGGAATATATCCTAGAGAAATAAGAGTCGTCACTCGAATAGACATATGCACACCTATGTTCATGGCAGCATTGTTCACAGTAGCAAAACGATGGAAACAACCTAGATGCCCATCAACAGATGAATGGATAAACAAACTATGGTACATACACACAATGGAGTACTATGCAATGAGAAAGAACATCAATGAATCTGTGAAACATCTCATAACGTGGATGAAACTGGAGGACATTATGCTGAGTGAAATTAGTCAATCACAAAAGGACAAGTATTGTATGAGACCTCTATTGTAAAAACCCATGAAAAAGTTCACACACAAAATTTAACCATCTTTGTTGGTTACCAGGGATGGGAGGGGTGGGGGGAAATACTAAATAGGCAATAGATAAGCAGTATCTTGGGTGAAGGGTGAGAAAGTACACAATACAAGGGAAACTAGCACAACTTGTATAAGGAAAGGTCATGGAAGCCACATAGACACATCCAAATTTCCTGAGGGACTGAATTGCTGGGCGGAGGGCTGTGGGGACCATGGTCTCGGGGAACATCTAGCTCTATTGGCATGACACAGCTTATAAAGACAATGCTCTACATTCTACCTTGGTGGGTAGTGTCTGGGGTCTTAAAAGCCTGTGAGCGGCCATCTATGATACTCCACTTGTCTCATTCCTTCGGGAGCAAGGGAGAATGAAGAGAACATGATCCAAGGAAAAGATTAGTCCAAAGGACTAATGGTCCACAGCTACCAAAGCCTCCACCGGGCTGAGTCCAGTACAGCTAGATGGTGCCCGGTTACCACCACTGACTGCTCTGACCAGGATCACAACAGTGGGTTCTGGATAGAGCTGGGGAATGATGTAGAACATAATTCTAACTCACAAAAAAAAAAAAAGGCCAGATTTACTGGCCTAAAGGAGACTGGAGAAACCCTGAGAGTATGGCCCCCTACACCCTTTTAGCTCAGTGGTGAAGTTATCTCCGAGGTTCACCTTTCAGCCTTGGAGTGGACAGCCCCATAAAATCAAATGTGACTAATGAGGTACCGGAGTCCAGTGACAAGGGCCAGAAAGCAGAAGGGGACAAGGAAGCTGGTGATAGGGAACCCAATGTTGAGTAAGGTTACTGTTGATGTATTGTGAGATTGTTAACCATTGTCATAGGGCAACATGTGTAGTAACTGTTAAATGAGAAACTATTTTGTTCTGTAAGCCTTCATCTTAAGTGAGAATAACAGCACAATTGGAAGGGCGTAGTCAATGTCACTGAACTGTGCTTGTCGAAATTTTTGAAATGGTGTATCTTTGGCTATGTGTATTTTCACCAAAAAAAAGTTTGAGAAGTTAGAGGTTTGACATGCTGTGGGTTGTTAACCAACGTCATAAAACAATGTGTCCTACTGTTTCATGAGAAACTATTTGTTCTGTAAGCCGTCACCTGAAGTACAATAAAAAAAAAAAGAAGATTTATCTGCCCCTACTCTCTCTTACCCATGGTGTTTGAATCACAATTACACTGTATGACAATGACAAATATGGAACTCTTGGTAGGAGATTGTTAACAATGAGGACTTCTCTCATTCTATTTCTTCTTTGATTGCATTTCTGAGTATTATTTGAGGAATTCTAAAATTAGAATTAATCACAATCAACCCAGTCACTTCAACTGTATCACCACACAGTGGAGTGGACCCATGTTCACTCCAATTCTAGCCGAAGCACCAGAAAACATTCAACAAAATGTTCACATGTTCCAGGGACAAGGACTAGAAGGCAGGAGAAGACAGGAAACCTGGTGATAGGGAACCCAAGGTTGAGAAGGGATAGTGTTGACATGTCATGGGGTTGTTAACTGTTGTCATAGGACAATGTGTGTACTGTTTAATGAGAAACTATTAGTTCTGCAAACCTTCCTTTAAGTTAAAAAAAAAAAAAAAAAAGAATTATCTATGTGAGATCAAACTGACAACAGCAACTCAAAAGTTTTGATGGGAAGCCTAGGGGACAGTGAGTTGAAGATAATGGTGATGGAATAATTTAGAAAAGGATAGTGAGATTAGCAGCACAACTGGAAGCATGTAATCAATGTCACTGAATTGTACATGTAGAAACTTTCAAAATGGTGTAAATTTGGCTGTGTATATTTTCACCAAAAAAAAGCTCCTCAAGGTCAAGAAGTGAGAGTGTTGACATGTCGTGAGTTTGTTATGCAATGTCATAAAACAATATCTGTACTTACTGTTTAATGAGAAACTATTTATTCTGTACACCTTCATCTAAAGTACTATAAAAAAAAATTTTAAAAAATGGTTACATATAAAGAAGATAAGGAATTACTCTGATTCAAAAACCAATTCCTCATGACAATTATCCTATAAGATAAATACTCAGAATCAGTAAGTCAGGGCACGAGTAGATTGAACTTGATCAATAAGCTGTAAAAAGAATTAAATTAAACTGCAGATGAAAATACAATGTTCCCTATTTTTTTATCCACTGAAATATTTATAATAAAATACAAAAAATATTTAGAAACTACTGCATCTAATAATATTAATCAGTGATTCATCAAAGGATTGGAATATTTTCATGAATAAAGGCTTGCATGTAGTCCAGAGGCAACAGAATAGAGCCCATAGTGGCAAATGGTAGGACATTTGCATTCATCTGCTTCCTGTAATAATAACATGATTAGCTAGGAACTGTTATTACATTCAATTTACTGATAAGAGAGGTTGAAGTACTGGCTAGGGTCACTTAGCTAGTAAGTGATAAAACCAGAAAGTAGACATCTTGCTGCAGATCCTAGAAACCTTACTCACTGACACAACACCTTAGTCCACTGAACGGTTGTGACGCCAATGCTATAACAAAAAACATATTTTCTCCATTAGCCAAAGTAACCACTTCTTCTCATCCATCAAAGATGACCTCATCCTCAAAGGTAACTATTTCATCAAAAGTGATTATTTGTATGTAGAAGTGGATTTGGGGTAGTATTGAAAATGAAGGATGTGAAATCTACAGGTGGAAACAGATTATCTCGAAGAAAAAAAAAGAGACAAGATTCCTCTTAGAGATCAGGTGCTAAATTTATTGATCTTAGCAGGAAGAGAACTACAAGGTCTTTTAGTTGTACATATATATATGTGTATATATATATATACATATATATATATATATTTAGCCAATCAGCATCTTTTAATCTCTATTCCCTTATAGAGGTAATTTCCCTTTTTATGAACATAGAAGCGGTAATCTTACTTTCTTACCTCCTTTGCTGCAAAATAGCCGATAATTTTCAATTTAATGCACCTGGTCAAGAATTCCATTCAGAGTACACGTGTAAATAGACAAGGAAATATCATTCTGGTAAGATTGATGGAACTAGATCAAGTTTTTAGAGATTGCACTGGTGAAAGTCTTCAGGATTGCATTGCATCTCTACCAAGAACAACACAGTGCAGAATAAGGTGTCTGCCCAACAGCAGAAGCAGTAGGTTATCTGCTGGCCCTGTATGAAGGATAGCTTTGATATTATGCCTGCCTGCAGAGCTTCTAATTAAGCCTGATCCTCTGACTGCTTTAGGGATTCCATTAGAAATCCTAGCGTGTGTGTATGTGCATACATATATATGTACATACACATATATGTATACATATACATACGTACATTATATATATATAGGGCTCTGGTGATAGTTTGTGCTCAGCTAGTAACTGAAAGGTTAGTGGTTCAAATCCATGTAGTAGTGCCATGGAAAAAAGTCCCTACAGTAGACTTGCAAAAGATCACAGCCACTGAAAAACCTATAAAGCGCAGTTCTACTCTGACACACATGGGGTGCCAAAACTCAATGGCAACAAGATATCTATCTATCTATCATCTATAGAGATATATAGAAAGAGATAAAGAAAGATAGAGTGAGAGAGACATATAGATAGATAGGTATAGATATGTTTATAGACATGGTAGCCAATAAGATACTGACAACAAATAGATATCCATTATATACATATACAATATATATATATACATATTTATTGTTGTTGCTAGCTGCCCTTGAGTCTGCCCTGAACTCATGGAGACCCTGTACACGATGGGATGTGACCATTGTGATCCACAGGGTTTTCATTGACCGATTTTTCAGAGGTAGATTGCTAGATCTTTTTTCCTACTCTGTCTTAGTCTGGAAGCACCGCTGAAATTTCTTCTGCATCACAGTGACACACAAGCCTCCACTAACAGACGAGTTGTGGAGGTGCATTGGCCGGGAATCCAACCCCAGTTTTCCACATGGATGATGAGAATTGTACCTTTGCACCACCATTGCCCCTATATATATATATTCTTTCTGTTTTTCTTTCTTAGACTGAAATTTGATGTTTGCAACAAATTATCTTAACTGCCACAACAAGAATAAATACCTTAGCTGATAATAAGACATATGTTCATTAAGTCATTTACATAGAAGTTATTAAACATCTACTATGTATCAGGTATATTAGTGTATTAATACAAGACACAAAGATGAATAAGACTCAAGGACAATTTTAATGAATGTACAATATAGAAGGAAATACATACAAGAAAGTTATTTGTAGGATGAATTCAAACATAAGTTAGGAAAAAACAAACAATTTCTATGAGGATATGTGAGCTTGGGTGGTGCAGTGGTTAAAAGCTACAACTATGGCTGCTAACCAAAATGTTGGCAGTTATAGCCAGGTCAGCTAACCAGTCCTGGGAAGGGAGTTTCAGAATTAGGAAAAAAAAAAGGTGACAGAAATCATAAGAGAAGTGACAAGGAGGTGAGTGAAAGTATACTTTAATCAGGAGAAGAAATAGGAAAGAGCTTTTCAGTCAAATGAAAAACACATGGAAATTCCTAGAGATGAGAGAAATCTCGGCATTTTCAGGGAGTGGATAATAAATCCAGAACAGCCATAACCTAGGTAGTGAGAAGGATTGTGAAGAAATGAAGATAGAGAGTTATGCAGTGGCCAGATAATAAAGATCCCTAAAAACTGCTGGAGTATTTGGAAGAAGAAAGAGCTTTATCAAGCCAGGGAGCAGGATAAGCAAATATCCTATGGTGCAAAATTTATAAAATAAATAAGAAGTAGGAAGCCAACAAAATCTTGGCTACAAGCTGTGCACATGAAACGTAATCTCAAATTAAAATGTAGGAAAATTTAATTCTCTCAGCAGCCCAGGGAAATTTAGAATTGGCCCATTCAATGGCATTCAAGGGCAAATTCTCATACTAGCTAAAACTCTCTGTATAAAAGATGAGGAAACAGGGAAAAATGACATCATGAATCCAACAAAATAAAACTAAAGTAAAATAAGGCATAAAATACAAAGAAAGAGTTAGCTTCCAATGTAAAGTTTTGGTTTTAATTCAGGGAAGGGACACACCTTTTGAAAAGCATCTATTTTGTAATCTTGATAGAATTCAGGAAGAAATGAACCTCTACCCAACAAGAATGATATAGTGAGTGTATATAGACATGTCTAGATATATAAACATGTATACCAGTTGCCATCCAGTCAATTCCAACTCATAGGCAACCTTTTAGGACAGAGTAGAACTGCCCTATAGGCTTTCCAAGGAGCAGCTGGTGGATTCCAACCACCAACATTTTGGTTAACCACTGCATCACCAGGGCTCCACACACATATACATATACGTATACGTATACGTATACGTATACGTGTATATGTTCTTAAACATGAGTAGAAATATTTGACAGCTATGATAAGAAAATGGCTTTTCAGTTATCTGGAGACTAGAGTGTTTGGGAGTATTAAATTCTTGCATTATACACTTCACCCACAAAACAGTTCAGAGGCCTGGTGAGAATTTCAAATCTGCACACATACAAACCAGATACCATTGTTCTCAAAGGCTTCATCTTAAAAAACAAGATGATACTTATTCTCTGTCCCAAATCATAAGAATGATAATTTTCTGGGAAACAACCCTTCTTATGAACTATATGTTGATAGTAGGAGTTGAATAGACACCACATTTGGGAAACAAATTGTAAGTATTTATGAAATAATATTTTAATTTTTATAATATTTAAACAAACTATTCCACTACTTTGAATGTATCAATAAAAAGTTATCTGTAATCATGTTCATCAATGAATCATCTGAAATTAAAAATTAGAAGGAATTTAAAGTCTTACAACATGGAATGGTTTAAGTAATGTGATAAGATCCTGGCAAAGGACTACTGTGCAGCTCTCAAATCACAGGTAGTGGAAGAATATATTATACAATTTTGAAAATTGCTTCTCTCACTTGACAGTATAAGGGGCATGAGGATTGTCCAATATATTCTCATGTTCTTATATTGTGTAATTTCAAGTATGTAAAAGTCATGAGCAACTGTTAATTCTGACTCCATCTGCACATTTTATAATATGAAATTTTAAATTTTGTATGATATTTTACCTTTTAAAAACTGAAGACCGAAACGTCTTGCTGTCGAGTCAATTCCAACTCATAGTGACCCAATAGGACAGAGTAGAACTGCGCACTGCCTGGTAAGTTTCCAAGGAGAAGCTGATAGATATAAACTGCTGACGTTTTGGTTAGCAGGTGAGCTCTTAACCACTGCACCACCAGGGCTCCATTTTACATTTTAAGAACACAGATAAGACAGGTAGAAAATATTATGCACATATTTATTTATACATATATATTTAAATCCAAGAGCATGTCACCCTGAAATTTTATTTGACAATATTTGTTCATCTGTCCTTTCATTTTAGCATAAAATTATCTTTATGGAAAAAATAGCTAATTATAATAAAATTTAAAGGGATTCCATCACCAGCTCTTCCACAGTGAAATGCAATATGATGTGTTTGCCACTGTTACACCTTCCAAAAATGTTTGATTTATTTAGAAATATCTTAGAGAAGCATCTGTGTCTCACTATAGTTATTTCTTGTTCATACCTTCCAGAGAGATGTTTGCTTCCTTGCCAAGAAGCTCCCATCATAGAATAAACAGTTGGTTATCTGATATTGTTAAATAACATCACTTTTTGAAATATCCTCCTTTCAAATCCAATATTCACAGCCAATGGTTTACTGCCAATAATCTGTGCTGAGGCATTAACCATTATCATTAATGTTAACATTATCCCAAGTGACAGAAGTCATCTCTCATATTACTCTCACTAATGTGCTCATCTACCATTTGTCTGTCAATTTGTCTTACTGTAGCGGCTTGTGTATTCCTATGATTCAGGAAGCTATGCCAATGAAATTTCAAATACAGCAGGGTTACCCAAGGTTTCAGAGGAGTTTGCAGACTAAGACAGACTAGGAAGAAAGGTCTAGTGATTTACTTATAAGAAATAGCCAATGAAAACCCTATGGATCACAACAGAACATTGTCCTATGTAGTGCTGGAAGATGAGCCCCCTGAGTTGGAAGGCACTCAAAGTACACAGTTCCCAAAAAAATGGACTCTGGAATCAAACATACCAATGATTGTGAAGATGGCACAGGGCTGGACAGTATATTTTTCTGTTGTACATGGTGTAGCTATGAGTTCTGTTGTACATGGGGTCATCCACTTATTGGCAATTAACCCAACATTTACCCAAGCTTAATTTTCTAAAGATAATGTATGTTAATATGTTATATTTTCTTGGACATAAAATACTAGGCTTCTAACTAAAAATGGAAGACAAAAGCTTTTTCTTCCTCAATCTTCCCTCTGAGAACAACCAAAAACAGAACAAAAATAGAGAAGAAAGTCCATCCCAGGAGCCACATATATATACTAGAGACTATAAAGAAGAGCTGCAAAACTAGTGAAATGTGTCCCAGAATTGAGGGTTGAGAGTTAAACGCCTCTCCTTACAGATCCGGAGCTGCACATCAATTTCTGCCAAGACCTGACCAGCCAATTGATAAACGGCCCTTTATTTAGCATGGGACTCTTAGGGAATTGCACAGACTGCAGAGATGACCAGTGTCTGAGGACAGAGGGGGCAGCCGGACTAAATAAGAACTAAAGAAGAATGTCTGCAGGTGGGTTATTTTACAAGAAGCAGACTACTGTTTCGCAGAGTGGTGGAGAGATTGGGGACAGTCAAATTTTCAGCTAATAACCATAACCATTCAAGAGAAATACACCAATAAACTGTCACTGTTAAACAGAAGTGTATCTATGGAAAATATTGCCTATGGAAAGCACTGAAATTGTGCCCCTGCAGAGTCATAGCTAGGGTAACGAGTGCCCAGGAGCAATCTCTGAATTGGGCGGCTTCCATTTCAAGAAGAAGAGACTTTGATAGCAGCAAAGAATCAGCAGAAACACCTTCACCCTTCTTGTCCCCCTGCCTCAGTGAGGCGCTTTTCATATTTGTTGTGCCTCAGAATGTCATGCTGCTCCTTGTCTGCTGTCCTCTTGGACTTGGACCTGGGGGAAAGTATCCCTCTTCTTCACCCTCCCCCCCCCCATGCCTCTTTGTCTACAATGCTTGAGGAAGGATGTTGGGCTGTATCAGGTAATAGAAACTGCCCCGTGGAGCCCCCTCTTCAAGTGACACCCAGGGCACGTGCCATGCCTGTCATACCTTAAACATGCCTCTGATAAATGCAAGAGCCCTCACTCTGGGCTCCCTTCATCTCCTGCTCATTGAAGGAGGCGCCAATCCTCAATGTGCGCTTAGAGCACAGGGGAGAGTGGGAACAGGGCTGGGGGGCTTTAGTCTGACATGTGATTCTAAGTTTAAGTGCCTGTGTTCTCACAATACTCCTGTGCCCATCCCCCTCCCCAACTCACACCGCAGCTTCTGTTGTTAAGTAAAATTGTTGGTCTATATAGAATGGTCAATTTTGATCTTTCATAAAACCATGGGCTTAGGCGTATGAAAACATATGACAAAGGCAGGTGAGGAACTTAATTGAAAATAGGCAAAAACTAGTAACAAGAAAACTCATGAAAAGAAAGTGTTTGACAAATCCTTTTCCAGGAGAACAAGCAAATATATATGTTTATAGAGAAAAATTTATTAATTATATATATTTGTAAGTCATATACATTTAATAACTTTACACACATATAAATAGGAGAGGAAAATAGATTTGGTGGCATTCAACAATAAAGGATAAGGAAAAAATAAATCATTACAGAAATGGAAGGGATATTGGATAAAGCAATAGACATTGCTAAACATAATGTTGGAAACATAAAAAATAGGAGTTGTTAAAAGCAAACATAAGGAAATGGCAAAGAGAAATACATGATAAAAGAATTAGAGTAAACATTAGAGTTATGAAAGGTAGACACATGAGGTTCAATGTAAATGCATTTATTTTTCCCTGAGAAGAAACAAAGGACAAAAACACAAAAAGATAAAACAAAGAATTAATTTTCTGAAAAATAATCTAATGAATATATATACTCATTCTTGGACTATTGTTGATAAGATATATGCCAAAAAAGCAAAAGAAAAAATCCACTAAAAATTAATTTCAAGAAGAAAATAAAAATAAAACAGGCTTTTTATTAATTTCTATGGAGTAATATTTCATTTTCAATTATAATATAGGATTTAGACTCTAATATAGGATTGTTTACCAAATCCATTGGCAAGAAAATGACCCCATAAAATGACTAGGCTTCGTAGAATACTCTTGACAGGATAAAGATCATAATTAGAGAGTTAAATGAGCAAAAGTTTATATTGTAAGTGAAATGAGAATGGTCAACATTTTTGCACAACAACAAAAGGACAATTTATTATACCTGAGAGGTGGGGCCAAGATGGCAGAGTAGTCAGATGGCTTCCTTTGTCCCTCTTACAATAAAGGCCTGAAAAAAGCAAGTTATTTGATTGTATATGAATATCTAGGAGCCCTGAACAAGCAAAAGTTGAGGAATCAGACTCAGTGGCGGGGGAGAGAGAGAGATGGTTCAGAAGGAACAAGTAGTTGCCTGACCTGACCCAGCGGAAGCCACAGCCCTTCAGCCCAGACCAGCTCGGGGTGCGCAGTGAGGTGGGCGTACAGCTCCATGCGCTTGCTCGTGAGGCAGTTTCCACATCGAGAGAGATCCAGCAGCAGAGATTCTGCTTGGACACTCCGAACCAGTGAAAACAGCTCCCAAGTGGCTAAAGATAAGAACATGCGTGTGGCCTTTTGCGAGGATTTAAAAAAAAAAAAAGCCCATTTGGGAAAAACCTCTCTCCCTTTTACCTTCTCTCTCTCCTCTCTGCACCATCCAGACTTCCTAAGTCTGAGTCTGCTGGGCTGGAAGTAGATCCCAAAAGACACCCTGACCCATTCTCCTGGCCTTGGAGAGGGAACAAATAAGCTACTGGCTCCCCTAAGACAGGAACTCAGGGTTGGCACAGCTCCTTTGCTAGGCACAGGCATAAGGGGTCTGCAGACTTTTAGTGCTTTATACCCCTGTATAGACTTGTGGGGGACCCATCTCAACAGCATTAGCCCTCATTACCACAGTACAACAGGGTAAATATCTGAAGTCTAACTTCAACTGTTTCAGCTGTGAAGTGGCAGATTTGTGACCCTCGACACAGCCCTGCCCCTTAAGCAAGCATGTTTACCAATCCACAAAGGAGCTTGAGGACTGGTGGAGTCACCTACACCACCTAGTCACCTGCTACAGGAGTCCAAGAAAAAGTGGTGTCCTCAAGTGTTTACAACCAACAGAGTGGGGTGCTCATAGTCCAGCTGCAAAACTCACCTACCTACTTGCCCTAGGGAATAGGGACACGCTTTCCTTTCAGACTCTCAGGGGCAGCCGTCAGCTCCCTGCCTGGCTCAGCGCGTGACCCCTTACTGCAGCCAGATACTGGTGCCCACACCAATCATCCATGCCTCTCTAAAACTGTAGGTGAAAGCCTGCACCACACACTTGGTGACTGACTGCCTGGACGCTTGAGTTGAACCCAAATAGGAAAATTTAACTGACTCCTGTGTGCACATACTTAGTTACAGAACTAACTACCTGGTGACAGGACGTTAGAGCTTCAAGGTGCCAATTATCAAACTAGCGCACACGAGCAGCCTATTGGGGCATATCAAAACAAAACAAAACAAGAAGCTAGGACTCACAAAACAAATATGAAATAAAATTATAATAACTTATTGATGTCTCTGAGACAACAGTCAATATCAAATCACATAAAGAGGCAGTCAGTGATGGCTTCAGCAAGCTCCCAAAATAAAGAATCAATAAATTTTTTGGAGGAAGAGAATTTCTTGAAATTACCAGAGGCAGAATACAAAAGATTAATATACAGAATTATTCTGGAAATTAAAAAGGAAATTCGACAAAATGGGCAAATGGACAAAGAACATACAGACAAAGTAGTAGCCGAACCTAAAAAAGTTGTTCAAGAACATACTGACAAATTTAATAGGCTGCAAGAATCCATAGAGAGACAACAATCAGAAATCCAGAAGATTAATAATAAAATTTCAGAATTAGACAACTCAATAGAAGTCATAGGAGCAGAATTGAGGCAGTAAAAGTTAGAATTAGTAACATGAAGATAAAGCACTTGACACCAACTTATTTGAGGAAAAATCAGATAAAAGAATTAAAAAGAATGAAGAAACTGTAAGAGTCATGTGGAACTCTATCAAGAGAAATAACCTACGAGTGATTGGAGTACCAGAAGGGGTGGGGGTGGGGGGATAACAGAAAATACAGAGAAAATTGTTGAAGATTTGTTGACAGAAAACTTCCCTGATATCATGAAACATGAGAAGATATCTATCCAAGATGCTCATCGAATCCCACACAAGGTAGATCCCAACAGAAAGTCACCAAGACATATTATAATCAAACTTACCAAAACTAAAGATAAAGAGAGAATTTTAAGAGCAGCTAGGGATAAAAGAAAAGTCATCTACAAAGGAGAATCAGTTAGAATAAGCTGGGACTACTCAGCAGAAACCATGCAGGCAAGAAGGCAATGGGATGACATATATTAAGCCTTGAAGGAAAACAACTGCCAGCCAAGAATTATATATCCAGCAAAACTGTCTGTCAAATATGATGGCAAAATTAGGGCATTTCCAGATAAAAAGAAATTTAGGGAATTTACAAAAAGCAAAACAAAACTACAATAAATACTAAAGAGAGTCCTCCAATAAGATAATCAATAACATCAGATAACAACGCAAAACTAGAACACAGGACAGAGCCAACAGATATTGACTTAGGGAAGTCAAAAATACATCAAAGCTAAAATATTGAAAATAGGGAAACAGAGATATCAATATGTAAAAAAAGGACAACATTAAAACAAAAAAAGAGGGACTTAAAAAATGCAGAAGCTGAATATTCATATGGAGGGGAAGTTAAGGCGGTATAAAGTAATAAAAGACTGGTATAAACTTAGAAAAATAAGGGTAAATATTATGGTAACCACAAAAGAATCTAACAATCCTACAAATCAAAATTTAAAAGTAGAAAAACATAAAGACCCAGCAAACACAAAATCTACAACAAAGAAAACGATGAAAAAAAAATACATAAAGAAAAATGACTCAGCACAGAAAATTAAGGGGAACAAAGAAACTGTAAACAACACACAAAAAGAGACATCAGGATGACAGCACTAAACTCATATCTAACAATAATTACTCTGAATGTAAACAGACTTAATGCACCAATAAAGAGATGAAGAGTGGCAGATTGGATAAAAAGCATGATCCGACTATATGCTGCCTACAAGAGATGCACCTTAGACTTAAAGACACAAACAGGCTAAAACTCAAAGGATGGAAAAAAATATATCAAGCAAACAACACTCAGAAAAGAACAGGAGTGGCAATATTAATCTCTGACAAAATACACTTCAAAGTAAAATCTACCACAAAGGATAAGGAAGGGCACTATATAATGATTAAAGGGTCAATAAAACAAGAGGAAATAGCTATATGAAATATTTATGCACCCAACGACAGGGCTCCAAAACATAAAACAAACCCTAATAGCAGTGAAAAGAGAGATAGACAGCTGCACTATAGTAGTAGGAGACTTCAACATGCCACTTCCTGTGAAGGACAGACCATCCAGAAAGAAGCTCAAAAAAGACATGGAAGAGCTAAATGCTACAAACAAACAACTTGATCTCATACACATATTTCGAACACTGCACCCCACAGCAGCCAAGTATACTTTCTTTTCTAACACACATGGAACATTCTCAAGTATGGACCACATATTAAGCATAAAGCAAGCCTTAACAAAATCCAAAATATCGAAATATTACAAAGTATCTTTTCTGACCATAAAGCCATAAAAGTGGAAATCAACAACACAAAAAGCAAGGAAAAAAAATGAAACACAGGGAAACTGAACACCGTGCTCAAAAACTACTGGCTTATAGATGATATTAAGGATGGAATAAAGAAATTCATAGAATCAAATGAGAATGGAAGCAGTTCCTACCAGAACCTTTGGGACACAGCAAAAGCAGTGCTCAGAGGCCAGTTTATAGCAATAAATGCACACATCCAAAAAGAAGAAAGGGCCATAATCAAAACATTAACCCTACAACCGAACAAGTAGAAAGAGCAGCAAAAGAAGCCCTCAGGTGCCACAAGGAAGAAAATAATAAGAGTTAGAGCAGAATTAAATGAAATAGAGAATAGAAAAAGAACTCAAAGAGTTAACAAGGCCAAAAGCTGGTTCTTTGAAAAGACCAAAAAAAAAAAAAAAAAAAAATTGATGAACCATTGGCCAAACTGACAAAAGAAAAACAGGAGAGGAAGCAGAGAACCAGTATTAGAAATGAGATGGGTGCTATCACAACACACCCAACTGAAATTAAAAGAATCATAGCAGATTACTATGAAAAATTGTACTCTGACAAATTTGAAAACCTAGAGGAAATGGCAAAATTTCTAGAAAATCACTACCTACCTAAATTAACACAAACAGAGGTAGAACAACTACCTACCTAAATTAACACAAACAGAGGTAGAACAACTAAATAAACCCATAACAAAAGAAGAGACTGAAAAGTTTATTAAAAAACTGAAAACAAAAAAAAGCCCTGGCCCAGTTGGCTTCCCTGGAGAATTCTACGAAACTTTCAGAGAAGAGATAACATCACTTCTACTAAAGGTATTTCAGAGCATGGAAAAGGATGGAATACTCCCAAACTCATTCTATGAAGCCAGCATAACCGTAATACCAAAACCAGGTAAAGACACCACAAAAAAAGAAAATTATAGACCAATATCCCTCAGGAACATTGCTGCAAAAATCCTCAACAAAATTCTAGCCAATAGAATTCAGCAACATATTAAAAAAAATAATTCACCCTGACCAAGTGGGATTTATAGCAGGTATGCGGGGATTGTTCAACATTACAAAAACAATCAATGTAATCCATCACATAAATAAAACAAAAGACAAGAAACACACGATCTTATCCATCAATGCAGAAAATTCATTCAACAAAGTCCAACACCCATTCATGATAAAAACTCTCAATAAAATAGGAGTAAAAGGGAAACTCCTCAGTATAATTAAGGGCATTTATACAAAGCTAACAGCCAACATTATCCTAAATGGAGAGAATTTGAAAGCATTCCCCTTGAGAACGGGAACCAGACAAGGATGCCCTTTATCACCACTCTTATTCAACATTCTGCTAGAGGTCCTAGCCAGAACAATTAGGCTAGAAAAAGAAATAAAGTCCATCCAAATTGGTAGGGAAGAAGTCAAAGTATCTTTATTTGCAGATGATATGATCTTATACACAAAAAACCCTAAAGAATCCACAAGAAAACTCCTGGAACTAATAGAAGATTTCAGCAAAGTTTCAGGATACAAGATAAACATACAGAAATCAGTTGGATTCCTTTACACCAACAAAAGGAACCTCAAAGAGGAAATTACCAAATCAATACCATTTACAATAGCCCCCCCAAAAGATAAAATACTTAGGAATAAATCTAACCAGAGATGTAAAAGAGCTATACAGCGAAAACTGAAGACACTACTGCAAGAAACTAAAAGAGACCTGCATAAGAGAAAAAATATACCTTGCTCATAGATAGGTAGACTCAACATAGTGAAAATGTCAATTCTACCCAAAGCAATCTACAGACACAATGCAATCCTGATCCAAATTCCACCAGCATTTTTTAATGAGATGGAGAAACAAATCACCAACTTCATATAGAAAGGGAAGAGGCCCCGAATAAGTAAAGCATTACTCAAGAAGAAGAACAAAGTGGGAGGCCACACAACACCAGATTTTAGGACATTTTATACCACCATGGTAGTCAAAGTGGCCTGGTACTGGTACAACAACAGATACATAGACCAATGGAACAGAGATGAGAATCCATATACAAGCTAATCCACCTATGAGCACCTAATATTTGACAAAGGCCCAAGGTCCATTATTTAGGGAAAAGAGAGTCTCTTTAACAAATGGGGCTGGGATAACTGGATATCCATCTGCAAAAAACTGAAAAAAGACCCATATCTCACACCATGTACAAAAACTAACTCAAAATGTATCAGAGTTAAATATAAAATTGAAAATGATAAAGATCGTGGAAGAAAAAATAGGGACAATGCTAGGAGTCCTAATACATGGCATAAACACAATACTAACCATAAGTAACAATGCCCAAGCACCAGAAGAGAGACTAGACAAGTGGGAGATCCGAATAATCAAACACATATCCTCATCAAAAGACTTCACCAAAAGAGTCAAAAGACAACCTACAGACTGGGAAAAAATTTTTGTCTACTACAAATCCGATCAGCGTCTAATCTCTAAAATCTATAAGATACTGCAAAAACTTAGCAACAAAAAACCAAATAACCCAATTATAAAACGGGCAAAAGAGGTGTGCGCTTTCCCACCCCTCACCCCTCTTCGCCCCAGCTCTGCCTTCTCTGATTCCCGCGGCCACAGTCTCTTGACTGGGAAGTGCCGGCTGCTTCGATTCCACACACCCAAGAGGGTGGCTCTCTGGGTGCCACTTGTTGGCTGCTAGTGTTGATTTTTTTTTTCTGCTTCTTTTGATTTCTCACTTGCCTCTCACCACCTCCCCCTCCTTTCACTCCAGTGCCTGGCTCCGTGCGCCATCTTTGCTTCTTACTGAGGGGATCCAGAGCGCCAGCAGTTTGTGATATACACTTTCCACTCTACACCCTTCTTCACCCACATTTGGCCTCCTCTGCTTCCCGCGGACACAGTCTCTTGTCCAGAAACACCAGCCTGCACTGGGTGGCTCTCTGAGTGCCATTTGTTTGCTGCTGGTGTTGCTTTTTTTTTTTTTTTTTCCCTGCTTCTTTGGATTACTTGCTTCCCTTTCGCTGTCTCCCCCTTCTTTCGCTGGAGTGCCTGGCTCCTTGCGCCATAGCAGCTTTTTCCTGAGGGGCTGCGGAGCTCCGATCGAGTGTGGAGCTGATTCCCGGTCTGGGCTACCATGCTGGTGGGATCCCAGGGCTTTTGTTCGTTTGTTCATTTTGAATTGTTTGTTTGTTTTCTTTCCTTTTCTTGAGTTGGGAGCACTTTCTGGCCAGGCGGAGCTGCGTGGCAAGGAACTCAGCTTCGGCTTCAACAGACTTGCGGAGGGGTCCCTGAGGACATTTCTTTTTTTGTTAGTTTTTTTTTTTTCTTATGTTTTTTTTGGGGGCCATTCTTGTTCTTTTTTTTTTATTTCTTTTGTTTTCTTTTCCCTCTTTTTTCCTTTTTGTATTTCTTCATTGCTCAGTTTCTCGTCTCTCTATATCTTCCTTCTCTTTCTGATCCCTGAATACCAGGTGTTGTATGCCTCTGCGCCTTCTGGCCAGGCTGTGCTGCGACACCTCAGAGTGACTTCCCCAGACCTCATAGCTGCATCGGTGGGATCCCTGGGGACTTTGTGGTTCTTTAACCTTTCGGATTTTTATTTGTTCATTTTATACTTTTCTTCCTCTTCCCCTTTTTGTTTTTTCCATTTCATAGTCTCTCATCTCTCCATTCCAAAGGCAAGCTCCCCTAGCATTCTTTTTTGTTTGTTTGTATGGGTTTTGGCTCCTGTTCCTCTCTCTTCTCTCCAATATACAGCTTAGCTCCACACATAATCATCTCCCTGCTGCATCCTGCTACCTACACCATGCGCTTGATAGCACACAACCAAGCAGTGCAGGCACGGCCTACTGGAACCTGCACAGCACTGATTACCAACCAGCATGGTGGCTGTAATGAGTTCCACAAACAACGCATCCAAGTGGCTCCTCTTCAGCTAGACCTGCCCTGCTGTACCATATCTGAGTGACTGAACCTGCAAGTTGGAGAAGGAGGAGAAAAGAATTGAATGCACAGACAAGCAAGCAACAAAAAGCATGCAGTCCGTCCACTCAGACATAGTCAAATTTTTTTTCAAAAAGGGATGAAACAAATCTACAATCAATAAAAAAAGAGAAATAACTACTGAATTCCCTGAAAACAGCAGACAATATCAAAACATTTACAAAAACAGGACAGGATGGTTCCAGTAGGCATCCAAATTAAAACACCAGATGACTCTCCTGTGGAAGAAAATGCACTAGAAGTACCTGATAGGGAATTCAAATCTCTAATACTCAGAATTTTCCAAGAACTGAGGCAAAAAGCTAAGAAACGTGAGAAAAAAATAGACAGATTTATGGAAAATACAGACAAAAAATTGGAAGAATTCAGGAAGATGATGCAGGAACAAAATGACAAAATAAATTCACAACCAGAAATTATACAAAAACAACAATTAGAAATCCAAAGGATAAACAACAAGATTTCAGAAATGGATGATGTCATAGAAGGGCTGAGAAGCAGATTTGAAACCGTGGGAGACAGGATCAGTGGAACTGAAGACAAACACTTGGATACAACACTGTTTCAGGAAAACTCAGAAAAGAGAACAAAGAAAAATGAAGAGACCCTGAGAGTTATGTGGAACACAATTAAAAGCAAAAATTTATGCGTGATTGGCATTCCAAAACGGGAAAAAAACAGAAAACACAGAGAGGATCATTGAGGAACGACTGACAGAAAACTTCCCCAATATCATGAAAGATGAAAAGCTGGCCATCCAAGAAACTCAATGAACCTCATATAGAAGAGACCCCAAAAGAAAATCACCAAGGCATATCATATTCACACTCGCCAAAACCAAAGACAAACAAAGAATCCTGAGAGCAGCTCATGAAAAACAAGAAGTCATATAGAGAGGAGAAACAATAAGACTAAGCTCAGATTATACAGCAGAAACCAGGCAGACAAGAAGGCAATGGGATGACATATATAAAATCTTGAAAGAAAATAATTGTCAGCCAAGAATAATATATTCTGCAAAACTCTCATTCAGATTTGATGGTGAAATTAGGTCATTTCCAGATAAACAGAAACTAAGGAAATATGTAAAACCCAAACCAAACATACGAGAATTATTAAAGGGAGTTCTTCGATCTGAGGAAAACAGCTTCATCCCACAGGCAGAATTTAGGATGCAGGATTATACGAGCCAGATACCAATCTAAGAAATGAAATCTCGAGGCCAATCCAAAACCAAAAGAAATACAACAGGGAATCAGAGCAGTCAATCGATGGATGACAACAACATCAAAACAATGAAAGAGGGAATAAACAGCATAGGTATAGAACCTTCTAATGGAGAGGAAGGCAAGGCGATACTAAGTAACGGTAGACTGCTTCAAACTTAGAAAGATAAGGGTAAAATTCATGGTAAGCACAAAGAAAGTTAACAAACCAACTCATAAAAATAAAGATGAAAAACATAAAGTCTCAACAAAAACAAAACTTACAAATACAAAAGAAATGAAAAAAAAAATCCACAGACAAAAGTAACTCAGCACAAGAGAGTAAGAAGAACAAAGAAAACTTCAGCACCACATAAAAAAGCACTACAAAATGACAGCAACAAACTCACATCTATCAATACTTACACTGAATGTAAATGGGCTCAATGCATCCATAAAGAGACGGAGAGTGACAGAATGGATAAGAAAACAGGATCCATCAATATGCTGTCTACAAGAGACACACCTTAGAAACAAAGATGTGAATTTATTAAAAGTCAAAGGTTGGAAAAAAATATATGAAAGCTAACAAATACCAAAAAAAACAGGAGTGGCAATTCTAATCTCACATAAAATAGACTTTAAAACAAAATCCACCATAAAGACAAAGAAGGACAGTATATAATGATTAAGGCAAAAATCCATCATGAAGACATAACCATAATAAACATCTACGCACCCAATGAAAGGGCTCCAAAATACATAAAACAAAATCTAACAACACTGAAAAGAGAAATTGGCAGTTCCACAATAATAGTAGGAGACTTCAACACACTACTCTCAGTAAAGGAAAGAACAACTAAGAAGAAACTCAGCAAAGATACAGAAGACCTAAAGGGCACAATCAGCCAACTTCACCTCATAGACATATATAGAACACTCCATCCAACCACTGCAATGTACACATTCTTTTCCAATGCACATGGAACATTCTCCAGAATAGACCACATCTTAGGCCACAGGGCAATCCTCAACAAGATCCAAAATGCTGACATAATTCAAAGTATCTTCTCTGACCACAATGCCATCAAGGTAGAAATCAACACTAGAAAGAGCAAGGAAAAAAAATCAACTACATGGAAACTAAATAATACCCTGTTTACACATCAGTGGGTAATAGAAGAAATCAGAGATGGAGTCAAAAAATTCCTAGAATCAAAAGAGAATGAAAACACATAATACCAAAACCTTTGGGACACAGCAAAGGCAGTCCTCAGAGGACAATTTATAGCAATAGATGCACATATCAAAAAAGAAGAAAGGGACAAAATCAAAACATTAACTACAGAACTCAAGCAAATAGAAAGAGAACAGCAAAAATAGCCCACAGCAACTGGAAGAAAGGATATAGTAAAGATCAGAGCAGAAATAAAAGAAATAGAGAACAGAAAAACAATAGAAAGAATCAACAAAACCAAAAGTTGGTTCTTTGAAAGAATCAACAAAATTGACAAACCACTAGCCACACTGACAAAAGAAAAACAGGAGAGGACACAAATAACCAAATAAGAAATGAAATGGGGGACATTACAACAGACCCAACTGAAATAAAAAGGATTATAACAGAATATTATGAAAAACTATACTCCAACAAATTTGAAAACCTAGAGGAAATTGATAAATTTCTAGAAACACACGGCCTACCCAAACTACCAAGAAGTGATGTTGAAAATCTGAACAGACCCATAACAAGAAAAGAGATTGAAAAGGTAATAAAAAAAACTCCCAACCAAAAAAAGCCCTAGCTGAGATGGCTTCACTGGAGAATTCTACAAAACATTTGCAGAAGAGCTTGTACCAGTTCTACTCAAGCCATTTCAGAGCATAGAAGAGGAAGCAACACTTCCAAATTCCTTTTATGAAGCCAGCTTAATGCTGATACGAAAACCAGCTAAAGATATCACAAGAAAAGAAATTTACAGACCAATATCTCTCATGAATATAGATGCAGAAATTCTCAACAAAATTCTAGCCAATAGAATTCAGCATCATATCAAAACAATAATACACCATGATCAAGTAGGATTCATACCAGGTATGCAAGGATGGTTCAACCTTAGAAAATCAATCAAAGTAATCCACCACATAAATAAAAGGTAAGAAAATAATCACATGATCATCTCAATTGACACAGAAAAGGCATATCACAAAGTCCAACAGCCATTCCTGATAAAAATCTCAATCAAATAGGTATAGAAGGGAAATTTCTCAACATAATAAAGGGCATCTAGGCAAAACCAACGACCAATATCATTCTTAATGGAGAGAGGCTGAAAACATTCCCCTTGAAAACAGGAACAAGACAAGGATGCCCGTTAACACCACTCCTATTTGACACTGTGCTGGGAGTTCTAGCTAGAGCATTAAGGCAAGAAAAGGAAATTAAATGCATCCAAATTGGTAATGAAGAAGTTAAACTGTCCCTGTTTGCAGATGATATGATACTATACATAGAAAACCCTAAAGACTCCACGAGAAATCTACTGGAACTAATAGAAAGATTCAGCAGAGTAGCAGGATACAAGATAAACATTCAAAAATCAGTTGGATTCCTATACACCGGTAAAGAGAACGATGAAAAGGAGATCAGGAAATCAATACCATTTTCAATAGCCCCTAAAAAGATAAAATACTTAGGAATAAATCTGACCAGGAATATAAAAGACCTATACAAAGAAAACTACAAAACACTGCTGCATGAAACCCAAAGGGATCTACATAAATGGAAAAACATACCATGCTCATGGATAGGCAGACTCAACATTGTGAAAATGGCAATTCTACCTAAAGCAATCTACAAATACAATGCAATTCCGATACAAATACCAACAACATTCTTCAAAGAGATGGAAAAACTAATTATTAACTTTATATGGAAAGGGAAGAAACCTCGAATAAGTAAAGCACTACTGAAGAAGAAGAATAAAGTTGGAGGACTCACACTACCTGACTTGAGAACCTACTATACAGCTACAGTACTCAAAACAGCCTGGTACTGGTACAACAACAGAGACATTGACCAATGGAACAGAATTGAGAACTCAGATGTAAATCCATCCACCTACGGTCACCTGATTTTTGACAAGGGCCCAAAATACATCAAATGGGGAAAAGACAGTCTTTTTAACAAATGGTGCTGGCAAAACTGGATATCCATTTGTAGAAAAATGAAACAGGACCCATACCTCACACCATATACAAAAACTACTTCAAAATGGATCAAAGACCTGAATACAAAGCCTCAAACTATAAAATTCATAGAAGAAAAAATAGGACCAACACTTCAGACCTTAATACATGGCATTAACAGGATACAAACCATAAACATCAACACAAAAAACCCAACAGATAAACTAGATAATTGGGATCTTCTAAAAATCAAACATCTATGCTCTTCAAAAGATTTCACCAAAAGAGTTAAAAGAGAACCTACAGACTGGGAAAAAATTTTTGGACAGTACAAGTCAGACAAAGGTCTAATCTCCATAATCTACAAGAAAATCCAACACCTCTACAACAAAAAGACAACCAATCCTATCAAAAAATGGGCAAAGGAAATGAACAGACACTTCACCAAGGAAGACATTCAAATGGCCAACAGACACATGAGGAAATGCTCGCGATCACTAGCCATTAGAGAAATGCAAATTAAAACCACAGTGAGATACCATCTCACCCCGGCATTACTGGCACGAATCAAAAACACTGGAAATAACAAATGTTGGAGGGGCTGCGGGGAGACGGGAACTCTTATACACTGCTGGTGGGAATGCAAAATGATACAGCCATTTTGGAAAATGATATGGCGTTTCCTCAGAAAGCTAGAAATAGACGTACCATTCGATCCAGCAATCCCACTCCTAGGAATATATCCTAGAGAAATAAGAGTCATCACTCGAATAGACATATGCACACCTATGTTCATGGCAGCATTGTTCACAGTAGCAAAACGATGGAAACAACCTCGATGTCCATCAACAGACGAATGGATACACAAACTATGGTACATACACACAATGGAGTACTATGCAACGAGAAAGAACAATGAATCGGTGAAGCATCTCATAACATGGATGAAACTGGAGGACATCATGCTGAGTGAAATAAGTCAATCACAAAAGGACAAATATTGTATGAGACCTCTATTGTAAAAACCCATGAAAAAATTCACATGCAAAATGTAACAATCCTTGTTGGTTACCAGGGATGGGAGGGGGTGGGATATTAAATAGGTAATAGATAAGTGGTAACTTGGGTGAGAGATGAGATAGTACATAGTACAGGGGAAACTAACACAACCTGCACAAGGAAAGGTCATGGAGGCCCTATAGACACATCCAAACCCCCCGAGGGACCGAGTTGTTGGACGGAGGGCTCTGGGGACCATGATCTCGGGGAACATCTAGCTCAATTGGCATGACACTACTTATAAAGATAATGCTCTACATTCTACCTTGGTGAGTAGTGTCTGGGGTCTTAAAAGCCTATGAGCGGCCATCTAAGATACTCCACTGATCTCATCCCTTCGGGAACAAGGGAGAATGAAGAGAACAGGATACAAGGAAAAGATTAGTCCGAAGGACTAATGGTCCACAGCTACCAAGGCCTCCACGGGACTGAGCCCAGTACAGCTGGATGGTGCCCGGCTACCACCAATGACTCCTCTGACCAGGATCACAACAGAGGGTTCTGGGCAGAGCTGGAGTAGGATGTAGAGCATAATTTTAACTCCCAAAAAAAAAAAAAAAAAAAAAAAGAAGACCAGATATACTGGCCTAAAGAATACTAGAGAAACCTCGAGAGTGTGGCCCCCAGACACCCTTTCAGCTCAGAGGGAAATTTACCTTCAAGGTTCGATGTTAAGCCTGGGAATGGACACCCCAGTAAAACTAAATGGGACTAACGATGTACAGGAGTCCGGTGACAAGGGCCAGAAGGCAGAGGGAGAGTAGGAAACTGATGATAAGGAACACAAATTGAATAAGGACACTGTCGATGTATTGTGAGATTGTTGACCACTGCTATAGGGCAACATTTGTAGTAACTATTAAATGGGAGGCTGTTTTGTCCTGTAAGCCTTCATCTTGGGCGAGAATGGCAGCACAATTGGAAGAGCATAGTCAATATCACTTAAATGTGTAAGTAAAAAGTTTTGAAATGGTGATTAAATAAAATAAAAATAAATAAATAAATAAATAAACAAATGAGACTAAAGAGGTACAATAGTCCACTGACAAGGTCCAGAAGACAGAAGGGGACAAGGAAGCCCCCTGGTGATAGGGAACACAAGGTGGAGTAAGGATATTCTTGATGTGCTGTGAGATTGTTAACCATTGTCATAGGGCAACATGTGTAGTAACTGTTAAATGAAAAACTATTTTGTTCTGTAAGCCTTCATCTTAAGTGAGAATAACAGCACAGTTGGAAGAGCGTAGTCAATGTCACTGAACTGTGAATGTAGAAAATTTTGAAACGGTGTATCTTTGGCCATCTGTAATTTTCATCAAAAAAAAAAGGTTGAGAATTTAGAGGCTTAATACGTTGTGGGGTTGTTAACCAATGTCAAAAAAAACAACATGTGTACTACTATTTCATGAGAAACTATTTGCTCTGTAAGCTTTCACCTGAAGTACAATAAAATATATATATAAAAAAAAAAAATTACTTGAATAATCATAAATGTGGACATCTTTTTCTTGGATACAAAGATTTATCATTGTAAATTCAGTTTAGATTTTTCTCCCTTTGGGTATGAAGACTTAAGATTGTTAAACTGTCATATTTGTCGAAATTAATCTAAAAAAATTAAGTAATTGCCAATAAAAATGAGAACAGATATTCTTAATCTTGACCACTTTTGTATAAAGATCATATGAAAAATTAAATTTTTGAGAATGGCCAAGAACATTCTGAAAAATAAAGGAGTGCTGGAGTAAAGACATCAGTTATTGCCATACATTAGATGTTGCTATAAGAAAAAAACTTTATGATTGGCATATTATTTTAGAGCTAGTGATCATAGGAATAGAATAGGTACAAATAACACAAGAATATAATGTGGTGAGAATGTCATCAGTGGTAAATATGCAATTAATAAAACTGAAAAGTTTTTTTTTAATAAGATATAAATTCCATACTGTGAATTCCACCTTCTTAGTGTACACTTCTATGTTTTAACAAAGACATAATGTTGTGTAATCACTATTACAATCAAGGTATAGAACAGTTCCACCATCCCAAAACATTTGCTCTTGACCCTTTGTAGTCAACCTCTTTCCCCATGCCACTACCACACACCACTGATCTGTTTTTCATCCGTATAATTTTAACTTCTCCAGCATATCATGTAAATCGAATCATATAGTACGTAGTATTTTTGAGTCTGGAGAGATTCTTTGGGATTTTTATGTAAATAATCATGTTGTCTGTGAAGGAAGACAGTTTTATTTCTTCCTTTTTAATCTTTATATCCCTTATTTTTCTTTATTTCCTTCCTATACTAGTCAGGACCTCTAGCACAATGTTGAATATAATTGGGGATAACATACAGTCTTGATTTGTTTCCAATCTAGGGGGGAAATAATTCAGTTTTCACCATTAAATGCAATGTTAGTTAGAGGTTTTCAGTATATGTCCTTTTTCAGTTTGAGGGCATTCTATTATATTTCTAGTTCACTGAGAGTTTTATCTTGACTATATGGTGAATTTAAAAAAAAAATGCTTTAACTGTGTCAATTGAGATTTTACTACGTATTATTTCTTCTTTAGTCTGTGTCTTGGTTATCTAGTGCTGCTATGACACAAATACCACAAATGGATGACTTTAACAAAGAAATTTATTCTCTCACAGTCTAGTAGGCTAGAAGTCCGAATTCAGGGAGGCCTTCTCTCTTGGTTAGCTCTAAAAGAAGGTCCTTGTCATCAATCTTCCCCTGGTCAATGAGTGTCTCAGCTCAGGCACCCCAGTTCCAAAGGACATGCTATGCTCCTGGTGCTGCAATCTCAAAAGAGATTGACTTGAAACACAACCTAATCTTGTAGATTGAGTCCTGCCTCATTAAGGTAACTGCTGCTAATCCTACCTCATTAACATCATCGAGGTAGAATTTACAACACATGGGAAAATCACATCAGATCACTAAATAAATGGTGGACAATCAATAATACTGGGAATCATGGACTAGCCAAGTTGACACACATTTTGGTGGGGGACACAAGTTAATCTGTAACAGTCTGTTTATATGGTGAAACACATTGATTGATATTATAGATTGAATTCTGTCCTACACAAAGGTATATTAAAGTCCTTACCCTCTGATACTGATATCTGTGAATTTTCCCTTACTTAGAAATAGTTTCTTTCTTAGATGATGGTATCAGTTAAATTAATGAGGTTATACTGGAATAGGATGGGTACTAATCTCTCTTGAGAGGTGTCTTATCAAAGGGGAGAATACAGGGTCACACAGAGGAAAGATGCTCTGTGGACACACATAAACCAAGAAACACAAGAGACACCTGGGGCTACCAGAAGCTGGAAGATACAAGGAAAGATCTTCCTCTAGGGTGGACAGAGAGAGCACTGCCCTACCAGCACCCTGAATTTATACCCCTAGCCTCCAGAACTAAAAACCAAACCAAATCCATTGCTATCGAGTTGATTCTGACTCATAGTGACTCTATAGGACAGAGCAGAACTAACTGCCCCATAGACTTTCAAAGGAGCGGCTAGTGGATTCGAATGGCCAGCCTTTTGGTTAGCAGCCATAGCACTTAACCACTACACCACCAGGGTTTCTCCTTCAGAACGAGGAGACAATAAATTTATGTTGTTTAAAAGCCATCCACTTTGTGGTATTTTGTTATGGCAACGCTAGAAAACAGATAAACTCCAGTTGGTCATAGTGTATTTTCCTTTTTATGTATTGTTGGGGATTGTCTGCTAATATTTTGTTCAGGATTTTTGCATACGTGTGTGTGTATGCATGCACATATGTGTGCCTATACATGAAGGATATTTGTCTCTGATTTTCTTTTCTTGTAATGACTTTTTTGGTGGTAGTTGCACAGTAATACTGACCTTGTAAAATGAAGTCAGAAGTGTCTCCTCGCCTTTAATTTTCTGGGATATTTTAAGGGTGGAATTGATACTAGTTTTTCCTTAAAAACTGTGGCTGAATTTACCAATAAGACTATTTGGACCTGCAGTGTTTTTTTTTTTTTTTTTTGGATAGTGTTTAACTACTAATTCAAATTTTTTAAGATATACAGAACTATTCAGGTTATCTTTTCTTTTTTTATCTTGAGCATTTGCAGTTTGTGCCTTTCAAAGAACGTATCCATTTAATATAAGCTCATAAAAAGAAAAAAATAATAAGAATATTTTATTTCTTACTTTTTATAACTAATTACATTTCAGATGTACCAAATTGGAACCATAAACGAAACCCTTGGGAAAAGAAAAAGAGCTATTGTGAATATGGAAGACTTTAGTACAAAGATAAAAGACACATAATCCATATTACTTGTATAGGAACAGAATATTATACATTTTTCCACATAAAAATAAAGCATTCTCCATTGAAAAAAATCATATGCAAATGACAATTAGGAAAATAAATTCTGTGGTATTTGTAACAAAATTATAATTTCCCTAATATATAAAGCATTATTACAAATCAGTAAGAAATAGAAGATGAAAAAAAACCGGGCACAAAAAAACTAACAGGAAAAAAAATTAAATGTTACATAAACATATGCAAAATATGTTTAAATTCCCTCCTAATTGAATGAGATAAGTCTAATTATCAACAGATATTATTTTCATTTATCTAATAGGTAAAGTTTATGTTTTGTGTTGTTTGTTGTTATATTAAAGATATACACAATAAAAGCCAGGCTAAATGACATTCACTGTTATTCATTCTGTTGAAAATATCATTTTTTATACCATCTTTGGGGTATAATATTGAAATTTAAACAGTATATACTCTTTATTCCAGTAGTTACTCTTCCAGGAAGGAAGTATAGTGTACTTGAGGATGTGTTTATAAAGATACTTCCTGATGTATCAATTGGGAACTATTAAAATAAATGATGGAACATTCAAATAACAAATTCAATGAAGACATTTGAAGAATATTACAGTTATGTATATGGTATACATCTATAGAAATACATAGTCGTATAAATGGAAGTGTATAATTTTTTTGCTTTTTGTTTTTTTGGTCATTTCAATGTGTACATGAAAGTGTGTGTATACACATACTTATTTATAAATGACAAGTTTCAGAGAGAATAGAGGTACATGTCAGTGCTGTTTACCTCTGTGTAATGAGACTATAGTTCTGAGAAAGTGGGAGGCTCTTTTGAATAGCTGAATATTTTATAATCTTCCCATGTGTATGAAATATTTTCATAGTAAGAATACAGCCTCATAACTTCATGAAAAGTAATCTATTCTCATTACAAAAGACTTGAAGATAAAAAGACTAAGAAAATAATGTAAATCTTTTATGGTCTAGCTGCATGAAATAAACCACCATTAATATTTTATTTTATTTACTACCAATCTTACCTCAATATTTTTGTGTTTTTTTTTAATTTTCAAAATTAATAAATTTTTATAATATAACATATTTTAAAGTTATGTCATGGTGCTATTCCATATCATTACATATATTTGTCCAGACAAGAATTTATTTGAAATACATTTGTGCAGTTGCTTATAAAATGGCATTGAATAATTTTTTTCTATTGACATATGATTTTCTGCAATTCCAAATATTTAAAGTGAATATTAATTTCAACTCTATTAATATAAAGGTCAAATTTCTTTCCACAAAAAAAGTAACAATTTAAGATCTTGACCAAAGATTATGGCAGTTTTATTTTTAGTGCATTATCGCCTCCATTGGGTATTGCCTATTGATTTATGGAGCACCCTGTGATGATCAAAAGATCTTAGGCAAAAATGTTAAAAAAAGAAAAAAAAAGATCAAGTTTGTCAAGATAAAGAAGAAATGTCAATGGTTAAAAGCATGTTGTTTGTAGAGTCGTGGTTGACCTCACTGGGCTTGGGAAGATAAGGTCAACAGACTTTTTGTGTTGGGGGTTCCCAAGACCACCGTCAGGCTCCATTAGTTACTGGGAGGATTCACAGGACTCAGAAATTTTTATACTACTGGTTACAGTGTATTATAACAAAAGGATACACAGTAAAATTAGCAAAAGAAAAAAGTGCATGGGGCAAATTCTGGAGGAAACCAGGTGTGAGCCTCTGGGTCCTCATTCCCAATAGAGTCACATGGGATCTGCTTAATTCTCCTTACACTGATGTGTGACAACATATGTGAAGGGCTGCCAACCAGGGAAGCTGGGGCTTTTATTGACATCTAGGGTTTTTATTGGGGGTCAGTCACATTGGCATATAACACCTGTGTGACTGACCTCAGTTATTCAAGTTCCAGAACCCCAGAGAAAAAACAGGCATTCATCATAAATCATCAAAACTATCTGGACAAAGTGGTACAGTGTGGCTCAAAACCTCAGGCATGCAAAAACTCTCTTAACAGGCAGAACATTCCAAGAGTTCAGAACTCAGTTCATAGGAACTGGCCAAGAATAAGTCCTGAAAACAGGTCTTTCTTAGAAATGTGTGGGGTTTGAGCAACACAGGTCTGATAAGTTAACCCTTCACAGACACTCTAATATTAAAGATCCTATTGTTCCCTCCAAGTCCTCATCTACTACTCTGCACCACTTCTCAGCTCGTGTTTGTCTTTGCCATTGGTATATCAACAAAATATACATTCAAAAAGGTGGGGCATTGTGCAAAAAGCCCTAGACTTACATCACCTTTTAAAATCCTTGTACATTTTCCCAATATAAATTAACCTTCCACATCCTTCTGCTATGAAACAGTAAACACTGTACCCAGTAGGAAACACAATATGAAAAATATAATAATACTTTGTCACTATCAGGATAGAAAAAGACTTGACTTAAAAGGACAGGCCGTAGTATGTAGCAGAGAGTACAGAAGAAAATGAGTATGTACAACCTTCTCCCACCTCAAGCCACCTCTCTGTATGGTTCCACCTTATTATGAAACCTCTCTCTGTACTCTGGATTGTTTTATAGGAATATTAATTTTTTGTACAGGCACACGTGTTTGTGCATGTATGTGTGTGCATGTTTGTGTATATTTGTGTGTTTGTAGGGTGTTGATTGCAATGAAAAGCCATTTCAAAACTCATCTCTTAAAATTCTATTCAGTTATATGTCAGTTTTATGATTTAACTTAAGAAATAGGCTATATTCTCACAAAAGTCAGGTTTACATGAAATACTAAATCTGCCTATTCCTATGACTGGCATAAGACTGTAGTGCCTGGTCACTTTTAAATATTACATATAGACTTAAGAATAAATTTCAATTTAAAGATTTATTTATAGTTAAATATTTACATTTTGCTACTGGGAACTTGAAAGCTCTTGCCTTATATGTAAATCAATATCCACATTCACTATGGCTGAATACTTCAAATCGTTCTTAAGATATATTTAAGATTTATTAGAAACCAGTGACTTTTCAGAGCCCTGGTGGTGCAGTGGTTAAGAGCTACAGCTGCTAACCAAAAGGTCAGCAGTTCAAATCCACCAGCCGCTCCTTGGAAACTCTGTGGAGCAGTTCTACTCTGTCCTATAGGGTCGTCATAAGTTGGAATTGACTCGACAGCAACGGGTATGAGTAGTGACTTCTCATTCAAATGAGGACCATGCTGTTGTTCAGCATTCTTTTGGAACTGAGGTGAGCAATAAACTTGGAAATACATAGAAATATGTATTTGATCCTCTGTTTGTAATCTGAAACACACACTAAAACACTCTAGAGAAAAAATATCATTTTGATACACAGTAATGTTCTCACAAAACCGGATTAACTTATATGTGAAATACCTAATTTAATATGTAAATGAACAATAATAATTAATCAGCTTATGCAATACTTAAATTAAGAAGTTAAATAATTTTATTAAATTAAATAATTTATAATTAATTCAGTTAGACCACGATACAGTCTAGTCAGAGTCAATGCTTTAATGATTGAGAATGCTATAAACCTTTTTCCTATGCCTATTCTATAAGATTACATATGATTTTATAAATAGATGTGTGTGTGTGTGTGTGTGTGTGTGTGTGTGCATGTGTATGTATCAAATAATATATATATATTTTTTCCTGGATGGCTTTTACCACCACCCGACAGTGAATTCTTTTTCATTAATAATCAACTTAGTATTTTAAATTTAATTTATTAATGTCTTGGTGCTTAATTTTCAATAGCTAGTTAAATACCAGAATTTTAATAAACAGACTAAATAAAATACTGGCGTTCCAATAAATAGCACTAGTTAATATCTAATAATTAGGATTTAAAGTATGTAAACATTTTTTTTCTTTTTTTAAAGGACATTCATAAATGCTCCTTACATGAAAGATAAAATTTTATCCTCAAAAAACTTCACACGCTGTAGTGTTCTTATCATAATGCAGGAACATGGCTCTCTCTTGAGTATAAGAAAGTGGAAAAGATAAATTAGTTTCATGGCATGTAAGAGTCATCTTGTGTTCGTATCAGTCAGTAGTATTCAATTTCTTCTAGTGACACATGCCTCTGCTCTCAAACCCAGGGTGAGCTGTTGGGAATGGCTTGGCAGAGTTACCGTTCAGCTACAGAGCATCAAAAACTAATAATTCCTGCTGCAGTTGCTTTTCTCACTGTTACTTCTCCTCAGCTGTTTTCCCTGTGGTATTGACTCTGAAATGAGCTGGACTCACCTCAGACTCCACAGAAGGAAGATAAAGTTGCATACTAACTTAAGGAAAGTCTCTGAAGAAAATAAAATATATTTTTTTATAGGGTCCAATGAGTTGTAATCGACTCAACGGTAACAGATTTGGCTTGGGTTTATGTGGACATACGAAGTGCATAAGAACAGGCAGATTTAGTATTTCATGTAAACTTGACTTTTGTGAGAATATAGTCTATTTCTTAAGTTAAATCATAAAACTGACATATAACTGAATAGAATTTTAAGAGATGAGTTTTGAAATGGCTTTTTGTTGCAATCAACACCCTACAAACACACAAATATGCACAAACACGCACACACATACATGCACAAACACGTGTGCCTGTACAAAAACAGAGCCTCATCTTGGAAAGCATAAGGTTTCCAAGGAGCTGCTGGTGGATTCGAACAGCCGATCTTTTTGTTTAGCAGCCGAACACTTAACTGCTGCGCCATCAGGGCTCTGGTTTATCATCAATTTTTGGAAAGAGAGTTTCGAGAGTTAAATTCATGTGATATAATGCTCTGTGTCCATTGCAAGTAATTACACAAGTCTAGGTTGTCATAGAAACATATTTATAGATTTATTTTGTGATGTTTCAAAATATATTCCTGTATAATTTTATTTTTATAAATACATGTATGTGTGAGTATTTGCAAAAGGAAAAATCAGACAAAAGTTACTACTAAAATTATTCATGAGTTGTAAGGGTCTAGGTAATTTTTTTTTTATTGTAAATTTGTTAATCTGGTTAACATTTTCTTTACAAGTAGTTTTCTTGGATTATGAAAATAAAATAAAAATATAAAAGTAGAAATTAATATTTTTTTTCTTTTTTATGAAAGAGAAAGGTGAACCATATTGGAAAGAGTAGTGGTTTAGAGTATCACTGACCTTGGTATTAATACTGGTTCTAACACTAACTAGATGCGTTCACTGTGTGTAGGTAAATTCACCTCTGAAATTTATGTCTTTTTCTTTAAATGAGGTTGTTAATACGTATCGCACAGGGTTGTGGCACGAGTTAAATGAGAAACATATAAAGTAGGTATCACAATGCATGGAAAAATAAATGGAAGCTCTTAAGCTAGTATGCAGGGTCTGTTAGAGGTTCAGAGATGATAAGTACCTGCAGGTAGGCGACAGGCTTGATACCACACCTTCATGAAAGTAAGGCAAAGCAACAAGAACCTTACCAAAGAAAGGAAACAACATGTTTATAAACTGAGAGCTTACAAGGAAAACTATGTTGAATCATTCCCTGGAAGTATTTGGAATTAACTGACTCTTATATGCTCATTCATACATATATGCAAATAATTGGCTAGAAAGAGAGAATAGAGTGAAAATAGAAGAGAGTCAAGGAACAGGCCTTAATGTGCAAAATTTGAGGAGTAAAAATCTACAAAGAAAAAGAAGTAGCAATATCTGAAGAGAATAAAATAACAGGAGAGTTTTTGTCTGTTTTTTTTCTTTTTTTGGTTTTATTTATTTTTTAATTTTTTTATAGTACCTCGTTTCTTTTAGATTTTTTTTATTGTACTTCAGATGAAGGTTTACAGAACAAATAGCTTCTCATTAAACAGTCAGTACACATATTGTTTTATGACATTGGTTAACAACCCCACAATATGTCAACACTCTCCCTTCTTGACCTTGGAGGACCTTTTTTTCTGGTGAAAATATACGTAGCCAAAGTTACACCATTTCAAAAGTTTCTACATATACAATTCAGTGACATCGATTACATTCTTCCAGTTGTGCTGCTATTCTCACTATCCTTTTCTAAATTATTCCATCACCATTATCTTTAACTCACTGCCCCCAAGCTTCCCATCACACCTTTTGAGTTGCTGTTGTCAATTTCATCTCACATACATAACTTTTTTTTTGTACCTTAGATGAAGGTTTGCAGAACAGTTTTTCATTAAACAGTTAGTGCACATATTGCCCTATGACAATGGTTAACAATACCACGACATGTCAACACTGTCCCTTCTCAACCTTAGGTTCCCTATCACCAGCTCTCCTGTCCCCTCCTGCCTTCTAGTCCTTGTCCCTGGACTGCTGAGCCTCATTAGTCTCATTTTGTTTTATGAGGCTGTCCAATCCCCAGCTAAACGGTGAACTTCGGGAGTGACTTCACCACGGAGCTAAAGGGCTGTCTGTGGGTCATACTCTTGGGATTTAGTCAGTCTGTCAGACCAGTAAATCTGGTCTTTTTTTTGTGAGTTAGAATTTTGTTCTACATCCTTTTCCGGCTCTGTCCAGGACCCTCTATTATGATCCCTGTCAGAGCAGTCAGTGGAGGTAGCTGGGCACCATCTAGTTGTACTGGACTCAGTCTGGTGGAGGCCATGATAGTTGTGGTCCATTAGTCCTTTCAGCTAATCTTTCCCTTTTGTCTTGTTTTCTTCATTCTCCCTTGCTGCTGAAGGAGTGAGACCAGTGGAATATTTTAGATGGCTGCCCATAGGCTTTTAAGACCTCAGATGCTACACACCAAGGTATAAACTTTATAAACTGTGTTATACCAACTGAACTAGATGTCCCCCGAGATTATGGTCCCCATAGCCCTCTGCCCAGCAATTCAGTCCCTCAGGGAGTTTGGATGTGTCTGTGGAGCTTCCATAACCTTTTCTTGTACAAGTTGTGCTGGCTTCCCCAGTATTGTGTACTGTCTCACCCTTAACCAAAGTTACCACTTGTCTATTGTCTATTTGGTATTTCCTCCCCACGCCTCCCATCACTTGTAACCAACAAAGATTGTTTATTTTTGTGTGTAAACTATTTCCTGAGTTTTTACAGTAGAGGTCTCATACAATATTTTTCCTTTTTTAATTGACTTATTTCAGTCAGCATAATGTTCTCCAGTTTCATCCATCTTATGAGATGCTTCCCAGCTTCATCATGGTTCTTTATTGTTGCATAATACTCCATTGTGTGTATGTACCATAGTTTGTTTATCCATTCGTCTGTTGATGGGCATCTAGGTTGTTTCCATCTTTTTGCTATTGTGAACAATGCTGCAATGAACATGGGTGTGCATGAGACATCGGAACTCTTATGCACTGCTGGTGGGAATGCAAAATGATACAACCATTTTGGAAAATGATATGGCGCTTCCTCAGAAAGCTAGAAATAGAAATACCATATGATCCAGCAATCCCACTCCTAGGAATATAACCCATAGAAATAAGAGCAGTCACATGAAATTAATAATTTTTAAAAACAGGAAAGTATTTCCACATAAAAAAGGTCAAATAATTTCACACACACATACATATATATTATTTATAAATAATGTGTTATCTCTCTATCTGTTTATCTGATTATGACTTTTACTCAACAATGGCAGAATACATATTCTTTTAAATGAACCAAGGACACTATTAAGTTTAACTAAAACAAAGACAATATTTCAAAGAACTGAATAAATTCACAGTATGTTATTTGGTATTAAGGAATTAACCTAGAAATCAATAGCAAAGGTAACTAAAAAATATTAAGATATTTCAAAATTAGTCAATATATTTATATTTTTAAATAACACTAGGTGTAGATTTTTTTAAGTGCTAGTTGTTCAACACTAAAGTAATTATAAAAATCAGTACACACTTGTTCTGGTAAAAGATTGGATATAAATGGAAATGTAGTGGCCAGGCAATCTTTTCCTCAAGCCATAAAACAAATGATTGTCTCTTCTGTAGTCAAGAAAAAGGTTACAGCCAAACTTATAGTAGATGTTTAAAAAAAAAAAATTCTTGCTACTCAGAATTTCGTCCCCTTTATATTTGCCTCTTAGTGTTTATACAATATTTGTCTTTGTCATGGCCAAGAAGATTTCTGGAAAATATTCTTCTATACTGTATACCAGGAGTCCCTGCATGGTGCAAACAGTCAAACACTCACCTATTAAACTAAAGATTGGCTGTTCAAATTCAACCAGAGTCACCTGGGAAGAAAGGCCTGGTGATCTTCTTTCCAAAGGTCACAGCCTTGAAATCCCTATGGAGCAGTTGTACTCTGTCACACATGGGATCGCCATGAGTCAGACTTGATGGCTATTTTTTCTTTTTTTCATACTGTGCACAAATATATATGTTCTTATATGTGTGTGTGTGTTGGTGGGGAGGGGTTGGAGTTGTATGGGTAACACATTGATACTTATTTCATCCACCACAAATGAAAGTACAGAATTAGCTGGAATACCAATAAATGAATCATAGATCATACTTGTGTATATCTAATTGAACTTGAAATTATATATATAAATGAGAGAATAACTGCATCCTTTAGAAATTTATCAATGTTATTATTTGTATGTTTGAATAGAGAATTTGCTATTCACCTATAAACATATATATATTCATACTGGAATCTGATATATGTGAGATTCACAGGGTCAAAATTTCATAGAATTTCAGTTGCAGAGAGGAATGACATCAGGGATATTTAGTCTAACTCATACATTTTATCTCTGAGAAATATGTGACCCAAGTAATCAAATTCTCACTAATGCCTCACATTTATACTGTTTTTAAAGAAGCCCCAAATTAAGATGTATTATTATCTTCAATATGATATTTGGATTAAGACCTATTTTAAGGCCTTTGGTAATAGTTCTTCCTCATTTTATAGTCAGCATGCAAAGTAACATCTGTAGCGATAAAATAGCCATGATATGTTTCAACTTCTTTAAAAAACGACATGGTGATTCACAAGTCAGTGGTATAAAAAATTGACCTACTAATTAAATTCAAGATAGCTTTAAGTCTATTTAACAGACACAATATAAATGAATTACTACTAAAATCTTAGAATACTATGCCTTAAGTATGTGCTGACTAACCTTGCCAGGCAAAATTAATTCTTATGTAATTGAAGCCAACAGGAGTGAAACACTGGCTAAAAAGCAATCTGTTTGATAAAAAGGAAGCTAGGCAGTCCCAAACTGCTTTCAGTGTACGCTTTTTCACTTTTCCTTTTTTTTTTTTTTATAGCATTGTTAAAGTGAAATGAACAGTGAGATAAAAGTCAACGCACACAAACTATACTTCTCCATGTCATTCTCTTCTTCTGCCACAGCTAACAAACGTGAGGAGTGTTTCTAAGGTTATCTCTTTACTTAGGAACAAATGAAAGGATAAAACCCCGAGTCCAGGCCAATTTGCACAAGCAAAGAAATATTTCCCTTTGCAGATACTGATGTTTACTTAACGCTTCAAATTGCCAACTCCGATTAATTATGCTTACTAGCATTACAGACATCCTTTCATCAAATTCAAAGTAGGTTGTGAATTAAAATGGAATTATCTTGGAATAATTTTTAAAGGATCAGATAGACATGGATAAAATGCCAAAATCAAATGTTATGTATTGATTATATACATACATTTAGAGTAGTGATTTTGGGGTGGTGCAGTGATTAAGAGCTTGGTTGCTAACCAAAAGTTCAGCAGTTAGAATCCACCGGCCGCTCCTTGGAAATCCTATAGGGCAGTTCTACTCTGTTCTACAGGGTCGTTATGAGTCAGAATTGACTTGAACAGCAACAGGTTTGGTTTTTTGGTTTTGGTTTAACTCAGGACTGTTAATGTATTGGACTAGACAATTCTTTGTTGTGGTGGGGTGGGACATCCTGTGTATTGAAGATATTTAGTGAAGTCCTTGGTCTCTACTCACTGGATGCCAGTAGCACCCTTCCCCCAAGCTGTAACAACAAAATATGATTCCAGATATTGCCAAATGTGCCCTGGGGAGGCAGGCAAATAATACCAGTTGAGAATCACTGATCTAGATGTAACCATTTTCTGGGTCAGCATAAGCCTGCATTTGTGATTCTTCTAGCTGTGCTTAATTCCTCTTCCTTCCTTCTTTCCTTCCCTCCTTTATACATTTTTTTAAAAACTGGGATTATGGTTAGAGATTATTTCAGTTTCTCAATTTCAAAGCAGTATTCTGTGCCAGGCTTGTTCTACTCATGCATAACTTTTTTCTGGGCTACTAGTAAAATCAGAAAATTTACACCACCTTTACAACTGTGCCTCAGCTCCTCCAGTCTGTCTTCAGAGGCCTAATCTCTCAAATGTCTCAGAAAGCATGGCTCCTTGGACTTTGTATCTGGATGGCGCTGCTTGAGCTTTTGCCAAGGCCATGGGGCCGTGTGTATCATGCATGAAGAACGTTTGAGAACTGTGCTTCTAATTGGTGTGTGATGTTCTAATAGCTCCATGGTTCTGTGGAACCATACACTTTACCAGTTTTGCCATGCCTCATTGTAGTAGAGTATGCTGTTTAGGCCAGTAGTTCTCACAAGTGAATGTATCAAAATTAATTGGAAGACATGTTAAAACACAAATTACTAGGCCTCACACACAGATTTTCTGATTCAGTAGGTCTTGGGTGGTACTGAAAATGTTCATTTCTAATAAGCTCTCAGGGATGCAGATGCTGGTAGGTCCTTGAGAACTGTTGGTTTGGTCAAACTCTTTTGAGTGAGATGATAGTGGATTATTTCTCTTCATAGAGCAAGTGCTTATGACTTTATTATTATTGTTTTTTTTTAAGATATATATAGCTCAACATTTGCCAATTCAAGATTTTCATGTGTACAATTTAATAACACTAATTACATTAATCATGACTTTTATTAGTTAATAGTTAAACCAGTAAACAACTAATCCTACAGGAGAGTAGAAGTTAAATCTGAAATGATACAACTCTATTAACCTCTGTGAAGCTACCCAGAGTTTGAAATTTAAGGGGAAGTTCTTTTTCAGAGAATTAGGAAAATTCATTATATTATATAAGTAGTAGAAAGAGGATCTCCTCATATGGGGACTCATGTCCTAGGATACTTATGGGTCTAGAAATAAGAAGGAGTATCCATAGTACCCTTTCTCATTAAGTGTCACTTCCCATTTTTGTCATATGAGTGACATATGTCCAGAGAAAAGGCCTGCTATTCTCCAAATGACTTGCTACTTTTGCTGCTCTAACAACTCTTGCTACTCTTGATGATTTCAAAACTAACACTATTAGTTCAACTTATTTTTAAATAATTCTTACTACATGCCGAGTGGTTCATATTTAACTATTTTAAGAAGGAGATGTGGTCTATTAGGAGTAGTAGTAATAGGAGCACTGGTGATACAGTGGTTAAAGCCCTTGGCTGGTAACTAATAGGTCAGTGGTTCGAACCCACGAGCTGCTCTGAGGGAGAATGATGAGGCAGTTTTCTTCCTAAAGATTAAAACCTTGGAAATCCAAGATGTACTCTTCTTACAGGGTCGCTATGAGTAGGATACGACTCCAGGGCAGTGGGTTTTGTTTGCATTTTGGTTATTATTATTATATTTCATTTTGCAGACAAATCAATTTCGTTGAGAGACATCTGGTTACCTATACACATAAAATCTCTGGTCAACAAGTTAATTTCTAAAAGTGGAAAAAATCATTGTTTTCCTCTTTGCTCATTATGGTAATATATACTAGGAGACTGTTCTGTCCTGAAATCGACTCGTCTGCCCATTAAAGCTCAAATTCCAAGTGAGAATATGTGCTATCAGCATACTTTATGCTCATTTCATTTTTCATTAAATTGATGTAAGAGCAATAAAAATAAGATAAATAACATTGTTAAAGAACAGTTTAAACCTACTTTCTCAAGCATTTTTGCACTCAGATGTAAAAAAAAAATCAAGATTTTCCCCAAGCTTTCAAATAAATTTTCATATTGAAGGAAAACAAAGCAAACAAAAAATAGAATTTGAGAGCCTGAGTGACATGGATAGTTAATTTAGTCACATGCCTAGCTTTCTTAGATAACATTCCTGCTGGTGTGTAACAGCACACCTACTCTGTCTTTGTCTGCCCTTCTTTGCAGATAAAGCCAGCAGAGTTTGATTTCCTGCCAATAATGAGCCCTTTAAACTACTTCACAAAACAGACCCTGCTCCTTTGTCTTGAGTTCACAAGGCTTAGAAAAGCATGTATTATTTCTGTGGTGTCTTTAATTATATAACTAGCCATGTGACAGTGGTGAAGGAGAGTAAATAATTTTGTGTCCTTTACTTTGTTTACTTCCAGTTATGGTGTTCAAAGAAATGAGTTGTGGAATGCTTCATTTTGGTTATTGCTTCACTCTGTATATTGCTGATACTCTATGAAATATATGTATATATTATTATGGGTTGAATTGTGTCCCCAAAAAATATGGTTTGGAATTCTAACCCCTATAAATGTGAATGTGATCCCATTTGGGAATAGAGGTCATATTGGTGTAGGCTGTGTCTTAAGCAATCACATTTGAGATATAAAAGGAGCAGATTAGACACAGAATAAAGGAAGTACCAACAGGGGAAGATAGGTACCATGCCACATGAAGATCGCCAAGGAACAGAAGCTGAATAGACAAGAACTTTCACCTAGAATGAACAAGGGAAAAAAAAAAAAAGAGAGAGAGGAAGTTTTCCCCTAGAGCCTGCAATCTGAATTCGGACTTCTAGCCTTCTAAAATAAATTTCTGTTTGTTAAATCCACCCACCAGTGGTTAAGAGCTTGACTGCTAACCAAAAGGTCAGCAGTTTTAATCCACCAGCCACTCTTTGGAAACCCTGTGGGGCAGTTCTACTGTGTCCTCTATAGGGTCTCTATGAATTGGAATCAACTGAATAGCAACAGGTTTTTTTTATTTTTTTTATTTAGTATTTCAGTTATAATAGCATTAAGAAACTAAGACATCTCTATATCTGTATCCCTGGGTGACACAAACAGTTAGCCACTTGACTACTAGCCAGAAGGATGTTGGTTCAAACCCACCCAGAGGTACCTTGGAAAACAGGTCTGATGAACTGCTTCTGAAAGTTGACAGTCTTGAAAACTCCATGGAGCAGTTCCACTCTGTACACATGGGGTCCCCATGAGTGGGAATTGACTTGATGGCAGTTAACAACCACAAATATATATATATACATATATATATATATATATATATATATATATATATATATATACACACACACACACACACACACACACACATATTTTCTTCAACAGCCAGGTGAATGCATCAAAGGAGAATGGAATTAAGGAAGTTGTTAAGATATTTCTGAAAACAAAGCTATTTAGTCATGTAGATAGACAGGAAGGAAGTTTGAGACTAATCTATAGCTTTGCAACCTGACACATCCTGCATAGTGAAAAGAAAATGAGCCAGATGGAAGAAAACGCTCTGTGGTTGGCCTCACAGCATGTCACACCAGAAAATAACGGAGCAGTCTAGTATCCCATTTCAATTCCTAATGTACTTTGATTCTTCCTTCCTGCCTTCTCTATCAAACACCAAATTCTATCTTTACGAAGGTTACAGATTGGCAAGACTACAAGCACTCTGTCATTCCGAGCAGACCCCCAGAAATACCTATGGACCTTGTCCATGCTTCCACTTATGCAGTTTCAGCAATCCCCTATGTCATATCAGTTCTCACCATGTAGCTGGGTTTGCCAAGAACCTTTCAGGAAGTCTTCTAAGGCAGAACTATTTCCAAAATTGTATTAAGATATTATTTTTCATACTCACTCTCTCACAAGTGCACAGTGGAGATTACCAGAGGCCGTGGTACATGGTATTGCAATAGATTAATGTAGAAGCAGATCTGAGAATCAAGCTATCTTATATCAAGCCAGACTTTAAAAGAGATTTGCAAAGTGTAAAGAAATGCCTTTCTTTTTAATTTTTCTTCTGTTTTGGTTTGGAAAATACAGCTATTTTAAAAAAAAAATTTTGTATAAAAAATGTTACTTGTGCTACCTTTTAATAAGTTCATTATTATTTTAAATAAATTACTTAATACTTCATTTTTTTATATTTCTAATTTTAATTTCTAGTATGGTTAACACTGATAGGCCGTTTTTCCATTTTTAAAGTAAAAATATTCATTTGCATAAGCTGGGAAGCTTGGAAGCTGCTTTTCAAAGGGCTAGTTCCAAGTGTTCATTGCTTCAAAAACAGGTAAATGAAATCTTAATACTCACCTGGAACTTCATAAGGTGCTTACCAGAGACTGTCTCGCCACTGGTGTTTCTTACACAGTTGCTTTTCGGCTTCCTAACTCAGTTTCTTGAAACTTAGTTGCCTGATAAGTTATTTTAAGAACCCCTCAAATTTTGGTAAAAATTTCTATCCAACTTCCTGTGTCCAACTTCAATAAAGAACACCTCTTGACCCAGGAAAGGAATTACATTCAGATAACCTCTCACCTTTTACCTGCAAATTAAAGCACTCTTAACTGCCATAGGATAATAATTCAACGGGATAATTTCAGAGTTGTCTTCAATAACAAATATAAGGATGGAGAAAATATACTCTTACATGCTGTCAACCAATTGCTATATTACAATAGCTTATTGAAATCTCAAAACAACCACATGAAGCTAGTTTTTTCAGCCTTATTGTAGAAAGAATGTTTCCAAAACGTCAAATAACTTGGCTAACTTTCCTTTCCTATTAAGTGCTAAAGTTAGAATTTGTATCTACTCCTGGTTCACTCCCAAATACACTTTTTTCTATTATGCAATGCTATAATAATACTCAGGACTGAAACCAACTACTCTATGGTGAAGTATCTTTCTAATAGTAACTAAATAAATATGATCTTATTAATATAGAACATTTATTTTAATTTGTAAAATAATAGTATTTTCCTGTTTTACTTTTTTTTGGTAAAGTATTTACACAAAAACAAAAATAGGGAGTTTGTGAAATAACTATAAAATTATTACCCAGGGAACCATCACAGAAGTCAGGAAATAGAATACTGCCCATAGTCTTGAATCTTCACATACGCCCAAACCAAGTCACAGGCGCTTCCCTCCCTCAGAGATAACTGTGGCTAAACGAGAGACTCCATCAGCCTGAGACCAGAAGAACTAGATGGTGCCTGGCTACCACCAATGACCACCCTGACAGGGAACACAACAGAGAGTCCCCGACGGAGCAGGAGAAAAGTGAGGTGTAGACCTAATGGTCTACTGAGACTGGAGGGATCCTGGAAGACATGGCCCCCAGACTCTCTGTTAGCCCAAAACTAAAACCATCCCTGAGACCAATTCTTCATACAAAGATTAGACCGGATTGTGGGACATAAAATGATACTCGTGAAGAGTGTGCTTCTTAGCTCAAGCAGATAAATGAGAGTAAATGGACAGCTCCTGTCTGGAGGTGAGATATGAAGGCAGAGAAGGTCAGGAGCTGGTTGAATGGACACAGGAAATCTGGGGTGGAAAGTAGGGGCGTGCTGTGACAGTATAGGGAGAGCAATTAGGGTTACATAACAATGTGTGTATAAATTTTTATATGAGAAACTAGCTTGAATTGTAAACTTTCACTTAAAGCACAATTAAAAAAAAAAAAAAAAAGGTAACTGTGGTCCTGCATTTTACATGGTCACATTATTTCCTGTCTTCATAATTTCACTATCTGTGTATGTATCTCTACATAATATGCTTTCAATGGCCTATTGAACTTTAAATGTACAGAATTCTATTAAATGTGTTTGTGGCTTTTATTTTTCACTCAAGATAGGGCATTTTTATTGTTATTGGTCTATAGTTTTCTGTTATATGAATAAACTCCAATTTATTCAATTGTAATATTAGTAGACATTAAATTGTATCAAATTTCCAGCTATTGCAAAGAATGTTACTATGAAAATTCATGTTCATTTTTGCTGTGACTATACATCTGATGAAGGGTTTACATAACCACAGTAGGCCATAACCACAAAAAGCCAACTTGTTTGTTAGAATCTGAAAAGCTTAAAACAGTACAAAAACTACTTGAAAGAAGCGGGACAGGGTGCTCTAACCAGTTTAATGGACTGTGGACGTACGTAACAGAACTAAATAACAGTTTATCACATGAAGCCGTTAAAAATCTACCCAATATCATATGTAGCCCACATAACAAATAAAAAACAACCATCATATGACAGACCCAGGACCCCTGAGCCAAGAGACCAAATTGTTAGAAAAGAAAGATAAGAAAAGGTCCCCCAATCATAATTTTAGTTCTTTTTCTTTACTTTAATTAATCATAGTCTGTAAGTAGTTTACTCGTAATGAGTCAGCACCTGTCGAAATTGTATAAAAAGCACTTAAAAAATTGTATGTCTTTGTATTTTGATCTGTTTATAGCCTGAGTGCTTGCAGCCAATTTCCCGTTTTTGTTTTCTGATAGGTGGCAATAAAAATGTCTTTGTTGCTGAAGGCTTTGGTGAAAGTTGTCAAGTTGTCTCTCTACAACACATCCTAGTTTATAACTGCACAGGTTTATCAAAGACAGTGGTTCTGTCCATTTTGTTTCAGGAAAACTTCATACTTTCAAAATTATTGAAGACCTCAAAGAGCTCTTGTTTATGTGAATTTTAGCTATCAATATTTACATATTACATAAATCAAAGAGTATTTAGAGGGAGTTCCAGCAAAATGGCACTCTAGGCAGAAGCACCACACTGTCCCTCCACAGCAAAATCCGAAAAACTAAGCCGAACAGAGAATACAACAATCCTGAAACCCTAAAACATCAAATGAAGAGATAAAGAACTCAGCAAAGCACCAAATGGAGTGAGAAAACTGACAGAGAACGGGGAGCGAGGAGAGATTCATGCAGAGGTCCCCTACTAGCTAACAAAGCACAGATCTGCCATCTTGCGCCCCTATCAGAGACCAGCAAACAGCGGGTATGAGAAAGCAGCCTCACCGGGCGTCCAGTGGGAGACAAAACAACTGGTAATTTGCGATATATGATTTCCCACCCCCCACCGTTCTTCACACCGACTCCGCCTACTCTGCTTCCTATGGCCACAATCTTTTGATTGGGAAACACAGGCTGCTTGGATTCCGCACACCCAAACGGGCCGACTCTGTGACTGCCATTTGTTGGCTGCTGGTGTTGCTTTTTTCTGCTTCTTTTGACTTCTTCCTTCCCTCCCGACACCTCACCTTCCTCTCGCTTGAGTACCTCACTCCATGGACCATCTTTGCTTCTTCCTGAGGGGTTGCAGAGCTCCAGTAATTGGTGATATATGCTTTCCCACTCTCTACCCTTCCTCACCCACAGTTGGCCCCCTCTGCAACCCATAGACACAGTCTCTTGTCCAGAAACACCAGCCTGCACTAGCTGGCTCTCTGAGTGTCATTTGTTGGTTGCTAGTGTTGCTTTTTTTCCTGCTTCTTTTGATTTCTTACTTGCCTCTTGCCATCTCCCCCTCTTTTCGCTCGAGTACCTGGCTCCGTGCGCCATCTTTTCTTCTTCCTGAGGAGCTGCGGAGCTCTGTTCGAGTGTGCAGCTGCTTCCCGGTCTGAGCTGCCACGCTGGTGGGATCCTGGGGCTTTTGTTCATTTGTCTATTTTGAATTGTTTGTTTTTTTTTCCTTTTCTTGAATTGGGGCCCCTTTCTGGCCAGGTGGAGCTGCGTGGCAAGGAGACTCCCCCTTGGCTTCCACAGACTTGCAGAGGGATCCCTGAGGTCATTTTTTTGTTTGTTTGTTTTTTCAGTTTTTTTTGGAGGCCTTTCTTGTTTTGTTTTTTTTTTTAATTTGTTTTGCTTTCTTTTCCCTTATTCCCTTTTTGTCTTTCTTCATTGCTCAGTTTCTCGTATCCCTATATCTTCTTTCTCTCTCCGATCCCTGAATACCTGGCGTTGTATACCTCTATGCCTTCTAGCCAGGCTGTACTGTAACACCTGAGAGCTACTGTCCCAGATCTCATAGCTGCACAGGTGGGAGTGCTGGGAACATTGTGGTTCTTTAACTTTTCTGATTTTTATTTATACATTATTTTCTTTTCTTCCTCTTCCCCTTTCTGTTTTTCTCCATTTCATAGTCTCTCATCTCTCCATTCCAATGGCAAGCTCCCCTAGCATTCTTTTTTGTTTGTTTGTATGTTTTTGGCTCCTGTTCCTCTCTCCTCTCTCCCATATCCATCTTAGCTCCACACATAACAATCTCCCCGCTGCATCCGGCCTACCTGCACCATGCGCTTGATATCACACCACAAAGCAGCACAGGCATGGCCTACTGGAACCTGCCCTGCACTGATTACCTACCTGCTCTGGTGGCTGTAGTAAGTGCCACAAACAACCCATCCCAGTAACTCCTCTTCAGCTAGACCTGCCCTGCCGTACCATATCTGAGTGACTGACCCTGCCAGTTGGAGAAGGAGGTGAAAAGTATTGTGCCCACAGATAAGCAAACAACAAAGAACACACAGTCTGCCTGCTCTGATATAGTCAAATTTTCTTTTTTATAAAAAAAGGGATGAAACAAACAAATCTACAATCAATAAACAAGAAAAATAACCACTGGATGCTGGAAAACAGCAGACAATATCAAAACAATTACAAAAAAGGACAGGAAAGTTCCAGTAGCCATCAAAATTAAAACACCAGATGACTCTCCTCTGGAAGAAAATGCACTAGAACTACCTAATAGGGAATTCAAATCTCTAATACTTGGAATTTTCCAAGAACTGAGGCAAAAGATGACAAACTTGAGGAAAAAATAGACAAATTCATGGAAAATGCAGACAAAAAATCGGAAAAATTCAGGAAAATAATCCAGGAACAAAATACCAAAATAAATTTGCAACTAGAAATTATACAAAAACAACAATTAGAAATCCAAAAGATAAACAACAAGATTTCAGAGATGGACAGTGTCATAGAAGGGCTGAGAAGCATATTTGAAACTGTGGAAGACAGGATCAGTTGAACTGAAGACAAACACTTGGATATAACTCTGTTTCAGGAAAACTCAGGAAAAAGAACAAAGGAAAATGAAGAGACCCTGAGAATTATGTGGGACACAATCAAAAGCAAAAATCTGCGAGTGATTGGAATTCTGGACGGGGGAGAAAACAGAAAACACAAAGAGGATCATTGAGAAACTGCTGACAGAAAACTTCCCCAATATCATGAAAGAGGAAAAGCTGGCCATCCAAGAAGCTCAACGAACCCCATATAGAAGAGACCCCAAAAGAAAATCACCAAAGTATATCATATTCACACTCGCCAAAACCAAAGACAAACAAAGAATCCTGAGAGCAGCTCATGAAAAACAAGAAGTCACATACAGAGGAGAAACAAGAAGACTAAGCTCAGATTATTCAGCAGAAACCATGCAGGCAAAAAGGCAATGGGATGACATATATAAAATCTTGAAAGAAAAAAATTGCCAGCCATGAATAATATATCCTGCAAAACTCTCGTTCAAATTTGATGGTGAAATTAGGTCATTTAGCAGATAAAAAGAAATTAAGAGAATATGTAAAAGCCAAACCAAACTTACAAGAATTATTAAAGGGAGTTCTTTGATCTGAGGACAAAGAGCTTCAGCTCACAGGCAGAACCTAGGATGCAGGATCGTACCAGCCAGATAACAATCTAAGAAATGAACACTTGAGGACTATCCAAAACCAAAAGAAATAAAACAGGGAATCAGTAAGTGACAACAACATCAAAACAATAAAAGAGGGAATAAACGGCACAGGTATAGAACCTTTTAATAGAGAGGAAGGCAAGGTTATACCAAGTAATGGTAGACTGCTTCAAACTTAGAAAGATAAGGGTAAAATTCATGGTACCCACAAAGAAAGTTAACAAACACTCATTAAAAAAAAGAGGAAAAACATAAAGTCTTAGCAAAAACAAAACCTATAAATACAAAAGAAATGAAAAAAAAATCCACAAACAAATAACTCAGCACAAGGGAGTAATAAGAACAAGGAAACTTCAGCACCGCAAAAAAAGCACTACAAAATGACAGTAACAAACCCACAGCTATCAATAATTACACTGAATGTAAATGGACTCAATGCACCCATAAAGAGATGGAGAATGACAGAACGGATAAGAAAACAGGACCCATCAATATGCTGTCTACAAGAGACACACCTTAGAATCAAAGATGTGAATTTATTAAAAATCAAAGGTTGGAAAAAAATATATCAAGCTAACAAATACCAAAAAAGAGCAGGAGTGGCAATTCTAATCTCAGATAAAGTAGACTTAAAAACAAAATCTACCATAAAAGACAAAGAAGGACACTATATAATGATTAAGGGGACGATTGATCATGAGGACATAATCATAATAAACATCTATGCACCCAATGACAGGACTTCAAAATACATGAAACAAACTCTAACAACACTGAAAAGAGAAATTAACGGTTTCACAATAATAGTAGGAGATTTCAACACAACACTCTCAGTAAAGGACAGAACAACTAAGATGAAACTCAGCAAAGATACAGAAGAACCAAAAGGCACAATCAGCCAACGTGACCTCATAGACATATATAGAACACTCCATCCAACCACTGCAAAGTACACATTCTTTTCCAATGCACGTGGTACTTTCTCCAGAATAGACCACATCTTAGGCCACAGAGCAATCCTCAAAAAGATCCAAAATGTTGAGATAATTCTAAGTATCTGCTCTGACCACAATGCCATCAAGGTAGAAATTAACACTAGAAAGAGCAAGGAAAAAAAATCAAACACATGGAAACTGAATAATACCCTACTTACACATCAGTGGGTAATAGAAGAAATCAGAATCAAAAAATTCCTAGAATCAAATGAAAATGAAAACACATCCTACCAAAACCTTTGGGACACAGCAAAGGCAGTCCTCAGAGGACAATTTATAGCAATAGATGCACATATCAAAAAAGAAGAAAGGGACAAAATCAAAACATTCACTACATAACTCAAACAAATAGAAAGGGAACAGCGAAAAAAGCCCACAACCAACGGAAGAAAGGAAATAGTAAAGATCAGAGCAGAAATAAATGAAATAGAGAACAGAAAAAGAATAGAATCAACAAAACCAAAAGTTGGTTCTTTGAAACAATCAACAATATCGAAAAACCACTTGCCACACTGACAACAGAAAAACAGGAGAGGACACAAATAACCCAAATAAGAAATGAAACGGGGGACATAACAACAGATATAAATGAAATAAAAAGGATTATAAAAGAATATTATGAAAAACTATACTCCAACAAATTTGAAAACCTAGAGGAAATGGATAAATTTCTAGAAACACATGGCCTACAAAAACTACAACAAAGTGATGTTTTAAATCTTAACAGACTCATAACAAGAGATTGAAAAGGTAATAAAAAAAAACTCCCAACGAAAAAAAGCCCTGGCCCAGATGGCTTCACTGGAGAATTCTACAAAACATTTACATAAGAGCTTGTACCAGTACTACTCAAGCTATTTCAGAGCATAGAAGAGGAAGCAACACTTCCAAATTCATTCTATGGAGCCACCAAAATGCTGATACGAAAACCAGGAAAAGATGTCCCAAAAAAAGAAAATGACAGACCAGTATCTCTCATGAATATAGATGCAAAAATTCTGAACAAAATTCTAGCCGATAAAATTCAGCATCATATCAAACATATAATACACCATGACCAAGTAGGATTCATACCAGGTATGCAAGGATGGTTCAACATTAGAAAATCAATCAGAGTGATCCACCACATAAATAAAAGGAAAGAATAGAATCACATGATCATCTCAATTGATGCAGTAAAGGCATTTGACAAAGTCCAACACCCATTTCTGATAAAATCTCACAATAAAATAGGTATAGAAGGGAAATTTCTCAACATAATAAAGGGCATCTATGCAAAACCAATGGCCAACATCATACCTAATGGAGAGAGGCTGAAAACATTCCCCTTAAAAACAGGAACAAGACAAGGATGCCCTTTATCACCACTCCTATTTAACATTGTGCTGGAAGTTCTAGCTGGAACAATAAGGGAAGAAAAAAATAAAGGGCATCCAAATTGGTAATGAAGAAGTTAAACTGTCCCTGTTTGCAGATGATATGATACTATACATAGAAAACCCTAAAGCCTCCATGAGAAATCTACTGGAACTAATAGAAAGATTTAGCAGAGTAGCAGGATACAAGATAAACATTCTAAAATCAGTTGGATTCGTATACACCAATAAGGAGAATAATGAAAATGAAATCAGGAAAACAATACCATTTTCAATAGCCCCTAAAAAGATAAAATACTTAGGAATAAATATGACCAGGGATGTAAAAGACGTATACAAAGAAAACTACAAAACACTACTGCATGAAACCCAAAGGGATCTACATAAATGGAAGAACATACCATGCTCATGGATAGGCAGACTCAACATTGTGAAAATGACAATTCTACCCAAAGCAATTTACAAATACAACACAATCCTGATCCAAATACCAACAACATTCTTCAAAGAGATGGAAAAACCAATCATTAACTTCATATGGAAAAGGAAGAAGCCCCGAATAAGTAGACCACTACTGAAGAAGAACTACCTGACTTCAGAACCTACTATACAGCTACAGTAGTTAAAACAGCCTGGTACTGGTACAATGACAGATATGTTGACCAATGGAACAGAATTGCGAACACAGATGTAAATCCATCCACCTACAGTCACCTGATCTTCGACAAGATTCCAAAATCCCTCAAATGGGGAAAATACAGTCTTTTTAACAAATGGTGCTGGCAAAACTGGATATCCATCTGCAATAAAATGAAACAGAACCCATACCTCACACTGTATACAAAAACTACTTCAAAATCAATCAAAGACCTGAATATAAAGCCTAAAACTATAAAGTTCATAGAAGAAAAAATAGGACTAACACTTCAGTCCTTAATACATGGCATTAACAGGATACAAACCATAACCATCAACGCACAAAGCCCAATAGATAAGCTAGATAACTGGGATCTTCTAAAAATCAAACACCTATGCTCTTCCAAAGACTTCACCAAAAAAGTAAAAAGAGAACCTACAGACTGGGAAAAAATTTTTGGACAGTACAAGTCAGACAAAGGTCTAATCTCCATAATCTACAAGAAAATCCAACACCTCTACAACAAAAAGACAAATAATCCTATTAAAAAATGGGCAAAGGAAATGAACAGTCACTTCACCATAGAAGACATCCAAATGGCCAACAGACACATGAGGAAATGCTCGTGATCACTAGCCATTAGAGAAATGCAAATTAAAACCACAATGAGATACCATCTCACCCAGGCATTACTGGCACGAATCAAAAACACTTGAAATAACAAATGTTGGAGGGGCTGCGGGGATATCAGAACACTTATGCACTGCTGGTGGGAATGCAAAATGATACAACCATTTTGAAAAATGATATGGCATTTCCTCAGAAAGCTAGATATAGACATATCATTTGATCCAGCAATTCCACTCCTAGGAATATATCCTAGAGAAATAAGAGTTGTCACTCGAATAGACATATGCACATGTATGTTCGTGGCAGCATTGTTCACAATAGCAAAATGATAGAAACAACGTAGATGCCCATCAACAGATAAATGGATAAACAAACTATGGTACATACACACAATGGAGTACTATGCAATGAGAAAGAACAACAATGAATCTGTGAACCATCTCATAACGTGGCTGAAACTGGAGGACATTATGCTGAGTGAAATGAGTCAATCACAGAAGGACAATTACTGTATGAGACCTCTATTGTAAAAACCCATGAAAACGTTCCCACACAAAATGTAACAATCTTTGTTGGTTACCAGGGATGGGAGGGGTGGAGGGGAAATACTAAATAGGCAATAGATAAGTGGTATCTTTGATGAAGGGTGAGACAGTACACAATACAGGGGGAACTAGCACAGCTTGTACAAGGAAAGGTCATGGAAGCCCTATAGACACATCCAAACTCCCTGAGGGACTGAACTGCTGGGCGGAGGGCTGTGGGGACCATGTTTTCAGGGAACATCTAGCTCAACTGGCATGACACAGCTTATAAAGACAATGCTCTACATTCTACCTTGGTGAGTAGTGTCTGGGGTCTTAAAAGCCTGTGAGCGGCCATCTAAGATACTCCATTGGTCTCATCCCATCGGGAGCAAGGGAGAATGAAAAGAACAGGATACAAGGAAAAGATTAGTCCAAAGGACAAATTTTCCACAGCTCCCACAGCCTCCACCGGACAGAGTCCAATACAGCTAGATGGTGCCTGGCTACCACCAATGACTGTTCTGACCAGGATCACAACAGAGCCTTCTGGACAGAGCTGGAGAAGGATGCATAGCAGAATTCTAACTCACAAAATAAAGACCAGATTTACAGGCCTAAAGTGGACTGGAGAAACCCCAAGAGTATGACCCCCAGACACCCTTTTAGCTCAGTGGTGAAGTTTCCTCCAAGGTTCACTGTTCAGCCTGGGATTGGACAGCCTCATAAAACCAAATGAGACTAACGAGGTATAGGAGTCCAGTGACAAGGGCCAGAAGGCAGAAGGGGACAAGGAAGCTGGTGATAGGGAACCCAAGGTTGAGTAAGGATATTGTTGATGTGTTGTGAGATTGTTAACCATTGTTATAAGACACCATTTGTAGTAACTGTTAAATGAGAGACTATTTTGTTCTGTAAGCTTTCATCTTAAGTGAGAATAACAGCACAACTGGAAGAGCATAGTCAGTGTCACTGAACTGTGCATGTAGAAATTTTTGAAATGGTGTATCCTTGGCTCTGTGTATTTTCAACAAAAAAAAAAGGTTGAGAAGTTAGAGGGTTGATATGTTGTGGGGTTGTTATCCAATGTCGTAAAACAACATGTGTACTACTGTTTCATGAGAAAATATTTGTTCTGTAAGCCTTCACCTGAAATACAATAAAAAAAATAGTATTTAACCATCTACTTAAAATATAAGTAAAAAACTCAGTAGATGTTAATATAATATCATGCTTTTTATGAAAAATAACAGTAATTATATTTTCCAAAAGAACAACAAAAATACAACGCTTGAGGCAAGATGGCGCTCTAGGCAGAAACACCACGCCGTCCCTCCAAGGCAAAGATCCGAAAAACTAAGCCTAACAGAGAATCAACAATCCTGAAACCCTAGAACACCAAATGAAGAGATAAAGAACTCAGCCAAACACCAAACGAAGTGAGAATACTAAAAGAGAACGGAGAGCGAGGAGAGACTCAGGCAGAGATTCCTTACCAGCTAACGCAGCGTGGATTCAAAATCTTGGATTCCTATCGGAGACCAGCAAATGGGAGAGCAGCCTTGCAGAGCATCTGGTCGGAGACAGAACGACCACTTAGCTTCACACATAACCATCTTCCCGCTGCACCCTACCTACCTGCACCGTGCACTAGACATCACATCACCAAGCGGTGCAGGCACGCCCTATTGGAACCTGCCCAGCACTGACTACCGACCGTCCTGGTGGCTGCGGTGAGTGCCACAAGCAACCCATCCCAGTGGCTCCTCCTCAACTAGATCTGCCCAGCTGTACCACAAGGATGAAACAAACAAAAAAAAAAATCTACACTCAATAAACGAGAGAAATATCTACTGAATGCCCCGAAAACAGCAAACAATACAAAACATTTACAAAAACAAGACAAGATGGCTCCAATAGGTGTCCAAATTAAAACACCAGATAACTCTCCTGTGGAAGAAAATGCACTAGAAGTACCTGATACGGAACTCAAATCACTAATACTCAGAATTTTCCAAGAACTGAGGCAAAAAGCTGACAAACATGAGGAAAAAATAGACAAATTTATGGAAAATACAGGCAAAAAATTGGAAGAATTCAGAAGATGATGCAAGAACAAAATGCCAAAATAAATTCACAACTTGAAATTATACAAAAACAACAATTAGAAATCCAAAAGATAAACAACAAGATTTCAGAAATAGAAGGTGTCATAGAAGGGCTGAGAAGTAGATTTGAAACCATGGAAGACAGGATCAGTGGAACTGAAGACAAACACTTGGATACAACTCTGTTTCAGGAAAACTCAGAAAAAAGAACAAAGAAAAATGAAGAGACCCTGAGAGTTATGTGGGACACAATTAAAAGCAAAAACTTACGAGTGATTGGCATACCAGAACAGGGGGAGAAAACAGAAAACACAGAGAGGATCATTGAGGAACTGCTGACAGAAAACTTTCCCAATATCATGAAAGATGAAAAGCTGGTCATCCAAGAAGTTCAACGAACCCCATATAGAAGAGACCCCAAAAGAAAATCACCAAGACATATCATATTCACACTCGCTAAAACTAAAGACAAACAAAGAATCCTGAGAGCAGCTCGTGAAAAACAAGAAGTCACATACAGAGGAGAAACAATAAGACTAAGCTCAGATTATTCAGCAGAAACCATGCAGGCAAGAAGGCAATGGGATGACATATATAAAATCTTAAAAGAAAAAAATTGTCATCCAAGAATAATATATCCTGCAAAACTCTCATTCAGATTTGATGGTGAAATTAGGTCATTTCCATATAAACAGAAACTAAAGGAATATGCAAAAGTCAAACCAAACTTACAAGAATTATTAAAGGGAGTTCTTCGATCTGAGGACAAACAGCTTCAGCCCTCAGGCAGGACCTAGGACCTAGGACGCAGGTTCACATGAACCAGATACCATTCTAGGAACTGAACTACAGACGACTTTCCAAAAACAAAAGATATACAACAGGGAATCAGAGAAATCAATCAAAGGATGACAACAACATCAAAACAATGAAAGAGGGAACAAACGGCATAGGTATAGAACCTTCTAAAGGAGAAGAAGGCAAGGCGATACCAAGTAATGGTAGACTGCTTCAAAATTATAAAGATAAGGGTAAAATTCACGGTAACCACAAAAAAAGTTAATAAACCAACTCATAAAAATAAAGACGAAAAACATAAACTCTCAACAAAAACAAAACCTACAAAAACAAAAGAAATGAACACAAAATCCACAAACAAAAGGAACTCACCACAAGAGAGTAAGAAGAACAAAGAAAACTTCAGCATCACAAAAAAAGCACTACAAAATGACAGCAACAAACTCACATCTATCAATAATTACACTGAACGTAAATGGACTCAATGCACCCATAAAGCGACGGAGAGTGGCAGAATGGATAAGAAAACAGGATCCATCTATTTGCTGTCTACAAGAGACACATCTTAGAAACAAAGATGTGAATTTATTAAAAATCAAAGGTTGGAAAAAAATATATCAAGCTAACAACTATCAAAAAAGAGCAGGAGTGGCAATTCTAATCTCAGATAAAATAGACTTTAAAACAAAATCTACCATAAAAGACAAAGAAGGACACTATATAATGATTAAGGGGATGATCCATCATGAAGACATAACCATAATAAATATCTATGCACCCAATGACAGGGCTCCAAAATACATAAAAAAAACTCTAACAGCACTGAAAAGAGAAATTGACAGTTCCACAATAATAGCAGGAGACTTCAACACACCACTCTCAGTAAAGGACAGAACAACTAAAAAGAAACTCAGCAAAGATACAGAAGACCTAAAGGACACAATCAGCCAACTGGACCTCATAGACATATATAGAACACTCCATCCAACCGCTGCAAAGTACACATTCTTTTCCAATGCACATGGAACGTTCTCCAGAATAGACCACATCTTAGGCCACAGAGCAATCCTCAACAAGATCCAAAATGCTGAGATAATTCACAGTATCTTCTCTGACCACAATGCCATCAAGGTAGAAATTAACACTAGAAAGAGCAAGGAAAAAAAATCAACTACATGGAAACTGAATAATAATCTGCTTACACATCAATGGGTAATAGAAGAAATCAGAGATGGAATTAAAAAATTCCTAGAATCAAATGAAAATGAAAACACATCATACCAAAACCTTTGGGACACAGCAAAGGCAGTCCTCAGAGGACAATTTATAGCAATAGATGCACATATCAAAAAAGAAGAAAGGGACAAAATCAAAACATTAACTACAGAACTCAAACAAATAGAAAGAGAACAACAAAAAAAGCCTACAACCACCGGAAGAAAGGAAATAGTAAAGATCAGAGCAGAAATCAATGAAATAGAGAACAGAAAAACAATAGAAAGAATCAACAAAACCAAAAGTTGGTTCTTTGAAAGAATCAACAAAATCGACAAACCACTGGCCAGACTGACAAAAGAAAAACAGCAGAGGGCACAAATAACTCAAATAAGAAATGAAATGGGGGACATTACAACAGACCCAACTGAAATAAAAAGGATTATAACAGAATATTATGAAAAACTATATTCCAACAAATTTGAAAACCTAGAGGAAATGGATAAATTTCTAGAAACATACGGCCTACCCAAACTACAACAAAGTGATATTGAAAATCTGAACAGACCCATAACAAGAGAAGAGATTGAAAAGGTAATAAAAAAACTCCCAACCAAAAAAAGCCCTGGCCCAGATGGCTTCACTGGAGAATTCTACAAAACATTTACAGAAGAGCTCGTACCAGTTCTACTCAAGTTATTTCAGAGCATAGAAGAGGAAGCAACACTTCCAAATTCATTCTATGAAGCCAGCATAACGCTGATACCAAAACCAGGCAAAGACATCACAAAAAAAGAAAATTACAGACCAATATCTCTCATGAATATAGATGCAAAAATTCTGAACAAAATTCTAGCCAATAGAATTCAGTATCATATCAAAAAAATAATACACCACGACCAAGTAGGATTCATACCAGGTATGCAAGGATGGTTTAACATTAGAAAATCCATCAACGTAATCCACCACATAAATAAAAGGAAAGAAAAAAATCACATGATTATCTCAATTGATGCAGAAAAGGCATTTGACAAAGTCCAACACCCATTCCTGATAAAAGCTCTCAATAAAATAGGTATAGAAGGGAAATTTCTCAACATAATAAAGGGCATCTATGCAAAACCAACAGCCAACATCATTCTTAATGGAGAAAGGCTGAAAACATTCCCCCTGAAAACAGGAACAAGACAAGGATGCCCTTTATCACCACTCCTATTTAACATTGTGCTGGAAGTTCTAGCTAGAGCAGTAAGGCAAGAGAAAGAAATAAAGGGCATCCAAATTGGTAATGAAGAAGTTAAACTCTCCCTGTTTGCAGATGATATGATACTATACATAGAAAACCCTAAAGACTCCACGAGAAATTTCCTGGAAGTAATAGAAAGATTCAGCAGAGTAGCAGGATACAAGATAAACATTCAAAAATCAGTTGGATTCCTATACACCGGTAAAGAGAACGATGAAAAGGAGATCAGGAAATCAATACCATTTTCCATAGCCCCTAAAAAGATAAAATACTTAGGAATAAATCTGACCAGGAATATAAAAGACCTATACAAAGAAAACTACAAAACACTGCTGCATGAAACCCAAAGGGATCTACATAAATGGAAAAACATACCATGCTCATGGTTAGGGAGACTCAACATTGTGAAAATGGCAATTCTACCTAAAGCAATCTACAAATACAATGCAATTCCAATACAAATACCAACAACATTCTTCAAAGAGATGGAAAAACTAATTATTAACTATATACGGAAAGGGAAGAAACCCCGAATAAGTAAAGCACTACTGAAGAAGAAGAATAAAGTTGGAGGACTCACACTACCTGACTTGAGAACCTACTATACAGCTACAGTACTCAAAACAGCCTGGTACTGGTACAACAACAGAGACATAGACCAATGGAACAGAATTGAGAACTCAGATGTAAATCCATCCACCTACGGTCACCTGATTTTTGACAAGGGCCCAAAATACATCAAATGGGGAAAAGACAGTCTTTTTAACAAATGGTGCTGGGAAAACTGGATATCCATTTGTAGAAAAATGAAACAGGACCCATACCTCACACCATATACAAAAACTACTTCAAAATGGATCAAAGAACTGAATATAAAGCCTCAAACTATAAAATTCATAGAAGAAAAAATAGGACCAACACTTCAGACCTTAATACATGGCATTAACAGGATACAAACCATAAACATCAACACAAAAAACACAACAGATAAACTAGATAATTGGGATCTTCTAAAAATCAAACATCTATGCTCTTCAAAAGATTTCACCAAAAGAGTTAAAAGAGAACCTACAGACTGGGAAAAAATTTTTGGACAGTACAAGTCAGACAAAGGTCTAATCTCCATAATCTACAAGAAAATCCAACACCTCTACAACAAAAAGACAACCAATCCTATCAAAAAATGGGCAAAGGAAATGAACAGACACTTCACCAAGGAAGACATTCAAATGGCCAACAGACACATGAGGAAATGCTCGCGATCACTAGCCATTAGAGAAATGCAAATTAAAACCACAGTGAGATACCATCTCACCCCGGCATTACTGGCACGAATCAAAAACACTGGAAATAACAAATGTTGGAGGGGCTGCGGGGAGACGGGAACTCTTATACACTGCTGGTGGGAATGCAAAATGATACAGCCATTTTGGAAAATGATATGGCGTTTCCTCAGAAAGCTAGAAATAGACGTACCATTCGATCCAGCAATCCCACTCCTAGGAATATATCCTAGAGAAATAAGAGTCATCACTCGAATAGACATATGCACACCTATGTTCATGGCAGCATTATTCACAATAGCAAAACGATGGAAACAACCTCGATGTCCATCAACAGACGAATGGATACACAAACTATGGTACATACACACAATGGAGTACTATGCAACGAGAAAGAACAATGAATCGGTGAAGCATCTCATAACATGGATGAAACTGGAGGACATCATGCTGAGTGAAATAAGTCAATCACAAAAGGACAAATATTGTATGAGACCTCTATTGTAAAAACCCATGAAAAAATTCACATGCAAAATGTAACAATCCTTGTTGGTTACCAGGGATGGGGGGGGGGGAATACTAAATAGGTAATAGGTAAGTGGTAACTTGGGTGAGAGATGAGATAGTACATAGTACAGGGGAAACTAACACAACCTGCACAAGGAAAGGTCATGGAGGCCCTATAGACACATCCAAACCCCCCGAGGGACTGAGTTGTTGGACGGAGGGCTCTGGGGACCATGATCTCGGGGAACTTCTAGCTCAATTGGCATGACACTACTTATAAAGATAATGCTCTACATTCTACCTTGGTGAGTAGTGTCTGGGGTCTTAAAAGCCTATGAGCGGCCATCTAAGATACTCCACTGATCTCATCCCTTTGGGAACAAGGGAGAACGAAGAGAACAGGATACAAGGAAAAGATTAGTCCGAAGGACTAATGGTCCACAGCTACCAAGGCCTCCACGGGACTGAGCCCAGTACAGCTGGATGGTGCCCGGCTACCACCAATGACTCCTCTGACCAGGATCACAACAGAGGGTTCTGGGCAGAGCTGGAGTAGGATGTAGAGCATAATTTTAACTCCCAAAAAAAAAGAAGACCAGATATACTGGCCTAAAGAATACTAGAGAAACCTCGAGAGTGTGGCCCCCAGACACCCTTTCAGCTCAGAGGTGAAGTTACCTTCAAGGTTCGATGTTAAGCCTGGGAAAGGACACCCCAGTAAAACTAAATGGGACTAACGATGTACAGGAGTCCGGTGACAAGGGCCAGAAGGCAGAGGGAGAGTAGGAAACTGATGATAAGGAACACAAATTGAATAAGGACACTGTCGATGTATTGTGAGATTGTTGACCACTGCTATAGGGCAACATTTGTAGTAACTTAAATGGGAGGCCTTTTTGTCCTGTAAGCCTTCATCTTGGGCGAGAATGGCAGCACAATTGGAAGAGCATAGTCAATATCACTTAAATGTGTAAGTAAAAAGTTTTGAAATGGTGTTTAAATAAAATAAAAATAAATAAATAAATAAATAAACAAATGAGACTAAAGAGGTACAATAGTCCACTGACAAGGTCCAGAAGACAGAAGGGGACAAGGAAGCCCCCTGGTGATAGGGAACACAAGGTGGAGTAAGGATATTCTTGATGTGCTGTGAGATTGTTAACCATTGTCATAGGGCAACATGTGTAGTAACTGTTAAATGAAAAACTATTTTGTTCTGTAAGCCTTCATCTTAAGTGAGAATAACAGCACAGTTGGAAGAGCGTAGTCAATGTCACTGAACTGTGAATGTAGAAAATTTTGAAACGGTGTATCTTTGGCCATCTGTAATTTTCATCAAAAAAAAAGGTTGAGAATTTAGAGGCTTAATACGTTGTGGGGTTGTTAACCAATGTCAAAAAACAACATGTGTACTACTATTTCATGAGAAACTATTTGCTCTGTAAGCTTTCACCTGAAGTACAATAAAATATATAAAAAAAAAAAATACAACGCTTGAAAATTGACATTGTTTTCCATTTTACAAATCTCTTCACTATTTGTCTAAAGAGAAGGCAGCTGGATTTGGATCTCCCTTCTGCATTAAATTTGTTGTGATATATTGTTTTGGTTGAAATATATGAAAAAATAAAAGCAGGTTTCATATAGATACTAAATGTAAAAGGGAGTAAAGTTTAGGATACATCTTTAATATTTTTTGCTCAAAAAACATATCCTTTTCAGAATAGGCAGATATCTTATTAGTTTCAATTTCCATGAAACAATTATTCTCTCTGGTGGATATGTTGTAGATTTGATATAATGTTAGGCTAATTTTTTTCCGTTTTACCTCAGGATGTGCTGTTTTATATTATTTAATGTCATACATTTATAACATTCAAAAAACAAAACTCTATTAACTGCTATACTCAAAGAAATTTTACTCTTATGCCTGCCTCCTCTATTTCCTCCTCTCCATAGTTAATCATATTATTTCATTTTTCATAAGTCCATCTTTTCAGCAAAAACAAGCAAATGTACATTAGCATTTTTATTTTGCATTATTTCTTTTATAGAGATAGAATACTGTGTACCTTCCACACTTTGTCTAATTCACTTAATGGTGCATATTGCATGGAAATCTTTCTGATATTTTTGAAGGCCAAGAAGTACTCCATTGCAGAGATAGGCATAGTTTATTCAACAGTCTCTTATTGATGGAATATTAAGTTGTCTCCAAAAATAAGCTATAATAAGTAGTGCCTCAATGGGAAACATTCAATAGATATTGTTCACACTTGAGACGTGTCCTAAATTTACACGTGTCTCTCATTGGTCCCAGAGAGCTCAATGTGATACTTCTGGACAGTTTTCTGTGTGCTGTAATTCTTTGCATCAAATATTTTTTCATTCTACTTTTCAACAGTAGGACTACTTGTTCTATGTTAAAAATATTGTCTTAATCATTGCCTTAGTTATCTAGTGCTGCTGTAACAGAAATAGCACAAGTGGATGGATTTAACAAAGAGAAACTTATTCTCTCACAGTCTAGTAGGCTATAAGTGCAAATACAGGGCATCAGCTCCAAGGAAAGTCTTTCTCTCTCTGTTGACTCTGGAGGAAGATCCTTGTCGTCAATCTTCCCCTGCTCGAGGAGCTTCTCTGCGCAAGAACCTCTGCTCCCAGTGTTGCTTTCTTGGTGGTATGAGGTCCCCAACTCTCCGCTTGCTTTCTCATTTGTAAATCCTAAGAATTATCTTAAGAAGTTAGAAGATAGAGTTGTGAAAACTCTAGCTGGGAATGGAATTTTTATTTTGTAGCTGTCTTTTGTTTAGCTTAGCGACCTTTTGGTTAACAGCCATAGTCCTTAACCACTGTGCAACCAGGGCTTCTCAGCTTTTATGTATTAAAAATTATATGTATTGTAAGAAAAAAATACATTTTCTTTTTTCACATATGAGAGAAAGTTTTTGAAAAATTAAAAAAAATCTTTGTGACTAGTTGCTTACTCAGGATTTATGTTTTCAAAATCTAAGCAAGTTTTGCCCAAAATGATATTTCAAGAATTGCTGGTATTTAAGGACTGAATAAGTATTTAAAAAAAAAAAAAAATCCTGGCATTGTTAAAAATGTAGTGAAATGCTACTGCTCAGGAGTGTATAATGCTCTAACTGATAACTCTAAGAAGTCCTTCAGTAAAGCCCTATTTAGCATACTCTTTCTTATTAAACATACTCTTTCTTATAACTTGGTGAGCACAGTGGTTTCTTTCATAGCACATCTACTTAGATGCTTTATTCACTTATTTCAAATATATTTAAGTGTTAACTATGTATGTATTCTCTATCAGAGCAATGAGGAGCTGAAAATTAGCTTCAGGCTTCAACATGACAGAGATTTCAATTTCCTTCTCTTGGTCTCTTTCTCAATATGTTGTTGTTATTGTTAGGTGCTGTAGAGTCATTTCTGACTCATAGCGACCCTATGTACGATAAAACAAAACTGCCCAACCCTGTGCCATCCTCACAATTGTTACTATGTTTGAACCCATTGTTGGAGCCACTGTGTCAATCCATCCAGTTGAGGATCTTCCTTTTTTTTCACTGACCCTCTACTTTACCAAGCATGATGACTATCTCCTTGCTGATAACGTGTCCAAAGTACATGAGAGGAAGTCTCACCATCCTAGCTTCTAAGGAGCATTCTGGCTGTACTTCTTTGGAGACAGATTTGTTTGTTGTTCTGGAATTCCATGGTATATTCAATACTCTTCACCAACACCATAATTCAAAGGCATCAATTCTTTGGTTAGTCATCAAAGTCACATCAAACAATCACTAGTAATATTATTATTTTATAGATGATAAATCTAAAGGTAATAGTTTCAAGTAAATAACCACAGGCTTACTGTTAAAACGGAGTCCCTGAGTGGTAAAAATGGTTAATTCTCTTTGCTGTTAACTGAAAGGTTTTTGGTTTGAGTCCACCAAGAGGTACCCCAGAATAAAGGCCTGGAAGTGTATTTAAAAAAAAAATTAGTAATTGAAAACCTTAAGGAGCTCGGTTCTGTTCTGAGACACATGGGGTAGCCATGATAAGAAACTGACTAGACAACAGCTCGTACCATCAGAAAACAGGATAGTCAAGAAAAAATGCAGAATTTTCTCATATCAAATCTATGGTTGCAATGATTATATTAACTTTGTCATTAATTCATGATAATAAACTTTTTTTTTTTTTTTCAGCACTGCTTGACCTCATGGCCAGTTTGGGTCATGGGACTTTGAACTATCATTTACCCCAGGATAGGAAAGCAGCTAGAGAACAAAGGCAGCGTTTTTTGTTTTTAATGTTTGAGGTGCAAATGTGATGATATATTAGTAAAATAAAACAATAAGAACCAACTGTAATACAGATAAAAAAGTTATTATATAGTTTTTTTTTTTTTTTTTCAAATTCTCTAAATTAAGTAAGAATTGTATTTTCTAGGGAAGGACTCATGAAGGGCCTGGTGATGAAGCTAAAGATGCATGCAGGCAGAAACTCCTGGGCCTTTACCACCAGTAATGGTGAGTCCCAGGGGAGACATGGCAGCACTCTCTCTTCGAGTTGGTATCTGAGATAAAATCTTACTTTCCCAGGAGGTGAAAACCCAAGAGAAGATGTTCCCTGTGCAACATAGCATTGCATACGTAGTGTAGGAGTGGTGATATTGAAATCTAGGCACATGAGGCCTGGAGACAGCAGCTAACTTACCTGTGGTCCTGAGTTAATACAGAAAGGTTTTGAAAGATTACTTTCTTTGGTGTGTGGCTTATGGGTTAGCCTTGGCAGAGCTGTCTACGTGGCCTCTCTGCCTGAACAAGGGAACATCAAATCAGGAGAGATATTATGGCTTATAATAATGACTCAGTTATTTCTAGGGAGAGTTTGCCACACACATGTAAGGAACGCAGAGGACAACTTCCATACGGAGGAGAAGACTGGCAAAAGATTGAGACATCTCAGACAGAATGGATGAGAACTTTCCTATAGATGCTGAGTAACATGTGACTAAACACACGGGGAGATGAAAGGTATAAAGGGATATCCTCAAATGATTGAAATAGCTGAAAAAATCTGATTTTGATTGAATATACTTGGGAAAAAAACTAAAATTTTGGGACTTAGAATGAATGGAGACTCATGACATACAAGAAGTCTACATAGTAGTTATAGAAAAAAGAAGTACTTTGCTGCATGAGTGAATTCTGACCATGAAATCCATACCCAGCTCTTTCACTCTTATACTTCCTTTTACTTTTTTGAAACTCAGACAAAAGTTAGGTCATAGTGGTATTTATCAATAATAATGAACAAACTTCACAATGCTTATGTTTTCACTTTAAAATTCCTTCTTTATCTTAAGGCAGAAAGAAAAAAAATCTCTACAGTTTGTTTTGAATTACTTTGATATAGAAATTTACAGCTACCCAGCTTGGAATATCTCACCTCTTCAAAGCTTTGAAGCATAGGAAATTCTTGAATATTTCAATATTTTCTATCTTGTAGTACAAAAGAGGAAAATCTGATTTCCAGAAGCCAAAAGAAAGAACATCTTTAACTATTAGTCAATACTTAATTTCACAGAAACTAAGAGAAATATATATAACACTTGGAAAAATGTGTTATTAACATTATGAAAACTCTAGTTCATGATAAGATAAATACAATGGCTTTTGGATAATATATAGTTGAAGAAAGCCAACTTACTTGGTGATGAAAGTACTAAGACTAATTATAAACATATATACTAATATTGAAAGTTCAATAGCTATTTTTATTTTGGGATATTTGCTATTGTAATTTTTTTGTTTCTTTTACTATTACTCTTCATATGAAATGTCACATTGACATGAATAAAAAATTATATGTTGATAAAACTGTATAATGGACTGCATATTGAAGACGTGCATATTGAAGAGGACTTGAAGCCTCTGCTGATGAAGATCAAAGACTGGAGTCTTCAGTATGGATTACACTTCATCATAAAGAAAACAAATATTCTCACAACTGGACCAGTAAGCAACATCATGACAAATGGAAAAAATATTGAAGTTGTTAAGGATTTCAATTTATTTGGATCCACAATCAATGCCCATGGAAGCTGTTGTCAAGAAATCAAACAACAAATTGCATTGAGCAAATTTGTTGCAAAAGACCTCTTTTAAGTATTAAAAAGCAAAGATGTCACCTTAAGGACTAAGGTGCACTCTCCCAAGCCATGGTCTTTTCAATTGACTCATATGCATAGGAAGGCTGGACAATGAGCAAGGAAGATCAAAGAAGAGTTGATGCATTTGAATTATGGTGTTGGCAAAGAATATTGAATATACCCTGAACTGCCAGAAGAACGAACAAATCTGTCTTTGAAGAAGTACAGCCAGAACATTCCTTAGAAGCAAGGATGGAGAGACTTTGTCTAGCTTATTTTGGACGTGCTCAGAAGAGATCAATTCCTGGAGAAGGACATCACGCTTGGTAAAGTAGAAGGTCAGCAAAAAAGAGGAAGACTCTCCACGAGATGGATTGATACAGTGGTTACAAAAATGGACTCAAGCATATCTATTATTGAGAGTATGGCACAGAACCAAGCAACATTTTATTCTGTTATACATAGCATCACTCTGAGTCAGAACTGAATCAACAGCACTTACAATAAGAGTGATTGTTTAAAGAGCCCAGGTAGCACCATGGTCAAGTGCTTGGCAGCTAACCAAGTTCCTTGTAAGAGTTCCTTTCTGATTCCTGACACAATCAACAAAATATATGGAAGATGATCAGGAAATCAAGGAATCAATGGTTTTGAAGTAGGGAAAACCTGACCTTTTTTGATCAATTCCTATGTAACCCACTCTGGGCTGGATGTTGGTGCATTGCCACCACTTCTTTTTGCAGTTCTGCATTAGTGACCTTGAGGAAAAAGAAGGGTTTAAGAGAAAGTGAAATCTTCTGACACTTCAAATCATCTATTTTTTTTTTTTTTGTTTGTTTGTTTCCTCATCTCTTTACTTTTTTTCTCTTGGTGATACATCCACAAGTTTCATTGTGCAAGCTTGTTTTAACATCCCTCTATGGCTGAAAAAAAATATTTATTATTATCTTGGTGAGAGGTTTGCATGGAAATGAAGTTAATTAAGCCGAGCCCCTTGTGCCTTGTAATGATTTCATTAGAGTCCGTACAAACAATCCTAGCAAGCAATATCTCCAATAAGAATTCCCAGTACAGAGAGTAAGTGTCTTCATACTGACAGCACAAAATAAAAAATTTCAGTGTGCTACTCTGGTGTCAAAATTGGGCTGAACTCAAGATATGTTATATTTTCACTTTCCTCTTTTCTCTTCTAAATGGTCTCACACACTAGCATAGACATAATGTTAATGCATTGCCACCATCTATCATAAAAGTTAGGTTGGAACCTAGTGATGTTTCTAAATGTTTTCAGTGTATATACTATATGCCTATGGAGAAAATTATATTTTTATTTGTTAAAACTGAAGATGTAGAATTTATGACAAATCTGAGTTATTGTAAGACAAGATTGTTTACTTGTCAGCCTCTTGAGGGTAGCACCAAATAAAGGGGCATCTGTTTTGTAGTTTAGAAGTAGAACAAATAGAGAATAGTGAATGTATGTGTGAATTTATAGTCTAGATATGTATTGATGTAGGAGGGTATCTTGAATGACTGATGTTTAATTGATATCTCAAGCTATGAAAGTTCTCCTGATTATATAAAAAAGGCAGATAGATAAGTATAAAATTAGTCAACTTAATTTACAAACTTTTAGATTAGAGGAGATGTTGGAAGAAGAATCTCTAGAATATGCTTCATTTCACTATCCTCACACTCCAGTAAGAAGTAAGAAAACTGCAGAAGAGAAACAAAGAATAAGAAATAATCAGATAGGCTATTTTAGAAGGATTCTTCATGAGGTAATCATGGTCCAGTTATTACCCTGGGGTTTTAAAATAGAAGATTGTTTCTTTCTATATAACAGCAAAGTCAATAAATGGAGTGATGTGTTTACAGCCTAGAAAGGTTAGCAAGACAATGATCTCATATGGAAACAATAACAAATACATTTATTACAATTTCTGTTCAAGGCAGGAATTTGACCAGAAAAAAAGACAAAATTAGTTAAGCAGAGATGATTGGGAATTTATGCTCCTAAAATCTAAAAACACAAGCCCACCCACCCATAAAGTCAGTTCATAAGATAGAGACATTTTTGGTCTTGGTGCACAGGTAAGACCCAAAATAGCTTCAGGGTAGAGAGAGTAGATTTGACAAGCAAACAACTGAATGGATATGATAGGAGTTAAAAATGGTGTTTTACTATTGTAAGTTACAGAAGGGAGTGTTTGAGTATATTTATTTTAATTTTATACTTGAAAAATAATTTACAAATTAGAAGAACTCAGTAATGAGTTTGATTTGGTTAGGATAAAATTAAATTATGGTTTTGGAATTTTCTTCTAAGTGACTAATAATAACTAAGACTACAAACTATTATGTTGAATCCTCACACTAAAAAATAAAATGACTTAGATGCCTTTGCCATCAATGTGCATAAATAATACAGATAACATCAGAAGGGAATATGTTGTATCACAGATCCTAAGAGGATTGCAATGTCTTTAGAGATGGGAGCATGTCTTGACTATCTAGCTCCCTTTTATTGAAATTTTCATTATCTAAATACATAAAATATATTCCATAAGTATGTGGTATGGATTAAATTTTGTCCCACAAAAAGATATGTTGATATCTTAACCCCTGGTACCTGTGAACATGATCTTGATTGGAAATAAACCAAAACCAAACCTGTTGCCTTCGAGTTGATTCTGACTCATGGTGACCCCAAGTGTTATAGAGTAGAACTGTTCCACAGGATTTTCTTGGCTGTAATCTTTGTGGAAGCAGTTCTCTAGGCCATTTGTTCTTGGATCCACTAGGTAGGTTTGAATCTCCAACCTTTAAGTTAGAAGCTAATCAAATACCACTTGCACCATCCAGGGATCTTGAAATGATTTTCTGTTAAGTTAGTATGAGGTCATATTGAAGAAAAACCAAAAAGACCAAACCTGTTGCCATAGAGTCGATTATAAATCATAGTGACTCTATAGAACACAGTAGAACTGCCCCATAGGATTTCCAAGGATTAGCTGGTGGATTCCAACTGCTGACTGTTTGGTTAGCAGCTGAACACTTAACCACTGTGTCGTCAAGCCCTAATTTAATATGAGTAGTGTCCTTATAAAAAAGAAGAAAAGATACAGAGGCACAAAGGAAGGACAACCATGTGGATATGCAGGTACAAGCCAAGGAATGCCTGGAGCCACCAGAAGCTGAGAAAGATAAAAAAAGTATCTTCATCTACAGACTTTGGAGGTAGCATGGTCTGGCTGACCCATTGATTTTAACTTCTATCCTTCAAAACTGTGAGACAATAATTTTTTGTTCTTATAGGCCAACCAGTTTGTGGTATTTTGTTAGAGCAGCCCAGGAAACTAAGACCGTAAGATAAACTAAATTATACAGGAGTTGTAAATTCATAATTGATTAAATTTTATCACCTCTTCCTAGTGAAAGAAACAACTCAGTGTATTCAAACAGGTTTGTGCATCACTGTATTTTCTGGTTTATAAAGGATTACCTAGAGTATTTATGAATGTTTGTTATGTCCTAAAATTTCTTTTACATCAAATAGTTAACTTTTCCCATAATTATCAACCAGAAACTAATCAAAATAATTTTAAATGAATGAACACCACCAGCTGGTAAAGATTTACAGCATTGGAAACCCTATGGGCAGTTCTACTCTGTCCTATAGGATTGCTATGAGTCAGGATCTACTTGACAGCAATGTTTGGTTTAGTCTGGCACATTACCATGATCAAATGATTACGTTAGGATTGAGAATAAAGAATACGTATGTTCTCAAATGTCTCCTGATTGATCCTGAAATGCAACATTTCTAAAATGGATCATGGTATTTTATTAAACCTATTTCTATCCTTGTTTATCCAGGGTGTCTATAATGTAGAATAGCATGCTAACACTACTAAGTCAACCATCAATGTTCTCATCCATCGTTTTCATTTCTGAATTATAATGAACACATTTAGAAAATGCAAAGAACAAGGGACATATATTTCAGCATAGCACTTGGGGTGGTGTCTTCCCATTTTAAAAAAATTCATACGTTGTCTCAGCAATGATAATTTAGAAAAAAGGATTTAAACATTGTCTAAAAGAAAGTTTATAGCAGACAATTATAGCAGTCCATCAAGTGGGATGCAACAGGGATCACCACCATGCCTAATTTTCTCATTGTTTATTAATATCTTGGTTGAAGAGTAAGAAACATACTATAAAACATGTCAGTACTTTACAAATTGATAAGAGACATGATATCATCCAGTAGAGAATTATGGAAAACTCATGTTCACACCACAGCCTCAAGTGACAAGCTAAGGCCATGAGAAGTCTCATCTGTTTCTGTAAAAATGCTCCCTACCATTTTCCACAACACAGCTTGGAAAAGGTTCATGACTTTCAAGTTTCATAGGCTTGATGAATCTGAGAATCTACGGCACTGTCAATTTGATCTTCGCTCTCGTATTTCTCCCACAGGAACATTGGATTTTCTCGGCTGCTGTTTATTCTTTTGATATTTTTTACCTGAGCAGGTTAATCAAAGGTTGTTGTGAACACTTTCCTCAGGAAGCTGGCCGTAATCCATTAGGGTGGCAGCAGAAGACCCGACTGAGCCCAGGAGTTGTTTTTTTGAGCAAAAATCCTCAACAATATTTGTCTGTTACATCCCTGTAAGCAATGGGATTAACTTATCTTTTATATATATGAAAAAAAAGGAAATCCCAAGCAAAGTCTTAGTTAGCACCTCCCAAGACAGATTTTATTCTTATTTCTGAAAATCCATTTATCCGTCTTCCTTCTTGTTGATTAAGTAAGCTTCCTATAATGTTATAATTTTGTCCCTTTATTTGGTAGAAGCCTACTAAAAAAGGAATTTTGAATCTGAATTAAAATGTTTGCTATTACAATAGCAAATACACTATTCTGCAGCTTTTCAATTGCAGCAGGGACTGTAGAATGTGAAAATAAAGGAAAGAATTGCAAAGAGTTAATATATTTGTAATTATTTAACAAATACCAGTAGTATGAATTGTTGCTAAAATGTATTCAAATCCAGGCATGAAAAATCTGATACTCAATTTTTGGGAAAATTTTCCATTGTTCTAAATGTATTAAATGAAATTATTTCAAAATGTTTGAATACTAACAACATTCAAATCTTTTATTATTTTTTTAATCAGTTCTAGGGCCAGTAAGGGAGTCCCAGGAGGGTGCAAACTGTTAACATGCACAGCCGCTAACTGAAAGGTTGGAGGTTCCAGTCCTCCCAAAGGCACCTCAGAAGAAAGGCCTGAGGATCTACTTCCAAAAAATAAGTCACTGAAAACCTTATGGAGCACAGTTCTACTCTGACACATATGAGGTTGACTTGAGTTGGAATTGACTCTCGGGCAGCCGGTGCCGGTAGGGCCAATAAGTTAGCAGTTACAATGGGGAAATGTACCATTTTTCCTGAACTTCACTTTTCATATTACACTATACAACATATTAGTGCAAAACATCCTGAATAACAGTCTTTTGATATTTATTTTTTTAATAATATCTATGGGTCCAAACAAGACAAACTTTCTTTTTTTCTTAATTATGCAACACATTTAAACTAATAATAATAGAATCTTAGATTTAGTAGTGACCACAGCAACCTCACCAGATAATAATTTAAAAAAAGGTTATCCCACATTCCTTTTTTCAACAGATCCCTAGCTTTCACATTATTACAGAAACTTTAGAAATTTCAAATCAGTGATGATATAAAGATATATTAAAATATAAATATATTTGTTTGAAAAATTGGAAAAAAAGAACATGAAGTTATTATCTTGTTTTCTATGAAACCACAAAATAAAATTGAGATAACATACAGCGATGGATTTAGTAATAATGTAAATATAGAAACACTGATAAGTCATTGCATATTATCTAATAAATATATAAAACCAAAACCAAACTTGTTGCCATTGAGCCAATTCCTACTCATAGCAACCTTTTAGGACAGAGTAGAACCACCCCATAAGATTTCCAAGGAGTGGCTGGTGAATTCAAACTGCCAACGTTTTGGTTAACAGCCAAGGGAGAGAATTTTAAAACTAAGATTTATAGATTTTATCAATCACAAAATTAAAATTTTATTTAAAAAACTATAATCAAAATTAAAATCCAAAATATCCAAATTTGTGGAAATTGAAAAACTAATCTAAAAATTGCTATGGAAATACAAATGTCCACGAATAGTGAAGAGCATTTTGAAGAAGAAGAAACCTGGAGGATTAGACTGCCTTTTATTAATACTTATTTTAAATCTAGATGAATTAAAAAAGTGTGATATTGGTACAAGAATAGAAAATAAAAAGGAATAAAACAGAAATTTTAGACATAAACCTACCCATACATGTTCACCTAACTTATCCAACAACAATAACATTGTTACAATGTAGTGGGGAAGAGGATGGTCTTTTCAATAAATGTGCTGGACCAATTAATTATCCATAGAAAAATTAAAAGTGAACGTTGACCCCTACCCCCTATCATACACAGAATCAATTCGAGATGAATCATAGAAATAAGCATAAATGTTTCAAGACACCAAATTGAAGAAAATATGTAGTACATATAATTGACAACTCATATTCAAAATGCGTAACAAATTTTTACATGAATAAGGAAAAGATTAATAATCCAACAGGGAAAAAAAAGATATTCATATGGCTGATACATATGCAAACACATGCAAATGTTCTCAAAAGCATTAGGTGGTCATGAAAATGCAAGTCAAAACCAGTAGTTGATATCACTATATACTTATCCAGATGGCTAAAAAATTACAGCTACATACCAAGCATTGATGAGGTTGTGGAGAAACGGAAACTTTTATTCACTGTTAATGAAAGTTTAAATTGGTACAACTACTTTGAAAAACTGTTTTGCAGTACCTACTAAAGCTAAACATGCACATATACTCTATGGTCCAGAAATACACTAAGGATTTATACCCTAAGGAAATATAGGCACGTCTTCACCAGAAAACATGTATAATAATTATAATAGCATTGCTGTTTATAATAGCAGTAAACTGGAAACAACTCTAGTATAATCAGGATACTTCCAATACCCACTGGACTATGATGTCATTCTTTACACGTCTACTTCTGCCCAATCATAGGAGAGCTTTTCATGCTTCAACAGTTTCTCCTCTTTCATCCTTTCTCAGTCTTACTGTTACTTAAACCACAAAATAGTACTGTCTTGTTCTTTTGATATCTCACAACTTTTTTAGTGAAATATATTTTAAATATTGTAATATCTCTCTCAAACTTCTCTGCCTAAAAGTAAACCTTTATTTTTCACTGAAACACTCAGAGAAATTCTCCTGAAGGTAGCTTCTTATACAGATCCTTTGGAGTAGAAATAAACATGTTTTCTTAGTACATATAATATCTTAGGGGGATACCTACATTATTGTTCATCATGCCATTAAATAGTTGTCCACAAGTCCTCTAGATGCGTATATATGGATACAGTGTATAACCACAAAGATATTTTAAAAAAAAACTTATAAAAGAAAAATACAGATAACTTTTTTGTTTTCTAGATGAATAATGTATTTGAATGTTTTTATGAAAATTAACTAATCTCCCTTGATTAAATTTCATGATTACAATTTACAGACTTGTTTATTTGAACTTTGATCTATATGAGTAAAATGTATCTACAATAAATATGTTAAGAACATTTGTTACTCATCTTCAGATGATATCTTCTCAGAGAATACTCTTATTTTTTGTTCAAGTGTGATTTTTCTTTCTTTTCTCATTGTTTTAGTTTTTCCTTGTTTGTATCACTATGTTTTAGTTATAAATGGTTAGTTTAAATGCTTATTCATTCTATTATATGAACAAGGATTCTGAAACTCTCTGTGGCATTAACATAATGCGCAGACAAATCAGAGTAAGCTGGTGTGTTGTTTAATATCTATTAAGAAACATATGGTAGGGGAGACATAGAAGGCACCAGGAAAGGAGATAATAAAATCCTATGTAGTTAGAAACATCACTTAATCTGAAAGCTCTTTCAGCTCATTCTGTGTTACTTGACTATACCACTCAGTAGTTGTTGGTATTAGCATTAGCCTCAAGGAGCTACTTGCAGCATTAACTGCAATAACCGAATAGCTGGATAGCTTCATTCACCAAATGCCATCTGTGGCTGTGAATTGTAAAGGAAAGTAAGCAGGAAATTGGAGTGGGGCACGGAGAGCAAAACTTGGAAGCTCTGCCCTGTGGCACAATCAGATCTAAGAACCATACAAAATCTCAAAGGCTCAGCTTGAGGAAGCATGACCAGATGGGTTTATCCCAGATGAAATCAGTACCCAGGGTGGTTAATTACCTTGTCTAAGGTCACATTGTGAATTAGAGCCAGGGTGAAAACACATAATTTCTAACACCATAGACGATTTTGTTTTGTGTTTGTGTGTGCATGTGTGTTACTCCACTAGTTCTCACTAAAATTTGCTCAAATACCCTGCGGGGGATAGAGTGGGAGGGATTACGAAATTCAAGTAACAACCACGGAGTTTTTACTGTTTTAAGCTGAAAATATATTCTCCTTCCCAAAAAACCTTATGGAAATTGTCAAGTTCCAACTTACGTAAATTGCCTATATTTTTGTGTTCTTGGTTTTTTCATTTATTATAATTTCATTCACAGACAAATTCTGTATCATAATAAAAGACGTATAGATGATATTGGACTTGTAGATTTGACTGTTGAATAATTATGATAAAAAGATAGTTCTCATTAAAATCTTAAAGATTACATACTTGAAATGTTTGATATCACATTTCCACACTTTATGTAAAGAGAAACTAGTGCTTAAAAGGTAAGCATTTTCATTGCCGTTAACCTTCCCCTTTCGCCCTTCCACCTGCCCCTGTCTTTTTATATAAGTGAGGTCGTACAATATTTGTCCTTTTGTTATTGACTTATTTCACTCAGCATAATGTCTTCCAAACTCCATCCATACTGTAGCATGTATCAAGACTTCATTTCTCCTACTGGCTGAATGTTGTTGTTAGGTGCCATAAAATCGGTTCTGACTCATAGCAACCCCATGTACAACAGAATGAAACACTGCCCGGTCCTGCACCATCCTCACAATTGTTGTTATGGTTGTGCCCATTGTTGCAGCCACTGTGTTAATCCATCTCATTGAGGATCTTCCTCTTTTTCACTGATCCTCTACTTACCAAGCATAATGTCCTTCTCCAAGGACTGATCTCTCCTGATTACACTTCCAAAGTATGTGAGACATAGTTGAAATATCCTTCACTGTTGTAACCCGAGGCTTGAATTTTTTCTTCCATTCTTTCAGCTTGCGAAGTGCCGAGCATGTTCTTCCCTTTTGGTTTTCTATTTCCAGGTCTTTGCATATGTCATTATAATACTTTACTTTGTCTTCTTGAGCCACCCTTTGAAATCTGTTCAGCTCTTTTACTTCATCATTCCTTCCTTTTGCTTTAGCTACTCGATGTTCAAGAGCAACTTTCAGAGTATTTTCTGGCATCCGTTTTTGGTCTTTTCTTTCTTTTCTGTCTTTTTAATGATCTCCTGCATTCTTCATCTATAATGTTCTTGTTGTCATACCACAACTCATCTATTTTTCCATCATTAGTGTTCAGTTTGTCAAATCTATTCTTGAGATGGTCTCTAAATTCAGGTGGGATATACCTCAAGGTTGTACTTTGGCTCTCATGGACTTGTTCTAATTTTCTTCAGTTTCAACCTGAATTTGCATATGAGCAATTGATGGTCTGCTCCACAGTTGGCCCCTGGCCTTGTTCTTACTGACGATATTGTGCTTTTCCATTGTCTCTTCCCACAGATGTAGTCGATTTGCTTCTCGTGGATTCCATCTGGAGATCCACGTGTATACTCACTGTTTATGTTGGTGAAAAAAGGTATTTGCAATGAAGAAGTCGCTGATCCTGCAAAATTCTATCATGCGATCTCCAGCATCTTTTCTATCACCAAGGCCATATTTTCCAACTACCAATCCTTCTTCTTTGTTTCCAACTTTTGCATTCCAATCACCAGTAATTATCAATGCATCCTGATTGCATGCTCAGTTAATTTCAGAATGCAGAACTTCATAAAAATCTTCCATTTCTTCATCTTCAGCTTTAGCAGTCAGTGCATAAATTTGAATAATAGTGTATTAACTGATCTTCCTTGTAAGCATATGGATATTATCCTACCACTGACAATGTTGTACTTCAGGATAGATCTTGAAATGTTCTCTTTGACGGTAAGTGCAACACCATTCATCTTCAAGTTGTCATTCTCGCATAGTAGACCATATGATGGTCCCATTCAAAATGGCCAATAGCAATCCATTTCAGCTCACTAATGCCTAGGATGTTGATGTTTGTGATTTCCATTTCATTTTTGATGATTTCCAATTTTCCTAGATTCATACATTGTCCATTCCAAGTTCTGATTATTAATGGATGTTTGCAGCTGTTTCTTCTCATTTTGAGTAGTGCCATATCAGCAAATGAAGGTCCTGGAAGCTTGACTCCATCCATATTATTAAACTCAACTCTGCTTTGAGGACATAGCTCTTCCCTAGTCATATTTTGAGTGCCTTCCAACCTGAGGGCCTCATTTTCCTGCACTATATCAGACATTGTTTTGCCGCTATTCATAAGGTTTTCACTGGCTAATTATTTTCAGAAGTAGATCTCCAGGTCCTTCTTCCTAGTCTGTCATAGTCTGGAAGCTCAGCTGAAACCTGTCTTCAATAGGTAACCTTGCTAGTATTTGAATACTATCAGTTGAGTAGTATACCTTTATATGTATGCACCACATTTTGTTTATCCATTTCCCCACATCCTCATCAACATTTGTTATTTCCAGTATTTTTTTTATTTTATTTTATCTTAGTCAACCTAAACCAAAACCAAACACACTGCCGTTGAGTAAGTTCTGGCTCACAGTGACCCCGTAAGTTTTCCAAGGCTGTAAATCTCTAGGGAAGCAGACTGCCACATCTTTCTCCCAAGGAGCCTCTGGTGGTTGACAACCACTGACTTTTAAGTTAGTAGTCAATCACTTTAACTACTGTGCCATCAGGGCTACTTAGTCATGCTAGAGGGAATAAGATGGTATGTCACTGTGGTTTTGATTTGTACCTCTGGGTTGCTATGAGTCTGAATAGACTTGAAGCAATGGCTTTGGTTTTCAGGTTTAATGGCTAATGCTATTGAACATCTTTTCATGTTTGGTGGCCATTTGAATGTCCTCTTTGGTGAAATATCTATTCAAGTCCTTTGCCCATTTTATGTTTGGGTTATTTGTCTTTTTGTTATTAAGTTGTAGAAGTTTTATATATATTTGATTATTAGATTCTTGTCAGATATTTGGTTTCTGAAGATATTCTCCAGTCAGAACTAGTCTTTTCACTTTTTTTGGTAAAGGCTTTTGATGAACAAAAGTTTTTAATTTTTATGAGGTTCCATTTATTTATTTTGTCTTTTGCTGTTTGTGCTTTTGTTATTGTATTAGATAATCCATTGTTAAAATCTAGGTCTGACAGTGTTGTCCCAACCTTTTCTGCTAAGAATTATATGGTTTAATTTGCAAATTTAAGTCCTTAATCCCTTTTCAATTTGTTTTTGTGTATGGGGTGAGGCTTGGACCCTGTTTCATTTTTCTGCACGTGGAAATTCAATTTTCCCAGCACCATTTATTGAAGAGAATTTTCTCCTCAAACGGACTTAGTACCCATGTCAAAAATCAGTTGGCCACAGATGTGTGGGTTTACTTCTAGACTCTCAAGTCTATTTCATTGCTGTATCTGATTATTGTTATACCAGTACCAGGCTGTTTTGATTACTGTAGATATATAGTAGGTTTTAAAATCAGGAAGAGTGAGTCCTCCTACCTTGTTCTTCTCTTTCAACATTGCTTTAGCTGTTCGGGGACTCTTGCCATTCCATAGAAAACTGTTTTTCTATTTCTGTAAATAAGGCTGTTGGAATTTTGATTGGGATTGTGTTGCATCTATAGATTTCTTTGGGGAAAGAGGAAAGGGAGGAAGGGTTAACCATGGTGGAAATATCACATTAATTAAGGGTAAGTTTGCACAGCCGATTACTGTAATTGCTACCAATAAGATGTACACGTGTAAAAAGCTGATTTGGCTTCTTGGTTTGGAGGTTTAGGGTCATGCTTTCATAGAACATTCCAGTTAATTGGCTTGATAACATGCTTAGTGTTTCTGTTCTGCCTCCTTATTTGTTTCATTGTTCCTGGGGTCTTAAAAGCTTGCATGTGGCCATCCAAGTCACAACTATTGGTCTCCATTCTCCTGGAGCAATAGAGGAAGAAGGAGCATCAAGAATAGAAGAAGGATATAGAATGTGTCTAATTGTCTCCATGAACAACTGCCTCCTTTGCCATAAGATCAAAAGAACTGGAGCCTGGCTACCATTCCTGAATATTTTGATCAAAGATTCCATAGAGGAATCCTGATCACAGGGGAATAATGTAGAGTATATTTTCAAATTCTTATGGACTCCATACTCCCTAAAGCCATGAAGATTGGATGAACCCCTGAAATTATAGCTCTGAGGTAATCTTTAAACCTTAAACCAAAACTATCCCCTGAAGTCTTCTTAAAACCAAACAATAGTTTAGCTTAACTAGTTAAAAATGTCTGCTCTTTTAAGAACTGTCTATGAAGGAATGATTTAGAAAAGGAGGGTGTCATAGATTAAATTATGTCCCCCCAAAAATATGTGTATTAATTTGGCTGGGCCATGATTCCCAGTATTATGTTATTGTCCTCCATTTTGTGATTGTAATTTTCCTGTGTGTTGTAAATCCTAATCTCTGCCTGTGGTTAATGATGCAAGATAAGAGGATTATGTTGGGTTCCCAAAGATGGTGTGGCATGCACCATCTTTTATCTCTCAAGAGATAAAAGGAAAAGGAAGGGAGCAGAGAGTTGGGGACCTCATACCACCAAGAAAGCAGCACTGGGAGTAGAGCATGTCCTTTGGACCTGGGGTCCCTGTGCCTGAGAAGCTCCTTGACCAGGGGAAGATTGATGACAAGAAATTTTCTCCAGAACCAACAGAGAAAGAAAGCCTTCTTCTGGAGCTGATGCCTTGAGTTTGGACTTGTAGCCTACTAGTCTGTGAGAGAATAAATTTCTCTTTGTTAAAGCCATCCATTTGTGGTATTTCTCTTATAGCAGCAGTAGATGACTAAGACAGAGGGTGAGAATGGTCGAACAATTTGAAGGGTATAATCAATTTCACTAAATTCAATGTATAGAAACTGTTGGATTGGTGTATGGTTGTTGTGAATTTTCTCAACAACAACAAAATAAATAAAATTAAAAAAAGAAAAACTGAAAGAAACAATCATTTTAATATCTGAAATTTTCTCAAAGAGTACTGGAAAATGTACGGAATAATAAAAGAGTACTGAAAGATCTTGTTTTTTAAAAAAAATCCTAATGCTCTTCAATAGCCAACGTTTTACAAAGCACATTGAATTGCTCCCTTCTCATTCAGAGCTGTGGTCACAGAACATCTGCAAACACATTTGCAATTACAAAACTATACTGCTAGCTTTTCCTTTGTTTCACAATCTATCCAGTTCTACATTTTTCTCTAGTTTGGCATCTTTACATTTTATTTGTAATTCTAACTCGCCTAGTTCCTCACTGATAAACTGAGGCATTTGAAAATCTCTAGAAAGCAGGCCTACTTGGACAGTAAGTAAGAAGGAAGTTGATATAGGCCTGAAAAGGATGATCAGAATATTTGTGGTGTAAAAAGAGCTTCATTTGTCATCACTCACCTAGTACAACAACTGTTTAGCCAGAGCCAGACAAGTTGACGTATGTCATCCACACTTTATGCACTGAAATGAAATCACGAATTCATACACAGTGGAAAGAGAAGGGCCTTTCAGTCTGGATGATTTGATTTTGCTGGGAGAACAGACGCTTACTGGATAGAATTTGTTTTGTTTTGTTTTTGTGAGCTAGAAGTTGAGATCACCAACTCTGAAGCCAGCCTCCCTGTGGTGAAATCTCACTTCCACATTCCACCGCTTGCTATCCAGTGTTCTCATCTGTGAAATGGTGATAGAAACAGGACCTGGTTAAGTAAGATGATCATCTAGTTCAAATCCCAATGATCTGGGAGGGTAGCCTTTGCTCGTCCTTCAGAAGTCCTGTCAGTGTGTTGTCAGATTAGAGGATAAGAGGAAGTGTTATACAGATTTTGTGCCTATAGCAGCTACAATAAAACACCAAAAAATAGTGTGTCACATATACCAGAAAAGTTTCACAGGTTTCCAAAGTAAGCAAGACCCAGAGAGATTACTGGAAGCCAAATAGTGAGGGAGGGATCAATTAAGATACTGACTTCCTGATCAATATCCTTTCAACAATGGTATGGTTATTATGTTTTTTGTTTTTTATTTCCTTGTCATATTTTGATGACAAGACTGGACCGGAATATACATGAAGTGTTGGGCCACAGTTGTCAAAACATAGTATACACATGATGCATCTTCCTGAAATATCCATTGCACTCCACAGTAAGTCCTATATTACATGAAAACACAGTTATATGATAGAATCATAAATAGTTATTCTGTTTTTATGCAAATGGAACTTGCCTTCTGCATTTGTTTGTCAACTGCACCTTCTCCTTGTGAGATACTTTCATAGGTGCTGCTAGACTAGTATTTTTTTTTTTTTACATGTTGCTGCGAAGAAATAGTAGCATACATAGCAGCACGTTTGCGAGGATGCCTAGCGGCGGGGGAAGGCCCGGCTGGCAAACAAATGCAGAAGGCGTGCGTTATTTGCATAAAAACATGGCACTGCTACATCTCAGATGAATCAAAAGACTTTAAATGTAGATTTCGTTTGAAGATGGCAGCATATATTTTAAAATTACTATGTGACTTTATTAAGGGGAATTTCAGTAGAGGAGAGAAATAGTTGGAAAATTACAGTTGTCACTTGTACATAATTGCACTTATGGTGTATATTGCATTGAAGTCAGGTGCTAGAATCAGTGACAGTCTGAGCATCACTGAGAGTCTGGCTTTCTAAGGTATTACCTAGATTTAGAAATAGTTAGGTTGCCTTAAATGTTTCTTCAATCTTGCGTTTAAATACCTTCTTGGAGGAAAATGATTTTCTATTTAGTGCATTATTCTACCATCTCTTGTAGAAAAAAAAAAAAACCCAAAATCTTCCTGTAGTCTTTTCTTACTTTTGGCATGCATTATGGTCTCTCTTTTAATATACCTTTATATTTAACCTTTTGTCCTCCTCAGCGTGTGTGAGCTATGACACTGGGATCTACTTCTTTAAACTCTGTGCACCCCAACAGTACAAAGTTATTTCATTCATTTTCCTCCGTTTTCTCTTCTACTCTTTGATCATTTATCTAAGCCATCCCTTCCTTCATTCTCTCTCTCTCTCACACACACACACAGACACGTACACCCTTCTCTCTCTTTTTAACCTTCCTCTCCAAGCATTTTCCACATCTGATCATTGTCGAGAAGAAAAGTCAGTATATTTCACAGATGGAACTAGGATTCAATGTTAAGACTTTGTTCTTTATGAGTTCTTGTAGTTTTACAGAGTAGAGATGTGGTTCATGGTGGCCAGGATTAAAGGATTGCTCTTGAAAGCTGCTAATCATCTTTTCAAGTATCTACACAAAATTTATTATCCTTGCTCCTCGTTCAGCCACTATTGCAAGAACATTTTGCCTTTTTATAGCACCTTTGTTGCTATGTAAAGTGCACCTCCCATTGCCCCTGTGAACCGCAGGAGTTGGAAATTTCTTATTTCTCTCATCACTTGCCTAAATCATTTTATAGAAATTCATTGAATTGTGACTCTAAATACTAGCTGGTGTAGAAACTCTTCTTTCAGACTAGTCTCAAAGAGGCAAAGCATCACAAAATTTTATTCTTGATTTTGTATATTATTCTGCTAATACAGAGTGTAGAAATGATGTGCAGGTAACAGGACTGGACCTAGGTCAAGAGAATAATTTTTCCTTAATGGAAGCTGATTGACTTAGCCCAAAGCAAACTCAACTGTGCTATGAAATAATTACACTGAGATAGAAAACATTCATTTATGCCATTTTTAAAATTTGCTGGCTTGTGTTCTTTTTATTTCACAGTTTTTCTATCCCACAGACTGCTTAACAGATTGTATTGTGAGCCACATGCTTAGTACTGTAAGTATTACATTGGAATACTGAAAACCCTTGCAAGATTTCAGTGAGAAAAAAAACACGTGTAATTCACCTAAACAGTAGAATCGAAATGACATTTGCTTTTATGTAAACCCTGTTTTGTCAAAAGCGAACACCATCAAGATGATACATTCTTTGAATTTTCCAACTAGAAAATAAAAAGCAGTATTTTCATTTGAAATCTTTATTGTTGTTATTTGGTTACAAATTCTTAAAGTGTTAATCTGTGTTGCCAGTATAAAACCTCTTAACTTTACACAACCACCAGGATAATATAATCACATCTATAAATCTACAGTAAATATGTTGTTTAATCCTCCTCTCATGTCGATACAGCTCTGAATTTTGATGTGTATATGCTCTGATTCATTTAAAAAATGACATCTGCTTGACTACATATGGTCTCCTGGTTGACTCTGAGAAAATACATAGTACTTCTAGATGAACAATTTCTTGTTAGGAAATACGAGGGAGAGATCTCAAAATCTGAGAGCAGAGTGTTCCTCTAAGTTACTGTGCTGAAAGGGAAGCATTCCAGCAGTAGGTAGGAGTATGTAATTTCTGAGTTTACAAAAAAAGGAATTACCGATCCCAAATTTGTTTCTACCAACAATCCATGGCTTATTTTTGTCATGCTGCTGTTGGTCTTAATAGTAATTTCTTGTTGAATAAACTCCCCCATATTGATCTTGCAGATTCGTGATTTTTGTATTCTGAGGAGAAATCCTGGAAACTTGTCCATCTGTGTCAAAAATCAAAGGAAACCAAGAAAGAAGAGCCTATCAGCAACAAACCATTAAATGTTTTGCTTCTCTTCATGCTTTGGCAAATACATACACTTGATTCATTTCCATCTAATTTGAATAGATCCTCATTCCATTAATAGAGTCCATTAACTGATGCTCTCAAAGCTAACTTATTTCTCTTAGCCAGAATGCTAAAGACCCAAACTTGAAGCATGGAAAAAAAGAAGTGTAAATATCATCTTTTAGTTAGTTTTACATCATTTCTTTTGTCTTATTTTATTCAGCAATATTGAAATGAGAACATAAACCTACATGATCGATGTCGTCTTTCCCTGTGAAATGGACCCTTTCACAGGAAATAGAGAGAATGCTGGGTGGTGAAAAAAAAGCTTAGATTTTGATTCCAATTAATTTTGTCATTGATTTACTTTGCCACTGTGTATTTAGAAAAATATAGATGAGACTCGTCAAAGGAAATAAATGTTGCCAGAAGGCAGGAGATCAGCAACCCAGGTTCATTAATATTCTTCTCCATTTCTCACTTTAGGATGAACGAGGAGGAGGGTGGGAGAAATTAAACAGATTAGAAGTGGAAATTCTCAGAGGAAATTAGTTCTGAAAGTATGAATGATTAACCCTTCATCCTCTATGCCTCAGAAATAATCAAAACCACCCCAAGTCAACATATTCTATTTACCCCAAATTATGTTTGTTTCAGCATCCTTCTCTGCATTCAACCAAAATTAATCAAGTACCTATTATGTTCCAGATTCTAGGATAAGTACACAGGATATACAGAGACTAAAAATACAATTTTATTAGTCTCAGAGATTGAAAACAAAGAGTTTTGACTATGAAACTGTAAACAAAGAGTTTATTTTGCTTAAAGCTCAATGGGAAAAGCAATGCATCTGTACTTTAATTAGGCAACAGAAGTCCATGAGGTTGCCTTCATTGGGCTTTCAGCTGTTTATTTTACATCAGTAAAATCCATAGACTCTGAAGGAGAGCTCAACCATAATTAAAAGTGTTATTGAACTAAACACAATTACCAGTGTTTACCTCATTATATAATGCTGTTGCCACCAGAAGCAGAGTTCAAACTAGTTTTCTTTTCTGCATTCTTGTTAGACAGGGTGTAAAAAATGTTTAATGCAATTTAGTAATGGTAAGTACCAAAATCAAGTTTGGAAGAATTGCTGACTGCTCATGGAACGTGCCAAGTTCCCTTGCAACAATGAAAAGTCTCCGTTCAACAGGGAAATATTGGTACACTTAGATTGTATTTTATTCTTGGGTTTTATTTCCTGAAGCCTTATATGCCCTCTAATACACCTGTTAAAATCAGAGAATTATCACTTAATAGTAAAGTAAGTTCAGTGGCTAATGATGTCGTTGTTGTTAAGTTGCTGTCGAGTCATCTCTGAATCACGGTGACCTTATGTACAACAGAACAAAACATTGTCCTCTCCTGTGCCATCTTCATGATCCTTCCAATCTCGGGGGCTCATCTTCCAGCATTATATCTTATTACATTCTGTTGTGATCCATATAGTTCTCACTGACTAATTTTCAGAAGTAGAGCACGAGTCCTTTCTTCCTAGCCCATCTGCAAGCTCCACTGAAACCTGTCCACCATGGATAATCCTGCTGGTATTTGAAATACCAGTGGCACAACTGCCAGCATTACAGCGACAAGCAAGCCACCACAGTATGATAGACTGACAGATGGGTGGTAGAGGGTAAAAATAATTTCATTAAAAAGCAAATATACATGAAAAAATTTATATGTATGCAAGTTAAATTCACTTTATTACGGCATTTTCCATATTCTTCTAAAGTATATTATAGTCAACGTCAAGGTTTTATTTTCTTATTCATTCAGATTATAAAATGACTTAAAATAACTAGAAAGCTAGTTTAAGTCTAACAATACATACTTCTGAACGTGAAGAAATGTACCTTCTGCTTCTCTTCTAAATTCTTTGATGACTCTCCCAGATGCTAAAGGTGCTGGCTGACCACGACCACATGACAATGTCACTGGTACAAGAGTCTTTCCTTAGGTTACTCTAGTTATCTGATTGGAACCCTGGAATGCCCACCACCACAGCCCCATCTGCCAGGTAACCACCTTCTGATCTTTGATCTTTACTGTTCACCCCAGAAATAATCTCCCTTTTAAAAATATGTTTTCTTCTCTTAACAATGGTTGCCTTAAGCATTATCTTTGTTATTTAAATGAGCCAAAGATGGCCTCTGGATATGGGCCCCAAGTTATTTATTTCTTCATAGCAACCGTGTTAGCCCAAAGAGCTCCTGCCACCAAACTCAAATTTTCATGCAGCTATTTGTTTTAAAAAGTAACCCAAATAAGCAGATTTTTAGCCACTTAGACACTGCCTGCTTTACATATCCCACAAAACTGCATCCAACATCTATTTGGAAATTATTTCTGAAAGAATGTAGTATTGGTTCCGTAGTTATAAGGACTCAGAGCTGATGCTACTCTTTGGAGCTCTCTGAGCCAGAGGCTCCCCATCTTGCTGCAGAGGGACATCTCCTAGGGACATCCCTCTTTTTCTTTTCCCTTTCTGGGGTTGACTCCCTGCACAGATGCTTTCTTTCTGGAAGGCCGCCTGCTGTAGGGGGCCACACCTTGCCTATGAACTGCCAACCTGTCAGTAGCCCCAGTAAGTAGCTTATTGTGAGACTGCTCTCTCATATGCACATCTTTTTCCTTGATCAACCCTGAAGTCCCTCAAACATTGTACAAATTCAGTCTTTAACTTTTAACTTATTTTTACCATTGCACCTATTGAAATTTACTTCTATTATTATTATCACTATTATTTATATTTCTTTCACTCACTTTACTGGGATCCCCCTTCTTTTCCAAGGTTGTATCTTTTCTTGTTCCTTGCCACTGGTGTTTTTGTTTTTGTGTGCCGTGGAGCCAATTTTGACTCATACACACTGCATGTAGAACTGCCCCATAAAGTTTTCTTGACTATAGTCTTTAGGGAAGCAGATTGCCAGGTCTTTCTCCCATGGAGCCACTGGGTGGGTTAGAACCACCAGTCTTTCTGTTGGCAACCAAATATTTAACCACTTCATCATCAGGGCTCCTTTTGCCCCCAGTGCTTTCTGGCATAAAACAAACAAACAAACAAACAAACAAAAAACATTGCGGTAGAGTCAATTCTGACAATAGGGACCTTACAGAACTGTCCCATGAGGTTTCCAAGGAGCGGCAGGTGGCTTCAAACTGCTGGCTTTTTGGTTAGCAGCCATTGTTCTTAAACACTGAACCACCAGGTCTCCTTTTGGCATACAGTAGGTAGTTACTGGATATTTAGTGAATGAATGAAAGAGGCTTCATAAAGCTAAGACTATTAAACTCTAATTTATTTGTTTATTAAATACTGTGTTAAATGGTAGTTTAACATAGGTGAGCCCTGGTGGCTAAAGCTTGGCTATTAACCAAAAAGTCGGCAGTTCAAATCCACCAGCTGCTCCTTGGAAACCCTATGGGGCAGTTGTACTCTGTGCTATAGGGTCTCTGTGAATCAGAGTCGACTCAACAGCAATTTTTTTTTGTTTTTATGTTAAATGGTAGTATAAGTAGATTACAATTTCTTGGGCAGACTGAGGGAGTTGAGGAGTATGAGATGATAGTATTACATGAAGGAACAAATACAAACTTTGACATAACTCCCTCTCTGGCCTCAAAGCAAGACATCAAACAAACAAAAAACAAAAAAAAAAGGGGGTAATGCATTTTTTTCCGCATGCCTTAGTAAATTTCACATTGAAGTAACTTTTAAAAAACACTATGAAAATAAATGTTTAAGTTCTGCTTAATTCTTCAATTATGGATAGCATTGGGAAGAATGGAAATTCCAAAACACTTAATTGTGCTCATGTGGAACCTGTATGTACACCAAGAGGAAGTCGTTCAAACAGAACAAGGGAATACTGAGTGGTTTGAAATCAGCAAAAGTGTGCATCAGAGTTGTATCCTTTCACCATAGTTATTCAACCTGTATGCTGAGCAAATAATCCTAGAAGCTGGACTATAGAAAGAAGAACACAGCATTTGAACTGGAAGAAGACTCATTAACAACCTGTGATATGAAGATGATGCAACTTTGCTCGCTGAAAATGAACAGGACTTGAAGAAGCAGTTACTGATGAATAGCAGACTAAAGCCTTCAGTATGGATTACACGTTAACATCAAAAAAAAAAAAATTCTTATAATTGGACCAATAAGCAACATCATGATAAATGGAGAAAATATTGAAGTTGTCAAGGATTTCATTTTACTTGTATCCAGAATCAACACCCATGGAAGCAGCAGTCAATAAATCAAACGACACATTGCATTGGGTAAATCTGCTACAGAAGAACTCTTTAAAGTGTTAGAAAGCAAAGATGTCACCTGAAGGACTACGGTGTGCCTGACTCAAGCCATGGTATTCTCAATCATCTCAAATGCATGCAAAAGCTGCACACTGAATAAGGAAGACTGAAGAAGAATTCATGCCTTTGAATTATGATGTTGGTAGAGAATATTGACTATACCATGGACTGCCAGAAGAAGGAACAAATCTGTCTTGGAAAAAGTATAGCCAGAATAATCCTTAGAAGGGAGGATGATTAGACTTCATCTTAAACAATTTGGACATATTATCAGGAGGGACCAGTACCTGGAGAAGGTCATCATGCTTGATAAAGTAGAGAGTCAATGAAAAAGAAGAAGACCCTCAATGAAATGGATTGACATGGTGACTGCAACAGTTTGACTCAAACATAGCAAGGATTGTAAGGATGGTGTAGGACCCAGCAGTGTTTCTTTCTGCTGTACATAGGGTCACCATGAATACAAACTGACTTGATGGCACCTAACAACAATGTAATTCTTCAATTGCTAAATCACCTAAATTCTACCCTAATAAGACTGGAACTGGTTCCAGCTCTTGTTCTAGAGAATTATAAATAATCCAGGAGAGTGCCAATGTCTCAGAAATGAAAATACTTTCTCTCTTTAAAAGACACCATGTTGCTATATAATTCCATGACTTCATCAAAACACAATTATATTAGAACCTTTCATTTTCTTTTTCTAGCAAACATTTAAAAGTAATAGTTATTCTGTTTTTTACACTACTTCCTTTAATTTAGCTCTATATTGAAGTCTTTTGCTTTCTTAACATGTTATATTTTCCAGGTGTTAGTGACATCACATTTCAAATATTCATTTTCATCTTACTTTGGCCTCTGTCTCATAATTGTCATGTACTGTATAAATGTTGCTGTTATTACGGCACTGCCTCTGACCTTGTTTTTCCCAGTCTCTAACTTAATGATTATCGAGTCTATATGCAAAGCCCAGATTTCTCTCCTAATCTTTAACTTATAAATTAAGATTTCCAGAAGAGAACATTAATCTCTCTCCTTTTCAAACCTGTCCCTCACTTATGCTCCTAAGTTGATGACTTGAAATGCCATCCATGCAGATTACCAGAGAAATAGTTCATAAGTCTCCCTCTTCCCCTCCTTGTTCCCCACATATAAATTATCTCCAAGTTGAATCAATTCTATTCCTAATTTCTCTTAAATCCTTGAATCATGTTCATTCATTTTTGTCCCAAGTGGGACTGCACTCAGCCAGGCTGGACCTTTCCTGCCTGAACTATTCACTGCTTTTTCTGCTTCAAAGTCTTGTCTCCTCAAAGTCAATTTCTGAACCAATGTCAGGATAATTTTTCTAAAACCCAAATCTGATCACACGTCTTCACTGCTGAAAACCTCAAGAACTGATCTCTTGTAGATCCTTAAATGATCAATTCTTGCTCGGGTAACCTTTCCTTGTCCAGTGCTGCTCTTCTTAAATATGTTTTCTCTTTGGCTTTATTTCTTGCTTCAGTATGCAAGTCAGTTGTTGTCATGGATTGAATTGTGTCCCCCAAACATATGTCAACTTTGTTAGGCCATGATTCCCAGTATCGTGTGGTGTCCTCCATTTTGTGATTGATATAATTTTCCTATATGTTGTAAATCTTAATCTCTGCCTGTGGTTAATGAGGCAAGATTGGGTTATGCTGCAGAGGATTAGGGTGGGATGTAACACCCTTGCTCAAGTCACATCCTTGATCCAATGCAAAAAGAGTTTCTCTGGGGTGTGGCCTGCACCACCTTTTATCTTACAAGAGATAAAAGGAAAAGGAAGCAAGCAGAGAGTGGGGGACCTCATACCATCAAGAAAGCAGTGCCAGAAGCAGAGCACGTCATTTGGACCTGGGGTTTCTGTGCAGAGAAGCTCCTAGTCCAGAGCTGCCCGAGAGAGAAAGCCTTCCCCTGGAGATGATGCCCTGAATTTGGACTTCTAGCCTACTTGACTGTGAAGAAATAAATTTCTCTTTGTTTAAAGCCATCCACTTGTGGTATTTCTATTATAGCAACACTGGATGACTAAGACAATCTCTAAGTACTCAAGGAATCCTTCCAAGGCTGTCCCATACAATTGGACATGTCTGTCCAATATTAATACGTTATAATCTCCCCTGTTGGACTATGGGTATTCTACTCTCAGGGTAGAATAGGTGCTCTCTCATCATCAGTGCTTGACATACTTCTTTGCATATACCCATTGCCATTGAGTTGATTCCAACACATAGGGACTCTATAGGACAGAGCAGAACTGCCCCATAGGGTTTCCAAGGCTGTAAACTTTATGGAAGCAGACTGCCACATCTTTCTTTCACAAAGCAGCTGGTAGGTTAGAACCACTGATCTTTTGAGCCGAGCACTTAAACATTGTATCACCAGAGCTCCTTCTCTTTGCATACCCCATTGCTGTCAAGTCGACTGCAACTCATGGCAACCCTGTAAGACAGAGTAGAACTGTCCCATAGGGTTTCCAAGGAGTGGCTGGTGGATTTGAACTGCTGACCTTTTGGTTAGCAGTTGAGTTCTTAACCAGTGCATCACCAGGGCTCCAAGTAGGTATCAGATAAGTGTCTTGAATAAATAAATGCTCAGACATACTCAAGAACAATTATTTAACTTAAAATATTTCATTCAACAAAGCATGAGCATTATGTACCAGGCTCTCATCTAGGTTTGGTAAAACAATAATGGACAAAATAGCCAGTAATCCCTGCCCTATGGTACTTATGTAAGACTTAACTTCAAAAGTTGATATACAAAAATATTTATTTTACCCATGATTAATCTAATTATAGGTTCTAAGACCCACCAGATATTTTAGAAATAGAAATTGATATTGGGGATTCCATTAAGAATTAATTATATATTCATTTAAGGATCATACTTTCTGGTTATTTTCTATGATTATTTAAAATAAAATGCAGGTTAGAAAGTTACTCCTTTAGAGTAGTATCACCCTACTTAAGTTAGGACTTGCTCTACTGGTGCTAGATCTTGAGTTCAGCTTAGGAGTTATCTGAATTAAAATCTAATTTATATTTGGAAATTCTTATTCACATGATATAAGTCTCTATGGATTGTAAACATATAAAATGCAGGGTTTTGGTTCTCCATGGATTTTCTGTTTTGCAAGCTGTTGTAATGTAATTATTAATAAGGACTGTGAAGTTCTTCATGCATGGCTGTAATTTGCCTGTAGGGCAGTAAATTATACACTTAGATTTATTAGGCCAGAAATCAAAATGGATTGACTTCCCTAGTTCACAAGTCACCAATATTTCTTCAGACATTTCATCCTCTCTCCTCCTTACATTCGTCTCACCACTGTTTACTTTTCCAACTGTGGTTCCTCAGCATCTATAGCATGGTCATTACTGTGCTAATTGTTCTATCTCGTGAAGAGACCAGAAGAGCTTGTCCACATTTTCATAGAGTTTACATCAAACACAACATTGAGAAAATTCAGAAGATACTGAGGTTATCCACATTAAGTGGATAACTGTACATTGATGTAAGTGCTATGAGAATATGAACAGAATTCTTATCGGTTATGAGGTGTTGGGGGAGTGCTTTAGGGACGGTTTCATTAAGGAAGTTGTAGGAGCTAATATATGGAAACCTTATTGAAGGGTGAAAACATTTTCATCATGAGAGAGGAAGAGGACATAACATTTATTACAGATTGACAAAATATGTGAAGGAACAAAATCTTGTGGCACAAGATAAAACATGCATGCCTGTGCCCAGTACAGCTAGGGTTATACGCATGACCAGACTGCCTAATACTTGAAGCCTGCTATGAAGGTGTTTGACCTTTATAATTAATCAAGTGATAAACTACCAGAAGTGGAAGACTCTTCGAGGTCTGCTTTCACAAAATAGGATTTGATTAAAAGAAATAGGAATCACAAAGTGAGAGCTAGATTTGTGTGGATGATAATGACTTTCTTTTAGGGCATATTAAATTCTATAGATTTTCATAAACCTTTGGCAAAAGGTGGAGTAACCAATTAGGGATATATATCTGTGACACAGAAAATTGGACAAGAGATAAAATTTTTGTGTTATGAGATTAAAATTGTACATGTATTTTTGAAGAAGCTGGTATGATCTTAAGTATATCCCACCTGAATTTAGAAGCCATCTCAGGAATAGATTTGACTCATTGAACGCTAATGACCAAAGACCAGGTTAGTTGTGGAATGATATCAAGGACATCATGAATGAAGAAAGCAAGGGGTCATTAAAAGATAGGAAAGAAATAAAAGACCAGAATGGATGTCAGAAGAGACTCTGTAACTTGCTGTTGAATTTCTAGTAGGTAAAGTGACCTGAAGAAATGATGAAGTAAAAGAGCTGAGCAGATTTCAAAGGGTGGCTCAAGAAAACAAAGTAAAGTATTATAATGACATATGCAAAGACTTGGATTAGAAAACCAAAAGGGAAGAACACATCTGGCATTTCTCAAGCTGAAAGAACTGAAGAAAAAATTCAAGCTTCAAATTGCAACAGTGAAGGATTCTAAGGGTAAAATATTGAAAGACACAAGAAGCATCAAAGGAAGGTGGAAGGAATACACAGAGTCATTGTGCCAAAAAGAATTGGTCAACATTCATTCATTTCAGGAGGTAGCGCTGGAAGTGCTCACTCATCTATGCCAAGAAATTTGGAAGACCGCTATCTGGCCAATAGACTGGAAGAGATCTATGTTTATGCCTATTCCAAAGAAAAGTGATCAAACCAAATGTGGAAATTACCGAACAATATCATTAACATCATATACAAGTAAAATTTTGCTGAAAATCCTTCAAAAGCTGTTGTAGCAGTACATCTACAGGGAGCCACCAGGAATTCAAGTCGGATTCAGACTAGGACGCACAGCCAGGGATATCATTGCTGATGTGAGATGGATCTTGGCTGAAAGTGGAGAATTCCAGAAAGATGTTTACCTGTGTTTTATTCACTATGCAAAGGCATTCACCTATGTGGATCATAACAAATCATAAATAACAATTCCAGAACACTTAATCGTGTTCAAGAGGAATCTGTACATAGATCAAGAGGCAGTCATTCAAAAGAAACAAGGGGATACTGTGTGGTTTAAAGTCAGGAAAGGTGTGTGTCAGGGTTGTATCCTTTCACCATATTTATTCAATCAGTATGCTCAGCAAACAATCCGTTAAGCTGGACTATATGAAGAAGGTCAGGACATCAGGAATGGAGGAAAACTCATTAACAACCTGCGTTATGCAGATGACACAAGCTTGCTTGCTGAAAGTGAAGAGGACTTGAAGCACTTACTGATGAAGATCAAAGACTACAGCCTTCAGTACAGATTACACCTCCACATAAAGAAAACAAAAATCCTCACAAATTGACCTATAAGCAACATCACGATATAAGGAGAAAAGTTTGAAATTGTCAAGGATTTCATTTTACTTGGATCCACAGTCAACTCCCACAGAAGCAGCAGTCAAGAAATCAAACGATGCATTGCATTTGCCAAATCTGCTGCAAAAGATCTCTTTAAAGTATTGAAGAGCAAAGATGTCACTCTAAGGACTAAGGTGTGCCTGACCCAAGCCATGGTGTTTTCAATAGCATCATGTGCATGTGAAAGCTGGGAGGTGAATAAAGAAGACTGAAGAAGAATTGATGCCTTTGAATTATGGTGTTGGCAAAGAATATTGAATATACCATGGACTGTCAAAAAACAAACAAATCTATCTTGGACGATGTACAGCCAGAATGCTCCTTAGAAGTGAGGATGGTAAGACTTCGTCTCATGTACATTGGACGTGTTATCAGGAGTGATCAGTCCCTGGAGAAGGACATCATGCTTGATAAAGTAGAGGGTCAGCGAAAAAGAGGAAGGCCCTCGATGAGATGGATTGACCTAGTGGCTGCAACAATGGGCTCAAGCATAATAACAATCATGAGGATGGTGCAAGGCTAGGACAGTGTTTCATTCTGATGTACATCGGGTCACTGTGAGTAGATACCGACTCAATGGCACCTAACAACAGTTGAGATTAGGCCTCAGTCATATTATCTAACCAAAAATCAAGGCTTTGTGTAGAGATGCTAACCAAAATCTTGTCCTTCATGTTAATCAGTAGAGCTAAGAAACCAATAACTTGAGGAAATGACAGAAGAAATCATTCAATCTTTTTAAAAAGATTAAGAAAAAAAAGTATTAGCATGATACTTCACTGTTCAAAAATGCCATCTGTGCTGCAAAATCTACAATACAAAGTCATAACCCTTTAGATTGTCAGTGAAAGCCCTAGTGCTAACCAACTTCTGATAATATTAATCACTGCATAATGCTTTTTCTCAAGTACTTGACACAATTCGCATTACCTTCTTTGTCCTTTTCACACCAAATATCTGACCTTTTTATTATTCTCCACCAATAAAAAAGCTGAATTTCAAGGCACTGGCTCCAGTGTTATCTCTGTCCATTTGTTTTTTTTTAGTTAGCTGTCCATCTACCTACCCACTCCCACCCTACAGAGATCAGTCATCTCCAAATTTCCAAAAATGTTGTTGATTTAACTTATATCTCTTTTATCTACAGTTTTAAACTTATTTTGCTTTGTATGAATTTACAGTAATAGGAATTTATGAGCAGATATTCAGAAACATTTGTAAAACCGATAAATATTATTCAACCCACACCCTTTATTTTATATTCTATGACTATATATAAACAAATTAAGAGACTAAATAGGATGAGAGGGAGCAAAAAGAAAATTAGAATAAAGCATACATCCTAGCACAGCATGTCTATGATACATAGCACAATCTATGAACAACCACAATGAACCTACTATGAGTGTGGAAGTGACTTTTGTGATATTTTAAGAAAACACAATTATCCCTACTTCAGTAGATTTGGTGACAATGGAATTAATAATACTTTATTTAATGGTTCTGAAAGGATGTAGCTGATGAGTAAAGTGACTATCTGGAATCACATGGTTGGTTCTATGAGAGATACTTTTTATGTCTATGTAATTGTTGGTTCTCCTAGAGGGAACACCTTCACAGATGAACAAAGGAATATCCTCATTTGGCCCGTATCGTTGCAGAAACGTTTGGCACATGCCCCACAGTCTTTTTAGAGTAATAGGAATTTTTCAATCCAAATCCACAGAACCTAGCAACGAATAACTCTTAACAGTACACCGGGACGATGCCATGAATATTACCGTATATGATGTAAACTACTTTGACAGTTTCAGAATGAAATTCTAATGGATTTTGAATGTCATGAACTCTTAAAACGATCTTTTATTATGATGAATCTGCATGAGACAACCATTATCTTCTAGCAAAATTTTAATTAAACCTGGGCAGAGGTATGACTGATAGGAGCAGCTATACAAGGTGCTGGCACTCACTTTCCTTAAAACCCAGGAAGCCAAAGCTCTTTGCATGCATGTAGCAGAGAAGATATATTTTTCAAGCTTTAGTTTTTTTTAATTTTCCCTGCTGTGACTTCCAAAAAAGTAATCACACTGAAAAGTTTCACTGTGAAAATGTAATCCCTAAATAATGACTAATGGTGCTATATTTTAAATAATCCAATAACATCACAAAAGGCATTTGTCTTGTGTGAACTGGGAGAGCAGCAAAAGATCCTGTTATGTTTTATATATGAGCCACAGAGATGATGTAGAATGAAATAAGCCTTTTTTCAGGATTCTTAAGGTTTTTTTAAAGTTAAATGGTTATATTGTCCTCTTTCCAATCAATCCTCCACTTTGCTGATACTAGTAATCACCCATCTTTATGGCCATAAAAGCAGTTAAACTATTAAAATGATTCTTATAGAAATTTCTGGTTTCTTGAATTTTCCCCCAGCTTTTATCTTAAGATTGCCCTGGATCATCCAAAGATGCAGCACCCAAGAGTTTATGTAGCAAAATTCTTAGCCAGGTGCCCCCAGGGATTTCCTGCTTCTATACCTGGGGTCTGCACTCATTCTGCTTGCGCAGTGCTCTTCTTATCCCAGGTAGTAACATTTTGAATATCACTGTTGCTCCTCCAAACAGCTGCTAGAATTACATTTCCAAACAGCAGGTGTGATCTAATCTTGGTATTGATATTCCATGATATTTTATTGCATACAGTATCTAGGATGGCAATCAAATTTATATCAGATAATATCTGAGAAAATGCCTACCACAAAATGGGTTCTTGTCACCATAGCCAAATTAAAATGCTTTTTTTTTTTAAGAACTTGAAGAGGAAAAAACGACTGTCTTCTTGTGTCAAACTGCAAATCTAAGACAAAATAGATTAGAGGATAAAAATGACTAAACACTTTGAAGAACTAAATGACTCAGTACTTTAAGAATTGAGGGCATTAAAAATTGAATCTATCAACCTATCTAAGCCAAGAGTATATCCATCAGAAAGGTGGGAGATTGGTAATTCTATAAAAAGTGAAGATTCAGAGAAATGTGTTGACAGTGGCCATGTCCAGGGGAAATGGATTTTTAGCTATCAACATCAAATATTCAGAAAAAAAAAATCCTTTTATCTGGATTCTTAAAACTGGATGTCTTAAACATTCAAACCATCTCATTACCATTGTCCTCATTCCATCTTCATAATATATCCATCTAGTACACATTTGGCTTACCATGGAAGGAAAGAATTCATTTGACAGCTATTTCTCACTGAAAATTAAAAAGTTGTCATTGAACTTGCCCTGTAGCATGACTACAGGGAGAGAATGGGCTGATCTTGACAATGTGAGTATTCTGACTCTTTGACAGGTAGATTTCTCACTGTAAATTAACAAATCAGCATAGTGGTTCAGACAACTCTTCCGTGATCCACACTTAAACTGCTGACAAAAGAAAGTATCTGTGCTTCCAAGTCTGAAGTTCAAACTTTACGAAAGAGTATTGAGTGCTTCCATGAGATCACTTGATCGTCTTATATGGAAAGTGCATACCCAGCTCTACTGAGCCAGCATTTAAAGCTTTTCTCCTGTATTATTACATGTGATATTATAAATGTTACCATCTCTTTTGCCTCTGACCTTATAAAGATTACAACACAGGGTACTGGGTAGAACACTCACAAGATTCTTGTCTCAATTCTTGTTGTTGTTGTTAGCTGCTATTGAGTTGTCTCTGATTCATGGTGACCCACTATACAGAAGAAAAAATGTGCCATCTTCATGCTTATTATTGCTACCACTGTGTATTTTGAGTTCCTTCCAAACTAGAGGCACATCTTCTAGCACTATATAGGGTAATATTCTGTTGTAATATATAGGGTTTTCATTGACTAATTTTCTGAAGTAGAATGCCAGGCCTATCTTCCTACTCTTAGTCTGGAAACTCCACTAAAACCTGTCCACCATGAGGGGCCCTGTTGGTATTTGGAATACTGGTGACACAGCTTCCAGAATCACAGCAACACACAAGCCACCACAGTACGACAAAATTACAGACAGGTGATGGCTTGTTTCAGTAGTGGTGATAATTATCCCTAAACTTAAGGCTTCACTGACTCCCTCTAAAATATTTTTTAAAAAAGAAAGACCCAAAGGATCAGCCATTTTCAACTACTTTAACTGTGTCCCAGTGGGAAAAAAAAAAAAGCTTAAGAATATTTATAGAAATACAAAACTTTACAGCACCAAAAAGGTAAAGGTAAAATTCACAATGCTTGTCATCTAAACATTACCAGACATCCAAAGAAGGAGGAACCTACGCACATAAAAAGGAGAAAAGTCAATCAATCAAAATTGACTCGGAACTGACACAAATATGAGATTCATTACAAAGGGACACTGAAATAGTTGTTATAAATGTATTATATGTGTTCAAAATGTTAAGAGGAAACAGGGAAGATACTTTTAAAAGCCCTAAATGAAGGACTACAGATGAAAACTATAATTTCTGAGATTAAAAAAAAACAGTGGAAGGAGTTAATGGTAAATTTACATGGAAGAAGATAAAAATAGTTAACTTGAAGGCACAGCAATAGAAATTATCCAAGATAAAATAGAATTTAAACAAAATGAAAAGATCTTCAGTGAGACAATTTAAAATGGCCTAATATATGGGTAAATGAAATTTCTGGAGAGAGGCCAAGAGATCACAAAACTTATTTGAAGAAATCATGGGGAAAAATTATCCAAATTTGATGAGAAATAAACTCACCGGTTTAAGAAACAAAATCCAAGCACAAGAAATATGTCTGCTACTACACTAAGGTGCAGCATAATAACAATGCTGAAGATAATAAGAGAGAGAAAATCTTAAAAATAGCTAGGACAGGGGAAAGAGAAGCTATTACATACAGAACAATGTAAGACTGAGAGAAGATATCTTGTGGGTAACAATGCAAGTGAGAATACAGTGGATAAGCATCTTAAAAGTACTGAAAAAAGTACTTAAAAAGTGAAGTACTGAACTAACACAAAAACAAACTGTAATCCTAGAATGCTATACATCAAAAATAAACATAAAGGCTTTTTCAGATATATAAAGCTAAAACGTTAAAGCAATTCTTGCAGGCAAAAAAGAAGATTTACACTAGGTAAAAATAGAGCACTACGTGAAGAACTGAAGCTCATGAACAATGGTTTTTACATTGGGAAATAAATAATTTTTTTTCCTTAAAATTTAAATCACTTTAAAAGGTAATTCACTAAGTGAAGAAAATGATAACAATATGGGGTTTGTAACATGTAAGTACAGAGCCCTGGTGGTGAAGTAGTTAAGAGCTCAGGCTACTAACCAAAAGGTCGGCGGTTCGAATTCACCAGCCACTCCTTGGAAACCCTATGAGGCAGTTTTGCTCTGTCCTATAGGGTTACTGTGAGTTGCAATCGACTTGAGGGCATATAACAACAACAACAACAAGGTGTAAATAAGTAAAATATATGGAATTAATATAAAGTATAGAAGACTAGAAATAGAAGTACAGAGTTCTAAGGTTTTTATAGTGTATATAAAGTGATATATATCACTTGGAGTAAGAGGATAATTAAAAAAAAAATAGAGATAATTAGCCAACAACAGAAATAAAATGAATCATAAAATATACTCAGTTGATCTAAAATAAGAGAGAGAGATGAGAACAAAATACAGATAGGAGAAATAGAAAATTAATAACAAGTTAATGAACACAACTGAACATTTCATTTTAATCAAATTAAATGTTAATGGTTGAAAATTCCCAATTGAAAGACAGATTAAAAAAAGTAAGTCCCAAATATGTTCTGCTTGGAAGATACATGTGCTAAATGTAAAGACAAAAATGTGTTAAAAGTAAAAAGTGGAAACATATGTAACATATTAACACTGATCAAAATGAAGCAGCAGTGACTATGTTACAGGCATACCTCAGAGATATTGCAAGTTCAGTTCCAGATCATCTCAATAAAGTGAATATCACAATACAGCAATTCACATGATTTTTTTGGTTTTCTACTGCATATAAAAGTAATGTTTACTCTATACAGTAGTCTATTAAGTATGCAATAGCATTATGTCTAAAAAAACTTACATACTTTAATTAAAAAATACCTTATTGCTAAGAAATGCTAACCATCATCTGAGCCTTAGGCGAGTCATAATCTTTTTGCTGATAGAGAGTCTTGCCTCAATGTTGATGACTACTGACCAATCAGGGTGGTGCTTGCTGAAGCTTGGGGTGGTTATAGAAATTTCTTAAAATAAGACGACAGTGAAGTTTACCACATTAGTTGACTGTTTCTTTCATGAAAGATTTCTCTGTAGCATGCGATGCTGTTTGATAGCATTTTACCCACAGTAGAACTTCTTTCAAAATTGGAGTCAATCCTCTCAAATCCTGCTGCTGCTTTATCAACTAAGTTTATGTAACATTCTAAATCCTTTGTTGTCATTTCAACAATGTTCACAGAATCTTCACCAGGAGTAGATACCATCTCAAGAAACCATTTTCTTTGCTCATCCATAAGAAGCAATTCCTCATCCATTAAATTTTTATCATGAGATTACAGCAATTCAGTCACACCTTCAGGCTCCACTTCTAATTCTAGTTCTCTTTCTATTTCCGCCATATCTGAAGTTTCTTCTTCCACTGAAGCCTTGAACCCTCAAAGTCATCCATAAGGGTTGGAATCAACTTCTTCCAAACTCCTGTTAACCTTGATATTTTGACCTCCTCCCGTGAATCATGAATGTTCTTAATGGTGAATGCTTTCCAGAAGGTTTTCAATTTACTTTACCCAGATCCATCAGAGGAATCAGTATATATGGAAGCTATAGCTTTACAAAATGCATTTCTCAAATAATAAGGCTTGAAATTTGAAATTACTCCTTGATCTGTGGGCTGTAGAATGGATGCTGTGTTAGCAGGCATGAAAACAACATTAATCTCCTTGTAGATCTCCATCAGAGCTCTTGGGTACTGTCTTGCACTTCTTCCAAGACAGATTTGTTTCTTCTTCTGGCAGTCCATGGTATATTCAATATTCTTCACCAACACCATAACTGAAAGTCATCAATTCTTCTTTTTCAGCCCTTCTTATTCTTTGGTCACCTTTCACATGTGTATGAGGCAATTGAAAACACCATGGCTTGGGTCTAGTGCACTGTGGTCCCTAAAGTGAGATCTCTCCTTTTTAATACTTGAAAGAGTTCTTTTACAGCAGATTTACCTAATGAAATGCATTGTTTAATTTCTTGACTGCTTCCACAAGTATTGATTGTGGATCCAAGTAAAATGAAATCCATGACAAAATCAATGTTTTCTCTGTTTATCATGATATCGCTTATAGGACAGAGTAGAACTGTCCTATAGGTTTCCAAGGAGCTGCTGGTGGATTCAAACTGCTGACCTTTTGGTTAGCAGACAAGCTCTTAACTACTACACCACCAGTGCTCTTGTTCGTTTGTTCGTTTTTATGGTTTTTATGTTGAGGTGTAATCCATACTGATGGCTGTAGTCTTTGATCTTCATGAGTAACTGCTTTAAGTCCTCTTCACTTACAGCAAGCAAGGTTGTGTTTTCTGCATAATGCAGGTTATGGACTAGCACTTTTAGTTTCCTTCAAGAACTTTTCCTTTGCATCCACACCTTTGTTAACTGTTTAGCACAAGAGACCTAGCTTTCAGCCTATCTCGGCTTTCTACATGCTTTCCTAACTGAGCTTAATCACTTCTAGTTTTCATTTAAAGTAAGAGACATATGACTCCTCCTTTCACTTAAACACTTCGGAGGCCACTATAGAGCTATTAATTATTCTAATTTCAATATTATTGTGTCTTAGGCAATAGGGCAGCGTGAGGAGAGAGAGACAGGGGAACATCTGGTCAGTGGAACAGTCAGAACATGCACAACATTTATGGATTAAGTTCACAATCTTATATAGGCACTGTTAGTGGTGACCCAAAACAATTACAATAGTAACATCAAAGATCACTGATCACAGTTCACCACAACAGATATAATAATAATGAAAAAGTTTGAAATATTTTGAGAATTACCAAAATGTGACACAGAGACACAAAGTGAACACGTTATTGGAAAAATGGCACCCATAGACTTGCTTGAGGCAGGGTTGCCATAGACCTTCAATTTGTAAAAAAAAGTCATATCAGAGAAGCACAATAATGTGAAGCACAATAAAATGAAGTACGCCTGTAACTCATCCAGAGAAGGACATAACAGAAAGCAGTGAAAAATATTTAAACAAGTAAAGGTAAAAAAAATTTTCAAGTTTGTGAAAACATTACACAGCTAAGACTCTCAGTAATCCTCAAGTAGTGTAAATACAAAATTATCTACACCTAGAAACTCCATGGTCAAACTGTTGAAAGACAAACAACCAAGAGACTATCTAGAACAAACTAGGTAGGGAAAAAAAATCACCAACATTGAAGCAAAGATGTAATAAGGAATGACTTTTCATATAAAACGTTGAAGGCAAGAATGCAGCAGAATGTCATATTCAAAGTGCCAAAAGTGAAAGAAAAAAAAAAGTTGTCAACCAGGAGTTCTATATTTGGCAAAGCTTCCTTTAAAAATTTAGGCTAAATTATTCTACAAAAGGAGACGTAGAATGCTTGAGCATCATTTCCATAGACAAAGAAAAAGGTAAAAAAAAAAAATTAAAAGTTTTGGACAAACAAAACTTTTTTTTTTTTTTTTTAACTCATGAGAAAACTGAGGTCACAGGGCAAAAATTAACAGAAATTCTGGAGAGAGATAGAATTTTGCAGGGAGGAACAGGCTCCAGATCCATAGTTTTGCTTACCTGGGACAGAAGGTACCAGATGTTGTATAGGCCAGTGAAAATAGTCAGTTAAAAATTTTTTAAATTGTTAGTGTGGGCTAGCATGGAGTGTGAATTCCTTAGAGTGTGGCTGTGTTGTTGACTTGGAAGGGAAGCAGCACATACAGTAGAATCTCTGCTCAGACTCATCTTTCCTACCTCCTTAAAAGAATAAATGCCTAAGTCTGCAGGGGAAGAGCAATAAAACTGCAGCCTGAGGACACTGGTAGAAGCCTGCAGAAATTATACACCATGCAGCAGTTAGAAGGAAGAGACTACTTACAAACACCACAAGAATAGATCTTGAAAATAGAATGCTTAAACATACATAAAAGACGAAGTGTGCTCATTAGCACAACCTGATTTGCCTTCATTGACAATACATTCACAAAAAACAGCAAGGCTTATATAAACAAAAGAATACACATCAACCACAGAGGAATGGATGTCTATGGATGTGAGGAAGAGAAGGAGGGAGACTGGAGACAGATGGTCCTAGTATGTGTGTTGGTGGTTAGAAGGGAGACTCATAGGGGAAAACTTCTGCTCATCTCCCAACTCCTTTATATGTAAACACGGGGAAATAAAGTTTTTATTACTTCCTGCCACAAGGAATAAATTTATTCAGCTACTGCCCAAGGTAGCAGGACAGAGAAGAAATAGCGAAGCAACCAGTGTCTGTGCCAGGTCACCTAGTGACTTAAGAACTGAATTGCTTATATTTCCATCAATTGAGTCATGAGTCATCAATGATGGCCTGATGTTGAAGTGGGAATACTGGTGAGTGGGTTTGAGGTAATGATCTAGTGAACAACAGGGAAAGTTGTGTCTAGAGAAGGGGGAAAAATCTCTTTTTCTCTTGCTCTTTCTCTCTCTCTCTCTCACTCACACACACACGCACAGAAAGATCCTAATCCAGATGAAATGGAAAACTAAAATTTTTGAATATTAAGAAAACTACTTTGTGAAAATATCAGCAAGTTCAAAAAAGAATACGTTTTACTCTAAAGGAACTTCAAAAAATTCACTTTAAAAGAAATATGTTAAAATGCTCAACTTTGTCTACCTCCTTTCTCTTCTGTTGAGTGGCTAAGCAGTACATACTTAGTCCAGTCATGCAGATCTCTGTGAGGACCCTGTCAGGCAATGGAGCTCAGTAACACTCTACATAATGTCAAAGCAGTGATCCAAGATAAGGAAGGCATCCCTACTGACCAGAAGCATCTGATTTTTGCCAGTTAACAACTGGAGGTTGCCAGCACTATCTCAATCTAAAACTTCCAGAAAAAGTTCACCCTGTATTTGGTGCTGCATCATAGGGGCCTTATCAGGAAGCTCTGCCTCCAGCCATCTTGGGCAGAAATACAACTGGGATAGCATGACCTGCACCAAATGTCACACACCCCTGCACTCATCCCCTCCCAAATGCTGCAAAAGGTTTTGCATTTAGACCAACATTCTGTACCCAAAAGACATCAAATAAGGGCACTCTTCTGTTCTGCTTCATTTGCCCAGCCAAAAATGGCCTCATTCCCAATGGGATTTGCCTCAAATCGAGCATAAAGGATTACAATTCTCACAATGGGAAACTATAAATAGAAGGATTAGGGAAGTTGGAATGAAGGATTTCCATGCACCTATCTACTATTGGAAAACCCTGGTGGCATAGTGATTAAGAGCTACAGCTGCTAACCAAAAGATCAGCAGTTCAAATCCACCATGTGCTCATTGGAAACTCTATGGGGCAGTTCTACTCTGTCCTATAGGGTCACTATGAGTTGGAATCAACTCTAAGGCAAAGGGTTTGATATTTTTGGTTTATCTACTATTGAGATCACAGGTGCCCTCAAAATTTGCATTGAAATGTAAAGAAATACTGCTTGATTCTGTTCCCCCAAATGAACACCCTATTCTCCAAAAAGCAAAATAATTGACTGATGAGGAAAACATTTAAAAGCCATTGTCACAATCTCTGAGTGCAATAGATGCGCAGTATAATTATATTGAAGGGTGGTCATGTTTTAATTACTTTAGAATACAGTCTTTCAAATTTACATTAAGCAAATAACCAAACCAAAAAACCATACCCTTCGGCTGTTAACCAAAAGGTTGTCAGTTCGAATCTACCAGGTGCTCCTTGGAAACCCTATGGGGCAGTTCTACTCTGTCCCATAGGGTCACTATGAGTCAGAATCAACTCGACAGCAATGGGTTTGAGTTATATGTCAGTATGGAGCCCAGGTGACACAAGTGGTTTGTGATTGGCTGCTAACCTAGAGATTGGCAGTTCAAATCCATCCAGCAGCTCCATGGAAGAAAATTCTGGTGCTATGTTTCCATAAAGATTAAAACCAAGAAAACCCTATGGAGCAATTCTATCCTATAACATGTGTCAGGACGTTAGCTTAAGTGTATACATTTTTACTGTTAACTCGTGCACTGTAGATCTTCTAAAATACCTGACTATGCTCTCAGAATCAATGAGTGCTATATCGGCTCACTAAACTGACCTGTGGAAATACAGAATAATTCTAACACTAGATGTCTTAGTCAGGGTTCTCTATAGAAACAGAACCAGAGAGACAGAGAGGGAGAAATAAATTTATGTCAAGGAATCTGTTCATGCAATTATGTGGAGCTGGCAAGTCCAAAATCCATAAGCCAGAAGACAGGATGGAGACTTCAGTAGACTTCTATCCCAAAATTTGTAGGTCAGGTGACTAGAAGAGTGAGAATAAGGAAGTTCTGGATAACTGTTTATTTATAGTCTGGAGGCAGAATACACCCTAGGAAAACTCCATTTTTGCTCTTAATGCCATCAAATGATTGGTTGAGGCCCTCCTACATTATGGAAGGTAATCTGTTTTACTCATGGTCAACTGATTTAATCACATGTAACTACTCCAATTTGGCACAATATCCTAGCCTAGCTGACACATAAAATTAACCATTAGGTCAGGTGATACTTTTTTTTTTTTTTTTGGTCAATTTAATTAAACCGCCTATACCACCTATACTTATCATTAAAGAGGCCTAATGGTGCAACAGTTAAGTATTTTGATGTTAAGTGAAAGCTTGGTGGTTCAAACTCACCCAGCTGCTCTATAAGATAAAGACCTAGTGATCTGCTCCAATAAAGATTACAGTCTAGAAAACCTTATGGGGCAATTCTACTCTACCCCATGGGGTGGCTATGAGTAAAAAATTAACTTGATGGCACCCGACAACAACAACAATATACTTACTATCAGTGCTCTTGAAAGGGCTATGGCCTACAAGTTTATGAAAATCCTAATGAATAGTGCTACTTCATTGGTTTAATAGAATGGTGTTTTCGTGCGAATTGGAGTATCATCCTGGGACCCGACAAGAGTAATGTGCTAGTTTAGTTTCTAAATCATGTTAATCTGGAACTATCTGACATGGAAATCTTTTATTTGGCACTGTAGGGTATATTAATTCATAAAGGAGAGCCCATAGATTTATATATTACATGAACTTACCAACAATATAAGCACACATTTTTTACAAAATTAAACTTGTGAATGACAGACTCTGACTGAAGAGCAGAAAAGCACCCATTCCTGTAAACTACCCCTTTATAATTAGAATTAGAATCAGTGTTCATGTTTTACTGCATTATATGGCTGCTAAGCCAGAAGTTTTCATTTTATCTTTCATAATTAAAAAAAGAAGGATTTCTATAACTTAAAGAGTGTTGCAACCATCTGTTCTCAACTGAGAGGAAAAATTGAGGGGTAAAATTTTCCAACTGAAAACAACTCTGCATGGAACAAGAACTTATAAATTTGATAGGTGACAATGTGAATATACACACATAGTGAACTATCCATTGGAATGTATAGCACAAAGGAACTTTAGCAAATCCTAATCGCAGGGGATAATTTTTATAAGTTTTGATGAAGGGAGGAAATTTAAACATGAGGTCTTCTATAGTTTATCTTACATTATGACATAGTTTTCTTTTTTCATGCTCACCGTGTTCTGATATCTCACTCGAGCCTGCCTTGCCACGCACTGAATGAGAAAGGAAAAGTTGTTATTTGAATAATACTGTCAAGAACTGTTTATCTATTGCTGTGTAACAGACCACTTCACAACTTGCTGGTATAAAATAGGAATGATTTACCATTTCTTGCAATCTGATGGAGTTGATAGTTCTTTTTTCAACATGGCACTGCTGAAGTTACACCTGCAGCTGACTTTAGGGAGATGCTTGGGAGAAGTTGACGGTCTTAGCATTCTTTAGAGAACAACAAACAGTGATATATATTATATATATATGCATATATATATCACTGTAACTCTTATATATATATATATAGAGAGAGAGAGAGAGAGAGATTGAGATTTACTTCAAGGAATTGACTCACATGATTGTGAAGGCTGGCAAGTCCTACATCTATAAGTCAGGCAGAAGGCTGAAGACTTCTGCAGCTTTGTACCCCAAGATATATAGATCTGGCAATGAAAAGAGTGCAAAGTAGAAAAAGAGAGAGAGAGAGTTCTTTCTAAATATTTATTTGTAGTTTGGAGACATCACACCCTAAGGAAACTCCCTTTTCAGCTGATTGACTACATCACTTTAGATTACATTGTGGAAGAGCAGCTAGTCTAGCATTTGGCCAAACCACTGGGAAACTTAGCCTAGCCGAGTTGACACATAAAATAAACTATCACACTGAGCCTCCAAGAAGACATTTCAAAACACAAAGATTTCAGTTTGCATAGTTTCTCATTGTTCAACAGTCTACCTCAAGTTTCACTGTAGCATGTAACTGACTGCCAAGAGGGATAATTCTAAGACAAGCCTCTATTCACAAACACATATCAATCCTCTGCTTGTATCGCTCTTGTTGATGTCAAGTTGGCCAAAGTAAGTCACATGGTCAAGCTCAGAGTCAAGATGAGTCTGGATTATTCAACAGCATGAATATGGGGAAGTATGGCTTATTGGGGCCATAAAGGTAACAGTCTACCCAAAGGGAGAAGCAGTAGTTATTGTACAGTCAGCCTTCCATATCTGCAGGTTCCACATCCAGGTATTCAACCAACCACGGATTGAAAATATTCAGGGGGGGAAAACGTTCCAAAAAGCAAAACTTGAATTTGCCCCTCAGAGAACTACTCTGAGTCCACGCACATGAAATGACGTGTAGCACACCCTGCTGTAGCCTTCACCGTTTCACGGATCTTCAGTCTCTCTCCAGCACTTGTTGTCTGAGCATTGTTTGCCTCAAGTCCCCTTCATTCGTTACTTGTGTTGTGTGCTTCCTTTGTTTCTGTGAAAAAATGGCTCCTAAAATGCAATGAAGTGGTCAAAGAAATCCTTCAAAGATTAAGTGAAAAGAGGTTGAGGCAAGCAAGAGGAGGGAGTTGAAGGCTAGTAAGGGATGACTAGTTAGGACTTGAAAGCACTACAGTCTCAAGAACTTCAAGATCACAAGAGAATAGACATCAGAGGCAGCATCAGCATTTCCGGAAGAGCTCAAGAAACTCATAGAGGAGAAAGGCTACTTTATAGTGCAAGTATTTGATTGTGCTGAAACAACTATTTACATAACACTTACATTGTATTAAGTATCATAAGTAATCTAGAGATGATTTAAAGTTTACGAGAGGATGTGCATAGGTTATATGCAAATACACCATTTTATATAAGGGACTTGAGCATCTGCCAATTTTGGTATCTGCAAGGGGTCCTGGAACAAATCCCTTGTGGACACAGAGGGCCAACCGTACATACACAGCCGACAATCAGCCAACTTCTTTCTCTTAGCTCCTCTTCTTTTGGGAATGGGAACTCCCCCAGCTCTCTTTGGATTTTGAAAACAGTTCAGGTAGAAAGACCTCACTAGCAAGGGGTGAGACAATAGAAAATAGTGTGTATGTATGCTAATATCCTAAGATTTTAAGTAAAAAATAAGTGAATTATGTCCAAAATGCTTCCAACTGATATATGCCTCTTGACAATTTGAATCTTTCTCTTACAAACTTATGGAAAAAGAAGGTGGGGAGGTAATTAATTCATACTCTTGGAAAAAGATTGCTTTGCTATATGGCCAATAATCTCTGTAGTGCACAGAATAATTGTATCCTAAATATGTCCACATCCTAATCCTTGGAACCTGTGAATGTGTTACTTTACTTGGTAAAAGAGACATTACAAATGTGATCTTATTTAAAAATTAAAAAAAAAGACTTTGCCAAGAGAACTTATACTGAATTACTATGGTAGCTACATTGTAATTACAAGGGTCAAAAAGGACGTAGAGGAATCAGAGACAGGGAAGGAGATGTGAAGATGGAAGCAGAGGTTAGAGTGACAATAGCTGGACAGTGGAAGGAGTCATGTGTCAAAAAAAAAAATTCAGATGGTTTCTAAACCCAAAAACCAAATTAATTGCCATAAAATCAATCCCGACTCGTCTGGAAAAGACAAGGAAACAGATTTTCCTCTCTAGCCTCCAAAAGAAACTAGCCCTGCCAATGTCTTGGCTTTAGTCCAGTGAAACTATTTTTGGATTTCTGGCCTCCAAAACTGTAAGAACACATATATGTGTTGTTTTAAAACATTACACTTGTGGTAACTTGCTACAACAGCTGTAGGAAACTAATGCAATCCCCTTGAAGCAATGGGATCAATGATAATCAGCAGAGAGGCATAGATAGTTACTGAGGTGGAAATAGTACTGAGGAAAGAATCCAGAAAGTAATACACACATGCGCACACACACATAATGCACATGCATGCATGCACACACACACATACACACACGAAGAGATGGAAAGTACGAATCAGATGTTCAGAAGTTAATGGGCATGGAAGGGAAGTTATCAATGCCACGATACTGTTGAGAGTTCCATAAGTAGGGAGCTGAGGGAATAACAGAGAAGCATTACATAAAAGGATGATGTACGAGAAAATGAAAGTATCCAAGAATCAAACACGACTAAAAAAAAAAAAAATCAGTACTTGATTATTACATAGTGAAACTGCAGAAACATCTTAGGAGATAAGGAGCAGTAGACAGATAACTACACATGAACTATAATTAGGTCAATGGGAGATTTCTGAACAGTAATGAGAAAGCATCTAGGCAAATTAAACATATATCCATATGTATACATAGATGTTTATATATACATATAGGTGTACATAAATAGTGGTTAAAAGTCTGGCTGCTAACCAAAAAGTCCGCAGTTCAAATCCACCAGCCATTCTTTGGAAGCCCTATGAGGCAGTTCCACTCTATCTTATAGGGTCACTATGAGTTTGAATCGACTTAACAGCAACCGGTTTGGTTTTAGTATGCATATATATATATATATATATATATATATATATATATACACATAAATATATATACATATACATCTATCTTCAAATTAATTAGAGAAAATTACAATTAACCTAGAATTTTATATTCAGCCAAAGTTTGATTTAAAATAAAAGCTACAAATCTTTACTACAGGCCATTGATGAAAAATTATCAAATAAAATAATTTGGCAAGAAACAAAGTAAACTGAAAAGAAGAAAAGGGATGGGAAAACAGTATTTAGTAGGTATTTTGATAAAAATATTTTGACGAGTGAAAAAAGAAATAAGTTTACAAATTGTAAAATTTATCATATTAAGAGAAAGGTGAATTAAAACTAACTGTATTTAAAAAAAGGAAGGAGTTAGGAGAAAAGATGAATCATGTTGCTTTTGCTGTGTGGTTTGTGAAGCGTATAGACACTAAGAATATCTCTAAAAAACCGTTGCTGTTGAGTTGATTTCAACTCATAGTGATCCTATTGGACAGAGCAGAACTGCTCATTAAGCTGGTGATTTCAAACTGCTGACCTTTTGGTTGGCAGCCAAGCTCATAACCATGGCACCACCAGGGCTCCCTTTAGACCTTACTAAAATATAAAATATACATGAAATGTTGATATGTAGTGTTTAAAACAATTTCAGGATATAGTTAATTAGGGATGGTTTGTGGCAACAGTTTGCCCACTGTGTGGAAAAAAAATTTAGAACATAGACCTCATACCAAAATAAAATCCAGATGGGTCAAATTGATTTACTCATTCAGTAATTATTTATTGAGTACCACCTATATACCAGACACTTTATTGTAACTGGATATATGAAATAAAGTTGTTACCATACATTCCAAAGTTGGTAAGAGATACAAATCCACTAATATGATACAATGTAACATAGTGTCATGATATGATAAAATAACAGATAATAGCACTTATTGTGAAGAAAAATAAAGCAAGATTAAATGGTAGGGAGTTCCTTGATATGTTACTTTATACAGGGTATTCAGGAACATTCTCTCTAGGGGGAGGCATTTGAGAAGGTATCAGAATGGAGTGATACTGTAATGAAAAGAATCATGGTATGAGTCAAAGAAAGGACATTCAAGGGAGAAGAAATAGAATTGCATAAGCCCTGAGGTGGAAATAAACTTGAAATGTAAAATGAAGCAAGAATATCAAAATGGCAGCATAGGGTGCATGAGGGGACTCTGACAGGAGTTGAGGTGGAAATCAGGTCTGGGTCACAGGGGCAAGCTCCCTTTGGCAGAGTGGGGTTTTCCTCTGAGTGTGACAGGAAGCCCTGGGAAGTTTTGAGCAGAGAAGTGCTGCATTAGAGTTTCTGGCTTTATGGGAGAATATCTGATTAATACTTAAACTCTGTCTCCCATCACCCCAGTTCAGTTAAATTTCAAACTCTAGAACCCAGGTATCAAAGAGGGCTCCTATGACAAACAGTAGCTTTGTCACAAATGTCCCTCTAGGAATTTAAACTCTGTATGTGTTTCTGACTTCCAAAAATGTTTCTTAATTTGTTATCAACTCAGCCACACATGTAGATCAATGGAATAGAAATTAGAGTCCAGAAATAAAGTCTCACATCTATGGTCAACTGATTTTTGAAATGGGTGCTAAGTCCATTAATTGGGAAAGAAGAGCCTCTTTAATAAATAGTGTTAGGAAAATTGGAATTTAACATGCAAAAAAATGAAACAGGATCAATGTCTCACACCGTACACAAAAGCAAATTCAAAATGGATTAAGGACCTAAATGTGCAAACTAAAATCATAAGATTCTCAGAAGAAAATGCAGAAGTAATGCTGTTAGGCCTAGATTTTAACAATTGGTTATCTAATATTATAACAAAAGCACAAACAGCGAAAGACAAAATAAATAAATGGGCCCACATAAAAATTAAAAACTTTGGTTCATCAAAAGACTTTAACAAAAAACTGAAAAGACAAGCTACAGACTGGAATAATATATTCAGAAACTGTATATCTGATAAGAATGTAATAACCAAAATATATGTAAACTTTCATGACTTAACAACAAAAGACAAGTAACCCGATCATAAAATTGAGCAAAGGATTCGAATGGACATTTCGCCAAAGAAGACATTCAGATGGCCACCAAACACATGAAAAGTTGTCTATTATCATTAGCCATCAGAAAGATGAAAATCAAAATCACTCCTACTAGGATGGCTAAGATAAAAACAAAACAAAACAACAACAAAAACGGAAAACAACAACAACAAAAACAGAAAACAACAAAGGCTGGCAAGGATCAGGGAAATTGGAACCCTTATCCGTTGCTGGTGGGAATGCAAAATGGTTCAGCTATTGTGGAAAAGACTGTGGTGGCTCTTCAAAAAACTAAAAATAGAACTACCATATGACCCAGAAATTCCATTCTTAGGTATGTACCCCAAAGACTTGAAAGCAGAGACTTAAACAGAGACTTGCACACTAATACTCATTGCAGCAATATTCACAATAGCCAAAAGATGAAAACAAACTAAATGCCTATCAACAGATAAATGGATGAACAAAATGTCGTACATACATACAATGGACTACTACTCAGCCAGTCAGAAAAATGAAGTCTTGAAACATGCTATAGTATGGAAGATATTACTCTGAGTGAAATAAGTCAGCAACAAAAGGACAAATATATGACCTCACTTATATAAAAGGACAAGAAAAGGCAAATGTATAGAGACCAAAATTTATAGTGGTCACAAGAAGTAGGAAGGAGGGGGAAAAGGGAGGTTAATGGTGATGGAAAAATCACATTAATTAAGAATATGGTTGCACAGCTCATTATTGTAATTGCTGTCAATAAATTGTACACCTGTAAAAAGTTGAATTGGCAAAAGCTGTGTGATAGATATATTTACAATAATGATTTAAAAAAATGTAGTTGTTGAGGCTGCTTATGTGCAAACACCACATGGGATTTGGGTTCTTGGTTTGGAGGTTTTGGGTCATTGTTTCATGGGACATCCCAGTTATTTGGCTTAAATAACATGTTTAGTGCTTCTGTTATACCTCCTAGTTTATTGTGTAATGCCTGGGGTATTAAAAACTTGCAGGTGACAATTCATAGCAAAATTAGACTCTATTCACATGGAGCAACAAAGGAATAAGGAGAATCAGGAACAGGAGGAGCATACGGAATGTGCAGCTTATTGCCTCCATGAACAACTGTCTCCTTTGTGATAAAATCAAAATACCTTAGTGCCTGGCTACCAATACTGATCGTTTTGATCAAAGATTCTAAAGAAGAATACTAATAAAAAGTGAAAAATTATGGAACAGAATTTCAAATTTTCATGGATTCCAAACTTTCTGGAGCCAGGGAGGCTGTATGAACCCCTGAAACTATTGCCCTGAGATAAGATTTTAAATCTTAAACCAAAAAATATCCCTGAAGTCTTCTTAAAACCAAACAATAGTTTAGCTTAAGTAGTTAAAAATGTCTGCCTTGAGCATTATGCTCTTTTAAGAACTATCTATACGTAGCAGGGCCAAGATGGCAGAGTAGTCAGATGCTTCTGGTGTTCCCTCTTACAACAAAGACCCAAAAGACAAATGAATCGATTATATATGACAATCTGGGAGCCCTGAACATCAAAGGCAAAGTTGAGGAACTGGAATGAGTGACAGAGGGAGGGAGAGATGATTCGGAAGCAGTGAGGAGTTGCCAGACCTGACACAGTGAGAGCCTGAGCCCTTCAGGCTTGATCAGCTAGTGGCGCATGGTGAGACAGGCAAGCAGCAACCCTTGGGAGGCATTTTTCACATCAGGAGAGGCCCAGCTGCAGAGAGTCTACTCGGCCATCCAGAACCTGTGAGAAACAGCCCTCGATCAGCAAAAGATAAGTACTTGCGTCTGGCCAACCATGAGAATCAAAAACACCCCCCTTAGGGAAGAACCTCTCTCCCATTTACCTCCCACTCCCTGTTCTGCACTGGGTCCCAGACTGGCTTCAGCAATTGCTGATTCTCTTGGGCTGGAATAGGACCTTTCATGTGCCCTGAGTCATTTTCCTGGCCTTGGAGACTGAACAAATTAACAAATGGGGAAAAACTAATCTGCCGGCTCCCCTAAGCCAGGAATTCAGGGTAGGCATAGCTCATTTGCCTAGAGACAGCCATCAGGGATCCATGGACTTTGAGTCCCTTTCCCGGTGCATAGACTTGTGTGGGCCCATCTCAACAGTGTAGGGCCTCATTACCACATTACAACAGGGTGTACACTTGAAGTCAAACATCAAATGTTTCAGCTGTGAAGTGGCGGGTTTGTGACATTAGACACTGCTCTGCCCATTAAGCAGGGTCTTCACCTACCCCCATAAGGGGCCTGAAGACTGGTGGCTCCACCCATGCCACCTAGCCACCTGAGAGAGGGACCCAAGAATAAGAGGTGCCCCCCACTCCTTACAGCCAACAGCATTGGGTGCTCATAGTCTGGCTGCAAAACCCACCTACCTACTCTCTCTAGGGAATAGGGACACACTTTCCTCTCAGACACTCAGGGGCCTTCAGCACCCCTGTGTGGCTCAGCACATGACCCCCTACTGCAGCCAGATACCTGTGCTTACACCAATCACCCTTGCCTGTCTAGGACTGTATGTGAGAGCCTGCACCACACACTTGGTGACTGACTACCTGGACGCCAGAGCTGAATCCATACAAGAAAAGTTAACGGAATCCTGACCTCACATACTTAGAAACAAATTTAACAACCCGGTGACAGGATGTGAGAGCTTTAAAGGCACCAGTAATCAAAGTAGTTCACACTAGCAGCTAAATTGGGCATATCAAAACAAAACAAAACAAGAAGCTAGGATGAAGTAAGCAAACATGAAATAAATAAATAACTTATTCATGGCTCAGAGAAAACAGTCGATATTAAATCACATAAAGAGGCAGACCATGATGGTTTCAGCAAGCTTCTAAACTAAAGAATCGAGAAATTTCCCAGAGGAAGAAAATTTCTTGGAATTACCAGAGGCACAATACAAAAGATTAATATACAGAACTCTTCAAGAGATTAGGAAGGAAATTTATCAAAATGCAGAACATGCAATAGAGGAAATTAAGAAGATTAGAGAAGAGCAAAATGACAAATTTAACAGGCTGCAAGAATCCATAGAGAGACAGCAATCAGAAATCCAGATCAACAATAAAATTTCAGAATTAAACAACTCAATAGAAAGTCATAGGAGCAGAATTGAGGCAATGGAAGTCATAATTAGTGAGACTGAAGATAAAGCACTTGACACCAACTTATTTGAGGAAAAATCAGATAAAAGGATTTAAAAAAATGAAGAAACACTAAGAATTATGAGGGATTTTGTCAAGGGAAATAACCTACAAGTGATGGGAGTAATAGAACAAGGGGAATAACAGAAAATACAGAGAGAATTGTTGAAGATTTGTTGGCAGAAAACTTCCTGATATCATGAAAGATGACAAGATATCTATCCAAGATGTTCATTGAACCCCACATAAGGTAGATCCCAAAAGAAAGTCACCAAGACATATTATAATCAAACTTGCCAAAAGCAAAGATAAAGAGAGAATTTTAACAGTGGCTAGGGATAAATGAAAAGTCATCTACAAAGGACAGTCAATAAGAAGGCTCAGACTACTCAGCAGAAACCATGCAGGCAAGAAGGCCATGGGATGACACATATAAAGCCTTGAGGAAAAAAAAAAAAAAATGCCTGCCAAGAACTATATATCCAGCAAAACTGTCTTTCAAGTGTGATGGCAAAATTAGGGCATTTCCAGATAAACAGAAATTTAGAGAATTTGCAAACCCAAACCAAAATTACAAGAAATACTAAAGGGAATCCTCCGGTTAGAAAATCAATAACATCAGATAACCACCCAAGACTAGAACAGAGGACAGAGCAACCAGATATCAACCCAGATAGGGAAGTCATGAAAATAAAACAAAGCTAAAACACTGAAAAAAAGGGAATCAGAGATGTCAATATATAAAAGATGACAACATTAAAACAAAAAGAGGGACTTAAAAAATGTAGATACAGATTTTGCATTGGAGAAGAAGTCAAGGCAATATAAATAAATAAAAGACTGATATAAACTTAGAAAAATAAGGATAAATATTAAGGTAACCACAAAGGAAACTAACAAACCTACAAGTCAAAATAAAAAACAAGAGAAATATAAAGACTCAGCAAATACAATATCAACAACAATGAAAAAGATGAAAAGAAAATACATAAAGAAAGATGATTCAGCACAGAAAATTAAGTGGAAAAAAGAAACTGAACAAGACACAAAAAATCAAAATGACAGCAATAAACTCATACCTACCAATAATTACACTGAAAGAAAATGGACTAAATGCACCAATAAAGAGACATAGAGTGGCAGATTGGATTAAAAAAAACAAGATCCAGATATATGTAGCCTACAAGAGACACACCTTAGCCTTGAAGACAGAAACAAACTAAAACTCAAAGGACGGAAAAAATATATCAAGCAAACAACACTCAAAAAGAGCAGGAATGGGAATATTAATCTCTGACAAAATAGACTTTAAAGTAAAATCCACCACAAAGGATAGGAAGGACACTATACAATGATTAAAGCGTCAATACACCAGGAGGACATAACAATAATAAATATTTACACACCCAACGACAGGGTCTTAAAATTCATAAAACAAACTCTAACAGCATTGAAAAGAGAGGTAGACAGCTCCATAATAATAGTAGGAGATTTCAACACTTCACTTCCAGTAAAGGACAGAACGTCCAGAAAGAAGCTCAACAAAGACACTGAAGATCTTAATGCTACATTCAACCAACCTGATCTCATAGACATACACCAAACACTCCACCCAATAGCAGTCAAATATACTTTCTTTTCCAACGCATATGGAACATTCTCCAGAATAGACCACATATTAGGCCATAAAGCAAGTTGTAACAACATTCAAAGCATCAAAATATTACAAAGCATCTTTTCTGACCATAAAACCATAAAAGTAGAAATCAATAACAGAAAAAGCAAGAAAAAAGAAAATCATACACATGGAAACTGAACAACACCTTGCTCAAAAACTACAGGGGTATAGAAGAAATTAAGGATGGAATAAAGAAATTCATAGACTTAAATGAGAATGAAAACACATGCTAGCAGAACCTTTGGGACACAGCAAAAGCAGTGCTCAGACGTCAGTTTATAGCAATAAATGCACACATCCAAAAAGAAGAAAGGGCCATAATCAAAACATTAACCCTACAACTGGAACAAGTAGAAAGAGAGAGCAAACTAAGCCCACAGGTGCCAGAAAAAAGTAAATAATAAGAATTAGAGTAAAATTAAATGAAACAGAGAATAGAAAAACAATTGAAAGAGTTAACAAGACCATAAACTGGTTCTTTGAAAAGATCAACAAAATTGATAAACCATTGGCCAAACTGACAGAAAAAACAGGAGAGGAAGCAGATAATCTGTATAAGAAACTAGATGGGTGGTATCACAACAGACCCAACTGAAATTAAAAGAATCATAGAAGAATACTATGAAAAACTATACTCTAACAAATTTGAAAACCTAGAGGAAATGGACACATTTCTAGAAATTCACTACCTACCTAAACTAAGACAAACAAAGGCAGAACAAATAAATAAACCCATAACAAAAGAAGAGATTGAAATGCTAATTAAAAACTCTCAACAAAAAAAAGCCCTGGCCTGGACAGCTTCACTGGATAATTCTATCAAACGTTCAGAGAAGAGTGAACACCACTACTACTAAAGGTATTTCAGAGCATAGAAAAGGATGGAATACTCCCAAACTCATTCTATGAAGCCAGCATAACCCTGATACCGAAACCAGGTAAAGACGTCACAAAAAAAGAAACTTATAGACCAATATCCTTAATGAACATTGACTCAAAAATCCTCAGCAAAATTCTAGCCAAAAGTATTCAGCAACATATCAAAAAAATAATTCACCATGATCAAGTGGGATTTATACCAGTTATGCAGGGATGGTTCTACATTAGAGAAACAATAAATGTAATCCATCACATTAATACAACAAAAGTCAAGAACCACATGATCTTATCAATGGATGCAGAAAAGGCATTCAAAAAAGTACAACACCCATTCATGATAAAAAGTCTCAACAAAATAGGAATAGAATGGAAATTCCTCAGTATAATTAAGGACATTTATACAAAGCCAACAGCCAACATTATCCTAAATGGGGAGACTTTGAAAGCATTCCCCATGAGAAAGAGAACCAGACAAGGATGCACTTTATTACCACTCTCATTCAACATTGTGCTGGAGGTCCTAACCAGAGCAATTAGGCTAGAAAAAGAAATAAAGGACATCCAAATTGGTAAGGAAGAAGTCAAAGTATCTCTATTTGCAGATGATATGATCTTATACATGGAAAACCCCAAAGAATCCACAAGAAAATGATTGGAACTAATAGAAAATATCAGCAAAGTTTCAGGATACTAGATAAACATACAAAAATCAATTGGATTCCTTTACACCAACAAAGAGAACTTTGAAGAGGAAATCACCAAATCAATACAATTTACAATAATCCCCAAGAAGATAAAATACTTAGGAATAAATCTAACCAGAGATGTAAAAGACCTATACAATGAAAAGTACATGACACTACTGCAAGAAATCAAAAGAGAATGGCATAAGTGGGAAAACATATCTTGTTCATGGATAGGTAAACTCAACACTGTGAAAATGTCAGCTCTACCCAAAGCTATCTACAGATACAATGCAATCCCAATCCAAATTCCACCAGCATTTTTCACTGAGATGGAGAAACAAACCACCAACTCCATATGGAAAGGGAAGAGGCCCTGAATAAGTAAAGCATTACTCAAGAAAAGAACAAAGTGGGAGGCCTCACACTACCTGATTTTAGAACCTATTATACCACGACGGTAGTCAAAACAGCCTGGTACTGGTACAACAGATACATGGACCAATGGAACAGAATTGAGTATCCAGGCATAAATTCATCCACCTATGAGCAGCTAATATTTGACAAAGGCCCAAACTCCATTAAATGGGGAAAAGAGAGTCTCTTTAACAAATGGTGCTGGCATAACTGGATATCCATCTGCAAAAAAACTGAAACAACACACATAGCCAGACCATGTACAAAACTAACTCAAAATGGATCAAAGACTTACATATAAAATCGAAAATGATAAAGATCATGGAAGAAAAAATAAGGACAATGCTAGGAGCCCTAATATATGACATAAACAGAATATGAACCATAAATAACAATGCACAAGCACCCGAAGAGAGACTAGATAACTGGGAGCGCCTAAAAATCGAACACTTACGCTCATCAAAAGACTTCACCAAAAGAGTCAAAAGACAACCTAGAGACTGGGAAAAAATTTTTGGCTAAGACAAATCCAATCAGCATCTAATCTCTAAAATCTACAAGATGCTGCAGAACCTCCACAACAAAAAGGCAAATAACGCAATTAAAAAATGGGCAAAGGATATGAACAGGCACTTCACCAAAGAAGATATTCAGGCAGCTAACAGACACATGAAGAAATGTTCACGATCATTAACCAATTGTGAAATACATATCAAAACTATATCATCTCACCCCAACAAGGCTAACATTAATCCAAAAAACACAAAATAATAAATGCTGAAGAAGTTGTGGAGAGACCAGAGCACTTATATACTGTTGGTGGGAATGTAAAATGGTACAACCAAGCTGGAAATTGATTTGGCACTTCCTTAGAAAGCTAGAAATAGAAGTACCATACGATCCAGCAATCTGGCTCCTTGCAATATATCCTAGAGAAATAAGAGCTATCACATGAATAGATATATGCACACTCATGTTCATTGTCACACTGTTCACAATAGCAACATGAAGGAAACAACCTAGGTGCCCATCAATATACGAATGGATAAACAAATTCTGGTATATCCACGCCATGGAATACAACGCAACAATAAAGAACAATGATGAAGCTGTGAAACATAACATGGAGGAATCTGGAAGTCATTATGCTGAGTGAATTTAGTCAGTCACAGAAGGACAAATATTATATAAGACCACTATTATAAGAACTTAAGAAAATGTTTAAACATAGAAGAAAACATTCTTTGATGGTTACTAGGGTGGGGAGGGAGCATGAGGGTATTCACTAACTATATAGTAGATAAGAATTATCTTTGCACACCTATGTTCATGACAGCATTGTTCACAATAGCAAAACGATGGAAACAACCTAGATGCCCATCAACAGATGAATGGATAAACAAACTGTGGTACATACACACAATGGAGTACTATGCAACAAGAAAGAACAACAATGAATCTGTGAACCATGTCATAACATGGATGAAACTGGAGGACGTTATGCTGAGTGAAATAAGTCAATCACAAAAGGACAAATATTGTATGAGACCTCTATTGTAAAAACCCATGAAAAAGTTCACACACAAAATGTAACAATCTTTGTTGGTTACCAGGGATGGGAGGGGTGTGTGTGGGGAATACTAAACAAGCAGTAGATAAGTGGTATCTTGGGTGAAGGGTGAGACAGTACACAATACAGGGGAAACCAGCACAACTTGTCCAAGGAAAGGTCATGGAAGCTCCACAGACACATCCAAACTCCCTGAGGGACTGAATTGCTGGGTGGAGGGCTGTGGGGACCATGGTCTCAGGGAACATCTAGCTCAACTGGCATAACAGTTTATAAAGACAATGTTCTACATTCTACCTTGGTGAGTAGTGTCTGGGGTCTTAAAAGCCAGTGAGGAGCCATCTAAGATACTCCACTGGTTTCATACCTTCAGGAGTAAGGGAGAATGAAGAGAACAGGATACAAGGAAAATATTAGTCCGAAGAACTAATGGACCAAAGCTGCCAAGGCCTCCACCAGACTTAGTCCAGTACAGTTAGATGGTGCCCAGCTACCACCACTGACTACTCTGACCAGGATCACAACGGGGGCTCTGGACAGAGCTGGAGAAGGATGTAGAATAAAATTCTAACCCACAAAAAAAGACCAGATTTACCGGCCTAAAGGAGACTGGAGAAAACCCAAGAGTATGGCCCCCAGACACCCTTTCAGCTCAGTGGTGAAGTCATTTCCAAGGTTCACATTCAGCCGGGGAGTGAACAGCCCTATAAAACCAAATGGGACTAATGAGGCACAGCACTCCAAGGACAAGGGCCAGAAGGCAGAAGGGGACAGGAACCCAAGGTTGAGTAAGGATAGTGTTAATGTGTTGTGAGATTGTTAACCATTGTTATCGGGCAACATGTGTACTAACTGTTTAATGGGAAGCTACTTTGTTCTGTAAGCCATCATCTAAAGTGAGAATAGTAGCACAACTGGAAGAGTGTAGTCGATGCCACTGAACTGTGCATGTAGAAATTTTTGAAAGGGTGTATCTTTGGCTATGTATATTTTCACCAAAAAAAAAAAAAAAAAGGTGGAGAAGGGAGCGGGTTGACATGTTGTGGGGTTGTTAACCAATGTAATAAAACAATATGTGTACTACTGTTTCATGAGAAACTATTTGTTCTGTAAGCCTTCACCTGAAGTATAATTAAAAAAAAAAAAAAAAAGAATTATCTTTGGTGAAGGGAAGGACAGCACACACTACAGGGGAAGTCAGCACAACTGGACTAAAACAAAGCTAAGAAGCTTCCTGAATACCGTTAAACATTTTGAGGGACAGAGTAGCAGGGCTGGGGGTCTGGGGACCGTGCTTTCAGAGGACATTTAGGTCAATTGGCATAACAAAGTTTTTTAGGAAAATGTTCTGCATCCTACTTTGGTGAGTGGTGTCTGGGGTCTTAAAAGGTTGCAAGCGGCCATCTATAATGCATCAACTGGTCCCAACCACCTGGAGCAAAGGAGAATGAAGAACACCAAAGACACAAGGAAAATCTTAGCCCAAGAGACAGAATGGGCCACATAAACCAGAGAGTTCATCAGCCTGAGACCAGAAGAACTAGATGTTGCCCAGCTACCACCAATGACTGCCCTGACAGTGAACCCAACAGAGAGTTCCGGATGGAGTAGGAGAAACGTGGGGTGCAGAACTCAAATTTGAGTAAGACGAACCAGACTTAATGGTATGACTGAGACTGGAGGAACCCGGGAAAACATGGCCCCTGGATTTTCTATCAGCCCAGAACTAAAAAATTTCCAAGGCCAACTTTTCAGACAAAGATTGGACTAGACTGTGGGACATAAAATGATACTCACAAAGAGTGCGTTTCTTAACTCAAGTAGATACATGAGATTAAATGGGCAGCTCCTGTCTGGAGGTGAGATGAGAAGCCAGAGGGGGTCAGGAGCTGGCTGAGTGGACACCGGAAATCAGGGGTGGAAAGGAGGAGTGTGCTGTCACAGTATAGGGAGAGCAATTAGGGTCACATAACAATGTGTGTATAAATTTTTGCATGGGAGACTAACTTGAAAAGTAAACTTTCACTTAAACTACAATAATAAACAAAAAAAAAAGAAATTAATAATTACCAATAAGAAGTAGAAAGAAACAGCTCCTGAAATACCAGCACCCATAGGTGGACCATAGTTTCGTGTGTCTCCCCAGACATGTCTCCTTGCCAGTGACTAGATATAAATTTGTATTTTTGAATAAATATGATCGTATGATAAATATCTACTTTTTTCACTTAAAAAAAGAACTATGTATATAGGATCAAAGTGACAACAGCAACTAGAAAAATTAGATATGAAACATAGAGGGCAGTGAGTTTATGTTAATGGAGGAGGAGCAACTCAGAAAACAAGGGTGAGAATGTCGGGACAGCTCAAAGAATTTAATTCGTGAGACTGAATTGTACATGTAGAAACTGTTGAATTAGCATATGCTTTGCTGTGTGTGTTTTCAGCAAGAACAACAAAATAAATAAAACTGACTAAAAAAAAAATTATGTTCAGTAGATTTTAATCTGGGATTTAACAGGCATTTCAGGACGCAGGACTGGTTGAGGGAACCCAAAAAAACAATTCTTCTTTCCTTCCTTCAGTGGATGAAAAAGAGCTCAGTGAAGAAAATAGACTATTACCCATTTCACTGTCGCTTAGAGATTACCTTTTGTTTATGTTTCTATTGAAAATCATCTCTCCTTTAAAAAGGTTTTGTTTTGTTTGCATTGTCTCATTAGTAATTTATTCAACCCCATACGTAATGAGTGTCTAAGTCAAAGTCGTTGGGCTAGGAAAGGAAAACTAGTGATGAACAGGACAGACAGCAGCCCTGTCCTCACTGAGCTTATACTCTAAGGGCATAAACAAGCAATGACTGCAAAATAGATTAACTGTAGTGGATCCTGGGGAGGGGGAGGTGAGGGTCTGTCTCAGCCTGGGTGTGCAGGGAAAGCTTCCCTGAGGATATGAGCAGCAAGGTGGCAATCTCTAAAGAACAATTAAGGAATATCAGATAAAATTTTTGTAGGCCATTAGCAAAAGACAGCATGAAGTATTTAAGGAAATGAACCAGCCTAGTATGATTATAGCAAAGAGAACTGTGGTTGTGGAGCATAGAGTGTAGAGATGGAGGGTTACTAGTGTAAAAACCAGTATGTGATGTTAGTGAGCAACAGTGATGTAATTTTTTTGGCTGTGAAAATATTTGTACGTGCACATTTAAATACATGGAACCTAAATTTCTAATCTGTTTTAAAACATTTAAAAGAATTTGTGTGTAAACGTCTTTTTAGCTTAGTTTAGTTAATTTAATTTCAGCTTAGTGTTTAGTGTAGTTTATTTGAATTTTAACAAAATTATAATAATATTTTTATTTTTTTCAAGAACAACTGATTGACACCAGTGAAGATGGGTATTTACTTCTAATTTTTAACAAAGCATTTTAGAATTCAGTGTATGTTATAGAAAAATGAATATCATGATTTAGTCTTCCATTTGAATATCATACCTTTGTGAATTATCATTTCAGGTAAGACAGTGATTTGGGATAAAGCACCAAATTAAAACAACCAGACTAGTGTATGTTGTCAAGTGTTAAGCTATCATTTTAAGATGAAGGCTGTTAATCACAGTATTGTCACTAAAAATAAGATTATTAACATAATAGTTTAGTTTCAGTAGAAGAGAGTTTATACTGTCACAAAAATGGTAAATATAGTAACAAAACATACTGTTGTTCTATTTTGCTTGTTTTTATAATTTACTTTATATGACACCAGCTGTTCATGAGTGCATACATATGTGTGTGTGTATCAATCACAAGGAAAATAAAGTTGATGTAATTTACGTGAGTTAAATGATCATGCATAAAGGTATACTCTAATAAACAGAGCCCACTAAACTAACCCATTGCCATTGAGTAAATTCCGACTCATAACAGTAATATTCTCTATGAGAGTAATTGAAAATGAGTCTCCTTTACCTTTCAGAGTTTCAGAGACATTGGGAAACTTTCTTCTTCTGTGGACTGTAACTCTCACAGCCACAGTGGAGAGTCTAATGTGTTTCACTTCACCTGGCTCTCTGCCAGAGCACTGCCAAGGACTCTATTCTGCCCCCCAGCCATATGTTTCAGTATGTCTCTATTGCTGCTGAAGCCAAAGTCTGATGTGCTTCATAAATTTTTGGATGAACTTGCAGAATGTGAATTCAAAAATTAATGAGCATGGATTAACCTTCTCCCTGGGCAGTCTTTGTTTATGTGCTTAACACATTAGACCTATGACCCATTCAAATCATTTTCATTGCACTATTGCAAACCTATGATCCAGATAGGTGCTGTGCAACTGGATAGCACACCGTAATAAATAACACCATTGTCCTAATGATTTCATTCCATCAGTTTAAAATGTATGAAACTCTGAAGCTGTGTATAAATAGAAGCTTACCAAACATTCTCAGGGAAACTTAAATACATCAGTGGAAAATATTTCACTATGACATAAGATTTAAAAATTATACTAAAAGTGATTAAGAAAAAAAATAGGCAAAGAGAAATGAGAGAACTTTAACATTTTGAATTAATAATACTACAAAATGTAACTTGATAGAGAAGGCAAACTTTGTCAAAGGGATGTTTACATGATAAATATTTTTGAGGGCCTAATACTTAGGGGCTGCAAGGAAGTAGAGGAGTCCTCGTAGCACAGAGGTTAAAGGGCTTGGCTGCTAACTGAAACTTTGGCGGTTTAAACCCACCAGCCGCCATGCAGGAGAAAGATGTGGCGGTCTGCTTCTGTAAAGATTTACGTCTTGGAAACCTTATGGGGTAGTTCTACCCTGCCTTACAGGGTAGCTATGAATCACAATCAATTCAACGGCAATGGGTTTTTGTTTGGTTGGGAGTAAGAAGGAAAAAAATACACACAACTGCAGAGTAAGAAAATTTGGACAGGCCACACATCAGGGCCTAGACAACTATGCTAGCATGACTGTAGAATAGTCTTTTATACATGTCAGTAGAATTGGTCTATTGCAAAGACCGTATCTAAAGTCTTGAAAAAGAAAGCTGAAGCTGGGCTATCTGGTTAGTTTTTGCATAAGTCCACAATTTCATCCAGAAACTATTACAATGTGTAGTTTATTTGCAGTTGAACAAAATAACTTTTCAAGGTCTTTAAGAGTTTAAGTGTGGGCATACTTGTGGTGATAATAAATAAAGAATGGGCTAAACAATCCTATTCAAAGCATAATAAGTAATAAACTAATGCTCAACTTAATGGGAGTCTCTATGGAATGATTTTTGTTAACATCCTTAGGCTTACCTGTTCAATATTTTTTTATCAATTCATAGATGTCATAGACAACAGACATGCTTATTCAATTTACAGGAGGTCCAACTGGAATGCATAGATGATGTTGGAATTAAAATATTTAAACGATGTAGAATGATGTTAACAATCAGCCAGCTTTGATTTTAAACAGAATACGACCTCCTCTCTCCAAAAAAGACATTACATAACTCTAACTACTGCCCACGTATCATAAGCAGAAAATTGGAAGCTATGTAAAAAAGATTAAGAGTGCAGTAGAAACTCTTTGGGCATTTATTTTTCCAGAGAACTCCTTGATCTTAGTCATACTCTAGATTTAAGAAAAGAATATAATCCTTTTATTATGAAGCTTCTAAGTGAAAATGTTGAAGAAGCCAATTAATACTGTTAGGGCATATATTCAATTCCATAATTACAAACAAATAAATACATGCAAGTGCAAGCATTATTAAACTCTTATAGTTAGTTCTTCTTATTAGCCATGTCTTCCTCAAACTCCTCTTTATTCTTAGACAATTTTGATCCCTTGTGTGTATTTGTTTCACGGTACTGGCATGATGGATCTTCTAGTTGGGTATCCAGTGAGCATAATCTTTAAGTTATTTTGTACTTTTTTAGCTTCCAGTTGCTTTGTACAGAAAGTATTTCTATTTAGAAACATTAGACTTGTGTATAAGGCTATTTTCCTCTACATCCCTCATCATGTGCAAGACACTATATAAAAATGTTCAGTTTGGAGTTGCCTATTTTAAGATGCCACAGAGAAAATAAACTTTTGTCTTAATTTTCCTGAGTTTATTGGAGTTCAGTTCATTGCAATTGTAAGAGTGAGGACCCTGTTTTCTTGCTGGTTGTAGCTGGGGTTCACTCTCACCTCCTAGAGACTGGCCTCAGGTTATGGACACATGAAACCCTCACAATATGAAAGCTTACTTCTTGAAAGACAACAGAAGAATTTCAATCCAGTCTGCTAAAAAGGAGTCTTACATGTTGTAATGGAAATGACTATTCCATTGCCTTTGTCTTATAATGTAACTAAATCACAGGAATAGAGAATAACTATCTCATCATATTCACAGGTCCAGCCCACACTTAGGGGAAGGACATGTACACCAGGGGGGATGGAATCTTAGGGGTCATCTTAGAATTCTTCCTACTACAAGAAGAAAGGTTTAGAGACTTTATTTTGGATTCATTCATGCGTTTATTTATTCCTCCAATAAGCACTTAGAAATGCCTCCCATTTGCCAGTAACTAATTTAGTACAATGGCTACTGTGAAAATGGTAGACAAAGAGTTTCGCCCTCACAAAGCTAACATCAATTGAGAGAACAGCAAGAGTTAGACACGTTCTAAAAAATAAAATGAATGCGATGGATAGAATAAACAATAAAGAAAATTATGAAACCACTTATCAGGGAGAGTTGAACACTTCAAGACAATAAAGTCTTCCTTAAGAAGTGATATGTAAGCAAAGGCAAAAGAATAATGGATAGTTATAGAGATCAGGGGAAAAGGGAAATATATGAGTAAGGAAATCACCATATACGACCTTTCCATGCGAAATAAAGCATGGAATGAAGATGGTAATAAAACACCAATATCTATCAATAGTACAGTTCAAAGATCAAAGTGTTTAGATGTAGACTCAATAGGTAAGAAGATAAAAAAACCATGCATATAACTCTATAAAGTACAGCACTAGGAATTTAACTTAGGGAATGGGAAATCACTGAAGGATATTAATTGATAGACACCTGATCACCAGTAGTGATTTTCAAACTTCTTCTAGGTCCCAAAAGGAAACTAGAGTAGAGAGGAGTAAGATGGAAGACTTATTAGTCTATTTCAGTCCTTGTGAGAAAAGATGTGGACTGTGCTGTCTATTGTGCTAGCAGCATGGATAAAAAGAGGTAATAATATAAAAAATGTATGTTACAAAAAAAAAAAAAAGTAGCCAGCCATGTTGAATAAATTTAAAGTTGGGGCAGAAAAGGGAAGAAACAAGTATTCCCCCTTTTTTCTATCGTTCATACTAGGAGGTGATGAAGACTACTGCAGGAGAAATTCTGGAATGCAGACTCTGAATTTAAGTTAGGAATATTGAGTTTGTGGTACCTCTTGGATATCCTCATAACAATTTCAGTAGGCAATTGAGTATAATTTCTTAAATCTCAAAGATAAATGAGTAACATATAACTAAATTTGGGAGAATCATAAAAATATCCATAGTGATAAAAGTCTCTGAATTTGATAATCTCTAGTGAGACAGTGGATCCAGAACAGAGACCTGAGAGATGCCTAAGTTTAAGGAAGCGAACAGAAGATGAAAATCCCTTAAAGCTGACTGATAGACAATATTCACTGAGGTAGGAGGAAAATCAGGAGAACGTGATGTCATTAAAGTCAGGCATTTACTCCAAGTATTTAGTAGAGAATAACTGAATCCATAATAAAATTGACTTGGGGGATTTGTGGGTTTTACATTCATGGTTTTAACAGAAAATTATTATTCCTGCACTGATCAATTATCCATTATCAATTACTTGATAGTGAGAATGAAAGACAAGGCCAATAAAAAACACTTTTAAGACCATATTATTGTATGTTTTGAATTTTTTGTTGATATCATGTATTTTCATTAATGAAAGCATACTGAATCATTGAGTGTGGTTGAATTATTGGTAAATGGATTTTTTCTTCTTGCCCCCTCCCACAAGCCTACCTTAAGAGACCAGAGGGACAAGGGTTGTCCCACTAATTATGCACCAGAGGCCCCCAGAGTCCATGTACCAAATAAAAAATTTCAAAATTTCTAATTTTCCTACCAAAACTTCACACACCTCATACAATGCCATGTAGAAACAGTAATTTGTGGCAGATGCCATTTCATCAGTTTCAGTCATAAAGGCCCTTACCTTGAGGCAGCATGCACTTTCAGTGGGAAAGAGGCTTCCCAATAAACCTGAGAGGTAGAAAATCTTGGCGGGCAACCATATATCCCAATGGTCACGAAAGGGCTCAGACAGATAACCTTTAAAGGAGTCAGAATATACTTATTGATGTTGAGTGGATTTCCAAATCACAGAGATCTTATAGGACAGGGTAAAACTTCCCTACAGTGTTTCCAAGGCTGTAATCTTTATGCAAGCAGACCACCACATCTTAATCCTGCAGAGCAGCTAATGGATTAGAACTGTTGACCTTTTTGGTTAGCAGCAGGCGACTTTAACCACAGAGACACCAGGATTCCTTGGAGTAAGAATATGAGATGTGATAGGACAGACTTTAACCCTACAAAAATATTGCTTAGAAATTAACAATAGAAAGAGCGAGGGAAAAAAATCAACTACATGGAAACTGAATAATACCCTGCTGACACATCACTGGATAATAGAAGAAATAAGAGATGGAATCAAAAAATTCCTAGAATCAAATGAGAATGAAAACACATCATACTAAAACCTTTGGGACACAGCAAAGCCAGTCCTCAGAGGACAATATATAGCAAGAGATGCACATATCAAAAAAGAAGAAAGGGACAAAATCAAAACATTAACAACAACACTCAAACAAACAGAAAGAGAACAGCAAAAAAAGCCCACAACCACCGGAAGAAAAGAAATAGTAAAGATCAGAGAAGAAATAAATGAAATAGAGAACAGAAAAACAATAGAAAGAATTAACAAAACCAAAAGTTGGTTCTTTGAAAGAATCAAAAAAATCGACAAACTACTAGCCAGATTGACAAAGGAAAAACAGGAGAGGACACAAATAACCCAAATAAGAAATGAAATGGGGACATTACAGCAGACACAACTGAAATGAAAACGATTATAACAGAATATTATGAAAAACTAAACTCCAACAAATTTGAAAACCTAGAGAAAATGGAAAAATTTCTAGAGACACACGGCCTACCCAAACTACAACAGAGTGATGTTGAAAATATGAACAGACCAATAACAAGAGAAGAGGTTGAAAAGGTAATAAAAAAAACTCCCAACAAAAAAGCCCTGGCCCAGATGGCTTCACTGGAGAATTCTACAAAACATTTACAGAAGAGCTTGTACCTGTACTACTCAAGCTATTTCAGAGCATATAAGAGGAAGCAACACTTCCAAATTCATTCTATGAAGCCAGCATAACGCTGATACCAAAACCAGGCAAAGACGTCACAAAAAAGAAAATTACAGACCAATATGTCTCATGACTATAGATGCAAAGATTCTCAAAAAAACTCTAGTCAATAGAATTCAGCATCATATCAAAAAAATGATACACCACAACCAAGTAGGATTCATACCAGGTATGCAAGGATGGTTCAACATTAGAAAATCAATCAACGTAATCCACCACATAAATAAAAGGAAAGAAAAGAATCACGTGATCATCTCAATTGACGCAGAAAAGGCATTTGACAAAGTCCAACAGCCATTCCTGCTATAAACTCTCAATCAAATAGGTATAGAAGGGAAATTTCTCAACATAATAAAGGGCATCTATGCAAAAACAATGGGCAACATCATTCTTATTGGAGAGAGGCTCAAAACATTCCCCTGAAAAACAGGAACAAGACAGGGATGCCCTTTATCACCACTCCTATTTAACCTCGTGCTGGAAGTTCTAGCTAAAGCAATAAGGCAAGAAAAATAAATAAAGTGCATCCAAACTGGTAATGAAGAAGTTAAACTGTCCCTGTTTGCAGATGATATGATACTATACATAGAAAACCCTAAAGACTCCACAAGTAATCTCCTGGAACTAATAGAAAGATTCAGCAGAGTAGCAGGATACAAGATAAACATTCAAAAATCAGTTGGATTCCTATACATCAGTAAGGAGAACGATGAATAGGAAATCAGGAAAATAATACCATTTTCATTAGCCCCTAAAAAGATAAAATACTTAGGAATAAATCTGACCAGGGATGTAAAAGACCTATACAAAGAAAACTACAAAACACTACTGCAAGAAACCCAAAGGGATCTACATAAATGAAAAAACATACCATGCTCATGGATAGGCAGACTCAACATTGTGAAAAGGACAATTCTACCCAAAGCAATTTACAAATACAATGCATGCCTGATCAAAATATCAACAACATTCTTCAAAGAGATGGAAAAACTAATCATTAACTTTATATGGAAAGGGAAGAAACCCCAAATAATTAAAGCACTACTGAAGAAGAAGAATAAAGTTGGAGGACTCACACTACCTGGCTTCAGAACCTACTATACAGCTACAGTAGTCAAAACAGCCTGGTACTGGTACAACAACAGATACATTGACCAATGGAACAGAATTGAAAACCCAGAGGTAAATCCATCCACCTACGGTCACCTGATCTTCAACAAGTGCCCAAAGTCCATCAGATGGGGAAAAGAGAGTCTTTTTAACAAATGATACTGGCAAAACTGGATATCCATCAGCAAAAGAATGAAACAGGACCCATACCTCACACCGTATACTAAAATTACTTAAAAATGGATCAAAGACCTGAATATAAAGCCTAAAACTATAAAGTTCATAGAAGAAAAAATAGGACCAACACTTCAGGCCTTAATACATGGCATTTACAGGATACAAACAATAACCATCAATGCACAAAACCCAATAGATAAGCTAGATAAGTGGGATCTTCTAAAAATCAAGCACGTATGCTCTTCCAAAGATTTCACCAAAAGAGTAAAAAGAGAACCTACAGACTGGGAAAAAAACTTTTGAACAGTACAAGTCAGACAAAGGTCTAATCTCCATAATCTACAAATAAATCCAAAGCCTCTACAACAAAAAGACAAATAATCCTATTAAAAATGTGCAAAGAAAACGAACAGACTCTTCACCAAAGAAGACATTCAAATGGCCGACAGACACATGAAATGCTTGCGATCACTAGCCATTAGAGAAATGCAAATTAAAACCACAATGAGATACCATCTCACCCCGGCATTACTGGCAGGAATCAAAAATCCTAGAAATAACAAATGTTGGAGGGGCTTCGAGGAGATGAGAATTCTTATGCACTGCTAGTGGGAATGCAAAATGATACGACCATCTTGGAAAATGATATGGCGCTTCCTAAGAAAGCTAGAAATAGACATACCATTCGATCCAGCAATCCCACTCCTAGGAATATATCCTAGACAAATAAGTGTCATCACTCTAATAGACATATGCACACCTATGTTCATGGCAGCATTGTTCACAATAGCAAAACGATGGAAACAAACTAGATGCCCATCAACAGATGAATGGATAAACACACTATGGTACATACACACAGTGGAGTACTATGCAATGAGAAAGAACAACAATGAATCTGTGAAGCATCTCATAACATGGCTGAAACTGGAGGACATTATGCTCAGTGAAATAAGTCAATCACAAAAGGACAAACATTGTATGAGACTGCCATTGTAAAAACCCATGAAAAAGTTCACACACAAAATGTTACAATCTTTGTTGGTTACCAGGGATGGGATGGGGGGGGGGAAATACTAAATAGGCAATAGATAAGTGGCATCTTGGGTGAAGGGTGAGACAGTACACAATACAGGAGAAACTAGCACAACTTGTACTAGGAAAGGTCATGGAAGCACCACAGACTCATCCAAATTCCCTGAGGGACTGAATTGCTGGGCAGAGGGCTCTGGGGACCACGGTCTCGGGGAACACCTAGCTCAATTGGCATGACACAGCTTATAAAGACAATGCTCTACATTCTACCTTGGTGAGTAGTGTCTGGGGTCTTAAAAGCCTGTGAGCGGCCATAGAAGATACTCCACTGGTCTCATCCCTTCGGGAGCAAGGGAGAGTGAAGAGAACAGTATACAAGGAAAAGATTAGTCCCAAGGACTAATTGTCCACAGTTACCAAGGCCTCCACCAGCCTGAGTCCAGTAGAGCCAGATGTTGCCCGGCTACCACCACTGACTGCTCAGATCAGGATCACAACAGAGGGCTCTGGACAGAGCTGCAGAATGATGAAGAGCATAATTCTAACTCACAAAAAAAAGATCTGGTTTACTGGCCTAAAGGAGACTGTAGAAACGCCGAGAGCATGGCCCCCAGACACCCTTTTAGCTCGGTGATGAAGTTACCTCCAAGGTTCACGGTTCAGCCTGGGAGTGGACAGCCCCGTAAAACCAAATGAGACTAACGAGGTACAGGAGTCCGGTGCCAAGGGCCAGAAAGCAGAAGGGGACAAGGAAGCTGGTGATAGGGAACCCAAGTTTGAGTAAGGATATTGTTGATGTGTTGTGAGATTTATAACCATTGTCATAGGGCAACATTTGTAGTAACTGTGAAATGAGAAACTATTTTGTTCTGTAAGCCTTCATCTTAAGTGAGTATAACAGCACAATTCGAAGAGCATAGTCAATGTCACTGAACTGTACAAATAGAAATTTTTGAAATGGTGTTTCTTTGGCTATGTGTATTTTCACCAAAAAAAAGAAAAAGAGGTTGAGAAGTTAGAGGGTTGATATGTTGTGGGGTTGTTAACCAATGTTATAAAACAACATGTGTACTTCTGTTTCATGAGAAACTATTTGTTCTGTAAGCCTTCACCTGAAGTACAATAATAAAAAAAAAAACCGTAAACTTTCACTTAAACTAAAATAAACAAGAAAATAAAAGAAAAAGAAAAAAAAAACAACAACTATTGCTTAATGACTTGTTATGTGATACCTACAGCTCATCCTTTGAGACTCCTTTCTCAATCACTTTTCTGACTGATAGCTTGGAGAGAGAAACCATGTGTGTGTGTATATATATATATATATATTTTTATATATATTTTATTGTACTTCAGGTGAAGGCTTACAGAACAAATAGTTTCTCATGAAACAGTAGTACACATGTTGTTTTATGACATTGGTTAACAACCCCACAACATATTAACCCTTTAAATTCTCAACCTTTTCTTTTTTTGTTTGTTTGGTGAAAATACACATAGCCAAAAATACACCATTTCAAAAATTTCTACATACACAGTTCAGTGACATTGACTACACTCTTCCAATTGTGCTGTGATTGTCATTTAAGATGAAAGCTTACAGAACAAAATAGTTTCTCATTAACCGATACTACAAATGTTGCCCTATGACAATGGTTAACAATCTCACAACACATCAACAATATCCTTACTCAACCTTGGGTTCCCTATCACCAGATTCCTTCCCTTCTGCCTCTGGCCCTTGCCACTAGACTCCTGCACCTCGTTAGTAACTTCACCATCGAGCTAAAAGGGTGTCAGGGGGGAATACTCTCAGTGTTTCTCCAGTCTACTTTAGGCCAGTAAATCTGGTATTTTTTTTTTTTTTTTTTTTGTGAGTTAGAATTATACTCTACATCCTTCTGGAGCTCTGTCCAGAACCCTCTGTTGTGATCCTGATCAGAGCAGTCAGTGGTGGTAGCCGGGCAACATCTGGCTCTACTGGACTCAGGCTGGTGGAGGCCTTGGTAACTGTGGACAATTAGTCCTTGGGACTAATCTTTTCCTTGTATACTGTTCTCTTCATTCTCCCTTGATCACGAAGGGATGAGACCAGTGGGGTATCTTCGATGGCCGCTCACAGGCTTTTAAGACCCCAGACACTACTCACCAAGGCAGAATGTAGAGCATTGTCTTTATAAGCTGTGTCATGCCAATTGAGCTAGATGTTCCCCAAAACCATGGTCCCCAGAGCCCTCCGCCCAGCAATTCAGTCCCTCAGGGAGTTTGGATAAGTCTGTGGGGCTTTCATGACCTTTCCTAGTACAAGCTGTGCTAGTTTCTCCTGTATTGTGTACTGTCTCACCCTTCACCCAAGATACCACTTATCTATTATCTATTCAGTATTTCCCCCCCACCCCTCCCATCCCCGGTAACCAACAAAGATTGTTACATTTTGTGTGTGAACTTTTTCATGGGTTTTTACAATAGAGGACTCATACAATATTTGTCCTTTTGTGATTGACTTATTTCACTGAGCATAATGTCTTCCAGTTTCAGCCATGTTATGAGATGCTTCACAGATTCGTTGTTGTTCTTTCTCATTGCATAGTACTCCATTGTGTGTATGTACCATAGTGTGTTTATCCATTCATCTGTTGATGGGCATCTAGTTTGTTTCCATCGTTTTGCTATTGTGAACAATGCTGCCATGAACATAGGTGTGCATATGTCTATTAGAGTGATGACACTTATTTGTCTAGGATATATTCCTAGGAGTGGGATTGCTGGATCGAATGGTATGTCTATTTCTAGCTTTCTTAGGAAGCGCCATATCATTTTCCAAGATGGTTGTATCATTTTGCATTCCCACTAGCAGTGCATAAGAATTCTCATCTCCTCGCAGCCCCTCCAACATTTGTTATTTCTAGGATTTTTGATTCCTGCCAGTAATGCCGGGGTGAGATGGTATCTCATTGTGGTTTTAATTTGCATTTCTCTAATGGCTAGTGATCGCAAGTATTTCATGTGTCTGTTGGCCATTTGAATGTCTTCTTTGGTGAAGAGTCTGTTCGTTTTCTTTGCACATTTTTAATAGGATTATTTGTCTTTTTGTTGTAGAGGCTTTGGATTTATTTGTAGATTATGGAGATTAGACCTTTGTCTGACTTGTACTGTTCAAAAGTTTTTTCCCAGTCTGTAGGTTCTCTTTTTACTCTTTTGGTGAAATCTTTGGAAGAGCATACGTGCTTGATTTTTAGAAGATCCCACTTATCTAGCTTATCTATTGGGTTTTGTGCATTGATGGTTATTGTTTGTATCCTGTAAATGCCATGTATTAAGGCCTGAAGTGTTGGTCCTATTTTTTCTTCTATGAACTTTATAGTTTTAGGCTTTATATTCAGGTCTTTGTTCCATTTTTAAGTAATTTTAGTATACGGTGTGAGGTATGGGTCCTGTTTCATTCTTTTGCTGATGGATATCCAGTTTTGCCAGTATCATTTGTTAAAAAGACTCTCTTTTCCCCATCTGATGGACTTTGGGAACTTGTTGAAGATCAGGTGACCGTAGGTGGATGGATTTACTTCTGGGTTTTCAATTCTGTTCCATTGGTCAATGTATCTGTAATTGTACCAGTTCCAGGCTGTTTTGATTACCGTAGCTGTATAGTAGGTGCTGAAGCCAGGTAGTGTGTGTCCTCCAACTTTATTCTTCTTCTTCAGTAGTGCTTTACTTATTCGGGGCTTCTTCCCTTTCCATGTAAAGTTAATGATTAATTTTTCCATCTCTTTGAAGAATGTTGTTGGTATTTGGATAGGGATTGCGTTGTATTTGTAAATTGCTTTGGGTAGAATTGACATTTTCACAATGTTGAGTCTGCCTATCCATGAGCATGGTATGTTTATTCATTTATGTAGATCCCTTTCGGTTTCATGCAGTAATGTTTTATAGTTTTCTTTGTATAGGTCTTTTACATCACTAGTCAGATTTATTCCTAAGTGTTTTATCTTTTTAGGGGCTATTGAAAATGGTATTGTTTTCCTGATTTCCTTTTCATCATTCTCCTTACTGGTGTATAGGAATCCAACTGATTTTTGAATGTTTATCTTGTATCCTGCTACTCTGCTGAATCTTTCTATTAGTTCCAGGAGATTACTTGTGGAGTCTTTAGGGTTTTCTATGTATAGTATCATATCATCTGCAAACAGGGACAGTTTAACTTCTTCATTACCAATTTGGATGCCCTTTATTTCTTTTTCTTGCCTTATTGCTCTAGCTAGAACTTCCAGCATGAGGTTAAATAGGAGTGGTGATAAAAGGCATCCTTGTCTTGTTCCTGTTTTCAAGGGGAATGTTTTCAGCCTCTCTCCATTAAGAATGATGTTGGCTGTTGGTTTTGCATAGATGCCATTTATTATGTTGAGAAATTTCCGTTCTATACCTATTTGATTGAGAGCTTTTATCAGGAATGGGTGTTGGACTTTTTCAAATGCCTTTTCTGCGTCAATTGAGATGATCATGTGATCCTTTTGTTTCCTTTTATTTATGTGGTGGATTACGTTGATTGATTTTCTAATGTAGAACCATCTTTGCATACGTGGTACGAATCCTACTTGTTCATAGTGTATTTTTTTTTTTTTTTGATATGATGATGAATTCTATTGACTAGAATTTTGTTCAGAATTTTTGCATCTATATTCATGAGAGATATTGGTCTGTAATTTTCTTTTTTTGTGATGTCTTTGCCTGGTTTTGGTATCAGCGTTATGCTGGCTTCATAGAATGAATTTGGAAGTGTTGCTTCCTCTTCTGTGCTCTGAAATAGCTTGAGTAGAACTGGTACAAGCTCTTCTGCAAAAGTTTTGTAGAATTCTCCAGTGAAGCCATCTGGGCCAGGCCTTTTTTTGGTTGGGAGTTTTTTTATTACCTTTTCAATCTCTTCTCTTGTTATGGGTCTGTTCAGATTTTCAACATCACTCTGTTGTAGTCTGGGTAGGCCATTTGTTTCTAGAAATTTATCCATTTCCTTAGGTTTTCAAATTTGTTGGAGTAGAGTTTTTCATAATATTCTTTTATAATCCTTTTTATTACAGTTGGTTCTGTTGTAATCTCCCCCATTTCATTTCTTATTTGGGTTATTTGTGTCCTCTCTTATTTTTCTTTTGTCTGTCTGGCCAGTGGTTTGTCGATTTTGTTGATTCTTTCAAAGAACCAACTTTTGGTTTTCTTGATTCTTTCTATTGTTTTCTGTTCTCTATTTCATTTATTTCTGCTCTGATCTTTACTATTTCCTTTCTTCCAGTGGTTGTGGGCTTGTTTTGTTGTTCTCTTTCTATTTGTTTGAGTTCTGTAGTTAATGTTTTGATTTTGTCCCTTTCTTCTTTTTTGATATGTGCATCTATTGCTATAAATTGTCCTCTGAGGACTGCCTTTGCTGTGTCCCAAAGGTTTTAGTATGATGTGTTTTCATTTTCATTTGATTCTAGGAATTTTTAATTCCATCTCTGATTTCCTCCACCACCCAGTGATGTGTAAGCAGGGCATTATTCAGTTTCCATGTAGTTGAGTTTTTTCCTTGCTCTTTCTATTGTTAATTTCTACCTTGATGGCACTGTGGTCAGAGAAGATTCTTTGAATTATCCCAACGTTTTGGATCTTGTTGAGGATTGCTCTGTGGCCTAAGATGTGGTATATTCTGGAGAACGTTCCATGTGTGTTGGAAAAGAATGTGTACTTTGCAGCAGTTGGATGGATTGTTATATATATGTCTACGAGGTCAGGTTGGCTGATTTTGCCCTTTCGGTCTTCTTTATCTTTGCTGAGTTTCTTCTTAGTTGTTCTGTTCTTTACTGAGAGTGGTATGTTAAAGTCTCCTATTATTATTGTGGAACTGTCCATTTCTCTCTTCAGAGTTGTTAGAGTTTATTTTATGTATTTTGGAGCACATCATTGGGTGCATAGATGTTGATTATGGTTATGTCTTCATGATGGATCATCCCCTTAGTCATTATACAGTGTCCTTCTTTGTCTTTTATGGTAGATTTTGCCTTAAAGACTATTTTATCTGAGATTAGAATTGCCACTCCTGCTTTTTTTTGGTAGTTGTTAGCTTGATATATTTTTTTCTATCCTTTGACTTTTAATAAATTCACATCTTTGTTTCTAAGGTGTGTCTCTTGTAGACAGCATATTGATGGATCCTGTTTTCTCATCAATTCTATCACTTTCCGTCTCTTTATGGGTGCATTGAGTCCATTTACATTCAGTGTAATTATTGATTGATGTGAGTTTGTTGCTGTCATTTTGTAGTGCCTTTTTTTGTGGTTCTGAAGTTTTCTTTGTTCTTATTACTCTCTTGTGCTGAGTTACTTTTGTTTGTGGGTTTTTTTTTTTTTCATTTGTTTTTGTAGGTTTTGTTTTTGCTGAGACTTTATGTTTTTCGTCTTTATTTTTATGAGTTGGTTTGTTAACTTTCTTTGTAGTTACCATGAATTTTACTCTTCTCTTTCTAAGTTTGAAGCAGTCTACAATTACTTGGTATCACCTTGCCTTCCTCTCTATTAGAAGGTTCTATACCTATGCTGTTTATTCCCTCTTTCATTGTTTTGATGTGTTCATCCATCGATTGACTGCTGTGATTTCCTGTTGTATTTCTTTTGGTTTTGGATAGTCCCCGAGAGTTCATTTCTTAGATTGGTATCTGGCTCATAAAATCCTGTGTCCTATGTTCTGCCTGTGGGATGAAGCTCTTTGTCCTCAGATCGAGGAACTCCCTTTAATAATTCTTGTAAGTTTAGTTTGACTTTTACATATTCCCTTAGTTTCTGTTTATCAGGAAATGACCTAATTTCACCATCCAATTTGAATGAGAGTTTTGCAGGATATATTATTCTTGGCTGACAATTTTTTTCTTTCAAGATTTTATATATGTGATCCCATTGCCTCCTTGCCTGACTGGTTTCTGCTGAATAATCTGAGCTTAGTCTTATTGTTTCTCCTCTGTATGTGACTTCTTGTTTTTCATGAGCTGCTCTCAGGATTCTTTGTCTATGGTTTGGCAAGTGTGAATATGATATGCCTTGGTGATTTTCTTTTGGGGTCTCTCCTATATGGGGTTCATTGAGCTTCTTGGTTGGCCAGCTTTTCATCTTTCATGATATTGGGGAAGTTTTCTGTCAGCAGTTCCTCAATGATCCTCTCTGTGTTTTCTGTTTTCTCCCCCTGTTCTGGAATGCCAATCACTTGTAAATTTTTGCTTTTCATTGTGTCTCACATAACTCTCAGGGTCTCTTAATTTTTCTTTGTTCTTTTTTCTGAGTTTTCCTGAAACAGAGTTGTATCCAATTGTTTGTCTTCAGTTCCACTGATCCTGTGTTCCACCGTTTCAAATCTGCTTCTCTGCCCTTCTATGACATCATCCATTTCTGAAATCTTGTTGTTTATCTTTTGGATTTCTAATTGTTGTTTTTGTGTAATTTCTAGTTATGAATTTATTTTGGCATTTTGTTCCTGCATCATCTTCCTGAATTCTTCCAATTTTTTGTCTGTATTTTCCATGAATTTGTCTATTTTTTCTTCATGTTTGTCATCTATTTGCCTCAGTTCTTGGAAAATTCCAAGATTAGAGATTTGAATTCCCTATCAGGTACTTCTAGTGCATTTTCTTCCACAGGAGAGTCATCTGGTGTTTTAGTTTGGATGCCTACTGGAGCCATCCTGTCCTGTTTTTGTAAATGTTTTGATATTGTCTGCTGTTTTCAAGGCATTCAGTAGTTATTTCTCTCGTTTATTGATTATAGATTTGTTTGTTTCATCCCTTTAAAAAAAAAAATTGACTCTGTCTGAGCAGGCAGACTGCATGCTCTTTGTTGTTTGCTCATCTGCGCTGAATACTTTTCACCTCCTTCTCTAACTGGCAGGTTTAGTCACTCATATATGGTACAGCTGGGCAGGTCTAGCTGAAGAGGTGTAACTGGGATGGGTTGTTTGTGGCACTCACTACAGCCACCATGGCCCGTCGGTAATCAGTGCTGGGGAGGTTCCAGTAGGCTGTGCCTGCACTGCTTGGTGGTGTGATGTCAAGAACATGGTGCAGGTAGGCAGGATGCAGCGGGGATATGTTTATGTGTGGAGCTAAGCTGGATGTGGGAGAGAGGAGAGAGGAACAGGAGCCAAAAAACATACAAACAAACAAAAAAGAATGCTAGGGAAGCTTGCGGTTGGAATGGAGAGATGAGAGACTATGAAATGGAGAAAAACAGAAGGGGGAAGAGAAAGAAAAGAAAAGAATGAACAAATAAAAATCAGAAAGGTTAAAGAACTGCAAAGTTCCCAGGGATCCCACCGATGCAGCTATGAGGTTTGGAAAAGTCACTATCAGGATTTGCAGCACAGCCTGGCCAGAAGGCGCAGAGGCATACAATGCCTGGTATTCAGGGATCAGAAAGAGAAGGAAGATATAGAGAGATGAGAAACTCAGTAATAAAGAAAGACAAAAAGGGAAAAAGAGTTAAAAGAAAACAAAAAAAATCAAAAAAAAAAAAAAAAGAACTAGAAAGGTCCCCCAAAAAACAGAAAAAATGCAACAAAGAAAAAAGAATTGTCTTCAGGGATCCCTCCGCATGTCTGTGGAAGCCGAAGGGGAGTTCCTTGTCACGCAGCTCTGCCTGGCCAGAAAGTGCTCCCAACTCAAGAAAAGGAAAAGAAAACAAACAAACAATTCAAAATGAACAAATGAACAAAAGCCCTGGGATTCCACCAGCGTGGTAGCTCAGACCGGGAAGCAGCTCCACACTCGAATGGAGCTCCACAGGACCTCAGGAAAAAGCAAAGGTGGTGCATGGAGCCAGGCGCTCGAATGAAAGGAGGGGGAGTTGGCTAGAGGCAAGCAAGAAATCCAAAGAAGCAGAAAAAAAAAGCAACACCTGCAGCCAAGAAATGGCACTCAGAGCGGCAGCCAGTGCGGACTGGTGTTTCTGGATAAGAGACAGTGTCTGCAGGAAGCAGAGGAGGCTGAGTGCGGGTGAAGAAGAATGGAGAGTGAGAAAGCATATATCACAAATTGCCGGTGCTCTGGAGCCCCTCAGGAAGAAGCAAAGATGGCACACGGAGCCAGGCACTTGAATGAAAGGAGGGGGAGGTGGTGAGAGGCAAGTGAGAAATCAAAAGAAGCTGAAAAAAAAGCAACACTAGCGGCCAACAAATGGCACCCAGAGAGCCGCCTGCTTGAGTGTGTGGAATCCAAGCAGCTGGCGCCTCCTGGTCAAGAGACCGTGGCTGCGGGAAGCAGAGGAACAAATGAACAAAAGCCCCAGGATCCCACCAGCATGGCAGCCCAGACCGGGAAATAGCTGCACACTCAAATGGAGCCCCGCAGCCCCTCAGGAAGAAGCAAAGATGGCGGTCAGAGTGAGGCACTCAAGCAAAAGGAGGCAAAGTCAGTGAGAGGCAAGTGAGAAATCGAAAGAAGCAGAAAAAAAAAGCAACACTAGCAGCCAACAAATGGCATCCAGAGAGCCGCCTGCTTGGGTTTGTGGAATCCAAACAGCCAGTGCTTCCCAGTCAAGAGACTGTGGCCGCAGGAAGCAGAGGAGGCCGAGCCACAGTGAAGGGGGTGGAGGGTGGGAAAGCACACACCGCAAATTACCGGCTGCTTTGTCTCCCGCTGGACGCTCCGTGAGGCTGCTTTCTCATATCCCCATTTTCTGGTCTCCGATAGGAGTCCAAGATGGTGGATCCGTGCTGCATTAGCTGGTAGGGGACCTCTGCATGAATCTCTCCTCGCTCTCCGTTCTCTGTCAGTTTTCTCACTCCTTTTGGTGCTTGGCTGAGTTCTTTATCTCTTCATTTGATGTTTTAGGTTTTCAGGATTGTTGTATTCTCTGTTTGGCTTAGTTTTTCGGATCTTTGCTGTGGAGGGACAGTGTTATGCGTCTGCCTAGAGTGCCATTTTTCCATATATATATTTTTGAAGCATGAAATATCTATATATTTTTTCTAAACAAAGAAGTTGACAGATGAATCTGCGGAAGTGTACAGATCTAGTAATATCTTAAGGAAAGCAAAAAGAAAAAGATTTTCACAGAGAAAATAGAATGGATCTAAAGTTAAAGTAAACCCCGTATATATATAGTGGGAAGATAACAATTTCATTTTCAGTTATTTATGTATCTATTAACTTTGCCTCAGCTCTGCATTGATGTTTTAGCACAAAATGAAATGGATCATAGTAAACTATAGCACAGTATATATATGCTAGTCCACGGTAGTGTAGAAACACAGAGAATGGGATTCAAGAGAAAGAATCCAAGGGGAAAGAGTGGAGCGTCCCAAAAAGGCTAACCCCTACTTAATCCATAGAAGAAATGAACCCATGAGGGAAGTGGTGATTCATTACAGATACAGATACAAAGGGAACTACAGCAGAATTGTATGGTCACAAAATGCATGCCTTATTTTAACAGACCTACTTGCCTCTGGAGAAGAACTTGAGTGTATAGTTCAGCTATAAAAAATAGCTCATTATTCTCTGTAGCACCTCCAGTAAGCGTTATTAGTTTCACTGGAGCGAACTTTTCTTAAACCTTGGTTATTAGACTCTCTGGTTTACAGATGCTGTTATCAGTCTTCATCTAGGTAGACTGTAATTTGTTGCACAGCTTCTTCTCCACCTCAGTTACCTTTGTTTATGCTGGCTATGGCTAGACTTTAATCTTGCCACCCAAAGGCTAAGGCTTGTCTCATCACATCTTCGCCTAAATCTTGACTTGACCCCAACTTTCCTAGACTACAGCCCATGTAACTTCACCACAGGATTATAGCTTTACTAGTGTATCCTTATAGCCAGTAACTGGGTTGCAATAAATTTCTAGGTTAAAATGAAAAATTTCTTGTTATCTCTTTTGGACAATATGAAAGACGAAGCAGAGAAAAGTATCTGAATGTTAATATTGTGATCATACTTAAAATAGATATCCTTTACTGAAACAATTTTGTGAAGTGTTAGAATAACATACCCTTACTCTCATATAGTATCTATTCTGGCCCTGTGCCAGGTGCAGTGCATTTGTCACTTCTCGTTTCATAGCTGCTTAGACAGACAAGGGTTATTAGTCTCTTTCCACGGAAAGGGAAATTGATGCTGATGATATACTAACATTTCAAACTGAAAAGTGCTTAGGTTTTTTAATTTCTGTCTTAAATGTTTGCAGTGGTTAAGGTTGTGTGTCAACTCGGCTGGGTCAGGATTCACAGTGGTTTGGCAGGTATGTAATGATGTAGTTTGATAGTTATGTAATGATGTGGTTATCCTCCATTTTGTGATATAATGTAATCACCTCCATGATCTGATCTAATTTGATCAGCCAATCAGTTGTAAGGAAGGGGAGTTTCCTTGAGGAGTGTGGCCTGCATCAAATGTATACTGACATTCTGGCAAAACTTGCTGGCTTTTCCTTGCTCTGGGTCCTACAACAGGTTCATCATTATCTGACCTCCTGTTCTTGGAACTTGAGCCAGTGGTTTGCCATACTGCCTGCCGATCTCGGGATCTGAAGCATTCTGCAGCCTGTGAGCCAGCAGCCTGCCATCTGATCTGCAGATCTTGGGTTTGTCAGCCCCTGCAGCTATGTGAGTCAGGAGAAGTCTCCAGCCTGATGCTTGACCCATGGACTTGGGACTTGCCAGCCTCTACAACTGTGTGATCCTTTTCCTTGAGGTAAATAGCTCTCTCTACGTACATATATATATATGTGTGTGTATATGTAAGTGTATATGTGTGTGTGGTTTTGCTTCTCTAGAGGACCCAACCTAAGAAAATGTTTTAAATATTGGTATATCTCTACTACATGCCCCCTTAGATTTTTAAATGATTATGTGCACATGATTGAAAGTCATTAATCACTGGATTAACTAAGAGTGTTTCCACTGACATAAAGGGAATTGGATATGACATGTTATTTTAAAATGGCACCATAGCTTATACCTTCTAAAATCTTAACATGTTAGTTTGCTACAAAGAGAAAGTACATTGTCTGTATTGTATAACGAATCCTTCAGTATCACTATGGTTGCATCAAGAAAATCAATAGATAAGATGCATTAACCTATAGTGAATGTCACAAACCCATAGCTGTTTTCTTGCCATGTTTTATTTTTATCAATTTGTAAAAATTACTTTCCTAGTCACTCTGTGCACATATAAATAGGCTATGTGAAAGTGATTTGACTATGTGAACTTTCTTTGTGATATATATTAATCTCAATCATAAACTGCACTGGCTGTCATAATAATGTGACAGGAAACTCATTCCTATTGCTTTCCATCTATTTTAATGAAAAAGCAGAAACTGACAAATGATATTAGATCAGGAATTGAAGATAAATGTGCCATAAATTGTCAACAACATGGAGATCAGACTCATAAATTCAGGGGGGTGAAAACAGTAATAACAACGAACACTAGATATATGTGGAGATCTTAATTGTTCTCAAAATCTTTGATTTAAAATGTATTAATTTAAAAAATAAAACTCTACAAACAAATTATGCTGCTTAAAAAAAGATGCCATTGATCTAATATGTCTACATGCCCTTTATAAATGATTCAACAAAGTGCTGATGATCTCAAAGGTAACTAGGAAGACTGAGAGTCTCTTATCTCCATGGGAAAGGTAATAGATGTATAGCTCTGATGCTGTCAGACTGGTTCACTTGAGGTACATAGAAAATAAGGTACTTTCACTGGCATTTTCTCCATAATACACATAAACATTATATATTTATTCATCTTGAAATCCAAGTTTTAGGTCCATATGAGCTTATTCAAAGAAATGGAGAGTTTAAGGAAAGTGCTGTATAAATAACTTCATGTTTATTCTGAACAATTATTCTTTTTTGTCAAGTCATTGATCTGTTCAGAGATGCTAAAATCATTATTTCTATAAGCTCTCGTTTACATGGCAGAATCTTGGTAACTCCAATGCTTTGTGTTCACCAAAAGCATTTGCTTAGACACTGTTTTGACCATCTATTTCGAATACTCTAAGTGTATTATTTTATTTTCATGGTCTTTGAAGTGGCTTAACAACTTATAGCTAACATTTGGAAAGCATCTTCATTTGCTTCAGCCAACTTGAAGCTTTGACAGAGATGGAAATTGGAAGACTCTGGAACGTGTTTCAAATCATGTAGACAAGGAATTACTTTAGGTTTGTCAGAATTAGTTTTAATCTAAAGGAAAGACATCTAAGAATTATTGATTTCCAACAATAAAAGGAATCCCCTGTAAAGGCATTAGAACAGAGGCAGAGTGGCTATGCAAAGTATAAGAGATATTATAGAGGCAACCTTCTTGCATGTTTAAAAAAGTAGTCTTTTAGCATCAACTCTAGTTAGACCTGGTAATAATTGTGATTTGAAAGCCTGGTGAAATCAATAGGTCATCACATATCTGGTGATCAGAACAATAGTTGGTTGTCAAATCAATAGCTGGCCATCAAGTCATGGTATTCAGTATATTTCCTTTTTTTTTTTTTTAATTAGCTAGAATACAGGAAGAAGAAATACAAAATTTACATCTTACTCTTAGAATATCAGAGTACATATAGAATCATCAAAGGAGACTGTGAGTTTTAAAAAGAAGTTTAATTATGGAAGCTTTTTTTATAAACACATTTTTACAGTTATGAAAGGAATATTTGCATTCTTATAACAAACACACTGTTATGAGAGTATGAGTTATTCAATGATACCCAGAAAATGACTACCTCAACATTTGTCGTTTCTACAGAGATCATGGTTATATGATATTTACTACACAGAAATAATCTACTCCATGAGCCTCTCAGTTCTTAATCAAAATTATCTCCTTTTGACAAAACGACCGTTAATTTGTGATATACACTTTCCCACCCCCCACCCTTCTTCACCCCCCTCGGCACCCTCTGCTTCCCTCGGACACAGTATCTTGTCCGAGAAACACCAGCTGCTTGGATTCCACCAGCCCGCAATAGCTGGCTCTCTGAGTGCCATTTGTTGGCTGCTGCTGTTGCTTTTTTCCGCTTGTTTTGATTTCTTCCTTACTTCTCACCACCCCCTTTTCGCTCAAATACCTGGCTCCGTGCCCCATCTTTGCTTCTTCCTGAGGAGCTGTCAAGCTCTGTTCAAGTGTGGAGCTGCTTCCCAGTCTGGGCTGCCATGCTGGTAGGATCCCGGGGCTTTTGTTCGTTTGCTTGTTTTGGATTGTTTGTTATTTTCTTTTCCTTTTCTTGAGTTGGGAGCCATTTTTGGCCAGGCTGTGCTGCGTGGCAAAGAGACTTCCCACTTGGCTTGAACAGACGTGCATAGGCATCCCTGAGGGCATTTCTTTTTTTGTTAATTTTTTTTTCTGTTTTTTTGGGGGCCTTTCTTGTTCTTTTTTTTTTTTTAATTTGTTTTGTTCTCTTTTCCCTATTTGTCTTTCTACACTGCTCAGTATCTCATCTCTCTATATCTTCCTTCTCTTTCTGTTCCCTGAATACCTGGCATTGTATACCTCTACACCTTCTAGCCAGGCTGTACTGCAATACTGGAGAGTGACTTCCCCAGACCTCATAGCTGCATCGGTGGGATCCCTGGGAACTATGCGGTTCTTTAACCTCTCCGATTTTTATTTATTCATTCTTTTCTTCCTCTTCCCCTTTCTGTTTTCTCCATTTCATAGTCTGTCACCACTCCAACGGCAAGTTCCTCTAGCATTGTTTTTTGTTTGTTTGTATGTTTTTGGCTCCTATTCCTCTCTCATCTCTCCCATATCCATATTCGCTCCACACATAGCAATCTCCCCACTGCATCCTGCCTACCTGCACCATGCACTTGACATCACACCACCAAGCAGCACAGGCAATGCCTACTGGAACCTGCCCTGCATTGATTACCAACCTGCTCTGGTTGCTGTAGTAAGTGCCACAAACAACCCGTCCCAGTAACTCCTCTTGAGCTAAACCTGCCCTGCCATACCATATCTGAGTGACTGACCCTGCCAATTGGAGAAGGAGGTGAAAAGTATTGTGCCCACAGATGAGCAAACAACAAAGAACACACAGTCCATTTACTCATAGCCAAATTAAAAAAAAGGGGAACAAAACAAACAAATCTACAGTCAATACATGAAAAATAACTACTGAATGCCCTGAAGACAGTAGACAATATCAAAACATTTACAAAAACAGGACAGGATGGTTCCAGTAGGCATCCAAAATAAAACACCAAATGACTCTCCAGTGGAAGAAAATACACTAGAACTACCTGATAGGGAATTCAAATCTCTATTACTCAGAATTCTCCAAGAGCTGAGGCAAAAAGTGGACAAACTTGAGGAAAAAATAGGCAAATTCATGGAAAATACAGACAAAAAATTGAAAGAATTCAGGAAAATAATGCAGGAACAAATTGCCAAAATAAATTCACAACTAGAAATTATACAAAGACAACAATTAGAAATCCAGAAGATAAACAAGATTTCAGTAATGGACGGAGTCACAGAAAGGGTGAGAAGCAGATTTGAAACTGTGGATGACAGGAGCAGTGGAACTGAAGACAAACACTTGGATACAACACTGTTTGAGGAAAACTCAGAAAAAAGAACAAAGAAAAATGAAGAGACCCTGAGAATTATGTGGGATACAATCAAAAACAAAACTCTGTGAGTGATTGGAATTCCAGAACAGGGGAGAAAACTGAAAACAGAGAGGATCATTGAAAAACTGCTGACAGAAAACTTCCCCAATATCAAGAAAGATGAAAATCTAGCCATCCAAGAAGATCAACGAACCCCATATAGAAGAGACCCCAAAAGAAAATCACCAAGGCATATCATAATCACACTCGCTAAAACCAAAGACAAAGAATCCTGAGAGCAGCTCATGAAAAACAAGAAGTCACATACAGAGGAGAAACAATAAGACTAAGCCCAGATTATTCAGCAGAAACCATGCAGGCAAGAACGCAATGGGATGACATATATAAAATCTTGAAAGAAAAAAATTGTCAGCCAAGAATAATATATCCTGCAAACTCTCATTAAAGTTTCATGGTGAAATTAGGTCATATCCATATAAACATAAATTAAGAGAATATGCAAAAAACAAACCAAACTTACAAGAAATATTAAAGGGAGTTGTTCAATCTGAGGACAAACAACTTCAGCTCACAGACAGAATCTAGGACACAGGATTGTACCAGCCAGATACTAATCTAGGAAATGACCTCCCAGGGACTACCCAAAATCAAAAGAAATACAACGGGGAATCAGAGAAGTTAATCAGTAAATAACATCAACATCAAAACAATAAAAGAGGGAACAAACAGCAAAGGTATAGAACCTTCTAATGGAGAGGAAGGCAAGATGATACCAAGTAATGGTAGACTACTTCAAACTTAGAAAGATAAAGGCAAAATTCTTGGTAACCACAAAGAAAGTTAACAAACATACACATAAAAAAATAGGAAAAACATAAAGTCTCAGCAAAAACAAAACCTACAAAAACAAAAGAAATGTAAAAAAATTCCAGAAGCAAAAGTAACTCAGCACAAGAGAGTAAGAAGAACAAAGAAAACTTCAGCACCACAAAAAGCACTACAAAATGACAGCAACAAACTCACATCTATCAATAATTACACTGAATGTAAATGGACTCAATGCACCCAGAAAGAGACAGACAGTGACAGAATGGATAAGAAAACAGGATCCATCAATATGCTGTCTACAAGAGACACACCTTAGAAACAAAGATGTGAATATATTAAAAGTCAATGTTTGGAAAAAAATATATCAATCTAACAACTATGAAAAAAGAGCAGGAGTGGCAATTCTAATCTCAGAGAAAATAGACTTTAAAACAAAATCTACCATAAAAGCCAAAGAAGGACACTATATAATGATTAAGGGGATGATCCATCATGAAGACATAACAGTAATAAACATCTACACACCCAATGACAGGGCTCTAAAATACATAAACCAAACTCTAACAACACTGAAAAGAGAAACTGACAGTTCCACAGTAATAGTAGGAGACTTCAACACACCACTCTCAGTAAAGGACAGAACAACTAAGAAGAAACTCAGCAGAAGACCGAAAGGGCACAATCAGCCAACTTGACCTCATAGACATATATAGAACACTTCATCCAAACACTGCAAATTACACATTCTTTTCCAATGAACAAGGAATGTTCTCCAGAATAGACACCATCTTAGGCCACAGAGCAATCCTCAACAAGATCCAAAACGATGAGATAATTCAAAGTACCTTCTCTGACCACAATGCCATCAAGGTAGAAATTAACACTAGAAACAGCAAGGAAAAAAAATCAACTACATGGAAACTGAATAATACCCTGCTTACACATCAGTGGGTAATAAAAGAAACCAGAGATGGAATCAAAAAATTCCTAGAATCAAATGAGAATGAAAATACATCATACCAAAACCTTTGGGACACAGCAAAGGCAGTCCTCAGAGGACAATTTATAGCAATAGATGCACATATCAAAAAAGAAGAAAGGGATAAAATCAAAACATTAACTACAGAACTCAAACAAATAGAAAGAGAATAGCAGAAAAAGCCCACAATCATCAGAAGAAAAGAAATAGTAAAGATCAGAGCAGAAATAAATGAAATAGAGAACATAAAAAGAATAGAAAGAATCAACAAAACCAAAAGTTGATTCTTTGAAAGAATCAACCAAATCAACAAACCACTGGCCAGACTGACAAAAGAAAAACAGGAGAGGACACAAATAACCCAAATAAGAAATGAAATGGGGGACATTACAACAGACCCAACTGAAATAAAAAGGATTATAACAGAATATTATGAAAAACTCTACTCCAACAAATTTGAAAACCTAGAGGAAATAGATAAATTTCTAGAAACACACGGCTTACCCAAACTACAACAAAGTGATGTTGAAAATCTGAACAGACCCATAACAAGAGAAGAGATTGAAAAGGTAATAAAAAAACTCCCAACCAAAGAAAGCCCTGGCCCAGATGGCTTCACTGGAGAATTCTACAAAACATTTATGGAAGAGCTTGTACCAGTACTACTCAAGCTATTGCAGAGCATAGAAGAGGAAGCAACACTTCCAAATTCATTCTATGAAGCCAGCATAACACTGATACCAAAACCAGGCAAAGACATCACAAAAAAAGAAAATTACAGACCAATATCTCTCATGAATATAGATGCAAAAATGCTGAACAAAATTCTAGCCAATAGAATTCAGCATCATATCAAAAAAATAATAACCATGACCAAGTAGGATTCATACCAGGTATGCAAAGATGGTTTAACATTAGAAAATCAATCAACGCAATCTACCACATAAATAAAAGGAAAGAAAAGAATCACATGATCATCTCATTTGACACAGAAAAGGCATTTGACAAAGTCCAACACCCATTCCTGATAAAAATATCAATCAAATAGGTATAGAAGGGAAATTTCTCAACATAATAAATGGCATCTATGCAAAACCAACGGCCAACATCATTCTTAATGGAGAGAGGCTGAAACCATTCCCCTTGAAAACAGGAACAAGACAAGGATGCCCTTTATCAGCACTCCTATTTAACATTGTGCTGGAAGTTCTAGCTAGAGCATTAAGGCAAGAAAAGGAAATTAAAGTCATCCAAATTGGTAATGAAGAAGTTAAACTGTCCCTGTTTACAGATGATATGATACTATACATAGAAAACCCTAAAGACTCCACGAGAAATCTACTGGAATGAATAGAAAGATTCAGCAGAGTAGCAGGATACAAGATAAACATTCAAAAATCAGTTGGATTCCTATACACCAATAAGGAGAATAATGAAAAGGAAATCAGGAAAACAATACCATTTTCAATATCCCCTAAAAAGATAGAATACTTAGGAATAAATCTGACCAGGGATGTAAAAGACCTATGCAAAGAAAACTATAAAACACTACTGCATGAAACCCAAAGGGATCTACATAAATGGAAAAATACACCATGGTCATGGATAGGCAGACTCAACATTGTGAAAAGGACAATTCTACCCCAAGCGATTTACAAATACAGTGCAATTCCGATCCAAAAATCAACAACATTCTTAAATGAGATGGAAAAATTAATCATTCACTTTATATGGAAAGGGAAGAAGCCCCGAATAAGTAAAGCACTACTGAAGAAGAAAAATAAAGTTGGAGGACTCACACTACTTGACTTCAGAACCTACTATACAGGTATAGTAGTCAAAACAGCTGGCACTGGTACAACAACAGATATATTGACCAATGGAACAGAATAGAGAACCCAGATGTAAACCCATCTACCTACTGTCACCTGATCTTCGACAAGCGCCCGAAATCCATGAAATGGGGAAAAGACAGTCTTTTTAACAAATGGTGCTGGCAAAACTGGATATCCATCAGCAAAAAAAATGAAACAAGACCCATACCTCACACCGTATTCAAAACAGACTTCAAAATGGATCAAAGACCTGAATATAAAGCCTGAAACTGTAAAGTTCATAGAAGAAAAATTAGGACCAGCACATCAGGCCTTAATACACGGCATTAACAAGATACAAACCATAACCATCAATACACAAACTCCAATAGATAAGCTAGATAACTGGGATCTTCTAAAAATCAAACATCTATGCTCTTCAAAAGACTTCACCAAAAGAGTCAAAAGAGAACCTACAGACTGGGAAAAAAAATTTTTGGACAGTACAAGTCAGACAAAGGTCTAATCTCCATAATCTACAAGAAAATCCAACACCTCTACAACAAAAAGACAAATAATCCTATTAAAAAATGGGCAAAGGAAATGAACAGACACTTCACCAAGGAAGACATTCAAATGGCCAACAGACACATGAGGAAATGCTCGTGATACTAGCCATTAGAGAAATGCAAATTAAAACTACAATGAGATACCATCTCACCCCAGCATTACTGGCACGAACAACAAATGTTGGAGGGGCTGCGGGGAGATGGGAACTCTGATGCGCTGCTGGTGGGAATGCAAAATGATACAACCATTTTGGAAAATGATAAGGTGCTTCCTCAGAAAGCTAGAAATAGACATACCCTTCAATCCAGCAATCCCACTCCTAGGAATATATCCTAGAGAAATAAGAGTCATCACTCGAATAGACATATGCACACCTATGTTCATGGCAGCATTGTTCACAATAGCAAAACGATGGAAACAACCTAGATGCCCATCCACAGATGAATGGATAAACAAACTGTGGTACATACACACAATGGAGTACTATTCAACAAGAAAGAACAACAATGAATCTGTGAAGCATCTCATAACATGGATGAAACTGGAGGACATTATGCTGAGTGAAATTAGTCAATCACAAAAGTACAAATATTGTATGAGACCTCTATTGTAAAAACCCATGAAAGAGTTCACACACAAAATGTAACAATCTTTGTTGGTTATCAGGGATGGGATGGGTGGGGGGGAAATACTAAATAGGCAATAGGTTAGTGGTATCTTGGGTGAAGGGTGAGACAGTACACAATACAGTGGAAACCAGCACAACTTGTATAAGGAAAGGTCATGGAAGCCCCATAGACACATCCAAACTCCCTGAGGGACTGAATTGCTGGATGGAAGGCTGTAGGGACCATGGTCTGGGGAACATCTAGCTCAATTGGCATGACACAGCTTATAAAGAGGACGCGCTACATTCTACCTTGGTGAGTAGTGTCTGGGGTCTTAAAAGCCTGTTAGTGGCCATCAAAGATACTCCACTGTTCTCATCGCTTCGGGAGCAAGGGAGAATGGAGAGAACAGGTTACAAGGAAACGATTAGCCCGAAGGACTAATGGTCCACAGCTACCAAGGCCTCCACCGGACTGAGTCCAGTACAGCTAGATGGTGCCCGGCTACCACCACTGACTGCTCTGACCAGGATCACAACAGAGGATTCTGGACAGAGCTGGAGAAGGACGTAGGGCATAATTCTCACTCACAAAAAAAAAAAAAAAGACCATATTTACTGGCCTAAAGGAGACTGGAGAATCCTCAAGAGTATGGCCCCCAGACACCCTTTTAGATCAATGGTGAAGTTACCCCCGAGGTTCACTGTTCAGCCTGGGAGTGGACAGCCCTGTAAAACCAAATGATTCTAACGGGGTGTAGGGGTCTAGTGACAAGGGCCAGAAGCCAGAAGGGGACAAGGAAGCTGGTGATAGGGAACACAAGATTGAGTAAGGATATTGTTGATGTGTTGTGAAATTGTTAACCATTGTCATAGGGCAACATTTGTAGTAACTGTTAAATGAGAAACTATTTTGTTCTATAAGCCTTCATCTTAAGTGACTATAACAGCACAATTGGAAGAACGTAGTCAATGTCACTGAACTGTGCATGTAGTTATTTTTGAAATGGTGTATCTTTGGCTATGTGTATTTTCAACAAAAAATAAGGTTGAGAAGTTAGAGGGTTGACATGGTGTGGGTTTGTTAACCAATGTCATAAAACAGTATATGTACTACTGTTTCATGAGAAACTATTCTGTAAGCCTTCACCTGAAGTACAATAAAAAATAAAATATAACAAAAGGTCCTCCAAGGTCGAGAAGGGAGATTGTTGACATGTTGTGGGGTTGTTAACCAGTGTCATAAAACAAAATGTGTACTGACTATTTAATGAAAAACTATTTGTTCTGTAAACCTTTATCTAAAGTACAACTAAAAAAATTAAAAAAAAAAAAAGATCTCTTTTGAGTCCTGTCATCACATAACCCTGGGCTATAGTTTCTTGGGTTAAGAATTGAACTTTTGACCTAAAATGTAATCTCTACTGCCTTGGGGTCTCCCATAAGTAGGTCTTGAGACACTGCAAGTAGATTATTATTAGGAAGTGCAGTTAAAACCAACTGGTAAATAAATGGGGAAGCAGTAGAAGGAAGGTTAGGAAGCAAATAAGGAGTGATTTATTATACCCTTCATAATAGTGAGCAACTAAAGATTAATCTCTTAGGGTAAAACGCGTGACAGAGTGCAAAACATATTCTTCAGACTTATACTATGTGAGGGTTGAGCGAGCTAGGTTAAGAACACACTGACTCACAGCAGTGATAACCTCTTGACTTGTCAGAGGGATATGGGCATAGAGCCAGCTTCTACTGCAGTACATGCACAAAGACTTGGAGGAAACGTAGGTAAATGAGAATTGGTTTGGCCTGCTAAAATCTAGCAACTTTTTTTTCTCTTTTGGTCAACAGTTTTTTTATACTTGCAGTTTGTTATGGTTTGAATGGTTTCCCCGAAAAACATGTGTTACAAATCCTAACTCTCTACCTGTGTTTATAGCCCCATTTGGGAATGAGTTTTCTTTGTTATGTTAATGAGACAGTATTAGTGTAGGGTGTGTCTTAAGTCAAACTCTTCTGAGATAGAAAAGAAATTAAGCAAGCAAGCAAGCAGAGATGGGGAAGAGAGATGCCAAGCCACATGAACGTCGCCCAGGAGCAGAAGCTCAAAAGAGACAAGGACCTTCCTCCAGAGCCGACAGAGAGACCAAGTGTTCCCCTAGAGCCAGCAACTGGAATTCGGATTTATAGCCTCCTAAACTGTGAGAAAATAAATTTCCGTTTTTTTAAAGCCACCCATTTGTGGTATTTCTGTTATATCAGCATTAAATAACTAAGACACTGTTATTTTGAATTTATACAATAATAAGGTGGAATTTTATATTTTATCAATAATCTTACTTTTTGAATTAAAAAGAAAATCTCTAACAAAGCAGCGTTTTGGTTAAATTATCTTGTTCACTGAATTTTACTCCCCCTCCTTTTTTGTAACATCCTCTTTTATTTGCGTGGGTAATTTTATGAATTCATTTTGACTTTTTTAGCATGTTCCTACTCAAATGCTCAGGTAATGAATCTCCAATCTGTCCACTGATGTTAAACAACAAAATACTGGTGGAAAAACAGAAAGCACCTTCCCCCTATCTTTAAATTTGAGCTCCATTATCTTTTAGGTGAAGATGAAATTTTAGACATTGAAATGATTCACAGTGGTAGGGACATAGAAGAAAATGATGAATAAATAATTGAGGTATTTACATCGGTTTTCTATTACTGCTATAACAAATTATCATAAACCTGGTGGCTAAAAACATCACAAATTTACTATGTTATAGCTCTGTACATCCGAAGTCCAACACAGCTCTGACCAGACTCAGATCAAGCTGTCAGTAGGGCTGCATTCCTTTCTGATGGCTCTAGCTGAGAATTTGTTTACCTGTCTTTCCAGCTTCTAAACACTGCCTTTCCCCATCCTGCATATTCAAAGCCAGCAATTTCAGGCCATCTCCTTTCCACACTGCCATTTCTCTGGGTCTCTGACATTCTCCAGTAATCACATCACTCTCTTACTCTGACCTGAGCAGAGACAAGTTCTTCTGAAGACCCATGAGATTAGTTTTGTCTCTCCTGGACAATCAAGGAAAATCCACCTATCTCGGTCTTTAACCTAAATCACATGTTCAAAGCCCCCCTTTCCATATACGAGAACATATTCACAGGTTCCAAGGGTTAGGAGGTGAACATCTTTGGCTGGCCATTATTCAACCTACCATAGTATCCTGGATAAAACAGAAGGATGTTGGAAAAAATTTAAGTATTATTTAGTATCTACATTGTTTTCTAATGGCTGTGTCATGGGTTGAATTGTGTTCCCCAAAAATATGTGTATCAGTTTCGCTAGGCCATGATTCCCAGTATTCTGTGATTGTCCACCATCCACCATTTTGTTAGCTGATGTGATTTTCCTATGTGTTGTAAATCCTACCTCTATGACATTAATGAAGTCGGATAGGCGTCCGTTAATAAGGCAGGACTCAGTCTTCAGGACTGGGTTGTGTCTTGAGCCAATCTCTTTTGAGATATAAAAGACAGAAGGGAGCAGAGAGACAGTAGGACCTTATACCACCAAGAAACCAGTGCCTGGAGCAGAATGCGTCCTTTGGACCCAGGGTTCCTGCATGGAGAAGCTTCTAGTTCAGGGGAAGTTTGATGACAAGGACCTTCTTCCAGAGCAGACAGAGAAAGCCTTCCCCTGGAGCTGATGCCCTGAATTTGGACTTGCAGCCTACTAGATTGTAAGAGCATAAACTTCTGTTTGTTAAAGCCATCTGCTTGTGGTGTTTCTGTTACAACATCATTAGATGGCCAAGACACTATGCAAACCGAAACAGTAACTGCATACTACTTCTATACCGGAAACCCTGGTGGCATAGTGGTTAAGAGCTACATCCGCTAACCAAAAGGTCTGCAGTTCGAATCCAACAGGTGCTCCTTGGAAACTCTATGGGGCACTTCTACTCTGTCCTGTAGGGTCGCTATGTGTTGGAATCAACTCGACAGCAATGTGTTTGGGTTTTTTTTTTTTTTGACCTTTTATAACAAAAAAACCAAACTGGTTACCATCTAGTCGATCCCTACTCATAGCAACCCTGTAAGACAGAATAGAACTGCCCCATAGAGTTTCCAAGGAGGGACTGATGGCTTCGAACTGCAGACCTTTTGGTTAGCAGCCAAGCTCTTAACCACCAGGGCTCCACTATTTTCTATAGGGGAGGGTAATTGCTTCTAAATCTTGATTTCTTTAATTTCAACTGATCTTATATCACTTTTTGTTTTATTTACATCTTACTGGAGCCCTGGTGGCACAGTGGTTAAAGAAATTGGCTGCTAACCAAAAGATTGTCAGTTTGAATCGACCAGCTGCTCTTTGAAAATTTTATGGGGCGGTTTTACTCTGTTCTATAGGGTCGCTATGAGTCAGAATGGACCCAATGGCAAGAGGTTGAACCTACAGTTTATAATCCAGGTCATTTTTTAAATTATTTTATCTCATACCTATTTTTTAATTAAAATAATTAAACATTTGCTGAATGCAAAAGTACTTCAGTTTTGGTCAAGACGGAATAAAAGAAAATGAGCATGACAAGCTTTGTTGACTATTAAAATATTTTTTAACCTGACCCTTTGAGATTATATGTAATCACTGTCAAGAAAAATTTACATTCTAAAGAAGATCAGTTTACCAGAGACTGGATGACATTCTGTAGCTAAATAATCTCTAAGAATCCTTCCATCACAAAAGTGAATATTTGTTGAAAAATGATTCTCCTTGGACATAACTCAATCATTAAAATCACATAGTATTATAATTATTTTTCTAAAATGATTTGCCCTCCACTATATTATCACCAACTGGAGAATAGTAAACATGGTATTTTTATATTTCCAATTTTAACCAATTAACAACAACAACAAAAAAAAACTGTTGCCATTGAGTCAATTCTGACTCATAGCGACCCTATAGGACAGAGTAGAACTGCTCCACAGGGTTTCCAAGGAGCTGCTGGTAAGTTCAAACCACCAGCCTTTTGGATCGCAGCTAAGCACTTAATCACTGCAGCAGCAGGGCTCCAAAAAAAAATGTGGACAATGACAAAAATATTTATATCAACCTGTGTACTTTATCACTATCTCATCTCTTTTTGAATTTATGCAGTAGAAAAAGGGAACCAAGATTAGAATTACAATATACAATAAAATATATAAAATAAACTATATTAATAAAAATAGTATTATATATTTTGTTGTTGCTGTTATTAGCTACCATCAAATCAGCCCTTGACTCATGTTGACCTCATGAAAAACAGCATGAACCTCTTCCTGGCCCTGCGCTATCCACATGATTGGTTTCAGATAGGACAATTGTGACTAATAGGGTTTTCACTGGTTGATTTTTGGAAGTAGATTGCCAGTCCTGTCTTCCTAGTCTGTCTTAGTCTGGAAGCTCCACAGAAACCCGTTCAGCATCACATGGAATCACTACTTTTCCCTTATTACGTATAATAATATGTTACATAATATTGTGAATATAAGCACAAAAGAAGCCCTGGTGGTGAAATGATTAAGCCCTTGATTGTTAATTGAAATGCTGGCAGTTCGAACTCGCCAGAGGCTCAATGGGAGAAAAGACCTGGTGATTTGCTCCCATAAAGATTACAGCCTAGGAAACCCTCCGAGGTCATTCTATTCTGTCCTACAGGGTTGCTATGAGTTGGAATAAACTCAATGGCACACAACAAAAATAATATACACACACATTCACAAGTGCACACACACACACACACACATATTTACAAAATGCATTATAGAAATTGAGGGGAAGAGGGAGAATGCTCACCAGTCAGAGACGGGACCAGCATACACCATTTTCTTAATAAATCCACATGACTGTTTGTGTATACCTGTTTAAGTACACCTCCAAAGTTTGTCTCAGGCTCCAGTGGAAGAGGGGCCTTGTGATACCCACAAAGGGAAGGTGAGACCTAGTGACTCAGCCAAAGAGGGAGGGAAAAGTGAATATTGTCTTCAGTTAAAAAACTTTAAAAGGGTCATTTAGGAGGGTAGTGATGATACACATTTTAAAGAGATTAAACATTCAGGATCTATAAAATGGTTACAGTGTTTTTTCAGGAAATTTAAATATTGAATATCTCTAAAGGAACACAGTGAGTGTCCAGAGGAGCAAACTACTAGATAGTTAAAATATTTTAATTTTTAGATTATGCAACATGCGTTTTTGATTATTGAGAACCTACTCTCCCCATCAACTTCTATCTTAAGTAATTACAATTCTCTGTTTTCCACTTTTCACTCCCTTGAGAGATATATACACACATATTCATATTTATGCATGGCTACATATTAGACACATATATGTATGCCCAATAATATGCAATTTAGGTTTAATAGGTTTCAAATTTTTATTGAAAAGATTATTGTGCTGTATGAACTTTTTTATTCCTGAATTTTTTTCTTTTTCACTCAACATTGTATGTTGTTTCATGGAGAAGCAATTCATTCATTTCATTTTGAGTGGATGTGCTTTTCTGTTCTGTAAAAGCTATAAAAATTTAATAATCTACTGGACTGTTGATGGATGTTTGGGTTACTTCCAAACAATTCTTCTATAAACTTTGTCATATTTTCTGGGGCAAATGTGCAAGTATTTTTCTTGAATATGCAGCCAGGAATGCCATTGCTGTCTTGCAGGGTGTATGGATTTCAATTTAACTACATAATGCCAAATGATTTCCAAAGCGTACATTCTTTCTACCACACAATTTCAGCATTTTCATTTTTATCACTTTTAATGAGTGCAAAATAGTATTACTTTGTGAGTTTTATTTGCGTTGCCTCAATTTAAAAAAAATAGTTTTTAAAAAGTCTCCTTATATGTCCATTAATATAAGTGTTTATGTTGTCGGGAAAAGATTGGGAGATATTTGCATTTAATAATAGCTTTGCCTTAATAAACAAGAAGATATAATATCTCATATCCAGCAATGCAGAAAAAGCACAAATGTAGATAATCAAATATGAGTATAGTGATAAAAATTTATTCAAGATTGGAAGAAAGAAAGATTGAGTTTCTATCCGCTTCAATTCCATATGACTTTAGAAATATTTCTCATTCTCATTTTAAAAATAAGGAATTTTGTCTTTATTTTATCTACTATAACTTGTATAATAGAATCTGAGAACTCATGAATAGAACACTAGTTTATATTTTAGAGAGCCAATATTTTTGTACGTTTGTTTTCCTGATAAATATGAAATTTATATTATATAGCATATACAAAATGTATGTTATATTTTTAAAGGGCAGATAATATTTGTCTATGTTATTCTGATAATCACAGAAATAGACCATATTTTTACACAAATAAAGCAAGTCTTCTGCATTTGTTTGCTAGCTGCACTTTCCCCTTGGGAGGAACCTTCACAAGCATCATCATGTCAGTTCTCGTCCGCATGTTGCTGTAAAAAAGACAAACAAAAAAAAGCATAGAGTACTTACAAAAATACTTCCGTGGGAAGGATGAAGCCAACAAACAAACACAGGAAGCGCTCAATATTTGTGAAAACATATGGCATATTACTTAACACGTGAGATTTTTAAATTAATTTAATGGACTTAGTGATCACTTTCTAATGGACATATGGCAAAGCTTTTATCAAGACCTATTGCTTATATAATAAAATGTGCAAAGACCTGGAGTTAGAAAATAAACAAAGGAAGAATATGCTCAGCATTTCTCAAGCTGAAAGATCTAAAGAAAAAATGCAAGCCTTGAGTTGCAATATTAAATATTTTTATGGGCAAAATATTGAATGACTCATGAAGCATCAAAGGAAGATGGAAGGGGAGGTTCCGGCAAGATGGCACTCTAGGCAGAAGCACCACACCATCCCTCCACAGCAAAGATCCAAAAAACTAAGAGAAACAGAGAATGCAACAATCCTGAAACCCTAGAACATCAAATGAAGAAATAAAGAACTCAGCCAAGCACCAAATGGAGTGAGAAAACTGACAGAGAACAGAGAGCAAGGAGAGATTCATGCAGAGGTCCCCTACCAGCTAATGCAGCACGGATCCACCATCTTGGACTCCTATCAGAGAACAGCAAACGGGGGTACGAGAAAGCAGCCTCACGGAGCATCCAGTGGGAGACAACACAGCCGGTAATTTGTGGTGTGCGCTTTCCCACCCCCCACACATCTTCACCCCGGCTGGAGTTCCTCTGCTTCCCGTAGCCACAGTCTCTTAACTGGGAAGCGTCGGCTGCTTGGATTCCACACACCCAAGCAGGCGGCTCTCTGGGTGCCATTGGTTGGCTGCTAGTGTTGCTTTTTTTTTTTCCTGCTTCTTTTGATTTCTCACTTGCCTTTCGCCGCCTCCCCCTCCTTTGGCTCGAGTGCCTGGCTCCGAGCACCATCGTTGCTTCTTCCTGCGGGGCTGCGGGGCTCCATTCGAGTGTGCAGCTGCTTCCCGGTCTGGGCTGCCGTGCTGGTGGGATCCCGGGATTTTTCTTTGTTTGTTCCTCTGCTTCCCGCGACCACGGTTTCTTGACTGGGAGGCGCCAGCTGCTTGGATTCCACACACCCTGGCAGGCGGCTCTCTGGGTGCCATTTGTTGGATGCTAGTGTTGCTTTTTTCTTCTGCTTCTTTGGATTTCTCACTTGCTTCTCACCACCTCCCCCTCCTTTCACTCAACTGCCGGCTCCATGCACCATCTTTGCTTCTTCCTGAGTGGCTCCAGAGCGTCAGCAATTTGTGATATATGCTTTCCCACTCTCCACCCTTCTTCACTCATACCTGGCCTCCTCTGCTTCCGGCGGACACAGTCTCTTGTCCAGAAACATCAGCCAGCACTGGCTGGCTCTCTGAGTGCCATTTGCTGGCTGCTAGTGTTGCTTTTTTTTTTCCTGCTTCTTTTGATTTCTCACTTGCCTTTCGCCGCCTCCCCCTCCTTTCGCTTGAGTGCCTGGCTCCTTGCGCCATCTTTGCTTTTTCCTGAGGGGCTGTGGAGCTCCATTCAAGTGTGGAGCTGCTTCCTGGTCTGGGCTACCGCCCTGGTGGGATCCCGGGCTTTTCTTCATTTTGAATTGTTTGTCTGTTTTCTTTTCCTTTTCTTGAGTTGGGAGCCCTTTCTGGCCAGGCGGAGCTGCGTAGCAAGGAACTCCCCTTTGGCTTCCACAGATATGCAGAGGGATCCCTGAGGACATTTCTTTTTCTTCTGTTTTTTTTGGGAGGGCCATTCTTTGTTCTTTTCTTTCTTTTTTTTTTTTTTTTTTGATTTGTTTTGTTTTCTTTTCCCTCTTTTTTCCTTTTTGTCTATCTTCATTGCTCAGTTTCTCGTCTCTCTATATCTTCCTTCTCTTTCTGATCCCTGAATACCAGGCATTGTATGCCTCTGCGCCTTCTGGCCAGGCTGTTCTGCGACACTAGAGAGCGACTTCCCCAGACCTCATAGCTGCATCGGTGGGATCCCTGGGAACTTTGTGGTTGTTTAACCTTTCTGATTTTTATTTGTTCATTCTTTTCTTTTCTTTCTCTTCCCCCTTCTGTTTCTCTCCATTTCACAGTCTCTCATCTCTCCATTCCAACCGCAAGCTCCCCTAGCATTCTTTTTTGTTTGTTTGTATGTTTTTTGGCTCCTGTTCCTCGCTCCTCTCTCCCATAACCAGCTTAGCTCCACACATAACCATCTCCAACCTGCATCCTGCCTACCTGCACCATGCACTTGACATCACACCACCAAGCAGTGCAGACATGGCCTACTGGAACCTGCCTAGCACTGATTACCGACCTGACCTGGCAGCTGTAGTGAGTGCCACAAACAACCCATCCCAGTATCTCCTCTTCAGATAGACCTGCCCTGCTGTACCATATCTGAGTAACTGAAACTGCCAGTTGGAGTAGGAGGGGAAAAGTATTGAGTGCACAGATGAGCAAACAATAAAGAGCATGCAGTCTGCCTGCTAAGACATACTCAAATTTTTTTTTTAAAAAAGGGATGAAACAAACAAATCTACAATCAATAAATGAGAGAAATATCTACTGAATGCCCAAAAAAAGCAAACAATATCAAAACATTTACAAAAACAGGACAGGATGGTCCTAGTAGACATCCAAATTAAAACACCAGATGACTCTCCTGTGGAAGAAAATGCACTAGAAGTACCCGGTAGGGAATTCAAATCTCTAATACTCAGAATTTTCCAAGAACTGAGGCAAAAAGCTGACACACATGAGGAAAAAATAGACAAATTCATGGAAAATACAGACAAAAAATTGGAAGAATACAGGAAGATGATGCAGGAACAAAATGCCAAAATAAATTCACCACTAGAAATTATACAAAAACAATTAGAAATCCAAAAGACAAACAACAAGATTTCAGAAATGGATGATGTCATAGAAGGGCTGAGAAGCAGGTTTGAAACTGTGGAAGACAGAATCAGTTGAACTGACGACAAACACTTGGATATGACTCTATTTCAGGAAAACTCAGAAAAAAGAACAAAGAAAAATGAAGAGACTGAGATTTATGTGGGACACAATTAAAAGCATAAATTTACGAGTAATTGGCATTACAGAACAGGGGAAGAAAACAGAAAACACAGAGAGGATCATTGAGGAACTGCTGACAGAAAACTTCCCCAATATCATGAAAGATGAAAAGCTGGCCATCCAAGAAGATCAACGAACCCCATATAGAAGAGACCCCAAAAGAAAATCACCAAGGCATATCATATTCACACTCACTAAAACCAAAGCCAAACAAAGAATCCTGAGAGCAGCTCGTGAAAAACAAGAAGTCACCTACAGAAGAGAAACAAAAAGATTAAGCTCAGATTATTTGGCAGAAACCATGCAGGCAAGAAGGCAATGGGATGACATATATAAAATCTTGAAAGAAAAAAATTGTCAGCCAAGAATAATATATCCTGCAAAACTCTCATTCAAACTAGATGGTGAAATTAGGTCATTTCCAGATAAACAGAAACTAAGGGAATATATAAAAGCAAACCAAACTTACAAGAATTATTAAAGGGAGTTCATCTAACTGAGGACAAACAGCTTCAGTCCTCAGGCAGGACCTAGGACTCAGGATGGTACGAGCCAGATACTAATCTAGGAAATGAACTCTTGAGGACTATCCAAAACCAAAAGAAATACAACAGGGAATCAGAGCAGTTAATGGATGGATGACGACAACATCAAAACAATGAGAGAGGGAATAAACGGCATACTTACAGAACCTTCTAATGGAGAGGAAGGCAAAGCGATACCAAGTAAGGGTAGACTACTTCAAACATAGAAAGGTAAGGTTAAAATTTATGGTAACCACAAAGAAAGTTAACAAACCAACTCATAAAAATAAAGACAAAAAACATAAAGTCTCAGCAAAAACAAAACATACAAAAACAAAAGAAATGAAAAAAAATCCACAAACAAAAGTAACTCAGCACAAGAGAGTAAGAAGAATAAAGAAAACTTCAGCACCACAAAAAAAGCACTACAAAATGACAGCAACAAACTCTCATGTATCAATAATTACACTGAATGTAAATGGACACAATGCACCAAAAAAGAGACGGAGAGTCACAGAATGGATAAGAAAACAGGATCCATCAATATGCAGTCTACAAGAGACACACCTTAGAAACAAAGATGTGAATTTATTAAAAGTCAAAGGATGGAAAAAAATATATCAAGCTAACAACTACCAAAAAAGTGCAGGAGTGGCAATACTCATCTCAGATAAAATAGACTTTAAAACAAAATGTACCATAAAAGACAAAGAAGGATACTATATAATGACTAAGGGGATGATCCATCATGAAGACATAAACATAATAAACATCTACGCACCCAATGACAGGGCTCCAAAATACATAAAACAGTCTCTAACAACACTGAAAAGAGAAATTGACAGTTCCACAATAATAGTAGGAGACTCCAAAACACCATTCTCAGTAAAGGACAGAACAACAAAGAAGAAACTCAGCAAAGATACCGAAGACCTAAAGGGCACAATCAGCCAACTTGAGCTCACAGACATATATAGAACACTCCATCCAAACACTGCAAAGTACACATTTTTTTCCAATGCACATGGAATGTTCTCCAGAATAGACCACATCTTAGGCCACAGAGCAATCCTCAACAAGATCCAAAACGTTGAGATAATTGAAAGTATCTTTTCTGACCACAATGCCATCAAGGTAGAAATTAACACTGGAAAGAGCAAGGAAAAAAAAATCAACTACGTGGAAACTGAATAATACCTTGCTTACACATCAGTGGGTAATAGAAGAAATCAGAGATGCAATCAAAATTTCCTAGAATCAAATGAGAATGAAAACACATAATACCAAAACCTTTGGGACACAGCAAAGGCAGTCCTCAGAGGACAATTTATAGCAATAGATGCACATATCAAAAAAGAAGAAAGGGACAAAATCAAAACATTAACTACAGAACTCAAACAAATAGAAAGAGAACAGCAAAAAAAAGCCCAAAACCACCGGACGAAAGGAAATAATAAAGATCAGAGCAGCAATAAATGAAATAGAGAACAGAAAAAGAATAGAAAGAATCAACAAAACCAAAAGTTGGTCCTTTGAAAGAATCAACAAAATCGACAAACCACTGGCCAGACAGACCAAAGAAAAACAGGAGAGGACACAAATAACCCAGATAAGAATTGAAATGGGGGACATTACAACAAACCTAACTGAAATAAAAAGGATTATAACAGAATTTTATGAAAAACTATACTCCAACAAATTTGAAAACCTAGAGGAAATGGTTAAATTTCTAGAAACACACGGCCTAGCCAAACTACAACAAAGTGATGTTGAACATTTGAACAGACCCATAACAAGAGAAGAGATTGAAAAGGTAATAAAAAAACTCCCAACCAAAAAAAAGCCTGGACCAGATGGCTTGACTGGAGAATTCTACAAAACATTTATGGAAGAGCTTGTACCAGTTCTACTCAAGCTATTTCAGAGCATAGGAGAGGAAGCAAAACTTCCAAATTCATTCTATGAAGCCAGCATAACGCTGATACCAAAACCAGGCAAAGACGTAACAAAAAAAGAAAATTACACACCAATATGTCTCATGAATATAGATGCAAAAATTCTGAACAAAATTCTAGCCGACAGAATTCAGCACAATATCAAAAACATAATATACCACGACCAAGTAGGATTCATATCAGGTATGTAAAGATGGTTCAACATTAGAAATTCAAACAAAGTAATCCACCACATAAATAAAAGGAAACAAAAGGATCACATGATCATCTCAATTGACGCAGAAAAGGCATTGGACAAACTCCAACACCCATTCCTGATAAAAGCTCTCAATAAAATAGCTATAGAAGGGAAATTTCTCAACATTATAAAGGGCATCTATGCAAAACCAACGGCCAACATCATTCTTAATGGAGAGAGGCTGAAACCATTCCCCTTGAAAACAGGAACAAGACAAGGATGCCCTTTATCACCACTCCTATTTAGCATTGTCCTGGAAGTTCTAGCTAGAGCAATAAGGCAAGAGAAAGAAATAAAGGACATCCAAATTGGTAATGAAGAAGTTAAACTGTCCCTGTTTGCACATGATATGATACTATACACAGAAAACCCTAAAGACTCCAAGAGAAGTCTACTGGAACTAATAGAAAGATTCAGCAGAGTAGCAGGATACAAGATAAAAATTCAAAAATCGGCTGGATTCCTATACACCAGTAAGGAGAATGATGAAAAGGAAATCAGGGAATCAATACCATTTTCAATAGCCCCAAAAAGATAGAATACTTAGGAATAAATTTGACCAGGGATGTAAAAGACCTTTACAAAGAAAACTATAAAACACTACTGCATGAAACCCAAAGGGATCTACATAAATGGAAAAACATACCATGCTCATGGATAGGCAGACTCAACATTGTGAAAATGGCAATTCTACCCAAAGCAATTTATAAATACAACGCAATCCTGATCCAAATACCAGCAACATTCTTCAAAGAGATGGAAAAATCTAAACATTAACTTTGTATGGAAAGGGAAGAAGCCCCGAATAAGTAAAGCACTACTGAAGAAGAAGAATAAAGTTGGAGGACTCACACTACCTGACTTCAGAACCTACTATACAGCTACAGTAGTCAAAACAGCCTGGTAGTGGTACAACGACAGATGCATTGATCAATGGAACAGAATTGAGAACCCAGATGTAAATCCATCCACCTACAGTCACCTGATCTTCGACAAGGGCCCAAAGTCCATGAAATGGGGAAAAGACAGTGTTTTTAACAAATGGTGCTGGCAAAACTGGATATCCATCTGCAATAAAATGAAACAGGACCCATACCTCACACCATATAGAAAAACTACTTCAAAATGGATCAAAGACCTGAATATGAAGCCTAAAACTATAAAGTTCATAGAAGAAAAAATAGGACCAACACTTCAGGCCTTAATACATGACATTAACAGGATACAAACCATAACCATCAATGCACAAAACCCAACAGATAAGCTAGATAACTGGGATCTTCTAAAAATCAAATACCTATGCTCTTCAAAAGACTTTACCAAAAGAGTAAAAAGAGAACCTACAGACTGGGAAAAAATTTTGGACAGTACAAGTCAGACAAAGTTCGAATCTCCATAATCTACAAGAAAATCCAACACCTCTACAATAAAAAGACAAATAATCCCATTAAAAAATGGGCAAAGGAAATGAACAGACACTTCACCAAAGAAGACATTCAAATGGCCAACAGACACATGAGGAAATGCTCGTGATCACTAGCCATTAGAGAAATGCAAATTAAAACCATAATGAGATACCATCTCACTCCAGCATTACTGGCATGAATCAAAAACACTGGAAATAACAAATGTTGGAGGGGCTGCGGGGAGATGGGAACTCTGATGCACTGCTGGTGGGAATGCAAAATGATACAGCCATTTTGGAAAATGATATGGCGCTCCCTCAGAAAGCTAGAAATAGACATACCATTCGATCCAGCAATCCCACTCCTAGGAATATATCCTGGAGAAATAGGGGTCGTCTCTCGAATAGACATATGCACACCTATGTTCATGGCAGCATTGTTCACAATAGCAAAACGATGGAAACAACGTAGGTGCCCATCAACAGATGAACGGATAAACAAACTATGGTACATACACACAGTGGAGTACTATGCAACGAGAAAGAACAACAATGAATCTGTGAACCATCTCATTACATGGATGAAACTGGATGACATTATGCTCAGTGAAATAAGTCAATCACAAAAGGACAAATATTGTATGAGACCTCTATTGTAAAACCCCATGAAAAAGTTCACACACAAAATGTAACAATCTTTGTTGGTTACCAGGGATGGGAGGGTTGGGGGGGGGAATACTAAACGGGCAATAGATAAGTGGTATCTTGGGTAAAGGTTGAGATAGTACACAATACAGGGGAAACTAGCACAACTTGTACAATGTAAGGTCATGGAAGCCCTATAGACACATCCAAACTCCCTGAGGGACTGAATTGCTGGGCGGAGGGCTGTGGGGACCATGGTCTCGGGGAACATCTTGCTCAGTTGGCATAACACAGCCTATAAAGACAATGCTCTACATTCTACCTTGGTGAGCAGTGTCTGGGGTCTTAAAAGCCTGTGAGTGGCCATCTAAGTTATTCCACTGGTCTCATCCCTTCGGGCGCAAGGGCGAGTAAAGAGAACAGGTTACAAGGAAAAGATTAGTCCGAAGGACTAATGGTCCACAGCTACCAAGGCCTCCACCGGACTGAGTCCAGTGCAGCTAGATGGTGCCGGGCTACCACCACTGACTGCTCTGACCAGGATCACAATGGAGGGTTCTGGACAGAGGTGGAGAAGGATGTAGAATGTAATTCTAACTCACAAAAAAAAGACCAGAGTTACTGTCCTAAAGGAGACTGGAGAAACCCTGAGAATATGGCCCCCAGACACCCTTTTAGCTCAGTGGTGAAATTATCTCTGAGGTTCACCATTCAGCCTGTGAGTGGACAGCCCTGTAAGACCAAATGGGACTAATGAGTTATAATAGTCCCGTGACAATGGCCAGAATGTAGAAGGGAACAAGGAAGCTGGTGATAGGAAACCCAAGGTTGCGTAAGGATATTGTTGATGTGTTGTGAGATTGTTAACAGTTGTCATAGGGCAACTTGTGTAGTAACTGTTAAATGAGAAACTATTTTGTTCTGTAAGCCTTCATCTTAAGTGAGAATAGCAGCACAATTGGAAGAGCGTAGTCAATGTCACTGAACTGTGCATGTAGAAATTTTTGAAATGGTGTATCTTTGGCTATATGTATTTCACTAAAAAATAAAAAACCTGATAAGTTAGAAGGTTGACATGTTGTGGGTTTGTTAGCCAGTCATAAAACAATATGTGTACTACTGTTTCATGAGAAACTCTTTGTTCTGTAAGCCTGCACCTGAAGTACAATTGAAAAAAAATAAAAAGTAGTTGTAGCAGTACCTAGACAGGGAGTTGCCAAAGAGTCAAGCCAGATTCAGAAGAGGAAATGTAAGGAAGGAAATCATTGCTGCTGTCAGATAGATCTTGACTGAAAACGGAGAATACTAGAAAGATGTTTACCTGTGTTTTATAGACTTGAAAAGACATTTGACTGTGTGTATCATAACAATTATAGGAATTCCAAAACACTTAATTGTGCCCATGTGGAACCTGTACATAGTCCAAGAGGCAGTAGTTTGAATAGAACAAAGGGATTCCATGTATTTAAAATCAGAAAAGGTGTGTGTCAGGGTGGTATGTTTTCACTATACTTATTCAATTTGTATGCTGAACAAATAATCCAAGAAACTGGACTATATGAAGAACGCAGCATCAAGATTGGAGGAAGACTCATTAACAACCTGTGATGTGCCAATGACACACCCTTGATTGTTGAAAGCAAAGATGACTAGAAGCACTTACCAGTGATGATCAAAGACTACAGCCTTCGATATGGATTACACCTCAACATAAAGAAAACAAAAATCCTCACTACTGGACCAATAAGGAATACCATGATAAATGGAGAAAATATTGAAGTGGTCAAAGATTTCATTTTGCTTGGATACATAATCAATACCCATGGAAACAGCATTCAAGAAATCAAATGACATATTGCATTGACCAAATCTGCTGCAAAAGACTTCTTTAAAGTGTTGAAAAGCAAAGATGTCACTTTAAGAACTAAAGTGTACCTGATCCAAGCCATGGTATTTTTCAATTGCATCATATGCAAGTGTAAGTTGGACAATGAATAACGATGACTGAGGAAAAATTGATGCCTTTTAATTATTGTTTTGGTGAAGAATATTGAACGTACTATGGACTGTCAGAAGAATGAAAAGTCTGGCCTGGAAGAAGTATAGCCAGAAGCTAGGATGGCAAGACTGTGTCTAACACACTTAGGACATGTTGACAGGAAGAACCAGTTGTTGGAGAAGGAATTATGCTTGGTAAATTAGAGTGTCAGCGAAAAAGAGGAATACCCTAGATGAGATGGATTGACAAGTGGCTGCCACAATGGGATCAAACATACCAAAGATTGTGAGGATGGCGCAGGCCTGGGAAGCTTCCTTCTGTTGTAGGTAGGGTTGCTATGAGTCAGAACTGACTTGACGTAACCTAACAACAACAACGTCTCTTGTAGAGTGACCCTGCTGATGGCATAATGGTTAAACAGGAAAAAGACACCCAGCCTTATAGGATGGTAAGACTTATGGATTATTAACAGGCACATCCTGAAAACAGTGAAAGGAGTTACTATTTGTTCATTGCAACAGTATCTAGAATGGTGTCATGAATTGAATTGTGTCCCACAAAAATATCTGTCAACTTGGCTAGGTCAGGATTCCCAGTATTGTATGATTGCGTACCATTTTGTTACCTGATGTGATTTCCTTATGTGTTGTAAATTCTATCACTGTGAAGTAATAAGATGGATTAGTGGCAGTTATATTGATGAGGTCTACAAGACTAGATAGTGTCTTAAGCCAATCTCTTTTGAGATAGAAAAGAGAGAAGCAAGCAGAGATACATGGTAACCTCATACCATGAAGAAAGTAGTGCTGGGAGCAGAGAGCATCATTTGGACCTGAGGCTCCTGCACAGAGAAGCTCCTAGACCAAGGGAAGATGGATGAGACAGACCTTCCTTCAGAGCCGGCAGAGAAAGCCTTCCCCTGGAGCTGACACACTGAATTTGGACTTCTAGTCCACTAGACTGTGAGAGAATAAACTTCTCTTCATTGAAGCCATCCACTTTTGCTATTTCTGTTATAGCATCACTAGATGACTAAGACAAATGACAAATTCTATAAAATTCCTGAATGCCCTACAACAGGGAAAACGTGAAATGTTGTACCATTCACATTAAGTGAGATATTATTCTGCAGTTAAATGGGATAAACAAGAAATAAGTAAAGCATATGGAAAATACATGTGTTATTATAGTAAGTTAACAAGTAGGGCTGTATAAATAGCATAATTAAAAAATCACAAAAATAAGGATAGAATGAGTAGAAAGAAATAGATATTAATATCAACCATAATTATTATAGGATAGTGTGTCCATGGTGATTTTTTTCCTTTTGATTTAAAAAACAATAAATGGTGACAAACTTTACCAGTGATTGAAATTTTGGTAATTGTTAGGCTTCTAATAAATTTCCAACACCATGGTCGGACCAATGGAGTTGAATCCACATTTACCGCACACGTCCACAAAACAGTGAGACTTTTGATCAAAACTGAGTCTTGAGACGGCCTCTCTCCTCAATGGCCTAAACTGGTTTAGAGAGCCCCAGAGGCTGGCGTGGGAGTGGCAGGTGGCAGGAGCGGCAGATATAAGATTAGAAAAATGGTACATTAACTTTGCTACTAAGAACCTTGGAGATATCTTTTTTTGTGGGGTGGGGTGGGAATTCTTTACAATCCTTGACCATCCACGTATTCCTTTGTTTAATATTCCCCAATAACTTGCAAGCAAAAGTCCTTTGACTTTTATAATGGATAAAAATGCAATAATCAAAGGGAAATTAACATTTTCTTTTAGGAAGATCTCAGTATCAAGGGAATATTCTAGATAAGCAAGAGCACAACAAATACCATCTAAAGTGATTCTTAATCCAGCAGGATTACAATCAGAAAGATGTGAAGAGCATGTTCAGATATGCAGGTCAAAAGAAACACAAAAAGCATGTTTAATTAAGTTGGATCGATGCACAAAATAGCACAGAAAATAGCAATTTCAAGGTTAACATATATACACTTGAGACTGAAGAATACTCCTTTTCTGTGAGGCATTATCTTAACCTTAATTCAATAATTTTTCATACTTCAGACCTTGATTGTAAAGAAAATCAATTTGTGGATTTCACAAAACATACTGACAACAGTAGAGGAAGCTTATAGATAAAACTTTATAGTGCCTTTTCTTCTCTTTTGTTTTCATAAGAATTAATATATACCATTAATATTTAAAGTTGCTTGAGCTCTCCAGGAGAGCCCCTAAAGAATTAATTGATCTTAATTCTCTCTTGTATTGCTTAAAGGCATACTACATCAGCTTGATATTCTCATAACAATTATGTAATGTAAACTGCTATAGAAGAATATCAATTAAGATATACACGCCCCTATTTATTCCTCTTCTTGAGAGAAATACAATTTTCTAACAAACATAGAAGTCCATGAACAGTTGCCTGGGGATATATTTTACAAATGCCATAGCACAGGTCAGATATACATACATGGGTTTTACATTCTGCCACGTCATTTATATGAAATAAACAATTGAAGTAAGCATTTCTGGAGTTATTATTTACTGATAATATGGCATTCATGAACATTTCATATTTAATGTAAAAGAGATACTTAAGATTGATGATTTGAACACAATGGCTTAAATTCAGTATTTACCCTTTCAACTCCTGAAAATTATTCAAGAAAAAAAAGTGAAAAGAAAACACAGCTCTATATTTAGCAAATGAGAGACATTTAAATTCCTTAAACAACAAATAAATGTGTAAGTAGGTCCCAGTGAGAGGAGCCGTAACAGAAGAACCTGAAAGGACGCATATGTCACAGAGAGAGAAATAAGTGGTAAGAGTACTGTCTAAGGCTGGGTTCTCTAGAAGAGCAAAACCAGTGAAGCGTATATATAAAATGTAAATAGAGAGCTTTATTTCAAGGAAATAGCTCACACAGTTGTGGAGGCTGGTAAGTCCCAATTCCATGGTTCAGGCTTCAGGCTGGAGGCTTCTCCTGACGTACATGGTTGCAGGGCTGACAAACCCAAAGTTGGCAGGTCAGACAGCAGGCTGCTGGCTCACGGGGCTGCAGGAGCTGGTGGACCCCAAAATCTGTGGGTAACATGGCAAGTTGCTGGCTCATGTCCCAAGAACCAGAGGATAACAAAGTTGGATGCAGGATCAGGAGAGAGTGAGCTTTGCCAGAACATTCATATACTGGATGCAGGACACATCCCCAAGGAAACTCTCCTTTCAACTGATTTGTTTCTCACATCAGATCACAAATGGAGGATGATTAAAAACCATTGAGAGTCATGGCCTAGCCAAGTTGACACATAATCTTAACCATCACAGTCTACTCCTTGTCAACTTGGCACCTATAGACATCTCTTTAAATCATACATAATGTCTAAATAAAAACCATTATAAAGTAATACTTTCACATATCATGATACTACTAGCGTGTACAACTGAAAACACACTAGCCCCATTTACGTCTTACATTTTATAAGTAGTGGAATAAGGAAGGGAAGAAAACGAAGATATTTGATATACACAAAAAAGGTATATATGTATATATATATACTAAGATATTTGATGTATAATATACAAAAAGATACTTGTATATATATATATACACAAAAATACATTTATAAATATATGCATATATATGCATATATATATATACACACACATACACATACATATACATATAACAAAACAAGGAAGAAATACTCATAACAATTACAGTCCTCATTTCTGCAACTGGTCACGTGGTCTTAACTGGTATTTAGAACTACCTTCTTCCACCACCCATTCCGTACTCCCTTTGTCCTCAGCAAACACCTCAGCTGGTTAAGGTTCTTTGCCCGGGGGCTGGGGGGCTGACCCAAAACTTCACTCCAAAAGGGTCTGGACCATTAGTAGTCATGTCAGACTTGGATTGCTGTAGTTTTCCATTGACTTTAATCACAGGGCAAAGAGATGTGCAAAGAGATTTCCTGCATTCCAGACATACCCTTATTTACCTCCATTATGTAATATCAATCTGATTTCCCCTCGGTAACCAGGATCAATCACGTCAACCAGTAAGGTAACTCCCTTCTTTGCCTGTTGATCCAGAAGCAGAAAGAGCCCAAGGTGGCTGGATGGCATTCTTAACTTCCTGTTCAGTGGAATTAGTGTTGTGTCTCCAGGTGGGAGACCCGAAGGGCATATTAAGATAGATAGATACAAAGAGATTTTATGCATAAGTTAGTATAAAGAAGCTCATTGCATACCAGGATAAAAATATAACCAAGGTATCAATCATCGAGAAATAAAGCAAAATACAGAATATTGTGTATAACGTGCTATCAGTTTTGTATGGAAAGGAAAAAAAAAATCTACTTCTTTGAGTTTACTTTTACATGTGCAGTACATCTCTGGAAGGACAAATAAGAAAATTAACAGTCGTTGTTTGTGCAGAAGGGACTGGTGGCTGACAGGTAGGGAACTCTATATTTTTTACACTTTTGAATCATGTGATAGTGAAATATTAAATAATTTTTTTCAGAGAATCATGTCTGTCACATTATCATCATTTTCTTAGACTGTACTAAGCTGAAAAGTGATATTTCTTTAGACTATCCTTTGGGCTTCAGACTTCAATGATTTCAGGATATAAGTATATGACCAGGCACTCTTTAAAAGCAAACAACCAAAAAAAAAAAACCCAGCTGCACAGGATTGCTTAATTCTTAATAACAATAATAAAAATGTAGATCTGACATCAATCATGAAAAATCCCAGTGCAGAAGAAAGCAGGACACATTAAATAAAATCAATGTTGGAGAGCTCTGATGAGTTCAGATCTGAAAAGGTCATCCTCCTAAAATTATGACAGACAGCTTCCACACATATTCTTTCATCATTTAATTTGATCATGTATAAAAGTGGAAAGAGAGAGAACAAACCCAAGAGGATTCAAAAGTGTGAGGCTATCAGAAAGAACAAAGAAGGCTAAATTCTGAACCGAGCTAAAGCTCAGAAAAATGCAAATTATAAAATGTAATTTTCCAAATTAGAAAACATTCACATATTACAAGTAATTCAGGAAATATAGAAAGATAAGGAATAAAGATAATATTCCTAAACTCACCACCCAAGATTCAGCAATCAGTAAAAAAAAAAAAAGAGAAAAATAAATTTATAAATTGTGATTAAACATTATCCTTTTTACTTAAAATTATGTAGTAAACATTTTTGTGTGATTAAATGCTTTTAAATTGCAGTGGTAGTATTATTTCACCATATGTATATACTATAACTTAAATAACCAACCTCCTATTTTTGGCATTCAAATCTTTTTTTTTATTTTCCCTGTCAAAAAATAAAACTGTGATGATGAATCCTTACAATTGCATTCACTTATGGAAATGTAATTCTTGTATTTAAATGGTGTAAATGTTGCTAAAGATTTTTCATTTGATAATAGCAGGGCTCAAAAATTTTGAATTTTACCAAAATGCTTCCTGATTTTTTTAATCCCTAATAAGAGATAGGAACATTTTGTTTTACTCAATTTTTATATTCTGAATTACCAATGGAATTAAACATATCCATATATTTACATTTTTATTTTAGATTACAACTTTTTGTGAATTGTCCGTTCATTTTTTTTTTTTTTTAACTCCAGCCATTGGACACTTTAAGGTTCTTTAAAATATAATTTTGCGAACAAATATATGTTCTATGGATAATTTTAGTGAATACAGACACAAGGAAGGAAAAATAAATTATAATCTTACTGCTTAGAGTAACCATTTTTAATGTGTATATTATATATGTATGTATTATATAAAATAGTTTTACGCTATTTACATCGTATTATACATATTCTGTGTAACCTAATTTTATATACACATGTGACAACTAAACAAACTGGCATGGCTATTTAGCATTTAAATTCTAAATGTGAGACTCCAGCAATATAAAAAACGATGATTTATTTTTTATTGTAATAACACAACGGTATTTCAATATTTAAAACAACTTTGCTATATTAAATTACATAATAGATGAGAGGGAATGATTAAGCGAATCCTCAATACTATCTTGATCTATGCCCAAACATACCATCTATTTTTAATTAAAAAAAAAAAAAAAAGGTAAAAAACATTGTTTTAGTTGTCTAGCGCTGCTATAACAGAAATACCACAAGTGAGTGGCTTGAATAAACGAATTTGTTTTCTCATAGGTTAGGGGGCTAGAATTCCGAATTCAGGGTGCCGGCTCTAGGGTAAGGCTTTCTCTATCGGCTCTGGAGGAAGGTCCTTATCTCTGAGCTTCTGCCCCTGGAAGAACTTCATGTGGCTTGGCATCTCTCTTCCCTCCTCTCTGCTTGTCTAGTCTGCTCTTTCTATATCTTGTAAGAGATTGACTCAAACCACACCCTATACTAATCCTGTCTCTCATTAACATAACAAAGACAACTCATTGCCAAATGGGATTATAACCACAGGCACAGGGATTAGGATTAACAACACATATTTCTGGGGGACGCAACTCAATCCAATCAATAACAGACATAAAGTAGAAAGACACTTCCTCAATTTAATAAGCAATATTGTTTCCAAAAAAAAAGATCCAAAATAGGGATTCTCAACGCCTGATACAATGACTGGCAAATAAGAGATATTCTACAAATACTGATTGGATAAGCAACGAAATAATTGATAATAAATTGATATCTTCTCATTAAAGTCTAATCATATCACGACACCAATAAACTTTTTCTGCCTATTCTACCAATGCAGCAGGCTGAGAAAAAAATAGGTAGAATTTTAAAATTAGGTATAAGAATCACATATTACAAGGTAACATCTCTATTTACTTACGTTAACCCTTTGGTGACCCTTTATGTTAACCTTTTGGTATTTTCTGCTTTGAATCTTTTGTCGACTTCATGTGTTTGCATTAATGGAAGCATGCTGAATCATTGAGTGTGTCTGAATTTTTGGTAGATAGTGTGGATTTTTTGTTGCTGTTGCCCCTCCCACAAGCCTACCTTAAGTGTTTAGTGGCACCTATGAAGTACCACTAATTATACCCCAGAGTCCTCACTGGGGTCTATTGGTACATATATGCAACAAACAAAAATTTTCCAAAATTTCTATTTTGCCTACCAAAAATTCAGACTCCTCATCAATACCCTGTAAAAACAGTAATTTGCGGCACATACCCATTTCTTCAGTTTCAAACAGTCATAAAGATCCCTTCCTTGAGGCAGCATGTACTGTCAGTGATACAGTAGCTTCTCAATAAGCTCCAGAGGCTGAAAAAGTTCATGGTCACTATATGTACTGCTGGACACAAAGTGTTGTTATTCGGAAAATCGCAAAGAACTGACTGATAAACTATTAGGGTTCATTATAGATTTCCATATATTGGGAAAATCATCTATAAATAGAAATTTAATCAAAGAAAAATCACAATCAAAAAAGAACATTTGAACTTTTCAAATTTCAAAAATATAAAATACTTAACATTAAGAACAGCTGAAGCCAAGATGAGTTTTCTTAAGAGGTGACTTTAAAGAAACAGATGTGTAAATTCATGCCTTGATATATAGAAAGAAGTATTATTGCCAATATGCTATTTTTCCAAACAATGTGTTAAGTAGCATACAATTTAAATCAAAATTAGAAATAAGTTACTGAAGTCATTACAACATGGTTGTAAAGTATATAAAGAAATTTAAAAAGTCAATTAGATTGCATGTTCTGTTTTTGCCAAAAATGTAAAAAAATGACAATACATACATACATTGGGGAAGTGGATCAAAATAAACATTCTCATATACTGCAAGTGCTTGTGTACATTGTACATGTTGAGAACATTCACAAGAGTCACATTTGTTTACTTCTCTAATTTAAATACTTGGGTGAAAATCTAAAACACCTAACAATGTCATCTTTAAAATGAAGACATGAATACCAGACAATCAGTTGCCATTGAGTTGACTCTAACTCATGGCAACCCCATGTGTGTCAGAGTAGAACTGTGCTCCATAGAGTTTTCAGTGGCTGATTTTCCATAAGTAGACTACCAAGCCTTTCCTCCTAGCTCCCTCTTGGAAGACTAGAACCTCCAACCTTTTGGTAAGTAGCCTTTGCATTAACCATTTACACAATCCAAGAATGCTCCTTAGAAGCGAGGATGATGAGACTTCTCACATAGTTTGGACGTGTTATCAGGAGGGACCAGTCCCTGGAGAAGGACTTGCTAAAGTGGAGGGTCAGCAAAAAAGAGGAAGCTCCTCAATGATATGGATTGACACAGTGGCTGCAACAATGGGCTCAAGCATAACAATGATCATGATGATGGCTCAGGGCTGGACAGTGTTTCGGGACTCCTGGGACACTAACAAATCAGCTTTATTCTGTTGTCATAAAGATTAAAGCCATTGTTATTATCATTAAGAAAAGAAAGGGTTGTTCTCTTCTATCAACAGACCATGTTCCTCCTTACCCCCTGTAAGGAGAGGGCAATATTGAAAGGAAGAGAGAAGAGATATTTAACTGTCTGTACCAAGGACAAAGTGTTGTAAATCAAGTAAAACAAAGACTTTCAAACATTTTGTTTGAATTAAGAATCCAACTAAGGAATGGTTTTTATAACTTTAAGAATGCAAGGAGAGCAGGGAAGAAATGAAAAAGCAAAATGTGCAATTATATATAATTTTAGAGATAAAGAGATGTCACATAATCTAGTATTACCAGGATAGCATTATCAAGCAAAACACTTAATTAAAATTAAAGACTTTTTTTGACGTTCAAGATAATTGTACAGGTTCTAGCTACAATGACTGAGTCTTAAGAGATTCCTTCTACAAATAATATCCTCCGGTATAATTTTGTAGACACACACACACACATACATACATACTAGAATAGGATTGATAGGTATTGTTGCTAAAGTGAGAACACTGGCATTTCTGTCTCTCACACACACAATTTCCTAGTTACCATCACTTGAAGAATGAGTTCATTATTTTTTAGAGTGCCCCTAAAATATTTTTGGATTTTGGATTTAAAGTGTTTAGCACTGATAATGTATTTTAGAAAACTTGAATTATTTTAAATGGCAATGCTTCATATGCCTTCAGAGTTATCTATAGAGAACTTTCATATTTCTTGTTAGCTTTTCTTTGTTAAACAATTTTTGAGCCTTTGATAAGAGTATTTTTTAATCTTTTCTATTTCAGCTTTGTGGTTATAAAAAAGCTATTGATGTTCATATATTCCCTTCTCATTTAGCCCTAAATTATGAAAGACTTGTATATACTTCATTACATTTAAATGTAATTTATTTATCATTTATATGAAGATAATACTAAAAGAATCTGCAAGCAGTTTATTATCTGTTATATTTTTTATATGAACTCTGATTCAACTAGGATTTTGGGTTTGTTTGTTTTGGATTATTTTTGCTTTTCAGTTATTTTAAAAATGGTGGAATAAGTCTGTAGTTTTTATTTTAATCCATTGTCTGGCTTGAGAAACAGAGTTAACTTGTCTTATTAAGTTAATTGCAAAGCTTCCTGTCATTTTCTAGCCTCTGAATTATTTTGCATAACATAGAAATACATCTTTAACTTTAAATTCTAAAGAAACGTCCATAAAGTGAATTTTTAGAAACTTTTGAAATTTCTCTTATGGTTATAAATCATTTGTATATTCCATTCTTTTCCTTATGTGATCCAAATATGTTCTTTTAGAATTACATATCGTATTATTAAGTAGTAATTCTCTTCTTTTTTCTTTGCTAAATTCCATATCTCATACCAACAAAGCTTGAATAAAAACTTAACAATTTTCATAGTCAACAGCCTGATTATATTCATAATAATCAAATGAGTTCATGTTAATCAAATGGGATCAAAGAATATGTTCTATTCTCCCTTTGGTAACGGGTGCTCTGGGTGGCTAGCACTGGGGCCATCTTGGAAGCCTCCCCATGATCACGAAGCATCTACTTTCTAGGCTACAATCTGTGTCATGAGGAAGCTTCAAAGCCTCTTATCACCATGGTGGGTTCCAGATATTGCAGATTTACAAATTCAAGAGCTAGCCACTTGATGGCCCTCTTCCTTCATCCTACCTCCTAACTCACTCTTATGTCCAGCTCTTTATTATTTCCAACTACTGACTGGCAGTGCAGTCTTCTAGAACTTCCTTCCTGTTATCTCATGGGCTAGCCTCTATTTTGTAGGCAAGACAGGCACCTATTACACAATAACATTCAATTATCTTCTTCAAGACTGGTGAGCATTATATTGAGCATAACCTCTGGCAGTTTCTGGCATATAAATTATATTTCTTCTTGGTCTGTGTTACTGATATCCTTTTCTTTTGTGAATTTTATTTTTCCCTTTAAAAACATAAAACTGGGAGACAAAGTCTGAGCTTAAATTAAAATATATAGTAAGAATGTAAGGCCTTTCTTTTAAAATATTTTGTTCCTAAAAATAATGTCCTGAATGTTGCAAAGAATAATGACGACATTCCTGACTTTACTCTGAAGCATATCCCCAGAGTTTTCTTTTTCTTTTTTAAATCCTGATTGTATATATACTGTTTCCCATCTCATTTTGCTCTTTCATTTCTTGTATGGTCTGGTGTATTTCTAATATTACTTACTTTGTTTTTTTGTTATAGCTCTGCTCCAAAATACATCTTAAAAGTATACTTTTCTTCCCATATAAGCTACAATTCAATAACGTTTCCCATCAATTATCTATTTCCCAAATATTAAGACCCAAATTATGCAGTTTAGCAAAAACAAAATACGTTTTATTCTGTGATTGTAGAATATGAACTTTTACTGTCTCCTTTTCTGTTTTACTTGTTTTAAATAATAATAAAAATGCTAAATCACCTGTAAGATTCATTCCTTGTTGCTCCTTTAATACGCAGGATGAAAGCAATACTTTGGAATTCAACTGAAGGAGAGAGATGGAGGTGGTAGTGGTATTCTCTAAGAGAAGCTCAGCTTTGAAAATTGAAAGACATTCTCTTGCTTATGCTTGGGGATTATCAGACTCCTCAAGGCTGTTTTTCTGACCCACTAGAGTGTGCCAGAGGCTAGGGTAGACATAAGTACAATAGATTTGTAGATTTGCAGCCATCAGAAACTGTTTTAGGAATTTGAATTTGTGAAGTCCATGTTAAGTTTGCATTCTTCTCTGCAGAAGAGCATGGTTATAAAGCTAATTACAACCAGATTTTGTTTTGAAATAGATTCAGAACCAGAGTGATTAGATGACCCAAGTATTTAATGGCTTTCACTCTACCTATTTCACAATAGAGACGGCCTTCACAGATCTTTTACCATCTCTCTACAGGAGAAATTTGCATTAGTACTAGAATTCCAAAAGGATCTCCGGCGCACAAGAGCACATGTGCACACACATACACACACATGAAGGTGTGTGTGTGTGAGTGTGTTATGGGTTGACTTATAACTCATTGCAGCTCTTTTTAAAAACAATGCCAGTTTATTAATTTCTTTTTTTATGGGGGGGCCTGGAGCCAGTTCCCTTTATACATTTTGATTTCACCAATAATGCATGTTTATTTTGGAAAATACATAAAGTCTACATAAAGAGAAGAACATTATCCATGAACCCACCACCCTAAAGTGAATCACTGCTAGAAAACTCTGAAAGACTATTCAACAGAATGCAATGGTTCTACAATTTAAGTTTTACAAAAAAAAAAAGAAAAAGTTCATCCTCATAAACAAAACCAGTTGCCTTCGAGTCAATTCTGACTCGTGATGAACGTATGTGAGTCAGGGTCGAACTGCATTTCATAGAATTTTCTTTTTTTATCTTTTGGTGAGGATATACACAGCAAAATATACACCCATTCACCAATTTCTGCATGTACAATTCAGTCACATTGGTTACAATCTTTATGTTGTGTAATCAGTCTTAGTGTCTCTACCAAAATTATTTCATCACCATCAGCTTAGACTCACTGCCGCCTAAACTTCTCACAGTACTTTAGAATTACTGTTGTCAATCAATTTCATATAGAAAATGTAAAGAAGTGCAATGGCCAAGGCAAACATTTTTTACTAACTTAGCTAAAGTGTTGTTTGATTTAAAGATAATTTCAGGGGACAGTTTTGGTTCAAAGTTTAAAGATTATCTCAGAGAAATAGATTCCTCCAGTCACAATGGGTCTAGTAAGTCTTGAGTTCAAAGAAATTTTAAATTCTGTTCTACATTTTCCCCCTTTTGATCAGGATCCCACTACTGCTACTCTGATCAAAATGTTTAGTAGTGGTAGCTGGGTGTCATCCAGTTCTTCAGGTCTCATAGCAAAGGAGGCAATAGCTCATGGAGGCAATTAGATCTGTAGTCCTGTTCCTTCCCTGATTCTTGGGTATCTTTCTTCCTCCGTTGCTCCAGGTGAATAGAGAACAATTGTATCTTGGATGGCGTCTCCCAAGCTTTTAAGATAACAACCATTCCTTACTAGACTAGGAGGTAGAACAGAAGTTCTGAGAATTATATTAAGCCAATTGACATGTTTGTCCCACAAAACTACCACCCTAAACCATCGATCCAAGAAAAATAATCCCATGAAGTGTCTGAGTGTATCAAAGTAGTATTAGCAACTGCGCTTTTTTCTTTTTAGGTTTTGTCATTGCTTTCAAATATATATATGTATTTGTGTGTGTCTGTATACACATATATAACACATTTGTCATTTTTCCCTTTTTCTGGTGTACTACTTAGTGATAATGGTTATATCTGTCAAGTTGTATAACCATTGTTCTTAAATAATATCAACTTTCCCATCACCCTAGACACAAGCTCACTACTCCCCAGAGAATGATTCCCTTTCTTCCTCCCCACTTCCACCCCTGGTAACCATTAAAAAGCATTGTTCTCTATATATTTACCTATTCTTATCATTTCATGTAAGTAAGATCATACAATATTTGTCCTTTTGTGATTGTTTTATTTCACTCAGTATAATGTCTTCAAGGGCTATCCACATTGTAGCATATATTAGGACTTCATTTCTCTTTATTGCTGAGTAGTATTCTAGTATATATACACATATTCCACATTTTCTTTATCCATTCATCTGTTGATGGGTACTTAGGTTATTCCCACACTTTTTTGCTATCGTGAAGAGTACTGCAGTGAACATAGGTGTACATACATCTGTCATGTGGCTTCTTAAACGTCCCTAGGATATATACCTAGGAGTGAAATTGTTGGGGCATATAGGGTCACTATAGGGTCACTATGAGTCAGAATAAACTCTATGGCAATGGGTTTGTTTTGGTTTTTATGGTAACTCTATTTTTAATTTTTTTATTTTAATTTTTAATCTTTTTACTTTTTTTCTACAGTGATTGTACCATCTTAACATTCCCGCCAACAATGGATAAAAGTTCTGATTTCCCCAAAGACTTGGTAATGTTTGTATTTTCAGTTATCTTGATCATTGGCATTCTAGTAGGGGTGAAGTGGTATCTCATTGTGGTTTTGATTTAAATTTTTCTAATGGCCAGAAAGCCAAGCCGGATTCAGAAGAGAACATGGCAGAAATTCAAGCTGGATTCAGAGGAGGGCGTGGAAAGAGGGGTATCATTGCTGATATCAGATGGATCATAGCTGAAAGCAGAGAATACCAGAAAGATGTTTACTTTTGTTTTATTGACTATGCAAAAACTTTCAGCTCTTTGGACCGTAATAAATTATGGATAACATTGCTAAGAATGGGAATTCCAGAACGCTTAATTGTGCTCATGAATAACCTGTACTTACACCAAGAAGTAGTTGTTCAAGCAGAACAAAGGGGTACTATGTGGTTTAAAACCAGGAAAGGTGTTTTTCGGATTGTATCCTTTTATAATATTCCCTGAGTTTCAGTGTCTTGGTCTTCGAGATGGGAGTAATTGCATATATCTTATATTTTGTTCTGTGATTGTGTAGTTATTGAAAATGTGTTTGAAAAGTATAAATTATTTTTCAAATGCAAGTAGTATAATAAAATATTGAATATTACTATTTCAATACTGTGTAGGTTATACAGCTAGTATATAGTTTAACCAGGCTTTTTTCCTCCCTTTTCAGTAAATATTCTCAGAAAGCATGGCAGTATGATTTATATGCTTGTGATTGAAAAAAAAATAGTTTGTGAATTTTAGAACAGACAAGGCTAATCATTTTTATAGGATTAATGGAGAAAGTATATTTCAACCTATGCTTTAAATATAACGCCAGGGTGGTCATCTAAAAAAAAAAAAAAAAAGATGCACTGATTTGAAGTATAAAATGACAGGTTTATATCTGAGCTAAAATTCCCAAATGATGTAACAACTAAATTTCATCTCACTATTGTATAGATTGAGAAAGAGACTAAGACAGATGCATGTAAACACTCTTGGGATTTGTAACACACTGACAGAGTTAAGAAAACTTAAGAATGATTCATGTGGAGCCTAACTTCTAATTAGTCAGCAATGTTATTGTATTTTATCCAAAATTAATCATCAAAATCTCCATTGATGCCTGCTGATTTCTTTACAAATTCAAACCAGTAATGTGGCTCTTTAGATAAAAGAAAAGAAAAAAAAATGCACTTGTAAACATCTTGAAAAGGTGGCAATTCTAGGTAATCTGACAAAAGCAATCATTGCTTTCACTGATGTATATTCAGGATGGAATTATTTTTCTGACCAATGTAAAATGACATTTTTTAGTTATTCATTGCATTATGTAAAACCTCACTCTTTTGATTGGCCTACAATTGGGCTAGAAATTTCCTTATTCCCCTTCATATCTCTTTATACCATATCATGCTACTACTTAAGTATAGATTTAAGTAAACTAAATCAAAAGAACAAAAATCAATACCTTTTCTTGCTACAAACATTTCTCTTTGGAAATCACAAGTTATTGATCATGGAAGGACAGTAAATGGTACTTATTTAAAGCATAAGTTTTGAAGTCAGACAAGATTAGGAGTAAATCCAATCTTCCATATTTACTATCTGTGTGAAATTGCATAAATTTACAATCTCTGTCAGCTTCCATTTTCTCATCTCAGTTGGGGTAAACATCATCCCTAATCAATGTGTTAAGAACTAATGTAAATATGGAATTGATCTGGTATAATGTCTGGTGTATAGTAAGGACTCAGTAAATGATCATTAATAATACTTTTAAACATGTTTTAAATTACCAGTGCTAAAAGCAAAACTATTTTTAAATTATGCTAAGTAGTTATCAGTCAGTTGAGTTCATAAAAATTACTTAAATTGCCAACCAAAACTCTTATACTGATACAAGTGGCTTTTTATACAAATGACCACAATGAAACATTCTTAGATTTATGTATATGTAGAACCAAAAATACTAGGTGGTTAGAGGATAATAGAAGGAGTAAAAGTGGTTGATTTAAAACGTAAGAAAAATATATACTATATCATTCTTAGGACTGAATAATGAGACTTGGAAATTTCAGTAACTAACTTGTATATTGGAACAACTATAGAACAACCAGGAAGAATATCTACAAAGAAATAGAAGACTTGAACAGAAAACAACACTAAACCAACTAGACCTAAGAAATAATTAAAAGTACTTTTATCTAACAACAACAAATGTACATTCTTCGCAAGCTCACATAGGATATTCCTTATACATCCCACGTATTTATTAGGTCATAAAAGATGTCTCCATAAACTAAAGGTGACTGAAATCACGCAAAGTATATATTCTACCCACAATGGAATGAAATTAAAAGTCATTAAAAGAATGAAATTTGGGTAATTTAAAATACTTGGAAATTAGCCAATATACTCCTAAGCAACCAGAGTCGAAGATGAAGTCACAAGGGAAATCAGAAAATACTTTGAGATGAATGAAAACAAAAACAAGTCAAAATTTATGAGATATAACTGAAAAGGTGTTTAGAGGTAAAATTAAAGCTGTAAATGTCTACATTAAAAGAAAAGAAAGCTCTCATTTCAACAACTTAAACTTCCACCTTAAGAAACTAGAAAAACAAAGAGAAAATTAACTCCAAAGCAAGCAGAAGGAAAGAAATAATTAAAACAAGGGCAGAAATAATTGAAACAAATAAAAGAAAAAGTAATAAAATTAGTGAAACCAAAAATTTGCTCTTGGCAAGGGTTAAATAACACTAACAAACTTTAGACTGATAAGGAAAAAGAAACAAGATTATACATAAGCATTATAAACAAGATTATACACAAGAACAAGCTAGAATGACCCATGTGGTAACTGACTGGAGTTGGAGACATCAGTATGAACGTAAATTTAGCTTACTATAGATACAGAAGGTTATATATTGAAATATTTATGAATACGTGTACACAGGCAGGTTAGTATACACATGTAGATTTCCTTGCTCTGTCAGCTGAGAGGGCCTAAAAGTGACAAAACCTCAGTAGCAATGAGCACACTTAGTACCCAGATCTTAGTTTCTAATGCCATTCTCCAATAAAAGGAACCAGAGCTCCTGGGAGAAATGGCTGATTTTAGGACTGGGGGTGGAAATGTATAAAATGAACCTAGAACAACTTGTAGTGCCAGAAAGCACTAAAGCACTTAAAACAGAACGGTGATTGGGGTATGTCAAATGGACAAGTGAGCCAAACAAAAGAGCCACCAATGACCAAAGCTGAAATAATTTAAACAAAAAAATACATAAAATAATATTGAACTATAACCTAATGTATAAAATGAATATCCATGGTCCATACTGTTATAAATGAATGTTTACATAAACATATAAGTGGGTAAAAAGAGTCAAACCCTTGTGCAGAAGAATACCTAGTAATTAATGTAAATACTAGGCTCTTAATGAGGTTAAGCATAAGTCCCCACTCTTTAAGTATGAGTTGTGCATAGTGACTACTTTCCAAAGTGTATAGTATGGAAAGGGGAAAGTGATTAACTTTACAGCATAGAAACACTCTCTCAACCAGGAGAACTAAACAAGGTTAAGATCAACGGTGGTAAGTCATGTTGATAGTTTGTACTCTTTATATCATATGATGAAAATGGTATATTACCTCTGTGGTCTTCCTCCAAAAAAAAATCCGTAACTCCAGTCTAATCATGACATAAACATTGAAAATAGCCCAACAGATGAACATTTTACAAAGTGCCTCATCAATAATCTTCAAACCTGTGAAGCTTATCAAAGACATAGTCTGAGAAACTGTCACAGCTTAGAAGAGACTGAGACATGATTACTACTTGCAATGTGGTATCTTGAATGGGATACCGGAACAAATCAATCAAGGTAAAAACTAAGGAAATGTGAATAAATTACAGACTTTATTCAACAATGAAGTATCAGTATAGTTTCATTAATTATAACAAATGAACCATAGCGATGAAAATGCTAATAATAGGGGAAACTGGTTGTGGGATTTATGAGTACTCTATACTATCTTCGCAATTTTTCTGTAAATCTAAAACTGTTCTCAGAAAAAGAGCTTATTTTAAAATTATATATATGTGTATATCACCATTATAATGCACCTTTCAGATCTTCCTTTGAGGATGAACTTTGACTCAGCTGCTGGGAGTGTTGTCAGAAAATAATTTGCATCTGTCCTCTCTTCATAAATTGCTTTAGTAGAGAACTACCTTGTTCAAGGCCAAGCCCCTTTCCAAGATGGCCAATATGCAATGACTTACTATGGTTGGGTTCTAAAGGTCTGACCATCTTGGCCCAACTCAGGGCAACTATGATGAATCATATTAGCCACTGAGATCCTCCCTGAATTTGGCCATGGCTGTTCTCAGGCCTGCATCACAGACCAACTTCTCTCTTTGTCCAGTTCTGCTCCTTTCTCTTCGTCTGCAGGTGTAGATGGCAAAGGAAACCCCATATAAATACCATCCGTGCTCCAAATTCTGCCTCAGGGTCTGCTTTTCAGAAAAGTCAATCTGTGACAAAAGCCGTGGTTAGCAGAAAAAGTAATTTATTTTGGTTTTGGAGACGTCCATTGGGAAGGTAAGAATGACAGCCGGGAACTGGGAAGGAACATTTTGTCTGTAAAAACTGATTTTGTCATCTTAGGAAGAAAGTGAAGTCATGAGAATGGACAAGATAAAGAAGGCAGTACAAACAACTAGAGAAAAGAAAGGGGTTAAGATAGAAAGCTCAAAAATATGAATATTTAAAATGGAGGAAGAGAAGGAGCTCTCCAAGAAGAAAGAGGATGAGCACTGAAAGGAAACTTTAGGAGCAGGTCTTCTGAAAAAGCCAGGGAAGGAAATCTTTAGTAGGGTGCCAGTAATGCTTCTTGCATTCAACAACATTTATTGAACATGCAGTGCTTAATAAGTCCTAAACACTTCCCAGGACTGGGAAGCACCTGACCTAGAGAGCAGGCCCAGGTCTAGACCCCCAGGAGAGTCTGGGGCCCCAGGAGAGGGCTCGCAACGGAGTGCTCTGTTGCTGGAGCACACAGGGCTGCCGCTAGCTGACTATCTGGCACACTGCACTGGGAAGCCTCACATGCCCATGTAGGAGCAACTCATGCCCAAGGTTGCTGTACTACTGACCACCTGAAGTGGCACCACTGGCCCTTCTTTTCCAGCTACTGTAGCCCTGGTGATATAGTGGTTAAGAGCTTGGCTGCTAACCAAAAAGGTCAGCGGTTCCAATTCACTAGCCGCTTCTTGGCGCAGTTCTACTATGTAGTATAGGGGTGCTATCAGCCAGAACAGACTGAAAGGCAGCTAACAACAACAACAATAAACACTTCAAAGAATTCTAAAGTAAAATAATACAAGCTAATTATTTTTAATGTGTTTACAATCTTGTAAAGGAGACTAATGAGAAACTCAATCATTATAGTCTAGTTAAGATGACTGAAGAAAAGGATATCCTGCGGGCTACTGATATAAGAAAAGCTATCATCCCACAATTAAATGGAGGGATTTATGAGAGGATTTCTAAATTTTTAAAATAAATGTTTCTTGGATTTGAAGTGGGAAATTTCTATATTTGGTTGATTTGGAGGAATAGAAGTGGCAGGAATGACAGAAGCTATTGAAGCAAAAACAGGTGGGAAACATCAAAGGGAAGAGGAGGAAGAGGAAGAAGAGGGTCTACAGTTTGTGAATTGGAAGGGGTTAAAGTTGGAATGAGATTAAAGAGCTAATTTAGTGAGAGTAACATACTCACAAAAGTGAAAAGATTCCTGACAATTGCTGGTACTAGTTGCTGGGATAACAATTGTTTCCTTCACTGAATCTCAGATTACTCAGTCATTCGGGGCTCTTCTTCTTCCCTACTTTAGGGAATTGTCTAGCTTTTCAAGAGAATGGAAGTTAAAATTAAAAGAATTAAAAATGAGGCAGATTTGAACAAAATGTTTATTTTAATATTTAAATTTCACTTGTTCATCCATTTAGAATGTGTCCTAACAATTTTCATCAGTGTTAGGAGGCTTGAAATGTAAATTCTTATAAATGGCTATTCATCACATTCTACCTAATAATAAATGCAGAGAGCATTTATTCCTAGTGCCACACTAATTTTAGTACCACTAAGATGTTTTATTGTACAATATTAGTAATAAATTTGATGGGCTCCCCATAGAATTCTAAAAGTGTATGTTGTGAGTGGAAGCATAAAATATATGCCAAAAAGTGTCCCTAACAATAGTTTTAACCTTCTCTTTTGTTCATTATGCCATGATGAACATGATATGTCTTTTCCACAGTGTTGAGTGATGGTCATAATTCTCTTATAAAGGTTTAATTTATGCCAAACATATGAATTAACACTAAAAGAAAATTTGTATTAATACATTTTATTTTCACAAGAAATTCGTATGATATATTCCACTGAAGCATTGAATATCAGGTTTGGAAACTGACAAACTGTATATAGCTGAAATTTCAATTATTTTCCCAAATTTCCCTAAAAGTAGGTATTCAAGTTAAACTTGTACACCATTAATTACAATAAACACTGCTCGGTCCTGCACCAGTCTCATGATCTCATGAACGATTAAAGAGCCTTATGTGAAAGAGAAAATACCTTGCAAGAGATAAGTTTTAGAGGCACCTGTTAAACTTCAAAGAGAACCAAACCAAAAACCCGTTGCCATCGAGTCATTTCTACTCATGGCGACCCTATAGGACAGAGTAGAACTATCCCATAGGGTTTCCAAGGCTGTAAATCTTTATGGAAGCAGATTGTCACATCTTTCTCCTGTGGAATGAATGGCTGGTGAGTTTGAATCGCCAACCTTTCATTTAGCGGCCGAGCACCTAACCACTGCACCACAAGGCTCCTTCAGAAAGAACAGGGGCAGTGTATTTATGAACATAGTATCAACTATTTGAGTTTTGTTTTTGTTTTTTTAAATATACTTGCATGGGCTCACGCCTGAGTCAGAGTGAATGTTTAGTGTACAAATCAGGGGACAAACATAAGAATGTTATATGCTAATTTTCATAGCTCTTTGTTACCATGAGACTTGTTGTCAAAAGACCTTATCTGGTTAGTTCACTACTTTTGCCTAGAGCCTAAAGTACAGATGGTGATTGCTTACAAAACATGCATTAAAATTAATAAAATACTGATTCCATTCATTATCTGAGTGATTATTTAACACTTTTGGAAAAGACAAAGCCATTTTCCAGGGACATTCAACATAAACACAGTTGTGTGAGGTAGATATTATATGATGGGGGACATTAGGAGCAGTGTTGGCACCTTAGGTTACCATCGGCGACAGAGGTATATATCCTCTTCGGTCATCACCCCAGGCAGTGCCTTCACTGGATTTCAGGAACTTCTTGAGATTTCAGGAGCTTCACTGGCCCTTTTGGTTTTGGCAGTAATAAAAATCAGTGCCACAATTAATTAAATCAGGAGAAGGAAAATAATGGTTGATTCAATGCAGCAGCCAGAGAAGTTCAAGAAACTTCCCAGAATTTCCAGAATTACTGGAGCATGGGTGGTAGAGATTAGAGGTCTAGTGAGAGAAGTCTCAATTTTTTGTGATTATTCCCCTGTTTTTAATCACAAAAAAAAGTTGTAGAAGACACATAGAGATAATCTCATTGGTTATCTTCCCTGTATTCTAACATTTGATCACTCCAAACATTTACAAGTTGAATATTTATAGTCACTTCCTAATTTCTCTTAGTTTCTTTCTCTGAGTCTGTTCTTATTTTATTCATTTGTCCTGCTTATTTGATATGTTTTGCAAGTTATCTTCTGCCTCAAGTTTTCTTTAACTTTATCTTCTATATTATGGATTCAATTTTATTAGTTTGCTGTGCTTAATATATCAAACTAGTATCATATGATCTATAGTTGTTTCCATTTTATTGAAACTTGGGAAATAATGAAGAGGGGAAAGTTAATCCACAACGTTTTTAAAAGTGTTTTTGTTTTATTACAATTTTTACTTTGATTCAGACCATTCTGTGTGAACTAAAACTGAATAATAATACTATATGTTATTCTAAATGGTGTTGGTGAAGAATGTTAAATATACCAAGGAGTGCCAAACAATGAACAAATCTGTCTTGGAAGAAGTACAGCTAGAATGCTTCTTAGAAGCAAGGATGGCGAGACTACGTTTCACATATTTTGGACATGTTATCAGAAGGGATCAGTCCCTGGAAAAGCACATCATGCTTGGTAAAGTAGAGGGTCACCAAAAAAGAGGAAGACCCTCAACAAGATGAATTGACATAGTGACTCCAACAATGGGCTCAAGCATAACAACAATCATGAGAATGGTGCAGGACCAGGCAGTGTTTTGTTCTGTTGTACATAGGGTTGCTAGGCTGAACTGACTCAATGGCACCTAACAACAACAATACTAACATTTTTTAGTAGCTACTTTTTCCCCCTTCTCTTAAGCAGAAAGAATTAAGCAGAGAACAACTTTATGCATGAATTAGCATCATATAATCATAATTACTCTTACTGGTATTGTGAAATAATGCTTAAAAATTCCAGAATACTTTGCCTGCCCCACAGTGTTCTCTGGCTTTCCAATGGTCACATTTTGTTTTTTGTTTTTTTTAGCTTTTCCTGACATATAATTCTTAAATATATATATATGTATATATATATATATATATATATATATATATATATATATATATATATATACTTGGAAACAACTTATCATCATCAAATACACTCAGGCCTCTTTGCAGTCAACGTAACCCTCAACCCTTAGCTGTAGGCAACCACTTGTCTGCATTCTCTCACTATACATGACTTTAATTATCAGGCATCTTTCATTCAGCACATTTTTGGGAAACATTTTATTTTCTTCTTAATTTTGCATTCTTTAGGTTTAATTTGCTCTTTCTTTACTAGCTAGAATGAAAGATCAGTAATTTTAAACCTTTATTGTTTTTAATACAAGAACCTAAATGTACACATTTTTCTCTCAGTGCTGCTTTAAAACTTATCATTCGTTTTGATTTTTAAGAAAATTTCTGTTGTGAATTTCACTATAACTCGAGTTATTTATTCACCTACATTTTAATTTTCAAATATTTAGAGACTTTCCTGATATTCTTATGGATTTCTATTTTAATTTCTTTGTGCAAAGAACATACTCTAAGATATCAATCCTTCTGAATTTACTGAGACTTGTTTTACAACCCAGGCTATTGTTATCTTAGTGGATGTTTCATGTGCACTTGATAAGTATATGTATCCCACAGTTATTCAGTTATATATACACTTATATTGTCTTATTTAGTGCTAAAGATGAACCCTTCAGGATGGAAGGCAATCAAAATAAGACTGGGGAAAAGCTGCCTCCTCAAAGTAGAGTTGACCTTAATGATGTGGATGGAGTAAGACTTTCAGGTATAGTATAACTCAAAATGAGAAGAAACAGCTGCAAACATCCATTAATAATTGGAAACTGGAATGTACAAAGTATGAATCTAGGAAAACTGGAAGTTGTCAAAAATGAAACGGAATACATAAAGAGACATCAAGGGATTAGTGAGCTGAAACGGACTGGTATTGTCCATTTTGAATCACACAGTCATATGGCCTACTATGGCAGCAATGACAAATTGAAGATAAATGGCATCACATTCATTGTCAAAAAGAACATTTCAAGATCTATCCTGAAGTACAATGCTGTAAATGATAGAATAATATCCATACGCCTACAAGGAAGACCAGTTAATAGACTATGATTCAAATTTACGCACCCACCACTAATGCCAAAGATGAGGAAATTGAATATTTTTACCAACTTCTGCAGTCTGAAATTAATCAAATATATAATCAAGATGTGTTGATAATTATTGGTTATTGGAAGCAATTGGAATGTGAAAGTTGGAAACAAAGAAGAAAGATCATCAGTTGGAAAATATGGCCTCCATGATAGAAATGACGCAAGAGAATGAAGTGATAGAATTTTGCAAGACCAAAGACATTCATTGCAAAAACTTTTTTTCAACAACATAAACAGCAACTGTACACATGGACCTTGCCAGATGGAATACACAGGAAACAAACTGACTGCATCTGTGGAAGGAGAGGAAGGAGAAGCTAAATATCATCAGTCAGAACAAGACCATGAGCCGACTACTGAACAGACATCAATTGCTCTTATGAAAGTTCAAGTTGAAACTGAAGAAAATTAAAACTAGTCCAAGACAGCCAAAGTACGATATTGAGTATATTCCACCTGAATTTAGAGACCGTCCCGGGAAAAGATTTGACTCATTGAACGCTATTGACTGAAGACCAGACGAGTTGTGGGATAACATCAAGGACATCATAGGTTAAGAAAGGAAAAGGTCATTGTTAGGTGCTGGTGAGTCGGTTCCAACTCATAGTAACACTATGCACATCAGAACGAAACACTATCCAGTCCTGCTCCATCCTCAAAATTGTTGCTATGCTTGAGCCCACTGTTGCAGCCACTGTGTCAATCCATCTCATTGAGGGTCTTCCTCTTTTTCGCTAACCTGCTGCTTTACAAAGCATGATGTCCTTCTCCAGGAACTGAACCTTCCTGATAACATGTCCAAAATATGTGAGATGTAATCTCGCCATCCTTGCTTCTAAAGAGCATTCTGGTTATACTTCTTCCGAGACAGTTTTTTTCGTTCTTTTCACAGTCCGTGATATTCAGTATTTTCCACTAATACCACAATTCAAAGGCTTCAGTTCTTCTTTGTGCTTCCTTATTCATTGTCCAGCTTTCGCACGCATATGAGGTGAGTGAAAACATCATGGCTTGATTCAGGTGCACTTTAGTCCTCAAGGTGACATCTTTGCTTTTCAGCACTTTAAAGAGGTCTCTTGTAGCCAATTTGCCCAATGAAATGTGTCTTTTTGATTTCTTGACTACTGCTTCCATAGGCATTGATCGTGGATCCAAGTAAAATGAAATCTTTGACAACCTTAATATTTTCTCTGTTTATCATGAAGTTGCCTATTGATTCACTTGTGAAGATTTTTTTTTTTTCTATGTTGAGGTGTAATCCATACTGAAGGCTGTGGTTTTTGATCTTCATCAGTAAGTCTTTAAGTCTGTTTCACTTTCAGCCAGCAAGGCTGTGTCATCTGTGTAATGCAGGTCGTTAATAAGTCTTCCTCCAATCCTGATGCCCCAGTCTTCTTCATATAGTCCAGCTTCTCGGATTCTTTGCTCAGCATACAGATTGAATCGGTATGGTGAAAGGACACAAACCTTACGCTCACATTTCTTGACTTTCAACCATGCAGTATCCCCTTCTTCTGTTTGAATGACTGCCTCTTGATCCATGTACAGGTTCCTCATGAGTAGAATTAAGTAATACAGAATTCCCATTCTCCACAATATTATCCATAATTTGTTATGATGTACGTAGTCGAATGCCTTAGTATATAGTCAATAAAACACAGGTAAACATCTTTCCGGTATTCTCTGCTTTCAGCCAGGATCTATATGACATCAGGAATGATATCACTGGTTCCATGTCCTCTTCTAAACCCAGCTTGAATTTCTGACAGTTCCCTGCCAATATACTGCTGCAGCCACTTTTGAATGATCTTCAGCAAAATTTTGCTTGCATGCAATATTAATGATACTGTTCAATAATTTTCACATTCAGTTGGATCACATCTCTTGGAAATAGGCATAAATATGGATCTCTTCCACCTGGTTGGTCAGGTAGCTGTCTTCCAAATTTCTTGGCATAGATGACTAAGCACTTCTAGCACTGCATCCATTTGCTGAAACATCTCAATTGGTATTCCATCAATTCCTGGAGCCTTGTTTTTTGCCAATGCCTTCAGTGCAGCTTGGACTTCTTCCTTCAGTACCATCAGTTCCTGATCATATGTTACCTACTGAAATGGGTGAATGTCGACAAATTCTTTTTGGTATAGTGACTCTGTGTATTCCTTCCATCTTCTTTTGATGGTTCCTACATGGTTTAATATTCTCCCCTTATAATCCTCCCTTATTGCACCTTGAGGCTTGAATTTTTTCTTCAGTTTTTCAGCTTGAAAAATGTCGAGTGTGTTCTTCCCTTTTGGTTTTCTATCTCCAGGTCTTTGTACATGTCATTATAATACTTTACTTTGTCTTTTCGAGCCACCCTTTGAAATCTTCTGTTCAGCTCTTTTACTTCATCATTTTTTCCTTTTGTTTTAGCTACTTGACGTTCAAGAGCAAGTTACAGAGTCTCTTCTGACATCCAATTAGGTCTTTTCTTTCTCTCCTATCTTTTTAATGGTCTCTTGCTTTCTTCATTTATGATGTCCTTGATGTCATTCCACAACTGGTCTGGTCTTCTGTTATTAGTGTTCAAAGATTCAAATCTATTCTTGAGATGGTCTCTAAATTCAAGTGGGATATACTCAAGGTTGTACTTTGGCTCTCATGGACTTATTCTAATTACAAACGAGATGGGCTGAAGAGATACAATAAAGCTTTTTAATAAAAACGAGAGGGTCTGAAACTCCCTACATCAAAAGACATTGTATGAATATACCTAAAAAAGGAGGAATCCTGACCATACTCCAAGGGATATGCAATTTGAAAATTTTGGGTGTTTAGGGAAGATATACAGAGAGATGTGTTTTGTCATTTTCCTGCTATGCCACAATTAGAGACTGAGATAAGGTGGTAGCAATAGGAATAAGTAAAAAAAAAAAAAAAAAAAAAAAAAAAAAATGGGTATATTATCTAGTTTAAAAGTAAACTAATTTGAAAACATGATGATTATCAAAGTCCTCTTATTTGGAGAAATACCATAATTAATTGTAGTGCATTTGTAGCTGGCTTATCCTTCTTTGATGATTTAAAAACAAAAATGAATTCTGTTTTAGATGAAAATAAAATACTTTATTTGGATATAAATATATAACTAGTTCATGCTCTGCCAGAATGCAGTTCATCTGAAAGTGAGCCCAGCTGTTTCTGAGAGTTTCCTGAGTCCTTTGTTACTTGTGCACTTCACTGAAAGCTCCGCACTTTCTTTTTCTAACTGCCTGCTTTCCACCTCTGACGCTGAGACTGCTTGTGAGATTTCCTTTTCCTAGCCACAGTGGTATCATCTATCAGACACCAGTGATGCACGGTTGGCTTAAGGGAGTGGTCACTCTTGTCCCTGTGTCAGTCTATTGTCCTGGTAATTCATGAGTGGAACTGAAAATCAGACCACCCCCCCATCCCTAACCTCCATGAGCTTAAAATTGTTAACTATTAGCGTCCCTAAATGCTGATTATTCACCCCATTGCACTGCTACCAGTGTGGGAAATCCTGATCAGCCTTCATGCAGCCTTAGACAGCCCACCCCTACCAACAGAGTACCTTCTATGACAAACTACTCCAATCATCACAAATAAGAATTCCTTTACCTCTAAAACTAAGATCCTGTCTCTTTCCCTACTCCAGTGTGTACCAATGGAGTAGAAATATCTATTTCCTTAAGATGGAACCTATTCTTCATTCGTCAAGATAAAGTTCAACTTGTGACCTAAGTAGTTACAAACTGGTCAGATGTAGTATACTGGCCTTTTACACTGTAACACAATTTTGGTGTAGACTGAGTACAGAAAAGGAGTGATGAGTCCAGTTATCTCAAGCATATTGTTTCATGAAGTAAAAATGTATTATTACAAACTCTTACCTTATGTGTATATGTATCCACCACTTATCTGTTAGTTTGTCATTCTGTGGTGGCTTGTGTGTTGCTGTGATGCTGGAAGCTATGTCAGCAGTTTCATATACCACCTAGGTCACCCATGGTAGACAAGTTTGAACAGAGCTCACAGACTAAGACAGACTAGGAAGAAAGCCCTGGAAATCTACTTCTGAAAATTAGTCAATGAAAACTCTGTGGATCACAACAGAATATTGTCTGAAATATACTGGAAAATAAGCCCCCCTAGGTTGAAAGGGGAGACCTGGTGACACAGTAATTAAGAACTTGGCTGCTAACCAATAGGTTGGCTGTTCAAATCCACCAGCTGCTCCTTGGAAAACTTGTGGAACAGTTCTACTCTGTCCTATAGGGTCGCTATGAGTCAGAATTGACTGCAATGAGTTTGGCTTTTGGTTTTAGGTTGAAAGACACTACAATAGCTACAACAATAAACCTAAACGTATCAATGATTATGAAGGTGTAGCAGGACCATTAAATATTTCATTCTGTTGTTCATGGGGTCACCATGAGTAAGAGCCAACTCAGTAATAAGTAACAATACCAACAACATGTATACGTATGTATGTATGTGACTGTGTGTGTGTGTGTGTGTAATTGAAGTGCCAGAGCTTACTTGGCATAGCCTGTATTTTTGCACAAGAATAATTGAAGCTTCATATACAGTATAAGATGTATAGTAAACAACAAACTATGTAAAATTAATGAACAAATGAGACTTAAGAGCATTTACAGCAACCTCCTGATCTGAATATTTTACTTAAAAATGTTAAGTTAATAACATACATAAATAATACAGTTGGGTTGTCAAACATTTGAATGTAAAGACCCAGAGCTATAGGACTGATGATGTACCATAGGCAGGTCACGGACAAAGACTGTCCCCTTGTACAGGCAATAAGGAAGCACCTTGTCAGTAGTGAAAGTTGAAAGGTTCCAAAGCAAACCATCTGCTATTCAGTGACAATCTAATTTCCTCAAGCGACAGTTATGGTGATGAACAGATCAGCCTTGGTAAGAGTGAGTCTTTGCCCTTTGCTATATAGTGCCCATATGTAACATCTGTTATCATGAGATCCCAGAGTTGTCAAGGACAGGTTAGCTGATATATCCTGAAGAGAATGAACACTTAATGGTTGATGTTATGGGTTGAATTTGTCCCCAAAAAATGTGTCAAATTAACTAGGCTATGATTCCCAGTATTGTGTGGTTGTCCATCATTTTGTGATCTGATATAATTTTCCTGTGTGTTGTAAATCCTAATCTCTACAATGTCAATGAGGCAGGATTAGAGGTAGTTATGTTAATGAGGCAGGACACAATCTAGAGAATTAGGTTGTATCTTGACTCAATCTCTTTTTATATATAAAGGACAGAAGTGAGCAGAGAGGAGAAGGACCTCATTACCACCAAGCAAGGAGAGCCAGGAGCACAGTGCATCCTTTGGACTATGGGTCCCTGCTCTGAGAAGCTTCTAGACCAGGGGAAGATTGATGACAAGGACCTTCCCCCAGAGCCAACAGAGAGAGAAAGCCTTCCACTGGAGATGTCATCCTGAATTTGGATTTCTAACCTCCTAGACTGTAAGAGAATAAATTTCTGTTTGTTAAAGCCATTTGCTTGTTGTATTTCTGTTACAGCATCACTAGATAATTAAGACAGTAGAGTTCCAACTCCATTGGGCATTGATTTGAGATCCAATAAGCTTTGCCTATCCACACAACACTTCCGTTTATCTCAGATCTCCTAATCTTGCTCAATCCAGTCCCCTGACCAAATAGCCAGCTATTTGCCACTACCTAGGAGTTGATGTGTATACTTATCACAATCCACTTCTTGGTCTATGTAAAAAGTTGATAACCACTATATACTACCTCCCATTCTACCTGTTGGGATTGTTTCCCCTCACCACTGATCCTTCAACCCATGCCCCACTTCGCTGATTGAGGTTTAGTATAGCATCAGTCCATAGTCAGAACACATAACACAAATTGATATAATCCATCTATGAACAAGACTGAGTTTGTTCAACCTCTGTCTGCTGGTCATAAGCAACCACCAGAAGCTATAGGGGTGCCCTTAGGAGAATCAGTGGCGCAACAGATGTAGGTAATATGGAGATATGGGTCACACATTCACATAGCTTAATGATCTCTAGACACAATGTCTCTCAGAGCTGTCCACATGAAGAACAAACTAGGGAACTTATCTACAAATAATTGCATTCAAAGGCATTGCTTCCTCTCATTTCCATGCTACATGTGGGGTTGAGCAAGCTTCATATAAGGTTGGAAATGGGCCTTAGACAAAAAAGAACATCTGGCATGCCCATGAAGTGAGGTGCTATCAGCATGAGGCTGAGCTCATGGGAAACTTCATCACAGCTTCAGCTGAACTCTGAGCTGGGCTGAGGGGGTTTGATACAAGGAACCAAAAGTGTATGACATAATTTAGCACCCCTTTCTCCTGAAAAATCTATTAAAGTTGTTGTTGTTGCTGTTGTTAGGTTCTGTCAAGTTGGTTCTGACGCATAGTGACCCTATAGGATAGAGTAGAACTGCCCTATAGAGTTTCCAAGGAGCAGCTGGTGGATTTGAACTGCTGACCTTTTGGTTAGCAGCCGAGCTCTTAATAAGTCCATGTGAATAAATTAAATAGGAAGTGTCGAGCAACAGCAAGTTAGCGATTTAGGGTGAATTTCAGGAAGAAAGACACTAGTTGAGAAGGTACTAGAAGGTTTAACCAGTGCAGTAGAAGTTGCACAGCTGAAAGGCTAAATTGGAGTGTGGATCCCACTGAACTGCAAGAGAAGCCCTGGGAAAGTCTGAAACTGAAAGAAACAACAGGAGTGGGTATTACTAAATACTTATCTGAAAGGTGTCTGAGAGCCCTGTTCCATACTAATGTGAAACAGCCAAGTTTTTCTCAGGATACAAAGCAAAGAAATATTATTTAGAATAACTGAGTGATCTATATGCCCTCGTGGCACAGTGGTTAAAAGCCCGGCAGCTAACCAAAAGGTAAGCAGTTTGAATTAACCAGCTGCCCCTTGGAAACCCTATGGGACACTTATATGCTCTCCTATAAAGTTGCTATGAGTCAGAATTGACTCAAAGGCAATGTTTTTTTTTTTTTTAATATGGTAGAGAAGTTAGAAGCTGATATCAAGATACCAACAAACGTTGGCATATGGTGGTTGTTATGAGTACTCAGATATCCCTTTATATAATTTTTTTTTCAGTGTGCTTATATAGTTGAATATATGCTGAATATGTATATTAGCCACCACCTGTCTGTCAGTTTGTTGTGCTGTGGTGGCTTGTGTGTTGCTATGATGCTGGAAGCTCTGTCACAGGTACTTCCAATACCATCAGGCTCACCCACATTGGACAGGTTTCAGCAGCGCTTCCAGACTAAAATAGTTTAGGAAGAAAGGCCAGGAGATCTACTTCCAAAAATTAGTCAGTGAAAACCTTATGGATCACATCAGAACATTGTCTGACTCACTTACTTTTGACATGTCATCAGAAAGGATCAATAACTAGAGTAGAACTTCATGTTTGGTGAAGTAGAAGGCCAACGAGAACATGAGAGACTCTTGGAGAGAATGACTGTCACAACAGCTGTAACTATGGACTTGATCATGCTAGGAAATATGAAGATGACACAGATCCAGGCAATATCTCCTTCTGTTGTACAAATGGTTGCCTTGAGTTGGAGTCAACTCTATGGCAGCTAACAACAACAATAACATATATGTTAAATCACCATCTATATGTCAGTTTGTCATACTGTGGTGGCTTGCATGTTACGATGATGCTAGAAGCTATACCACCGGTTTTTCAAATACCAGCAGGGTCACCCATGGTGGACAGGTTTCAGAAGAGCTTCCAGACTAAGACAGAGTAAGAAGAAAGTCCTGGCCATCTACATCCAAAAATCAGCCAATGAAAACCCTATAGATCATAACAGAACATTGTCTGGTACAGTGGTAGGAGATGAGCTTCCTAGGTTGGAAGCCACTTGAAATACACAGTGGCCACAACAATAGATTTGAGCATACCATTGATCGTGAAGATGGCACAGGAGCAGACAACGTTTCGTTCTGTTGTACACGGGGTCACCACGAGTCAGAGACGACTTAATAGCAACTAATAACAATTATGTCTATTAATCATTTTTAAATAAAAAAGATCATTTATTTTAATATTTTTCTGAGTGTCTTGGTTAACCTATAGGCCTCATCTTTGGAAAACATTGCAGTAGTAAAATTATATGAGAGGCAATATCTATGTGAATTAAACTATCCCAAGCCTAATTACATGACCTGATTTCAACAAAATTTTTGTAGTTTGCTGGTTGCGAGTAAGTCCATTGTTCATACCAGGCAGCACTCATAGCAAGAAGTATTTTCTAGGAAAAGTCAGAACATCATTCTTTCACTGGAAGAACCTACCACTTTGCAGGATATGTTGCTGAGTAGCACAGAGCTTGGCAGTTGGACTCAGGCTGCTGAAATGTAAGAGAAGAGCTTTATTTCAAGAAAAGTAGCAACTTTGAGCAAAAGTCCCTGCCTGGGGTGGCACATTTGACTTTGACCCATAAGTTAATGTATTATTTAATTTCCATGAATTAGTCTCAAGAGGTAATGGACAAAAAAATAATATGGCACTTGAAATTTAATCGTTTAGTATTTCACAGGAAGTTACTGGGATGCATCCTATCCAGACAAATTCTGGTTTATTTACATTCATAGAATATATCCAAGGGCTTTTAAGCCTCACAGATTAGGGTTTGAGCAACAGAGAGGAAATATAAGTGGGGCCCTAACAAGCATATATATGTGTGTGTGTGTGTGTGTGTGTGTGTGTGTATGTATGTATCTGTAGCAATGTGAATTAAAAGTTGACATTTTTAAAAAATAATTTTGTGGAACTGACTCAAGAAGATTGTTCCTATCAGATTAGTCTTGCCATGTGGGACACAATCCTAATTACTTCTTTTATGCTTCTTAATACCCTTCTAGAGACCTGAGAGTAAAAACATAGGTTCAATTAGCCATATATTGTGCTACTGTGAGATAAGATAATTGAGAAAATCTGAAGTACAAAAACAAAAATCCTAGGATCACAGTGTAAAGGTACCACCACAATAACCAGTCATTGGGTAAAAAACAGGTTAAAGATGTACAGTGAAACCTATGAGAGCCGGTACTTGACGGGATTGCCTTGTTTTTCCAGGTCTCACAAGATTTCCGCCTTTGACAGAGTGCCGTCTTACCATTTTTCTATCACTCCCTTCAGTGGAAAATATTTGCATTTTCCTTCTCTGACAGGTTTCCACCTTACACAGGTTCCAGCTTTCACAGGTGTTACTGTATATGTCTACTATTATCTGAAACTCAAGAGTGAAAATATCCCAAGTTTCTGAAAGAGATATCATGCTATGTATTTCCTCCCTTACAGAACCTGTTGTTGTTTTACTATATTGAAACTTCTCATTCATTTTTCCAAGCTTATCCACAGGCAAATAATTTTCACTAGATCCAAACACACAGATATGCATAACATGTATACATATACTTTCACATACACGTGCAATGAACCTACTCCCATTGACTTAGAAACTATTTTCTTAATGAATATACATTTGGTTTCTCCAGACTGCTGGCTGCAAAATTTCTGAGACTCAGCCAAAATGAAAATACAAGAGCCCAGTTGGGGTAAAGGAAGTCACTCTCCCCTACCCATGAGTGTATTGTTCCAACCCATGGTGTAGGGGTGACAACAACAGATTGAAATCTCCCTATTGTATGTGCTCAGTACCTGGATTGGGTTGATCAAAAGGCAATTGCCGAGTTGCCCACCAAATGCACTGCGGCACAACTAGCCTAGGATAAGGATAGCTGCCACCTTGTTTCGCTTATTTCATTCTGAGATTCCCAGGGATGCACGACTGATTCCAATCCTCTTTAGTTCCCACTTCCAGGGGTAGAGGGTGACAATAGTATACTTCACTTCCTTCCCCAACACACACACACACGCACACACACAACTTCTTGCTTCCCTCCCCCAGACAGAGGGCAGCAGCAATCATGGAGCATGAGCAGGTAGCACAGGACAGGCAGATCCTTGAGTGCCTGGCAGCCAAGAAGCTAAGGGAGAGAGGCCATTTGAGGTGAGATTGTAGCCTCTGGCCAATGCTCCAATGTCCCATCAGGTATCACCTAAAAAACGAACATTCAAAGGTAGAAGTATTAAGAATTTCAAGACAGATCTCCCAGAGCATTAAACCCCTAGCACAGGACATTCCAAACCCCGGGACCTGTGTGACTGCATTGGTTGCATGGCTATGAATGTTGCGTCTAGATTTATATCCTCCATCATCCTGAAAAAGCTAACACACCTCAAAAACAATCTTCAAAGAAAGGACATCACTATTCAATTATATATGTCTTGCAGATGGCTTATTAAAGCCTACACACCAGATTGCTCCTGTTCCCACTGATACCATGGTTTAGTCTTGGGCTTGGAGAGAAGGCACTTTGACCAAGGGCAACAAGTGTTTTGCCATGTTTCTACACTCATGCAGATTAAGATCACATGGACACTTTCGGTGTCATTGAAAGTAGCTTTGAAATAACATTATATAAATGACTGTCAGCCTTTCATACTGCCTCTTAACTATTGACATGTGCAGCACAATTTTGTGAAATCCTGGTGAGATTTGCTACATAACCAATGCCTGCACAATACTTCAACGTCATTGCCCAAGATGATTTTGGGAGATCACTCGCCTCTGAGAAATGACATTCTATATCTAAAAAAACAAACAAACAAACAAACAAACAAACCAAACCCATTGCCATCGAATCAATACCTACTCATAGCGACCCTATAGGACAGAGTAGAACTGCCCTATAGGGTTTCCACGGAGAGGCTGGTGGATTCCAACTGCTGAAGTTTTCGTTAGCAGCTGAACTCTTACATCACTGCACCACCAGGGTCTAGACATTTTTAACTGTCAGAAAGTACTTCAATGTAATTAAATGATTTTTTTCTTCCATAACTTTCACTCTTTAGTCTCGATTCTGCTCTACAAAACCATACAACACATTTAATTTTTCTTGTGAATAAGTATTGAAATATTTAAGAAGAGATAAAACATCTTCTTTAGATTAACATATGTATGTATATACTTCTTGCGATGAGGGCTGCCTGTTATGAACAATGGACTTACCCGCAACCAACAAACTACAAAAATTTTGTTGAAATCAGGTCATGTAATTAGGCTTGGGATAGTTTAATTCACATAGATATTGCCTCTCATATAATTTTACTACCGCAATGTTTTCCAAAGATGAGATGTATAGGTTAACCAAGACACTCAGAAAAATACAAAAATAAGTGATCTTTTTCATTTAAAAATGATTAATAGACATAGTTGTTGTTAGTTGCTATTAAGTTGTCTCTGACTCTTGGTGACCCCGTGTACAACAGAACGAAACGTTGTCTGCTCCTGTGCCATCTTCACGATCAATGGTATGCTCAAATCTATTGTTGTGGCCACTGTGTATTTCAAGTGGCTTCCAACCTAGGAGGCTCATCTACCACCACTGTATCACAATATTCTGTTATGATCTATAGGGTTTTCATTGGCTGATTTTTGGATGTAGATGGCCAGGACTTTCTTCTTACTCTGTCTTAGTCTGGAAGCTCTTCTGAAACCTGTCCATCATGGGTGACCCTACTGGTATTTGGAAAACCAGTGGTGTAGCTTCTAGCATCATAGTAACATGCAAGCCACCCCAGTATGACAAACTGACGGATGGTGATTTAACATACATGTTATTATTGTTGTTAGCTGCCATAGAGTTGACTCCAACTCAGAGCAACCTTTTGTACAACAGAAGGAGATATTGCCTGGATCTGTGTCATCCTTATTATTGCTAGCAAGGGCATTAATTATTTTCATCCTTTAATTGGAGAAACTGTACATCTCATTTTTTAGTCAACTAGTGGTTGCTTTAGAAATTTTTACATGTCTTTTTAACTCAACAAATTCTAATATTCATCATTATTCATTTCTTCTTCCATGATGCCATAAGAGCTCTCTCACTTTCAGTCTTATGAGTTATTGTTCAAATTTTTGGTTTTACTTTGTTTTGTATTGACTGAACAGATTAAGCATCATTATTATTGTTTTCTACAGTCTGTTGTAGTTGCTGTTGTTACTTTCAGCTTTCTGGACTGTAATGTACCGCTTCAGATTTCGTATGTCTGAAGTTGAATGATTAAGACATGATAAGAAAAACTTTAGATTTAGGCATGCTTCTAAACTATGAGTGTTCGGTGTTAGACATTGTCTCAGTCATCTGGTGCTGCTCTAACAGTAATACCACAAGTGGATGGCTTCACAAAGAGAAATTTATTGTCTTCACAGTCCAGTAGGCTACATGTCCAAATTCAGGGCATCAGCTCCAGGAAAAGGCTCTCTCTCTGTTGGCTCTGGAGAAATGTCCTTGGATGCCTCAGTCTTTCCTTGGTCTGGGAGCATCTCAGTGTAAGAACCTCAGGTCCAAAGCATACGCTATGCTCCCAGCACTGCTTTCTTGGTGGTGTGAGGTTCCCATGTGTCTCTGCTTGCTTCTCTCTTTTATATCTCAAAAGAGGTTGCATTAAGACACTGATCTTGTCAACCTCATCAGTATAACCTCATCACAGTGATAGAATTTACAACACATGAGGAGATTACATATAATCTTACCATAGTGGTAGAGTTTCCAACACATAAGGACATCACATCAGATAATACAATCATACAATACAAAGAATCATGACCTAGCCAAGTTGCTACACACATTTTTTGGGGGACACAATTCAATCCATGACAGACATCTACAAATAATAATAGCAATCGACCAACTCAGTTTATACCATAAAGTGGTCCATTTGGAGCCACATCTCATCCTGTTCAGTAAGAAAAAGCAAAAGTCCAGGCAGATTAGCATATAAGTGATAATAAGAGAAGCAAGAGATGCATATCAAAACTATGAAAATTAAGTGAGGTACAAAGTACCAATGAAAGGTAACAACTTAAACAACACAGAAGTAGGTACTTTAAATTTTTTCTTATTTTTCATAAGATGCATCAAAGTTTTTTTGAATTAAGTAGACTAGTCAAGCCCTATAAAAAGGTCACCAGAACAAAAACCAAGCTCTTTTTGTCACCAAAGCCCATGTTGTTAAGATGAAAAGTGCTAACTAGATAAGATCTAACTTAGAAAGTCACTAGTAATATTCTGTATGTAACATACCATTATTAGAATATTTTTTTTTAATTTTAAGCACATATTTATACTTATATCCATTCTGAAGCAAATAAAGCTTACTCACTGTAAATATAAACATAAAAAAACACTACATTCAGTTTGTGAAAAGGACTGTTGCGTAGATTATTTCATCTTCAAATAGGAATTACAAGTTTATACATATTTATGTAGCAAGACAGAGGTAAGTTTGTTTTGAGAAACTAAATTTATCTGAAATAAAAATGGCTTACATTTATGGGTACAGTTTATTGCTATTAAGCTTTGCTTTCATGTTTCCTTATCTATATTGATCAAAGATATGTGCATTTACTTTCCTCTTTCATTTATTTTTATACAGCCATTTTTCATATGTCAACTCATTTATGGGTAAGCCTACCTACAAGTCAAGCCTGAATACAGTGGGATTACCTACTAATACCTAGTATGCTTTCCATGACAGGTAAGGATTTGGATTTAGTGATTCTCCTTTATTTCAATTTCCAGGCCACAGACTTGCTCAGTATACACATTTTCACAGAGAGAGCCATAGTTTCTTTGAATATGTATTTATACATTTACTTGATGTCTGTTACACAGTGCAGAACTATATTAATATAATTTTCAATTATCTTCCCAAATGAAGAACTCACATCAGATTTCATTAATTCTTACACTTCCCTTATTACTCTCATAAAATAACACTATTGAGAATATGGATTGTTCAGGACACTGATATTAAGGACCATTGATAATAAAAGAAATAAATAGCATCATTTTTCCAGGAAATCGTACTCAAAATATATAAGCACTTACATATCAGGGAAATTAGTTTTTAATAAAACTATTACTATATAAAGAAAAATAAAATAATGCTTCCTAAAATGTGTACATAAAGGTGATGAGATTAACCAGGAAGTAAAAACTTAGAACAGAACAAGGGAATACTGCATGGTTTAAAGTCAGGAAAGGGGTGTGTCAGGGTAGTATCCTTTCACCATACTTATTCAATCTGTATGCTGAGCAATTCATCCAAGAAGCTGGACTATATGAATAAGAACAAGGCATCAGGATTAGAGGAAAACTAATTAACAACCTGCATTATGCAGATGACACAACCTTGCTTGGTGAAAGTGAAGAGGTCTTGAAGCACTTACTGATGAAGATCAAAGACCACAGCCTTCAGTATGGATTACACCTCAACATAAAGAATATAAAAATCCTCACAACTGGATCAATAAGCAACAACATGATAAATGGGGAAAAGATTGAAGTTGTCAAGGATTTCATTTTACTTGGATCCACAATCAACATCCATGTAAGCAGCAGTCAAGAAATTAAAAGACACATTGCATTGGGCAAATCTGCTGCAAAAGACTTCTTTAAAGTGTTGAAAAGCAAAGATTTCACCTTGAAGACTAAGGTGCACATGACCTAAGCCATGGTGTTTTCTATCGCCTCCTATGCATGTGAAAGCTGGAGGATGAATAAGGAAGACCAAAGAATTGATGCCTTTGAATTGTGGTGTCAGGGAAGAATATTGTATATACCACGGACTGCCAAAAGAATGAACAAATCTGTCTTGGAAGAAGTACAACCAGAATGCTCCTTAGAAGCAAGGAGCTTTGGACATGTCAGGAGGGATCAGTCCCTGGAGAAGGACATCATGCTTGGTAAAGTATAGGGTCAGTGAAACAGAGGAAGACCCTCAGTGAAACAAATTGACATAGTGGCTGCAACAATGGACTTAAGCATAATAATGATTGTGAGGATGGTGCAGGACCAGGCAGTGTTTCATTCTGTTGTACATAGGATTGCTGTGAGTTGGAACCAACTTGATGGCACCTAACAACAACAACAAGAAATTAGAAAGTCCAACTGCTAGAAAAGGACATCATGGTTGGTAAAGTGGGGGGTTGGCAAAGACAGGGGAGGCTCTTGGTATAATGAATTAGCACAGTGGGCAAAACAAGGGACTAAATCATAGCAACAACCAATCATGAAAATGGCATAGGACTGAGCAATGTTTTCTTCCATTGTACACACACACACATACATATATATACACACATATATATGCATTTTATATATATAGATATATATATAAAACTCATTGCTGTTGAGTCATTTCTGACTCATAGTGACCCTATAGGACAGAGTAGAACTGTCCAATAGGGTTTCTAAGGAGTGGTTGGTGGATTCCAACTGCGGATCTCTTGATTAGCAGCTGAGCTCTTAACCACTTTGCCACCAGGGCTTCTATATGTATGTGTATGTGTATGTGTATGTGTATGTGTATGTGAATGTGCATGTGCATGTGTATGTGTATGGTCACCGTGGGTTGGAGCCAAATTAGTGGCAGCTAACAACAAGAAACGAGATGACATTGTTGAAATATGGTTTCCAAAGTGTTTTTGTTCTTGCTTTCTGTCTCTGAGGAAACTGCAGACTCAGATTGCTGGCAGCTGTGTCTCTAAAGAACAATTAAGGATGAGTGAACATGTGTCATCAAGCTGTTGGATCAGTATACTGAACTTCAAGGTCCTACTTTGTACCTAGTATCTTCTCTAGCTTACATAACCAGGTATATCTAGTTGAGATCATAATTCTTAAATTCAGATAACAGAATCATTTTTTAATGTGCTGGGCTTTGTACATTAATAGGTTTTTGTACATTTTAAAGAGTCATATGATAATAATTCAGTCCCTTAAAAAATAATGTATTAGTCTATTAATAATTTCTAGCATATTTTACTTAGAATAAGGGAAATGTGGGGTATAAATATTACTTTAAAAGTTTGTATGATCTACTTAAATAAAATTACAAGGATAGGCAAATATACAGAGACCAAGGTTTATTAGTGGTTACCAGGGGTGAGAGGGAGTGGGATAAAGAGGTCCATTGTTTGGAAAGCAGTGAGTTTGTGTTTATGGTGATGGGAAATTTGTCATCAATTAAGATTAATGGTTGCATAACTATTAAACGTAATTGATATAATTAAGCTATACACCTGAAAAATGTTGAACTGACAAATGTTGTGTTTTATATATTTTTACAAAATGAAGTAAAATAAAAGCAGCTCTGAGGCTGCTTATGTACAACCAAACACCTGAAGTGATTTGTTTTTTTGGTTTGTAGGTTTAGGGTCATAGTTTTGAGGGACATCCCAACCAGTTGGCCTAATACTGTTTGCCAGTACTTCTGTTCTACCTTCTAGTTTATTAGGCAGTGCCTGGGGTCTTAAATGCTACTAAGCAGCCATCCAAGATGAAACAATTAATCTCCATTCACCTGAAGCAACACAGGAATAAGGAGAGTAAGGAATAGGAGGAGAAACTGGGCTATGTGGTTAAATGTTTCCATGAACAGATGCCTCCTTTTCAATGAGACCAGAACTGGATGGTGCCTGGCTACCATTACTGGACATTTTGATCAAAGATTCTATAGAAGAATTCTGATCAAAAGGAGGGAATTGAGGAACAGAAATTCAAATGCTGATGGAATCTAGACTTCCTGAAGACATTGAGGCTAAATGAACCCTCAAAATTATTGCCCTAAGGCAATCTTTAAACTTTAAACCTTAAACAAAAACTATCCCCTGAAGTCAGGGGTGGGGTGGTTGAGGGTGCCACCTGGCCGTGATCATTTTTGAGGCATGGGGATGAGTGAAGAAGGTGTAGCAGGCTCCACAGGTCTGCAGGTCTCTGGCATGGGAGGCTGGGGGAGCAGTGGTGAGTGATGTAAGTGAATGTAACTTTCAGGGGGCAGAAAACACTCCTGCCTAGCTCTAGATGTGGGTGGAGCGTTACTCTTACTTTGCTGCAGCTGGTGATGAGGGCTTTGCCTGAGAATGCCGCTTGCTTTGTTTCAATATGGCAACACTGTGCAGGCTTGGCTGGCAGGGAAAAGCTGACCTGCAATTCTCCAGATCCATGCTTTTGTACAGTCTCTCCTTCCACTTGGCATTCAGCCAATTCTTCAGCCTGGCCTTTGATGTTCAGGCATCCGAAGTTGCGTCTATGTCTGATTCACTTTTTTTCTTAAATCTTTGTTGTAAGTGTGACATTATGAGGCATCTGACTACTCCACCATCTTGAACCACCTCCCTCCCTTTTGGTTTTCTAACTCCAGGTCTTTACACATTTCATTATAATACTTAACTTTGTCTTCTCAAGCCACACTTTGAAATAGTCTCTTCAGCTTGTTTACTTCTTCATTTCTTCCATTCACTTCAGCTACTCTATGTGAAAGAGCAAGGTTCAGAGGCGGGGCCAAGATGGTGGAGTAGTCAGATGCTTCTGGTGGACACTTTTATGATAAAGACCCCCAAAAATAAGTGATTTGATTATATATGGCAAACTGGGAGCCCTGAATATCAAAGGTAAAGTTGAGGAACCAGACTGAGTGGCAGGGGGATGGAGAAACAGTTCAGAAGCAGCAAGGAGTTTCCAGACCTGACCCAGTGGGAGCCTGAGCCCTTCATGCCTGATCAGCTGGGGATGAGCGGTGAGGCAGACTAGCAGCTGTTCTTGGGAGGTGCATTTTCCGCATTGGGAGAGACCTAGCCACTGAGAGTCTACATGGCCACCCAGAACCAGCGAGAAGCAGCCCTTAATCTGGCAAAAGATGAGTAATTGCATACCGCCTACCATGGGGATCCAAAACACCCCCATTAGGGAAAAACCTCTCTCCCATTTACCTCCCCTATCCCTACTCTGCACTGGGTCCTGGACTATCTTCAGCAATTGCCAAGTCCCCTGGGCCTGAAGTAGGACCCGTCACACGCCCGGAGCCATTCTCCAGGCCTTGGAGAGTGAACAAATTAACAAACAGAGGAAAAAATAAACTGCAGGCTCCCCTAAGCCAGGAACCCAGGGTAGGCACAGCTCCTTTGCCTAGGCACAGGCATAAGGGATCCACGGACTATGAGTGCCTATCCCCCTGCATAGATTTGTGTGGGCCCATCTCAACAGTGTAGGGCCTCATTACCACAGTACAACAGGGTATATACCGGAAGTCTAACTTCAACTGTTTCAGCTGTGAAGTGGTAAGTTCTTGATATTTGAAACTCCTTGGCCCATTAAGCAGGGTCTTCACCTACCCACATCAGGGGCCTGAGGACTGGTGACTCCACCCTTGCCAGCTAGCCATCTGCGATAGGGACCCATGAATAAGAAGTGCCCCCCAGTCCATACAGCCAACAGCTTTAGGTGCTCATAGTCTGGCTGCAAAAACCACCCACCTATGTGCTCTAGGGAACAGGGACATGCCTTCCTCCTGGACATTCAGGGGAGGCCATCAGACCCCTGCCTTGCTCAGACAGTGTCCCCCTGCCATAGCCAGATGCCTGTGCCTACAACAATAACCCAAGCCTGTCTAGGACTGTAAGTGAGAGCCTATACCACATATTGGTGGCTATATACCTGGGCACCTGAGCTGAATCCAAGAGGAGGAGTGGGCGGACTCCTGAGCTCATGTACCTTCTAACAGATTTAACCAAGTGGTAACAGGACATTAGAGCTTCAACGGTGCCAATAATCAGACTAGCTCATATGACCAGCCTATTTGGGCATATCAAAACAAAACAAGAAGCTAAGACACAGGAAGCAAACATAAAATAAATAAATATAATAACTTATTGGTGGCTCGGAGACAACAGTCAATATCAAATCACATAAAGAAGCAATGGATGATGGTTTCAGCAAGCTCCCAAAATAAAGAATCTAGAAATACTCCAGCAGAGGAAAATTTCTTGGAATTACCAGTGGCAGAATACAAAAGATTAATATACAGAACTCTTCAAGAAATTAGAAAGGAAATTAATCAAAACACAGAACACACAATAGAGTAAATCAAAAAGATTAGAGAAGAGCAAAATGACAAATTTAACAGGCTGCAGGAATCAATAGAGAGACAGCAAACAGAAGTCCAGAAGATTAACAATAAACTTTCAGAATTAGACAACTCATTAGAAAGTCATAGGAGGAGAATTGAGGCAATGGAAGTCAGAATTAGCGAGATGGAAGATAAAACACTTGACACCAACTCATTTGAGGAAAAATCAGATAAAAGGATTAAAAAAAAATGAAGAAACCCTAAGAATTATGTGGGACTCTATCAAGAGGAATAAGCTACGAGTGATTGGAGTACCAGAACAGGGGCAGATAACAGAAAATACGGAGAGAATTGTTGAAGATTTGTTGGCAGAAAACATCCCTGATACCGTGAAAGATGACAAGATATCCACCCAAGATGCTCTTCGAACCCCACATAAGGTAGATCCCAAGAGAAAGTCACCAAGACATATTATAATAAAACTTGCCAAAACCAAAGATAAAGAGAGAGAACTTCCAACAACATGTCGCTCTAAGAAGAAGCACCACGACGTCCCTCCACAGCAAAGATCTGAAAAACTAAGCCAGAGAAAACAGCAATCCTGAAAACCTAAAACATCAAATGAAGAGATAAAGAACTCAGCCAAGCACAAAATGGAGTGGGAAACTGACAGAGAATGGAAAGCAAGGAGAGATTCATGCAGAGGTCCCCTATCAGCTTAAGCAGCATGGATCCGCCATCTTGGACTCCTATCAGAGACCAGCAAATAGGGGGTACATGAAAGCAGCTTCACGGAGCTTCCACCATGAGACGGAACAACCGGTAACTGGCAATACATGCTTTCCCGACCTCCATCCTTCTTCACCCTCACTCAGCCCCCTCTGCTTCCCGCAGCCACAGTCTCTTGGCCGGGAAGCACTGGCTGCTTGGATTCCACCCACCCGCACTGGCCGACACCCTCAGTGCCATTTGTTGACTGCTGGAGTTGCTTTTTTCTGCTTATTTTGATTTCTCTCTTACTTCTCACCACCTCCTCCTCCTTTCGCTCAAATACCTGGCTCCGGGTGTCATCTTTACTTCTTCCTAAGGGGCTGCAGAACTCTGTTCGAGTGTGGAGCTGCTTCCCGGTCTGGATGTCACGCTGCTGGGATCCCAGGGATTTTGTTTGTTTATTTGTTTTGAATTGTTTGTTTGTTTTCTATTTCTTTTCTCGAGTTGGGATCCTGTTCTGGCCAGGAAGTGGTATGTGGATTGGGACCTCCCCCCTCAGCTTGGGGAGACACACAGAGGGATCCCTGAGGGTGTTTCTTTTTTGTTTTTGTTTTTTTTTCTGTTTTCTTTTTTTTTTTTTTTTGTGGTACTTTTCTTGCTCTTTTATTTTCTCATGAAACAGTGGTACACATATTGTTTTATGACATTGGCTAACAACCCCACAACATGTCAACCCTCTAACTTCTCAACCTTTTTTTTTTTAGTGAAAATACACATAGCCAAAGATACACCATTTCAAAAATTTCTACATGCACATTTCAGTGACACTGACTACGCTCTTCCAATTGTGTTGTTATTCTCACTTAAGATGAAGGCTTAGAGAGCAAAATAGTTTCTAATTTAACAGTTACTACAAATGTTGCCCTATGACAATGATTAACAATCTCACAACATATCAACAATATACTTACTCAACCTTGTGTTCCCTATCACCAGCTTCCTTGTCCCTTTCTGCCTTCTGGCCCTTGTCACAAGACTACTGCACCTCGTTAGTCTCATTTGGTTTTAAGGGGTTGTTGATGGTTATGGTTTGTATCCTGTTAATGCCTTGTATTAAAGCCTGTAGCATTGGTCCTATTTTTTATTCTATGAACTTTATAGTTTTAGGCTTTATATTCAGGTCTTTCATACATTAGGAAGTAGTTTTTATATATGGCGTGAGGTATGGGTCCTGTTTCATTTTTTGCAGATGGATATCCCATTTTGCCAGCACCATTTGTTAAAAAGACTTTCTTTTCCCCATTTGAAGGACTTCGGGCCCTTGTCAAAGATCAGGTGACTGTAGGTGGATGGATTTACATCTCAGTTCTCAATTCTGTACCATTGGTCAATGTATCTGTCGTGTACCAGTACCAGGCTGTTTTAACTACTGTAGCTGTATAGTACGTTCTGAAGACAGGTAGTGGGAGTCCTCCAAATTTATTCTTTTTCCTCAGTAGTGCTTTACTTATTTGGGGCTTCTTCCCTTACCATAAAAAGTGAATGATTAGTTTTTTCCTCTCTTTGAAGAATGTTGTTGGTATTTGGATCGGGATTGCATTGTATTTGTAAATTGCTTTGGGTAGAATTGTCATTTTCACAATGTTGAGTCTGCCTATCCATGAGCATGGTATGTTTTTCCGTTTATTTAGATCCCTTTGGGCTTCATGCAGTCGTGTTTTGTAGTTTTCTTTGCATAGGTCTTTACATCCCTGGTCAGATTTATTGCTAAGTATTTTATCTTTTTAGGGGCTATTGAAAATGGTATTGTTTTCCTGATTTCCTTTTCATCATTCTTCTTATTGGTGTATAGGAATCCAACTGATTTTTGAATGTTTATCTTGTATCCTGCTACTCTGCTGAATCTTTCTATTCATTCCAGTAGATTTCTCGTGGAGTCTTTAGGGTTTTTTATGTATAGTATCATATCATCTGCAAACAGGGACAGTTTAAATTCTTCATCACCAATTTGGATGCCCTTGATTTATTTTTCTTGCCTTATTGCTCTAGCTAGAACTTCCAGCACAATGTTAAATAGGAGTGATGCTAAAGGGCATCCTTGTCTTGTTCCTGTTTTCAAGGGGAATGTTTTCAGCCTCTCTCCATTAAGAATGATGTTGACTGTTGGTTTTGCATAGATGCCCTATATTATGTTGAGAAATTTCCCTTCTACACTTATTTTATTGAGAGTTTTTATCTTAAATGGGTGTTGGAATTTGTCAGATGCCTTTTCGGCATCAGTTGAGATGATCATGTGATTCTTTTCATTCCTTTTATTTATGTGGTGGATTACATTGATTGATTTTCTAATGTTGAATCATCCTTGCATACCTGGTATGAATCCTACTTGGTCGTGGTGTATTATTTTTTTGATATGATGCTGAATTCTATGGGCTAGAATTTTGTTAAGAAGTTTTGCATCAATATGCATGAGAGATATTGGTCTGTCATTTTCTTTTTTTGTGACATCTTTGCCTTTTTTGGTATCAGTGTTGTGCTGGCTTCACAAATGAATTTGGAAGTGTTGCTTTTTCTTCTATGCTCTGAAATAGCTTGAGTAGCACTGGTACAGGCTCTTCTCTGAATGTCTTGTAGAATTCTCCAGTAAATCCATCTGGGCCAGCACTTCTTTTGGTTGGGAGTTTTGTTTATTACCTTTTCAATCTCTTCTCTTATTATGGGTCTGTTCAGATTTTCAACATCACTTTGTTGTAGTTTGGGTAGGCCATGTGTTTCTAGAAATTTATCCATTTCCTCTAGGTTCTCAGATATGTTGGAGTATAGTTTTTCATAATATTCTGTTATAATCCTTTTTATTTCAGTTGGGTCTGTTGTAATGTCCCCCATTTCATTTCTTATTTAGATTATTTGTGTCCTCTCCTGTTTTTCTTTTGTCAGTCTGGCCAGTGGTTTGTCAATTTTGTGGATTCTTTCAAAGAACCAACTTTTGGTTTTCTTGATTCTTTCCATTGTTTTTCCTTTCTCTAATTCATTTATTTCTGCTCTGATCTTTACTATTTCCTTTCTTCCAGTGGTTGTGGGCTTTTTTTGATGTTCTCTTTATATTTGTTTGAGTTCTGTAGTTAATATTTTGATTTTGTCCCTTTCTTCTTTTTTGATATGTGCATCTATTGCTATAAATTGTCCTCTGAGGACTGCCTTTGCTGTGTCCCAAAGGATTTGGTATGATGTGTTTTCATTGTCATTTGATTCTAGGAATTTTTTTATTCCATCTCTGATTTCCTCCACCACCCAGTGATGTGTAAGCAGGGCATTATTCAGTTTCCATGTAGTGGAATTTTTTTCCTTGCTCTTTCTATTGTTAATTTCTACCTTGATGGCATTGTGGTCAGAGAAGATACTTTGAATTATCCTAACGTTTTGGATCGTGTTCAGGATTTCTCTGTGGCCTAAGATGTGGTCTATTCTGGAGAATGTTCCATGTGTGTTGGAAAAGAATGTGTACTTTGCAGCGGTTGGATGGAGTGTTATATATACGTCTATGAGGTCAGGTTGGCTGATTGTGCCCTTTAGGTCTTCGGTATCCTTGCTGAGTTTCTTCTTAGTTTTTCTGTCCTTTACTGAGAGTGCTGTGTTGAAGTTTCCTATTATTATTGTGGAACTGTCCATTTCTCTTTTCAGAGTTATTAGAGTTTCTTTTATGTATTTTGGAGCACGTCATTGGGTGCATAGATGTTTATTATGGTTATGTCTTCATGATGGATCCTCCCCTTAGTCATTATGTAGTGTCCTTCTTTGTCTTTTATGGTACATTTTGTTTTAAAGTCTATTTTATCTGAGATTAGAATTGCCACTCCTGCTCTTTTTTGGTAGTTGTTAGCTTGATATATTTTTTTCCAACCTTTGACTTTTAATAAATTCACATCTTTGTTTCTAAGGTGTGTCTCTTGTAGACAGCATATTGATGGATCCTGTTTTCTTATCCATTCTATCACTCTCCATCTCTTTATGGGTGCATTGAGTCCATTTACATTCAGTGTAATTATGGATAGATGTGAGTTTGTTGCTGTCATTTTGTAGTGATTTTTTTTGTGGTGTTGAAGTTTTCTTTGTTCTTCTTACTCTCTTGTGCTGAGTTACTTTTGTTTATGGATTTTTTTTTCATTTCTTTTGTTTTTGTAGGTATTGTTTTTAGTGAGACTTTATGTTTTTCCTTTTTTTTTAACGAGTATGTTTGTTAACTTTCTTTGTGGTTACTATAGATTTTACCCTTATCTTGCTAAGTTTGAAGCAGTCTACCATTACTTGGTATTGCCTTGCCTTCCTCTACATTAGAAAGTTGTATATCTGTGCCGTTTTTTCCCTCTTTTATTGTTTTGATGTTGTTGTCACTTACTGATTAACTGCTCTGATTCTCCATTGTATTTCTTTTGGTTTTGGATAGTCCTCTAGAGTTTATTTCTTAGATTGGTATCCGGCTCTTACGATCCTGCGTCCTAGATCCTGCCTGTGAGCTGAAGCTGTTTGTCCTCAAATCGAAGAACTCCCTTTAATAATTCTTGTAAGTTTGGTTTGACTTTTACATATTCCCTTAATTTCTGTTTATCTGGAAATGACCTAATTTCACCATCAAATTTGAATGTGAGTTTTGCAGGACATATTATTTTAAGGTTGGCATTTTTTTTTTCTTTGAAGATTTTGTATTTGTGATCCCATTGCCTTCTAGCCTGCATGGTTTCTGAGAAATAAGTTGAGCTTAGTCTTATTGTTTCTCCTCTGTATGTGACTTCTTGTTTTTCACAAGCTGCTCTCAGGATTCTTTGTTTGTCTTTGGTTTTGGCGAGTGTGAATATGATATGTCTTGGTGATTTTATTTTGGGGTCTCTCCTATATGGGTTTCTTTGAGCTTCTTGGATGTCCAGCTTTTCATCTTTCATGATATTGGGGAAGTTTTCTGTCAGCAGTTCCTCAATGATCCTCTCTGTGTTTTCTGTTTTCTACCCCTGTTCTGGAATTCAAATCACTTACAAATTTTTGCTTTTGATTGTATCCCATGTAATTCTCAGTGTCTCTTCATTTTTCTTTGTTCTTTTATCTGAGTTTTCCTGAAACAGAGTTGTATCCAAGTGTTTGTCTTCAATTCCACTTGTCTTGTCTTGCAGTGTTTCAACTTTGTTTCTCAGCCCTTCTATGACACCATCCATTTCTGAAATCTGTTATTTATCTTCTGGATTTCTAATTGTTGTCTTTGTATACTTTCTAGTTGTGAATTTATTTTGGCATTTTTTTCTGCATTATTTTCCTGAATTCTTCCAATATTTGTCTGTATTTTCCATGAATTTGTCTATATTTTCCTCATGTTTTTCAGCTTTTTGCCTCAGCTCTTGGACAATTCTGAGTATTAGAGATTTGAATTCCCTATCAGGTAGTTCTAGTGCATTTTCATCCACTGGAGAGTCAGATGGTGTTTTATTTTGGACGCCTACTGGAACCATCCTGTCCTGTTTTTGTAAATGTTTTGATATTGTCTTCTGTCTTTGGGGCATTCAGTAGTTATTTTTCTCATTTATTGATTTTAGATTTGTTTGTTTCGTCCCCCCCTTTTTTTTTTAATTTTACTATGTGTGAACAGGCAGACTGTATATTCTTTGTTGTTTTCTCGCCTGTGGGCACAATACTTTTCACCTCCTTCTCCAGTTGGCGGTGTCAGTCACTCAGATATGGTGCGGCAGGGCAGGTTTAGCTGAAGAGGAGTTACTAGGATGGGTTATTTGTGGCACTTACTACAGCCACCAGAGCAGGTTGGTAATCAGTGCAGGATAGGTTCCAGTAGGCTGTGCAGGTGCTGCATGGTGGTGTGATGGCAAGGCACAGTGCAGGTAGGCAGGATGCAGTGGGGAGATGGTTATATGTGGACCTAAGATGGATACGGGAGAGACGAGAGAGGAACACGAGACAAAAACATACAAACAAAAAAGAATGCTAGGGGAGCTTTCCATTGGAGTGGAGAGATGACAGACTATGAAATGGAGAGAAACAGAAAGGGGAAGAAGAAGAAAAGAAAAGAATGAATAAATAAAAATCAGAAAATTTAAAGAACCACAAAGTTCCCAGGGATCCCAGCAGTGCAGTTATGAGGTCTGGGGAAGTTGCTTTAAGGTGTTGCAGTACAGCCTGGCTAGAAGGCGTAGATGTATACAATGCCAGGTATTCAGGGAACAGAAAGAGAAGGAAGATATAGAGAGATGAGAAACTGAACAATGAAGAAAGACAAAAAGGGAAAATAAAACAAAACACATTAGAAAAAAAAAAAACAACAAGAAAGGCTCCCCAAAAAACAGAAGGAAAAAAACAACTGAAAAAGAAATACCCTCAGGGATCCCTCTGCACTTCCGTGCAAGCTGAGTGGCATGTCACCCCGCCTTGCAGCACCGCCCAGCCAGAAAGGACTCCCAACTCAAGAAAAGGAAAAAAACCAAGCAAACAATTCAAATCAAACAAATGAACAAAAGCCCCGGGATCCCACCAGCACAGCAGCCCAGACTGGGAAGCAGCTCCACACTCAAACAGAGCTCCACAGCCCCTCAGGGAGAAGCAAAATGGTGCATGGGGCCAGGTATTTGAATGAAAGGAGGGAGAGGTGGTGAGAGGTAAAGAAGAAATCAAAAGATGTGGAAAAAAAAGCAACACTAGTATCCAACAAATGGCACTCAGAGAGCCAGCTAGTGCGGGCGGGTGTTTCTTGGACATGAGACTGTGTCCATGGCAAGCAGAGGGTCCGAGTGTGGGTGAAGAGGGGTAGGGAGTGGGAAAGCATATATCACATATTACTGGAGCTCTGCAGCCCCTCAGGAAGAAGCCAAGATGGTGCACAGAGCCAGGTATTTGAGTGAAAGGAGTGGGAGGTGGTGAGAGGTAAGGAAGTAATCAAAAGGAGCCAATAAATGGCACTCAGAGAGCTTGCTTGTTCGGATGTGTGGAATCCGAGCAGTCGGAATTTCCCGGTCAAGAGATTGTGGCCACGGGAAGCAGAGCAGGCTGAGTCAGGGTGAAGAAGGGTGGGGGTGGGAAAGCGTATATCTCAAATTACCAGTTGTTTTGTCTTCCGTTAGATGCTCTGTGAGGCTGCTTTCTCATACCCCCTGTTTGCTGGTCTCCGATAGGAGTCCAAGATGGCGGATCTGCGCTGCATTAGCTTGTAGGGGACCTCTCCGTCAATCTCTCCTCACTCTCCATTCTCTTTGAGTTTTCTCACTGCATTTGGTACTTAGCTGAGTTCTTTATCTCTTCATTTGATGTTTTAGGATTTCAGGATTGTTGTATTCTCTGTTCGGCTTAGTTTTTCGGATCTTTGCTGTGGAGGGATGATGTGGTGCTTCTGCCTAGAGCACCATTTTGCCAGAACTCCTTTTCTTGCTTTTTTTTTTTTAAGTTTTAATTTCTTTTCCATCTTTTTCCCTTTTTGTCTTACTTCATCACTCCGCTTCTCATCTCTCTATACCTTCCATCTCTTCTTGTCCCCTGAATACCTGGCTCTGAATACCTCTACACCTTCTAGCCAGGCTGTACTTCAGAACTTGGGAACCACTTCCCCAGACCTTTTGGCTGCAATGGTGGGATCCCTGTGAGATATGCTGTTCTTTTTTCTTTCTAATTTTTATGTACTCATTCTTTTCTATTTTTCCTTCTTCTTCCCATTTTTGTTTTTCTCCATTTTATAGTCTCTCATCTCTGCACTCCAATGGCAAGCTCCCCTAGCACTCTTTTTTGTTTGTTTGTATGTTTTTGGCTTTTGTTCCTCTCGCCTCTCTCCCATAACCATCTTAGCCCCACACACCACAATCTTTCCCCTCCATCCTGCCTACCTGCACAGTGCTCTTAACATCACAGCACCAAGCAACACATGCACGGCATACTGGAATCTGCCCTGCACAGATAACAGACCCGCCCAGGTGGCTGTAGTAAGTGCCAAAAAAACCCCATCCTAGAACTCCTCTTCAGCTAGACCTGTTCTGCTGTACCATATCTGAGAGAATGATGCTGTCAATGGCAAGGAGGTGAAAAGTATCATCCCCACAGATGATCAAACAACAAAGAACACACAGACCACCTGCTCAGACATAGCTAAATTAAAAAAAAAGAAGAGACCATGAGAGTTATGGGGGATACAATCAAAAGCAAAAATTTGTTAGCTATCAGAGTTCCAGAACAGGAGGAGAAAACAGAAAACACAGAGAGGGTCATTGAAGAACTGCTGACAGAAAAATTCCCCAATATCATGAAAGGGGAAAAGCTGGCCGTCCAAGAAGCTCAACGAACAGCATATAGGAGAGACCCCAAAAGAAAATCACCAAGGCATATCGTAATCACGCTTGCCAAAACCAAAGACAAACAAAGAATCCTGAGAGCATCACATGAAAAACAAAAAGTCACATACAGAAGAGAAACAATAAGAGTATTCTCAGATTATTCAGCAGAATCCATGTAGGTAAGAAGGTAATGGGATGACATATATAAAACATTGAATAAAAAAATTGCCAGCCAATAATAACATATTCTGCAAAACTCTCATTCAAATATGGTGGTGAAATTAGGACATTTCTCAACATAATAAAGGGCTTTTTCAATCCAAAAACAATGGCCAACATCATTCTTAGTGGAGAGAGGCTGAAAACATTCCCGTTGAGAACAGGAACAAGACAAGGATGCTCTTTATCGCCACTCTTATTTAATATTGTGCTGGAAGTTCTAGCTAGAGCAATAAGGCAACAAAAAGAAATAAACGGCATCCAAATTTATAATGAAGAAGTTAAACTGTCGCTGGTTGTGGATGAGATAATACTATAATTAGAAAACCCTAAAGACTCAATGAGAAATCTACTAGAACTAAAAGAAAGATTCAGCAGAATAGCAGGATATGAGATAAACATAAAAAACTCAGGTGGATTCCTATACAAATATAAAGAAAACAATGAAAAGGAAATCAATAAAATAATACCATTTACAATAGCCCCAAAAAAAAAAAATACTTTGGAATAAATCTAACCAGGGATGTAAAAGACCTATACAAAGAAAACTACAAAACACTATCGCAAGAAACCAAAGGGATCTACATAAATGGAAAAACATACCGTGCTCATAGATAGGCAGACTCAACATTGTGAAAATGACAATTCTACCTAAAGCAATTTACAAATACAATGCAATCCTGATCCAAATACAACAACATTTTTCAAAGAGATGGAAAAACTAATCATTAACTTTATAAGGAAAGGGAAGAAGCCCCAAATAAGTAAAGCACTATGAAGAAGAACAAAGTTGGAGGACGCACACTACCTGACTTCAGAATGTACTATACAGCTATGGTAGTCAAAACAGCCTGGTTCTGGTACAACCACAGATATATTGACAAATGGAACAGAATTGAGAACCCAGATGTAAATCCATCCACTACTGTCACCTGATCTTCGACAAGGGCCCAAAGTCCATCAAATGGGGAAAAGACAGTTGTTTTAACAAATGCTGCTGGCAAAACTGGATATCTGCTGCAAAAACATGAAAAAGGACCCATACCGCTCACAATACACAAAAACTAATTCAAAATGGATCAAAGACATAAATATAAAGTGAAAAACTATAAAGTTCACAGAATAAAAAATAGGACCAATGCTACAAGCCCTAATACATGGCATTAACAGGATACAAACCATTACCATCAACACACAAACCCCAGAAGATGAGCTAGATAACTGGAATCTTCTAAAAATCAAGCACCTATGCTCTCCAAATGATTTCACCGAAAGTGTAAAAAGAGAACCTACAGAATGGGAAAAAATTTTGGACAGTACAAATCATACAAAGGTCTAATCTCCATAATCTACAAGAAAATCCAACACCTCTACAACAAAAAGACAAATAATCCTATTAAAAAATGGGCAAAAGAAATGAACAGACAGTTCACGAAAGAAGACATTCAGGCAACCAATAGACACATGAGGAAATGCTCACGATTACTACCCATCATAGAAATGCAAATTAAAACCTCAATGAGATACCATCTCACCCCGGCATTACTGGCACGAATCAGAAACACTGGAAATAACAAATTTTGGAGGGGCTGTGGGGAGATCGGAACTCTTATGCACTGCTGATGAGAATGCAAAATGATGGAACCATTTTGGAAAATGATATGGTGCTTCCTTAGAAAGCTAGATATAGAAATACCCTAAGATCCAGCAATCCCACTCCTAGGAATATATCCTAGAGAAATAAGAGTCGTCACTCGAATAGACATATGCACACCCATGTTCATGGCAGTATTGTTCACAATAGCAAACTGATGGAAACAACCTAGATGCCCATCAACTGGTGAATGGATAGACAAACTATGGTACCTACACACAATGGAGTACTATGCAACGAGAAAGAACAATGATGAATCTGTGAGGCATCTCATAACATGGATGAAACTGGAGGACATTATGCTGAGTGAAATAAGTTAATCACAAAAGAACAAATATTGTATGAGACCTCTGTTATAAAAACCCATAAAAATTTCATGCACAAAATGTAACAATCTTTGTTGGTTACCAGGGATGGGAGGTGTGGGGGGAAATACTAAATAGGCAATAGATAAGTGGTATCTTGGGTGAAGGGTGAGACAATACATAATACAGGGGAAACTAGCACAACTTGTACAAGGAAAGTTCATGGAAGCCCCATAGACACATTTACACTATCTGAGGGACTGAATTGCTGGGCGGAGGGCTGTGGGGACCGTGGTCTCGGGGAACATGTAGCTCAATTGGCATAACAGAGTTTATAAAGACAATGTTCTACATTCTACATTGGTGAGTAGTATCTGGGGTCTTAAAAGCCTTTCAGCAGCCATCTAAGATACTCAACTGGTCTCACCCCTTCGGGAGCAAGCGACAATGAAGAGAGCAGGATACAAGGAAAACATTAATCCAAAGGACTAATGGACAACATCTACCAAGGCCTCCACCAGATTGAGTCCAGTACAGCTAGATGGTGCCCGGCTATCACCACTGACTGCTCTGACCAGGATCACAACATAGGGTTCTGGACAGAGCTCGAGAAGTATGTAGAAAAAATTCTAACACACACACTTCAGCCAGGGATTCCATAGCCCCGTAAAACAAAATGTGACTAATGAGGCACAGCAGTCCAGGGACAAGGACTAGAAGGCTGAAGGGACAGGTCAAGTAAGGACAGTGTTGACTTGTAGTGGGGTTGTTAATCATTGTCATAGGGCAACATGTGAACTAACTGTTTAATAAGAAACTATTTTGTTCTGTAAACCATCTAAAGTAAGAATAGCAGCACAAGTGGAAGAACATAATCAATGTCACTGAATTGTGCATGTGGAAATTTTTGAAATGGTGTGTCTTTGGCTATGTATATTTTCACCAAAAAAAAAAAAAAAAGGTCGAGAAGGGAAAGGGTTGACATGTGGTGGGGTTGTTAACCAATGTAATAAAACAACATGTGCATTGACTGTTTAATGAGAAACTATTTGTTCTGTAAACCTTCACCTGAAGTACAATAAAAAAAAATCAAAGATATAGAGGGAATATTAAGAGCAGCTAGGGAAGAACAAAAAGTCATCTACAAAGAAGAATCAATAAGAATAAGCTCGGACTACTCAGCAGAAAACATGCAGACAAGAAGGCAATGGAATGAGACTATATAAAGCCTTGAAGGAAAAAAACTGCCAGCCATGAATTATATATCCATCGAAACTGTCTTTCAAATGTAATGGTCAAATTAGGGCATTTCCAGATAAACAGAAGTTCAGGGAATTTGTAAAAACCAAACCAAAATTACAAGAAAAACTAAAGGGAGTCCTCTGATTAGAAAATCAGTAACATCAGATAACAACCGAAGACTAGAACACAGGATAGAGCAACCAGACATCAACCCAGACAGGGAAGTCACAGAAGTAAATAAAAGTGAAAACACTGAAAATAGGGAAGCAGATGTAAATATGACCACATTAAAATAAAAATTAGGGAGTTGAAAAATGTAGACATAGATTTTTCATATGGAGAGGACATCAAGGCAATATAAACAAATAAAAGACTGGTATCAACTTAGAAAAATAGGGGTAAATATTAAGGTAACCACAAAGGAAACTAACAATCCTACAAGTCAAAGTAAGAAAAAACTTGAAAAATATAAAGACTCAGCAAACACAAAATCAGCAACAAATGAAAAAGATGTAAAGAATAATGACTCAGCAAAGAAAATTAAGTGGAACAAAGAAACTGTGAACAACACACAAAAAAAGACATAAAAATTATAGGACTAAACTCATACCTATCAGTAATTTCACTGAATGTAAGTGGACTAAATAGACCAATAAAGAGACAGAGAGTGGCAGATTGGATAGAAAAACATGATACATATATATGCTGCCTACAAGAGACACAATTTAGACTTAAAGACACAAACAAAATAAAACTCAAAAGATGGAATAAAATATATCAAGCAAACAACACTGAAAAAAGAGCGGGAGTGGCAATATTAATCTCTGACAAAATAGACTTCAAAGTAAAACCCACCACAAAAGATAAGGCAGGACACTATATAATAATTAAAGCATCAATAGACCAGGAGGACATAACTATAATAAATATTTATGCACCCAATGGCAGGACTCCAAAATACATAAAACAAACTCTGACAGCACTGAACAGAGAGATAGACAGCTCCACAAGAGTATTAAGAGACTTCATACACCACTTTCAGTGAAGGAAAGAACATCTATAAAGAAGCTCAACAAAGACAGGGAAGAGCTAAATGCTACAATCAACCAAATGGATCTCATAGACATATACCCAACACTCCACCCAGCAGCAGCCAAGTATACTTTCTTTTCCAACGCACACGGAACATCCTCCAGAACAGACCACATATTAGGCCGTAAAGCAAGTCTTAACAAAATCCAAAGCATCAAAATATTACAAAGCATCTTTTCTGACCGTGAAGTCATAAAAGTAGAAATCAACAACAGAAAAAGCAAGGAAAAAAAATAAAACACGTGGAAACTGAACAACACCTTGCTCAAAAACTCCTGGGTTATAGAATAAATTAATGATTGAATAAAGAAATTCATAGAATCAAACGTGACTGAAAACACATCTTACCAGAACCTTTGGGACACTGCAAAAGCAGTTCTCAGAGGTCAGTTTATAGCAATAAATGCACACATCCAAAAAGAAGAAATGGCCATAATCAAAACATTAACCCTACGACTGGAACAAGTAGAAAGAGAGGAGCAAAAGAAGCCCTCAGGCACTAGAAGAAAGGAAATAATAAGAATTAGAGCAGAATTAAATGAAATAGAGACTAGAAAAACAATTGAAAGAGTTAACAAGACCAAAAGCTGCTTCTTCGAAAAGATAAAAAAAAATTGATAAATCATTGGCAAAACTGACAAAATAAAAACAGGATAGGAAGCAGATAACCCATATAAGAAATGAGATGGGTGATATCACAACAGACCCAAATGAAATTAAAAGAATCATAACAGAATACTAGGAAAAATTGTACTCTAACAAATTTGAAAACATAGAGGAAATGGACAAATTACTAGAAACACACTACCTACCTAAACTAACAGAAACAGAGGTAGAACAACTAAATATACCCATAACAAAAGAAGAGATTGAAAAGGTAATTTAAAAACTCCCAACAAAAAAAGGCCTGGTCCAGATGACTTCACTGGAGAACTCTACAAAACTATCAGCAAAGAGTTAACACCACTACTACTAAAGGTGTTTCAGAGGATAGAAAAGGATAAATATGCCCAAACTCATTCTATGAAGCCAGCATAACCCTGATACCAAAACCAGGTAAAGACACTACAAAAAAAGAAAATGACAGGCCAATATCCCTCATGAACATTGATGCAAAAATCGTCAAAAAATTCTAGCCAATAGAATTCAGCAATATATAAAAAAAAATTCATCTTGATCAAGTGGGACCTATACCAGGTATGCAGGGATGGTTTGACATTAGAAAAACAATCAATGTAATCCATCACATAAATAAAACAAAAGACAAGAACCACATGATCTTATCAATTGATGCAGAAAAAGCATTTGACAAAGTCCATCACTCATTCATGATAAAAACTCTCAACAAAATAGGAATAGAATGGAAATTCCTCAGTATACTTATGGGCATTTATACAAAGCCAACAGCCAACATCATTCTAAATGGACAGACTTTGAAAGCAATTCCCTTGAGAATGGGAACCAGACAGGCATGCCCTTTATCACCACACTTATTCAACATTGTGCTGGAGGTCCTAGCCAGAGCAATTAGGCTAGAAAAAGAAATAAAGGGTATCCAGATTGGTAGGGAAGAAGTCAATGTATCTCTATTTGCAGAAGATATGATCTTACACACGGAAAACCCCAAAGAATACACCAGAAAACTACTGGAACCAACAGAAGATTTCAGCAAAGTTTCAGGATACAAGATAAAAATACAAAAATCAGTTGGATTCCTTTACACCAACTAAAAGAACCTCGAAGAGGAAATCACCAAATCAGTACCATTTACAATAGCCCCCAAGAAGATAAAATACTTAGGAATAAATCTATCCAGAGACGTAAAACCTATACAATGAAAACTATAAGACACTACTGCAAGAAACCAAAAGAGACCTGCATAAGTGGAAAAACATACCTTGCTCATGGATAGGTAGACTCAACATTGTGAAAATGTGAATTCTACCAAAAGTGATCTACAGATACAATGCAATACTGATCCAAATTCCACCAGCATTTTTTAATGAGATGGCGGAACAAATCACCAACTTCATGTGGAAATGGAGGAGCCCCTGCATAAGTAAAGCAGTAATCAAGAAGAAGAACAAAGTGGGAGGCCTCACACTGTGATTTTAGAACCTGTTATACCACCACGGTAGTCAAAACAGCCTGGTACTGGCACAACAACAGATACATATAGACCAATGGAACAGAATTGAGAATCCAGACATAAATACATCCACCTATGAGCAGCTGACAGTTGACAAAGGCCCAAAGTCCATTAATCGGGGAAAAGACAGTCTCTTTAACAATTGTTGCTGGCATAACTTGATATCCATCTGCAAAAAACTGAAACAAGACCCATACCTCACACCTTGCACAAAAACTAACTCAAAATGGATCAAAGACTTAAATATAAAACCAAAAACAATAAAGATTATGGGAGAAAAAATAGGGACAATGCTAGGAGCCCTAATACAAGGCATAAACACAAACGAACCATAAATAACAATGCATAGGCACCAGAAGAGAGACTAGGTAAGTGGGAGCTCCTAAAAATCAAACACTTATGCTCATCGAAAGACTTCACCAAAAGAAGAAAAAGACAACCTACAGACTGGGAAAAAAATTTTAGCTACGATAAATCTTATCAGTGTCTAATCTCTAAAATGTACATGACACTACAACAAAAAGAGAAATAACTCAATTAAAAAATGGGCAAGAGATATGAAGAGGCCCTTCACCAAAGAAGATATTCAGGCAGCTAACAGACACATAAAGAAATGCTCACGATCATTAGCCATTAGAGAAATGCAGATCAAAACTACAATGAGATATCATCTCACCCCAACAAGGCTAGCATTAATCTGAAAAACACAAAATAATAAATGCTGGAGAGGTTGTGAAGAGACTTGAACACTTAACACTGCTGGCAGGAATGTAAAATGGTACAACCACTTTGGAAATTGATTTGGCGCTTTCTTAAAAAGCTAGAAATCCAGCTATCCTACTCCTTGGAGTATATCCTATAGAAATAAGAGCTGTCACACGAATAGATATATGCACACCCATGTTCATCGCAGCACTGTTCACAATAGCCAAAAGGTGGAAGCAACCTAGGTGCCCATCAACAGACGAATGGATAAACAAATTGTGGTATACGGAATACTACGCAACAAAAAAGAACACTGATGCCGTGAAACATATCATGGAGGAAGCTGGAGGTCATTATGCTGAGTGAATTTAGTCAGTCACAGAAGGACAAATATTGTATAAAACCACTATTATAAGAACTCAAGAAAAGGTTTAAATACAGAAAAGATATTCTTTGATGGTTACGAGGGTGGGGAGGGAGGGTGAGGGTTATTTACTAACTAGATGGTAGATAAGAATTATTTTAGGTGAAGGGAAGGACAGCACACACTACAGGGGAAGTCAGCACAACTCTACTAAATCAAAGCTAAGACATTTCCTGAATACAATCAAACACTTTGAGGGACAGAGTTGCAGGGGTAGGGGTCTGGGGACCATGCTTTCAGGGGACATCTAGGTCAATAGGCATAACAAAGTTTTTTAAGAAAATGTTCTTCACCCTACTTTGGTGAGTGGCATCTGGGGTCTTAAAAGCTTGCAAGTGGCCATCTAAGATGCATCAATTGGTCCCAACCACCTGGAGTAAAGGAGAATGAAGAGCACCAAAGACACAAGGAAAGTATTAGCCCAAGAGACAGAAAGGGCCACATAAACGAGAGACTTCATCAGCCTGAGACCAGAAGAACTAGATGGTGCCTGGCTACCACCAACGACCACTGTGACGGGGAACACAACAGAGAGTCCCGGATGGAGCAGGGAAAGGTGGAGTGCAAAACTCTAATTCTAGTAAGAAGACCAGATTTCTAATGGTCTTACTGAGACTGGAGGAACCCCAGGAAGCATGGCCCCTTGATTCTCTATTAGCCCAGAACTAGAACAATTTCTGAGGCCAACTCTTCAGACAGGGATTGGACTGGACTGTGGGACGTAATGTGATACTCGTGAAGAGTGTGCCTCTTGGCTCAAGTAGATACAAGAGACTAAACGGGCCGCTTCTGTCTGGAGGAGCGATGGAAAGGCAGAGAGGTTTAGGAGCTGGTTGAATGGACATGGGAAATCGGGGTGGAAAGGAGGAATGTGCTGTCACAGTATTGGGAGAGCAATTAGAGTCACATAAGAATTTATGTATAAATTTTTGTATGGGAAAAATAAATATGAAATAAAAGAGCAAGTTTCAGGGTCTCTCCTGACATCCATTTTGGTCTGTTTTTTCTTTCCAGTCTTTTCTTTCTTTCCTGTCTTTTTAATGACCTTTTACTTTCTTCATGTATGATGTCCTTGATGTTATCCCACAACTCATCTAGTCTTTGATTATTAGTGTTTAATGTGTCAAATCTATTCCTGAGATGATCTCTAAGTTCAAGTGGAATATAGTCAAGATTGTAATTTGGCTCTCATGGACTTGTTCTAAATTTCTTCAATTTCAACTTGAACTTGCATGTGAGCAATTGATGGTCTGTTCCTCAGTCAGACCCCGGCCTTGTTCTGACTGCTAATATTGAGCATCCATCATCTCTTTCCCTAGGTGTAGTTGATTTGATTCTTGTATATTTCATCTGGTGAGGTCCAGTGTGTGTTTGCCATTTATGTTGTTGAAAGAAGGTATTTGCATTGAAGAAGTTGTTGGTCTTGCAAAATTCTGTCATGCCATCTCTGGTGTCCTTTCTATCATCAAGGCAATATTTCCCAACTACTGATCATTCTTTTTTTCACCTTTTTGCATTCTAACCTCAGTAATTATCAATGCATCTTCATTGCATGTTTGATCCATTTCAGACTGAAGAATTTGGTAAAAATCTTCAATTCTTCATCTTTGGCCTTAGTGGTTGGTGTGTAAATTTGAATAATAGTCATCTTAACTGGTCTTCCCTGTAGGCACGTGGATATTATCCTATTACTGACAGCATTGTACTTCAGGATAGATCTTGAAATGTTCTTTTTGATGATAAATGTGACACCATTCCTCTTCATTTTGTCACTCCCGGCATAGTAGAGCACATAACTGTCTGATTCAAAATGGCCAATACCAGTCCATTTCAGCTTGCTACCGCCTAGCATTCCACTTCATTTTTGACGACTTCCAATTTTGCTAGATTCATACTTTGTACATTCCACGTTTTGATTATTAGTGGCTGTTTCCAGCTGTTTCTTCTCATTTTAACATGACTGTGTAAGTCTAACTTAAACCTGGATGTTTTAGTTGCTGGAAAAAAGAGTGGGGCTAGTTATCTAAAACTTTCCTCCAAATATTCAATTCATGGGAAAATAGATTAAATTTCACAGTATAGATTAAATATTCACTTTCATCACTTATTCTTTATTTTTTATATTTTGTTCACTTCCTAAATATTTATTAAGGGACCACTTTATAAGTTAATAAGTTAATCTTTTAAGACACTTGATGAACAGCTCATGCTTGTTACAAAAATTGCCAATTTTCCTCAGATCAGAGATTGAAATCTTTATTTTTAAATCCTTCAAGAAACTGACACAAATTTATTATTCATTTGATAAATTTTGATTTTTCTTTACAAATCATATTTTACTATGCCATATTGAATATTTCATTAAGCGATTTCATTAACCTCCATCATTTTTAAATTATGTTACATACAGTCTTACAGTTGTTGCTATTATTAAAATTCTGATGCTAGCTACATCCTTGGAAAAGCTATGCTATAAAATATGTCAGTGTAGCCATTCATCAGGAGATATGATCAAACTAAACTTTTAAAAAGTAATTAACAAAATTAAAGTATAAGTACAATCAAAAAATGCATTACTAATATGCCCATAATCTTTCTAGGGGTAGTAAAAGGGAATCTGTTAACTGGTTTGAGGTGTATACTTAATTTCATAATGGAACTATTCTGTAATTCAAAAGTAACTTAAGATAATCAGCTGAGTGTACTGAAAAATGTAATATCAAGACAATTTCTTGTGTCTCCATAATTGAAGTATGTGTTAGTGTTATGTTTAATTTTATATGAGAAGGTTTAGGAAACTACATCAGAGCATTAAAAAAAATTAAGGTAAATACAGTAAACGGGAAATAAATCTGTCATATATTTTCATTTAAATATACCAAAATATAAGGTCAAAAAAAATTACTTCCAGAACTTTCAGCTTTTACTGATGATACATAGAACTGGAAAGAGAGTCTTTCCATCAAAACTACATGAAAAAACTGAATAATAGTGAAATTCATATTTTTTTTAAACCCATCTGATGGCTGAAGTTCCAGGACAGTAAAATAGCCTGAAATCTAAGAAAATGATGTTGCCTCCTAATAGAGATAAGTGTGAGCACCAGCTCATCTATGGCAGAAAAATGGAACAACAGAGATGACAATGGTAAGTGGTTGAGAAGAAATCAGATAAACAATTTAATGGATTGCTAAAGACTAATTATAAGGAGTCCCTAGGTGGTGCAAAAGGTTAAGCACTTGACTACTAACCAAAAGGTTGGTAATTTGAAACCACTCGGAGGTGCCTTGGAAGAAAGGCCTGGAGATATGCTTCCAGAAGGTCACAGACTTAAAAAACTCTATGAAACTCAGTTCTACTCTGCACATATGGTGTCATCATGAGTCAGAATTAACTTGAAGACAACTGTTTTTGTTTGTTTTAAAAGTAAAGTATAGCCTTGCATGATAATGTAAAATCTGGTAACATCAGAAACCAGGGAAGTTTGCATCTTCTTGTAGGTTCATTTTAATGAACCCCTTTCAGTACGCGGAGTTGATTTAGATAATGAGATTATAGACTTTGAGCTGACACAGTCATGAATTGAGACTCACGTGGCCCTCAGGAAGTGGTGGATTCATTTTACATTTGGAAAGAATGTAAATTTTGGGGGGCTGTAAAGTGGAATGTAGCAGCTGCTTTTAGAATGGGTCCCAATGATTTCCACCTGTTGGTATTCACTTCCTTGTGGAATGACCTCTTCTTTTGTGCAAGCTGATGCTTCTAATGATTAGAATACAGGAAAAGTGATGGAATGTCAGTTCTAAGATTAGGTTATAATGGACTTTTAGTTCCATCTTGCTTGCTGGCACTCTCTCTCGTGTTCTTTCATGTCCTTTTTACAATGAATCAAGCTAGAGAGACCCACATGGCAGAGAATTGAGAGCAGTCTCCAAGCCTACCACCAGAAAGGATCTGAGGCCCTCAGTCCAGCAGCCCACAAGGAAGTGAATTTGGCCAATAACCTTGTAAGTGAGCTCAGAGGCAGGTTTCGCCCAGCTGAACTTTCAGATCAAACTGCAGCAACAGTGGACATCTTTACTGCATGCTTGTGAGAACCCTGAAGCACTGGGTCCAGCTAAGCCATGGCTGTATTCATTACCCTGCCCCAAAACTGTGTGATAATAAATATGTACTGTTTTAAGCTGCTACGTTTTGGGTTATTTGTGATGAATCAGTAGATAACTAATACAGAATTTGGGAGCAAGACAGGAGACCTGAGAAAGCCTCCCTCTGAGGTCCAGGTCCGAAGGAGAGATGTGGCCGCTGCTGCAGAACACACGTGAATCTCATCCTGAACCCTTTTCCCTAAAGAGCAAAGGTTTTAGGTCACTGAGGGAAGGGTAGCAAATATTGTACCTCACAAGACACAAGTGAAAACTTATTAAGGCTGGGGGAAGGGAAATTATATATATATATATATATATATATATAATTACATACATATATATACACACACACCCAAGAAGACGATAAAATGCTATATATATATGTATATATACTTCCAAAATAAATGAGAAATACTTTTTTCAGGTAGATCAAAAACTAAAAGAAATCATTACCAGTAGACTTGCACTACAAGCAACATTAAAGGAAGTTCTTCAGGTAGAAGGACATGGTACCAGACAGAAATTGAAATCTAAGCAAAGATATGAAGACCTTGGAAAATGGTTCAAATGAAAATTTATTCATAATAAAACAAAAAACTGGAGGCAGCCAAGATGTCCTTCAATAGCTGAATGGATAAACAAAGTGTAGTACATCCATACAATGGAGTGTTATTCAACAATAAAAATAAATGAGCTATAAAGCTTTGAAAAGACATGGAGGAAACTTAAATTCATATTGCTTAATGAAAGAAGTCGGTCTGAAAAAGCTGCATATTCTGTGATTCCAAATATATGACTTTCTGGAAAAGGTAAGACTATAGATAGAGGTCAGTCATTTCCAGGGACTTAGGGAGTGGGGAGGGGGGACAGATGAATACGTGGAGCACAGGACTTTTTTTCTTTTAGAAACTGATGTTGATTTTCTGTCAACATTATTTCTGTTTTCTGAAGCTTGTGGAAGAACAGATAAGAGCACTCAGTAGTTTTTTCCATCCACTCAGTAGCCTGAGCAGTGGGGGCTGCAAACTAGTCTTTAGTTGTAAGCTGACCACTCTAGTCTTCAATAAGAAACTGCTGAATAAGGCACAGAGGGTACCTGCCTTCAGAGCAGTCTGCATCCTCGGTAGAGCAGCAGTAAATTCAGGAGCTGGTACAGTTCATTGACCCTGTGACTGCTCCTTGGTCACAGGCTTTTCAGCAGTTGCCTGCTCTTCCTTTTCAATCTCTTGGGGATCACTGTAGAAGTAGAGAGCAGGTATGACCTCCCACAGGTGCTCTTGGAATCTTCCCGGGTCAGCATCCATAACATCAGACCCACTGAGTGAGCTCACTTCTTGTTATATGGTATGGCAATATCCACAGAACTCAGAGGAGAATCTGTATTACACATAGCATTGGTAGGCAGTTTAACATAAGACACTTCTCTGAGAGGCTGGTGGTCAACTTTGGGATCAGTAACCACCAGAACATGTGGCTCCTGGGAGGTAGCCTGGATCCGGTTAGTGAAGTTTCCAAAAGTGAAGTGTCCGGCAATAGGAGTGAATCCAGTGGCAGAAGCGAACTTCAGTGCAGCCCACTGGCTGGTATTCCCAAGTTCTCTTCAGGTTTATGATGTAGATGCCATGACTTTTCCTTTTGTAGATGTACTGTCATATTTGGAAGTCAAGGTTGGTGCCACCGAAGCGGCTTCCTGCTGCGAGAAATTTGAGAATATTCTCCTCCATTTGCAGGCCATCAAAGGCTCTGGACATTGTGAAAGTTTCTCCTTTAAGCTACAATGAGAACCAAGGACAATGCTACATGGACCTTTCTCTGGGTAGCACAGGAAAGTGGAGCACAGGGCGTTTTTAGGGCAGTGAAATTATTCTGTATGATACTGTAATGGTGGACACATGATGTTATGCGTTTGTCAAAACCCATAGGACTGTAAAAAGCAAAGAGTAAACTCTACTAGAACCTATGAACTTTAGTTAATCACGGTGCATCAGTATTGGTTCATTAATTGTAACAAATATACAACATGAATGTAAGATGGTGGAAATAGAAGAAACAGCATGCAGGAGGCAGAGGAGTATATGGGAACTCGCTATTTTCTGTACGTTTTTTCTGCAAACTTACAACTGCTCTAAAGAAATTAAGTCCATCATAAAAACTACTATTATAATTTAAAAATACTCAAGATATAATTGACTGCTTATAACAAAATACTAGCAACATTTTGCAGTCCTGTAGCATAAATAGAAGTAAAATAATATGACAAAATAGCACAAATAAACAGATAAAAAGTTAGGAGCATACTGTAGTAAGGTTCTTACACTGTTCATGAAGTAGTATAACATTACTTGAGGGTTGACTATGATTAATTAAAATGTATATTGTAAACTGTATATAACACTTTAAAACTTTAAAATAAAGAGTCATAAATAATAAGCCACTAGTGGAGATGAAATGGAATCATAATAGTTAATATAAAAACCAGCAAAAAAAGAAAATTTTATCAAAGAAATAGGAAAAAGAATCAGAACAAGTGGCAAGATTTTTTCAATCCAATAAATCATAAGTTATATTAAATAAAGTAATCTAAACATACCAATTAAAAAATGGAAGTTCAGGTGGATTTAAAAAAGAGTGATCAACTACATACTGTTTAAAAGAAAGAAATTTTGAAAATAAAGCCATAGATAAGTTAAAAGGACAGGGGAAAATACGCCATGGAAACACCAACCAAAAGAAAGCTGAAGCAGCTCTTTTAATTTCAGAAAGAGTAGACTTGAGAACAAGAAAAATTTTCAGAAATAAAGTGGGACACTACCTAATGATAAAATTTATGAAGAGGATGTTTCCTAGAATGGAAAACATTAGAATAATGTGTCTGCACCTAACAGAGCTTCATAATACATGAGGCAATAACTGATAGAAATGAAAGGAAAACTAAACAAATTCCCAACTATATATATAACATTACTTCCAATAAAGACTTTTCCTGAAATGCAAGTCTGGCATTAATGAAAGTTTATCCATGTAAATCAAGGGAAAATAAGGTTCAGAAATAGATTCACTCGTACATGGCTATTTGGTTTACAACAAAGGTGAAAAGGCAATTTAACTAAGAAAAGATAGTGTTTTCAATGAATGGGTTGGAACAGTTGAACATTTACATGACAAATAATGAATTACTTGCATGATTACATGATTGTATGCATTTTTTCAAAATACATAAAACTATACACTAAAAAGATTGTATTTTACTGTATGTAAATTTTACCTCCACCATTCATCTGTCAGCTTGTCGTACCTCCATATTCTCCAGCACTGCATTCATCATTGGTTGTGACTTGCTTCCAGAAACAATGACTCTTACACTCTGGCTTGTGTGTTCTTGGAGAAAGAAAACAAAACAGAACTTGCAGACAGAGTTGCAGGTATTTACTACATGTAGCCTTTTGCAAAGTGAGGTAAATGCCACGGGGATATGGACGAGGCCCTGATACCATCTACTATAACATATATGTCTATAGATTCATTTACATACGTTCTTCCCCACCAAAAAAGGAGAATACCTCAATAAATTAGTGTAATAACACAGCCAAATGCAGTTGTATGTAAAGATTCTTAGGTATACCAGTTACACCAGTGAAATTTTGTTAATAGTTCTTTTCATTTTTAAAGGTATCCTATTTCAGAAAATGAACTATAAAATGATGTATTATATACATAAAAATATTTTTTTTTAATATATATTTTATTGTACTTCAGGTGAAAGCTTACAGAGCAAATAGTTTCTCATGAAATAGTAGTACACATGTTGTTTTTTGACATTGGTTAACAACCCCACAACGTATTAAGCCTCTAAATTCTCAACCTTTTTTTTTGATGAAAATTACAGATGGCCAAAGATACACCGTTTCAAAAATTTCTACATTCACAGTTCAGTGACATTGACTACGCTCTTCCAACTGTGCTGTTATTCTCACTTAAGATGAAGGCTTACAGAAAAAAAAGTTTTTCATTTAACAATTACTACACATGTTGCCCTATGACAATGGTTAACAATCTCACAGCACATCAAGAATATCCTTACTCCACCTTGTATTCCCTATCACCAGGGGGCTTCCTTGTCCCCTTCTGTCTTCTGGACCTTGTCAGTGGACTATTGTACCTCTTTAGTCTCATTTGTTTATTTATTTATTTATTTATTTATTTATTTTTATTTTATTTAAACACCATTTCAAAACTTTTTACTTACACATTTAAGTGATATTGACTATGCTCTTCCAATTGTGCTGCCATTCTCGCCCAAGATGAAGGCTTACAGGACAAAACAGCCTCCCATTTAATAGTTACTACAAATGTTGCCCTATAGCAGTGGTCAACAATCTCACAATACATCGACAGTGTCTTTATTCAATTTGTGTTCCTTATCATCAGTTTCCTACTCTCCCTCTGCCTTCTGGCCCTTGTCACCGGACTCCTGTACATCATTAGTCCCATTTAGTTTTACTGGGGTGTCCATTCCCAGGCTTAACATCGAACCTTGAAGGTAACTTCCCCTCTGAGCTGAAAGGGTGTCTGGGGGCCACACTCTCGAGGTTTCTCTAGTATTCTTTAGGCCAGTATATCTGGTCTTCTTTTTTTTTTTTTTTTTTTGGGGAGTTAAAATTATACTCTACATCCTACTCCAGCTCTGCCCAGAACCCTCTGTTGTGATCCTGGTCAGAGGAGTCATTGGTGGTAGCCGGGCACCATCCAGCTGTACTGGGCTCAGTCTCGTGGAGGCCTTGGTAGCTGTGGACCATTAGTCCTTCGGACTAATCTTTTCCTTGTATCCTGTTCTCTTCGTTCTCCCTTGTTCCCGAAGGGATGAGATCAGTGGAGTATCTTAGATGGACGCTCATAGGCTTTTTAGACCCCAGACACTACTCACCAAGGTAGAATGTAGAGCATTATCTTTATAAGTAGTGTCATGCCAATTGAGCTAGATGTTCCCCGAGATCATGGTCCCCAGAGCCCTCCGTCCAACAACTCAGTCCCTCGGGGGGTTTGGATGTGTCTATAGGGCCTCCATGACCTTTCCTTGTGCAGGTTGTGTTAGTTTCCCCTGTACTATGTACTATCTCATCTCTCACCCAAGTTACCACTTACCTATTACCTATTTAGTAGTCCCCCCCCCCCTCCCATCCCTGGTAACCAAAAAGGATTGTTACATTTTGCATGTGAATTTTTTCATGGGTTTTTACAATAGAGGTCTCATACAATATTTGTCCTTTTGTGATTGACTTATTTCACTCAGCATGATGTCCTCCAGTTTCCTCCATGTTATGAGATGGTTCACCGATTCATTGTTCTTTCTCATTGCATAGTACTCCATTGTGTGTATGTACCATAGTTTGTGTATCCATTCGTCTGTTGATGGACATCGAGGTTGTTTCCATCGTTTTGCTATTGTGAATAATGCTGCCATGAACATAGGTGTGCATATGTCTATTCGAGTGATGACTCTTATTTCTCTAGGATATATTCCTAGGAGTGGGATTGCTGGATCGAATGGTACGTCTATTTCTAGCTTTCTGAGGAAACGCCATATCATTTTCCAAAATGGCTGTATCATTTTGCATTCCCACCAGCAGTGTATAAGAGTTCCCGTCTCCCCGCAGCCCCTCCAACATTTGTTATTTCCAGTGTTTTTGATTCGTGCCAGTAATGCCGGGGTGAGATGGTATCTCATTGTGGTTTTAATTTGCATTTCTCTAATGGCTAGTGATCGCGAGCATTTCCTCATGTGTCTGTTGGCCCTTTGAATGTCTTCCTTGGTGAAGTGTCTGTTCATTTCCTTTGCCCATTTTTTGATAGGATTGGTTGTCTTTTTGTTGTAGAGGTGTTGGATTTTCTTGTAGATTATGGAGATTAGACCTTTGTCTGACTTGTACTGTCCAAAAATTTTTTCCCAGTCTGTAGGTTCTCTTTTAACTCTTTTGGTGAAATCTTTTGAAGAGCATAGATGTTTGATTTTTAGAAGATCCCAATTATCTAGTTTATCTGTTGGGTTTTTTGTGTTGATGTTTATGGTTTGTATCCTGTTAATGCCATGTATTAAGGTCTGAAGTGTTGGTCCTATTTTTTCTTCTATGAATTTTATAGTTTGAGGCTTTATATTCAGGTCTTTGATCCATTTTGAAGTAGTTTTTGTATATGGTGTGAGGTATGGGTCCTGTTTCATTTTTCTACAAATGGATATCCAGTTTTGCCAGCACCATTTGTTAAAAAGACTGTCTTTTCCCCATTTGATGTATTTTGGGCCCTTGTCAAAAATCAGGTGACCGTAGGTGGATGGATTTACATCTGAGTTCTCAATTCTGTTCCATTGGTCAATGTTTCTGTTGTTGTACCAGTACCAGGCTGTTTTGAGTACTGTAGCTGTATAGTAGGTTCTCAAGTCAGGTAGTGTGAGTCCTCCAACTTTATTCTTCTTCTTCAGTAGTGCTTTACTTATTCGGGGTTTCTTCCCTTTCCATATAAAGTTAATAATTAGTTTTTCCATCTCTTTGAAGAATGTTGTTGGTATTTGTATCGGAATTGCATTGTATTTGTAAATTGCTTTAGGTAGAATTGCCATTTTCACAATGTTGAGTCTGCCTATCCATGAGCATGGTATGTTTTTCCATTTATGTAGATCCCTTTGGGTTTCATGCAGCAGTGTTTTGTAGTTTTCTTTGTATAGGTCTTTTATATTCCTGGTCAGATTTATTCCTAAGTATTTTATCTTTTTAGGGGCTATTGAAAATGGTATTGATTTCCTGATCTCCTTTTCATCGTTCTCTTTACTGGTGTATAGGAATCCAACTGATTTTTGAATGTTTATCTTGTATCCTGCTACTCTGCTGAATCTTTCTATTAGTTCCAGTAAATTTCTCGTGGAGTCTTTAGGGTTTTCTATGTATAGTATCATATCATCTGCAAACAGGGAGAGTTTAACTTCTTCATTACCAATTTGGATGCCCTTTATTTCTTTCTCTTGCCTTACTGCTCTAGCGAGAACTTCCAGCACAATGTTAAATAGGAGTGGTGATAAAGGGCATCCTTGTCTTGTTCCTGTTTTCAAGGGGAATGTTTTCAGCCTTTCTCCATTAAGAATGATGTTGGCTGTTGGTTTTGCATAGATGCCCTTTATGATGTTGAGAAATTTCCCTTCTATACCTATTTTATTGAGAGCTTTTATCAGGAATGGGTGTTGGACTTTGTCAAATGCCTTTTCTGCATCAATTGAGATAATCATGTGATTTTTTTCTTTCCTTTTATTTATGTGGTGGATTACGTTGATGGATTTTCTAATGTTAAACCATCCTTGCATACCTGGTATGAATCCTACTTGGTCGTGGTGTATTATTTTTTTGATATGATACTGAATTCTATTGGCTAAAACTTTGTTCAGAATTTTTGCATCTATATTCATGAGAGATATTGGTCTGTAATATTCTTTTTTTGTGATGTCTTTGCCTGGTTTTGGTATCAGCGTTATGCTGGCTTCATAGAATGAATTTGGAAGTGTTGCTTCCTCTTCTATGCTCTGAAATAACTTGAGTAGAACTGGTACGAGCTCTTCTGTAAATGTTTTGTAGAATTCTCCAGTGAAGCCATCTGGGCCAGGGCTTTTTTTGGTTGGGAGTTTTTTTACTACCTTTTCAATCTCTTCTCTTGTTATGGGTCTGTTCAGATTTTCAATATCGCTTTGTTGTAGTTTGGGTAGGCCGTATGTTTCTAGAAATTTATCCATTTCCTCTAGGTTTTCAAATTTGTTGGAATATAGTTTTTTATAATATTCTGTTATAATCCTTTTTTATTTCAGTTGGGTCTGTTGTAATGTCCCCCATTTCATTTCTTATTTGGGTTATTTGTGCCCTCTGCTGTTTTTCTTTTGTCAGTCTGGCCAGTGGTTTGTCGATTTTGTTGATTCTTTCAAAGAACCAACTTTTGGTTTTGTTGATTCTTTCTATTGTTTTTCTGTTCTCTATTTCATTGATTTCTGCTCTGATCTTTACTATTTCCTTTCTTCCAGTGGTTGTAGGCTTTTTTTGTTGTTCTCTTTCTATTTGTTTGAGTTCTGTAGTTAATGTTTTGATTTTGTCCCTTTCTTCTTTTTTGATATGTGCATCTATTGCTATAAATTGTCCTCTGAGGACTGCCTTTGCTGTGTCCCAAAGGTTTTGGTATGATGTGTTTTCATTTTCATTTGATTCTAGGAATTTTTTAATTCCATCTCTGATTTCTTCTATTACCCATTGATGTGTAAGCAGATTATTATTCAGTTTCCATGTGTTTGATTTTTTTTCCTTGCTCTTTCTAGTGTTAATTTCTACCTTGATGGCATTGTGGTCAGAGAAGATACTGTGAATTATCTCAGCATTTTGGATCTTGTTGAGGATTGCTCTGTGGCCTAAGATGTGGTCTATTCTGGAGAACGTTCCATGTGCATTGGAAAAGAATGTGTACTTTGCAGCGGTTGGATGGAGTGTTCTATATATGTCTATGAGGTCCAGTTGGCTGATTGTGTCCTTTAGGTCTTCTGTATCTTTGCTAAGTTTCTTTTTAGTTGTTCTGTCCTTTACTGAGAGTGGTGTGTTGAAGTCTCCTACTATTATTGTGGAACTGTCAATTTCTCTTTTCAGTGCTGTTAGAGTTTTTTTTATGTATTTTGGAGCCCTGTCATTGGGTGCATAGATATTTATTATGGTTATGTCTTCATGATGGATCATCCCCTTAATCATTATATAGTGTCCTTCTTTGTCTTTTATGGTAGATTTTGTTTTAAAGTCTATTTTATCTGAGATTAGAATTGCCACTCCTGCTCTTTTTTGATAGTTGTTAGCTTGATAGATTTTTTTCCAACCTTTGATTTTTAATAAATTGACATCTTTGTTTCTAAGATGTGTCTCTTGTAGACAGCAAATAGATGGATCCTGTTTTCTTATCCATTCTGCCACTCTCCGTCGCTTTATGGGTGCATTGAGTCCATTTACGTTCAGTGTAATTATTGATAGATGTGAGTTTGTTGCTGTCATTTTGTAGTGCTTTTTTTTGTGATGCTGAAGTTTTCTTTGTTCTTCTTACTCTCTTGTGCTGAGTTCCTTTTGTTTGTGGATTTTGTGTTCATTTCTTTTGTTTTTGTAGGTTTTGTTTTTGTTGAGACTTTATGTTTTTCGTCTTTATTTTTATGAGTTGGTTTGTTAACTTTTTTTGTGGTTACCATGAATTTTACCCTTATCTTTATAATTTTGAAGCAGTCTACCGTTACTTGGTATCGCCTTGCCTTCTTCTCCTTTAGAAGGTTCTATACCTATGCCGTTTGTTCCCTCTTTCATTGTTTTGATGTTGTTGTCATCCTTTGATTGATTTCTCTGATTCCCTGTTGTATATCTTTTGTTTTTGGAAAGTCGTCTGTAGTTCAGTTCCTAGAATGGTATCTGGTTCATGTGAACCTGCATCCTAGGTCCTAGGTCCTGCCTGAGGGCTTAAGCTGTTTGTCCTCAGATCGAAGAACTCCCTTTAATAATTCTTGTAAGTTTGGTTTGACTTTTGCATATTCCTTTAGTTTCTGTTTATCTGGAAATGACCTAATTTCACCACCAAATCTGAATGAGAGTTTTGCAGGATATATTATTCTTGGCTGACAATTTTTTTCTTTCAAGATTTTATATATGTCATCCCATTGCCTTCTTGCCTGCATGGTTTCTGCTGAATAATCTGAGCTTAGTCTTATTGTTTCTCCTCTGTATGTGACTTCTTGTTTTTCCCGAGCTGCTCTCAGGATTCTTTGTTTGTCTTTAGTTTTAGCGAGTGTGAATATGATATGTCTTGGTGATTTTCTTTTGGGGTCTATTCTATATGGGGTTCGTTGAGCTTCTTGGATGACCAGCTTTTCATCTTTCATGATATTGGGAAAGTTTTCTGTCAGCAGTTCCTCAATGATCCTCTCTGTGTTTTCTGTTTTCTTCCCCTGTTCTGGTATGCCAATCACTCGTAAGTTTTTGCTTTTAATTGTTTCCCACATAACTCTCAGGGTCTCTTCATTTTTCTTTGTTCTTTTTTCTGAGTTTTCCTGAAACAGAGTTGTATCCAAGTGTTTGTCTTCAGTTCCACTGATCCTGTCTTCCATGGTTTCAAATCTACTTCTCAGCCCTTCTATGACACCGTCCATTTCTGAAGTCTTGTTGTTTATCTTTTGGATTTCTAATTGTTGTTTTTGTATAATTTCGAGTTGTGAATTTATTTTGGCATTTTGTTCTTGCATCATCTTCCTGAATTCTTCCAATTTTTTGTCTGTATTTTCCATAAATTTGTCTATTTTTTCCTCATGTTTGTCAGCTTTTTGCCTCAGTTCTTGGAAAATTCCGAGTATTAGTGATTTGAGTTCCGTATCAGGTACTTCTAGTGCATTTTCTTCCACAGGAGAGTTATCTGGTGTTTTAATTTGGACGCCTATTGGAGCCATCATGTCTTGTTTTTGTAAATGTTTTGATATCGTTTGCTGTTTTCGGGGCATTCAGTAGATATTTCTCTCGTTTATTGATTGTAGATTTTTTTTTTTTTTTCGTTCTTGTGGTACAGCTGGGCAGATCTAGTTGAGGAGGAGCCACTGGGATGGGTTGCTTGTGGCACTCACCGCAGCCACCAGGACGGTCGGTAGTCAGTGCTGGGCAGGTTCCAATAGGGCGTGCCTGCACCGCTTGGTGATGTGATGTCTAGTGCACGGTGCAGGTAGGTAGGGTGCAGCGGGAAGATGGTTATGTGTGAAGCTAAGCTGGATATGGGAGAGAGGAGAGAGGAGGAGGAGCAAAAAGCATACAAACATAAAAGAATGCTAGGGGAGTTTGTCGTTGGAATGTACAGATGAGAGACTATGGGATGTAGGAAACCAGAAGGGGGAAGAGAAAGAAAAGGAAAGAATGACCAAATGAAAATCAGAAAAGTTAAAAAACTGCAAAGTTCCCAGGGATCGCACCGATGCAGCTATGAGGTCTGGGGGAGTCGGTCTCAATTTTCACAGCTCAGCCTGGCCAGAAGGTACAGAGGCATACATCGCCTGGTATTCAGGGATCAGAAAGAGAAGGAAGAGATAGAGGGACAAGAAATTAAGCAATGAAGAAAGACAAAAGAGAAAAAGAGGTAAAATATGACAAAACTAATCAAAAAAGGAAGAAAAATAAAATTGAGGAAAAAAAAAAAAAAATAAGGGCAACACCAGCAGTCAGTGCCTACAAATGGGACCCAGAGAGCCCCCACTCAGGGGCGCGAATTCCAAGAAGCCGATAGTCTCGGGGTTAAGTGACCGTGGCCACGGGAAGCAGAGGGGCCAACGAACAAAGGCCCTAGGATCCCACCCGCGCGGGAGCCCAGACCTGGAAACAGCCACACGCCCGAACGCAGCCCTACAGCCCCGCAGGAGAGAGCAGAGACGGCCCTCGGAACCAGGCACCCAGGCAAAAGGAGGGGGAGGCGGCAGAAAAAGGTCCGCTAGGTGCCAGCAAACGGCTCCCAGAAAGCCCCCAGTCCGGGCGCGCGGAACCCAAGCACCGGCGCCCCCCCGCCCAGGGACCCCGGCCACGGAAAGCAGAGGGGTGAACGAACAAAGGCCCCGGGATCCCACCCCCGCGGGAGCCCAGACCCAGAAACAGCCACACGCCCGCACGCAGCTCCACAGCCCCGCAGGAGAGAGCAGAGACAGCACCCGGACCCAGGCACCCAGGCAAAAGGAGGGGGAGGCGGCAGAAAAAGGTCCGCTAGGTGCCAGCAAACGGCTCCCAGAAAGCCACCAGCCCAGGCGCGCGGAATCCAAGCACCAGCACCCCCCAGCCCAGAGACCCTGACCACGGAAAGCAGGGGATCCCCAGCTGAGGCGGAGAGGGGTGGGTGGTGGGAGAGCGCGCACCGCAGTTTACCGGTCGTTCTGTCTCCGACCAGATGCTCTGCAAGGCTGCTCTCCCGTTTGCTGGTCTCCGATAGGAATCCAAGATGGTGGATCCGCCCTGCATTAGCTGGTAAGGAATCTCTGCCTGAGTCTCTCCTCGCTCTCCGTTCTCTTTTAGTATTCTCACTCCGTTTGGTGTTTGGCTGAGTTCTTTATCTCTTCATTTGGTGTTCTAGGGTTTCAGGATTGTTGATTCTCTGTTAGGCTTAGTTTTTCGGATCTTTGCTGTGGAGGGACGGCGTGGTGTTTCTGCCTAGAGCGCCATCTTGCCCCTCTCAAAAATATTTTTAAAAAGCAAAAATAGTGCAGCAAATACATAAAAATATATATCAGCATAAGTTAAAATTGAAGCCATCAAAGTAAACCATATAGTTTAAATTACTGCACTTTTCACCAACCAATCTCTCATTTGGGTAATACACCTAATAGAAAAACAGAGTCAAGTACATTATACAGAAACAGAGAAAGATTTTGCTCAAAACAAGTACTCATTTTTTTCAACAAATAATTGCAGGACCTTTGTAATTTTAAGTAATTTAATATTCTAACAACCCTATCATGACAGCATGATGACATCCCACATCATATATGAAGATTAATAGGGTTGCACTATATACTCAGCCTCATATAACTAGTCAGTGGCAGACCTATGAGTTGAACATAGGCAGTTTTGTTTGGGGCATTGCTTTTAACCACCAAACTATGCTGCCTTCACAAAGTTAACGGAAACATTATATTTCTTATAAAACATTAATCCTTTCTTTCCTTGGCCACAAATGAAAATAATTCTCTAAATTTTATGTTTGATTTGTGTCATATCCATTTGGCTATATAAAACATTGCATTTTAGTTTGTAGTATTTTTTTTAATGAATAAATTATCTCATTCTTAATAGTATTATTGATTTACTCCAATGAACCTCTGTCACAGGCCATGTTTTTTGGCCAGAAAAATCACCTTAAACTTCTTTTTTTTTTAATTCTCTGGAACTTCTTCTTCTGTTTTCTCATTTCTTTTCAATCATTTCATACAGGTTTCCTTCACGAATGAGAATTTAGATATTCAAAAGGTTCTATCATCTTGATATTAGGTTGTATGAACCTGATATGAAACCCTGTGGTATCTAATTTCTGTTATCTCCAGATTAGAATGAATGGCTCCCTGGAGCAATAAAATCTGCATAATCAGAGGACAGGAAGGACAGAAGAGGGTTTGTCTTAGGGATGGCTGGAATTAGAGGATCACACACTATTAGGATTCAATTTCTCCAGCACATGTTTTCATACCTCTCTACCCCCCAACTCAAGATTTGTCCCTTCACTCACTGGGGACCAGGTTGCCTCTCTGGGATCACAATCTAATAGCTTTGCAACCAGACAGAAAGGGAATTTAAAATTGATATTTATCTTTATCTGAGAACTGTTGAAGGGACTAGAATAAACAGGGACTAGACTAATACCAACTATATTCTTCCTGTTTAAATTATTGCACTTTTCACATGGCGGCACTTTTTATATTAACTTATTTTAATCCTTACCACAAGCCAATAGAAGACCAGCCAACTTGTCCTATGAAAAAGCAACCAGCCCCTTGCCGTTTAGTCGATTCCAACTCATAGTGGCCATATAGGACAGAGTAGAACCGCCCCATAGGGTTTCCAAGGAGTGGCTGGTGGATTTGAACTGCTGACCTTTTGGTTAGCAGACAAACGCTTAACCACTGCACCACAAGGGCCCCACCACAGCCTATGAAATTTTATTTTCACTCTCAGTTGACAATTTTAAAGCTGAAAGATTTTAAATGATTTATGCTAGGTCACATAATGATAATGAGGAGGGACTAAAATTAGACTCAAGTCTTTCTGATTTGGAAACAACTATCATTATAATAATCAATGGAAAACGAGATCCTTCTAGAAAGGGAGTCTTGGTGAAATCATATAAACTTCAGAGCCTGGCAAATGGTATGGGGAAGGGAATCCAGGAACCTTAAAGAAGAGTTGGGAAAATATGAATCTGATGCTTGCTATGATGAAATCTGACCCATGTTCAGCAAAGCAAAGGAAATTTGATAAAGGCCATAGTCTACTTCCTAAGACTCCTTCCAGATGATTATCGTTTGCATTAAGAGTACTTTAGAATCTTTGCCTTCCATTCCTCCTTAAAAAGTCTGTATTTCTTTAAGTTATATCTGAAATTTTGCAGGTTTCTGACAAGTTCCTTAAGTGAGAATACCTATAATAATGTATTGAATCCCAAATTGTGTCCCCCCAAAAATGTGTGTTAACTTGGCTAGTTCATGATTCCCAGTATTGTGTGATTGTCCACCATTTTGTTACTTGACATGAGTTTCTTATATATTGTAAATCCTACCTCTATGATGTTAATGAGGTGGGGTTAGTGGCAGTTACGTTAATGAGGCAGGACTCAATCTACAAGATTAGGTTGTGTCTTAAGGCAATCTCTTTTGAGATATAAAAGAAAGAAGCAAGCAGAGAGACCTGGGGACCTAATACCACCAAGGAAGTAATGCAGGGAGCAAAGTGAGTCTTTTGGACTCAGGGTTCCTGTGGGGAGAAGCTCATAGACCAAGGGAAGATTGATGACAAGTACCTTCCTCCAGAGCTAACAGAGAGAGCAAGTCTTCCCCTGGAGCTGCACCCTGAATTCGGACTTCTAGCCTACTAGGCTGTGAGAAAATAATCTGTTTGTTAAAGTCATCCACTTGTGGTATTTCTGTTATAGCAGCACTAGATAACTAAGACAATATATTTTTTTCAATTATGTACAAGAATAGAGAAAGCAATAGAAGTAATATTGCTGGTGACTAACTTATGAACTAGATAATATCACTGGTAAAAAGTCTGTGGCTAGTGTAAATGATTAACCTGCTTGGCTGGTAACCCAAGAGTTGGTGAATTGAGTCCACCTAGAGGCTGGTATCTACTTCTGAAGAAAGAAAGGGCTGGTATCTACTTCTGAAAAATCAGCCATTAAAAACCCTACGTGTGTGACAGTTCTATTCTGACACTCATGGTGTCACCATGACTCAATTAGGCAACTGGTAAACACACTGCAAACCCAGGCCTAGTGACTCCCAATTTGGTTCTGATTAGACCTGGATCTAAGGGAAAAATATATATCACATAATACAAAAACAATAAATAGGCACTACCTCATTCAGTAATTTAAAGACCCTTCAAGTCAGGTGCTATTACTTCTTTTATAGAGGAAGAAATAGTGGTTCAGAGAGATGAACTACCATGTCCAAGATCACACAGTTTATAGGAGCAGAGAACGTGACAAACTACTCCAGAAACTCTGACAATATGCATACTTTCACCAGCATCAATTTTTTTTTTTTAAGTTACATAAAACCAAGCCAAACCAAGTGGGCATCCTGAGGATATCTTTATAAACAAAAATGGAATGCCAGCTTGGTTTGAACTTGCAATGCCCCAAAGAGAGCTACATAATTTATTTGCCAATATTAGAAAAAAAATGTACAAAATAAAGCCTTGCCTGCTGCACTGTCTTTCATTTAAAACTTTTTTATATGTATAAATAAATACTACTATAATAGTTCCCCCCAAAAGTCAACATCTATAGTTTTATAGTAAATATCCCTCACTGTATTTTATAGGACAGTGTTATTACAAGGTTTCTATTTTTTATTTTTAAGCAATTGCTAACGTCCTGATTTTTTTTCTTGGCTTTATACTAGTGTTCTTTCCATAGACGAATGTTATAACCCAATTGACTTGGAGAGTAATATTTATTCTACTCACTAGTCCTGTTAGAAATTTCCTTATAGTCCAATTGAGAGCGCTTGTGTTTACGTTGAATAAGTCTGTTTTTACACATAGCAAGCATAAATGTTTGGAGGCAGAACTAATCCATGCTCTAGAAGCCAGGTTGATGGCTATTTTGGGTGCTGGGTGGTGACTAGAAGAGGAAACAGGAAAACTTTTGGGTACTAGTAATGTTATTCTTCTTGATCTGCTGCTGGTTACATGAATGCATTCAGTTTTAGACAATTGATCAAAGTGAACGTGGTATATTATTTTTCTGTGTCTTTATTTGACGTCAGTATATTTTTAAACAGAAAATGATGTAAAGTAAAAAGTCCCCATTAAAAAAAGTTATTTTGTTAATGATAATTTTGACAGATTTTAAGAAAATTGTGGGAATAACCGAGAGGAGTATCTAACCACTCACTTGGCATATAGAACTCCGTATTTCGCTCAAATTTTAAATGTCTTTGGTTTTTAAATCTAAATATAGACAGTGCATGACTTGATTTAATTTTCCAAATTCATTTATTTGACCCTAGACTTCACTGACCCTTCATGTTCTGATTTTAAAAATTAGTTTGTAAACCTATCTTTGAAATAACTTCAGGATATTAAAATAATATGTTTTGAGGTCTTTGATTAGAACTGATTAATGGCAACTGTAAGTTTACCACACTAGTGATAGACTACGTGGAAGAAGGTCAGACCATATTCATTTGGGGAAGCAAATTAATACCGTCACAGTAATAACAGTTATATCTGTGATGCTCCCAGATTTTCTCTAGTATAGATCTTTCTTCTGAGATCCAGACCCCTGTGTCTAACTGCTTCCTTCATAACTACAGTTGACTATCTTAGATTAAAAAAAAAATAATACTAACCTTAGGATTTCCAAAACAGCCCCTTCAAGACCCTATAAACCTCCTCTTTCTTCGCCTTCCCATTGCCGTAAAAAACATTAACATCTAGCTATCCAGGTGCTATACCAGGAAACTTGTAGCCCTTCTTTTTAACTCCCCCCTCACTTCTCAAATCACCAAATCCTGATAAATCACCTTGTAGTGGTTTCCTGATCCACTTAAAATTAAATTCCTAACCTTCTTTTCATTCCTTAAACATTCCAAACACTTGATCACCTTAGAGTTTTAACATATAATATTATCCCTGGAATTTTCTCTTTCCATTCTCTGCAAGGTAGACCTGTTCTCATCCTTCAAATTAACACAATTAAATTGTGAATATATTTGTTTACTTGTTTATTGTCTGTATCTCTGACTGGATGATAGACTCTATGAGGCAGATGCCATATTTATTTTTTTCCACCTTGGAACCATGTTCCAGCTCACTTTCTGATACATTGAAGGATAAAAATGGAAAGTTTCTACACTGTAGTTCAAAAAAAGGGACAGAGTGATTGCTCTTTGGCAGTCATCCTAGTCTGTGAACAAGTAGCTACCTAAAGCAGTTCTGTCAATCAACAGGACACAACCATTCAATAATCACACAAATTTTTGCATTAATCAACCAATCAACAACAGATTCACTCCACTGACTATGCATCCACAAATAATGTCCAATGAATTTTACCTCCTTCTGAAAGTACATCAATTCTTGAATACCATGCCTCCTCAAACTGTATATAAAATCAGATTATTGATTTGTTCAAGGAGACTCTGCCTTGCAAATACACTTAATCCTGGCTTCTGAAGTGGTAATATCAGATCTTTTTTGTTGGCTTGTTTGTTTCTGATATTAAATGTTGGATTTTTCTTTCTTTATTTTTAAATTTTTTCCCATACAAAAATTTGTACATACATTGTTATGTGACTCTAATTGCTCTCCTCATACAGCGACAGCACACTCCTCCTTTCCACCCGATTCCCCATGTCCATTCTACCAGCTCCTAACGCTCTCTTCCTTCCCATCTCACCTCCATACAGAAGCTGCCCATTTAGTCTCTTATATCTACTTGAGCTAAGAAGCACACTTCTCACGAGTATCACTTTATATCCCACAGTTCAGTCCAATCCCAGTCTGAAAAGTTGGCCTCAGGAATTGTTGGCTTCTGGGCTGATAGAGAACCCAGGGGCCATGCTTTCCAGGGTTCCTCCAGCCTCAGTCAGACTATTAAGTCTGCTCTTTTTACTAGAATTTGAGTTCTGCACCCAACCTTTCTCCTGCTCCATCCGGGACTCTCTGTTGTGTTCCCTGTCACGGTGGTCATTGGTGGTAGTGGGGCACCATCTAGTTCTTCTGGTCTCATGCTAATGAAGTCTCTGGTTTACGTGGCCCTTTCTGTCTCTTGGGCTAATACTTTCCTTGTGTCTTTGGTGTTCTTCATTCTCCTTTACTCCAGGTAGTTGAGACCAATTGATGCGTCTTAGATGGCCACTGGCAAGACCAGATGCCACTCACCAAAGTAGGGTGCAGAACATTTTCTTAATAAGCTTTATTATGCCAGTTGACCTAGATGTCCCCTGAAAGCATGGTCCCCAGACCCTTACCCCTGCTACTCTGTCCCCCAAAGTGTTTGATTGTATTCAGGAAATGTCTTAGCTTTGGTTTAGTCCAGTTGTGCTGACTTCCCCTGTAGTGTGTGCTGTCCTTCCCTTCACCTAAGATAATTTGTATCTACTATCTAGTTAGTAAATAACCCTCTCCCTCCCTCCCCACCCTCATAACCATCAAAGAATGTTTTCTTCTGTGTTTAAACCTTTTCTTGAGTTCTTATAATAGTGGTCTTATACAATATTTGTCCTTCTGTGACTGACTAAATTCACTCAGCATAATGCCCTCCAGCTTCCTCCATGATATTGTTTCACGGCTTCATTGTTCTTTATCACTGCGTAGTATTCCATTGTGTAGGTATACCATAATGTGTTTATCCATTCTTCTCTTGATGGGCACCTAGGTTGCTTCCTTCTTTTTGCTATTGTGAACAGTATGAACTTGGGTGTGCATATATCTATTCATGTGATGGCTCTTATTTCTCTGGGATATATTCCAAGGAGCAGGATAGCTGTATCATATGGTACTTCTATTTCTAGCTTTTCAAGGAAGCACCAAATCGATTTCCAAAGTGGTTGTACAATTTTACATTCCCACCAACAGTATATAGGTGTCCCAGTCTCTCCACAATAAGTGTTGGCTTTTTCTTTGAAGAGAACTCAATAAGAAATAGAATTACAGGTAAGAGGTATAAATAAAATATAGCAGAGCTAGCATATTGCCCCTGGAAAGAATATTGAGAAAAGTTTACAAAGCCATTATCTGAAGTCATTTCTTCTTTACCCTTCCTCTTTCTTATTAATCACACATTCAGTGAGGACTTTCTGTGGGCTAAGTACTTTTGATACTTAAGTAAACAAAACAAGCAAAGACCCTAGATCAAATATTTACCTTTAATCTCCCTCTTTCCAATGAATTGTCTTGCCAGGTGAACCCCCTAAGGTACTTCTGAGTGTGTTCACTAAACATAAAAAAAATTAAAAAAAAAACCCTAACATTTGCTTGATTGACAGGGCTGATTATTTTTAATAAACAAGAAAGAAAGGAAGCAATGCCTGGTTTAGTTGCTAGTATCTATTTCTACTTCTCAGTGACCTTTCTCTACCTTATACAACATAGACCTAACTTCTTAATGAGGTGTTGTCTAATGAGAGATACTAATTTTCTCAAAGGAGCTGGCATTAAAATCAATACTGTCATTTCTGCTATCCCACAATATTTGAATGGTATTGAGTATATTAACAAATTAGAAAAGATAGATAAAATTTGGAAAAAAAAATTAACATAATTGCCAAGTTCAGAAAGTGGCTGATTGTGAGTTTCAAGTAGGGCATTAAGGATTTTACTCCAACAATAATAGCTGGGGAAAGAAGATTCCATTCTTTGAGAAAACAAAGGTGAGAGTAATATTGTGGCTACAAGGAAGTGAACCTTGTATTAGTTTCATTATGAAATGAATCAGTTTTGGAGAGAGTTTAGAGTTCAAAAATATTTTATGCACATGCACATTGGAAGATAAACATAAGTTCCTAACTCAAGATTTTTAGCCACCTTGAACAAAAAAACAAAAAGCTGGTTGCCATCGAGTCGATTCCTGCTCATTGCGACCCTACAGGACAGGGTAGACTCACCCCATAGGGTTTCCAGAGAGCACCTAGTGGATTTGAACTGCTGATCTTTTCTTTAGGAACCATAGTTCTTAACCACTATGCCACCAGGGTTGAGCAAAGAGTGTGGTAAATTAGACAGAAAAATTGTGAAGCCAAATCTTACTGGTCTTAGGTTTAAGCATACACTATATACTCATATGTACTTTAAGAAAACTTGTCTCTAAGCACTACTTTTCTTGAAAAACATTAAAATTAATTTATGAATCTAGATCACCTACTAACATAACAGAGGAATAACAGCTGTACATTATGTTCAAATTTAATATTTATGTGATATGATTATTAGAATGATAAGAATGATAACATTTAATAATTTCATTTATGGAATGTGAAGGTATTATATATATGTATATATAAAAATATATACATATATAGCATTATTTAAAGAGTTCCAATAATTCCATAGTCATATTTTAAGTAGTTTTTAAATTCCTTTTTAGATGTAAAAAAAGGTGACGAAGACTCACTAACAAAAAAAAACCTGTAGCCAATTCTGACTCATAGTGACCCTATAGGACAAACTAGAACTGCCCCATAGGGTTTCCAAGGAGTGGCTAGTGGATTCAAACTGCCCACCTTTTGGGTAAAAGCTGAGCTCTTAACCATTGCACCAACAGGTTGATTGGCATTCCCCATGCTGAATTCGAGTTTTGAGCTCAAGAACCAATGGCTGCTGATAAAACAAGAGTGGGGGAAGTTGTAAAGACTTTTGGGTTTTGTAAGAGACCATTTACTGGGCATGTTGTTTTCATAGATGCACTTAAACTAGTAAGTGGGTTGCTTCACACAGACAGGGAACATCTGTTCCATAATGATTGTACCTATCTGAGTGAGTTAAGCAAGTGGCTTTTTTATTGTTCATTCTGTCAAGGACTAAGTTCCACATCGGTAATTATTTGATGCAAAAAACCCAAATGGAATTTCTACATCATTTCTTCCAGGCACTAATTCCTTCTACCTTACTGGAAAATAGACATCTGAGAATGGTTCATAGGCAGTTAAAGAAACAACAAAAGTAAGAACCTACAGCAGTAAGTCAGACCATACTAAATACATCAGCTATTCCATCTAATTTAATTCTTGCTTTAGTTAGTAAGTCATGATAAGAGCATACACAGAGTATTAGAAATTCTGCTGAAGTAGAAGGAAGATAAAGATGTCCTCTATACAGCTGTCTCTACTAGCAGAATGCAAAGATTACTGCTCTACAGAGAATTTGGATTGCTGGTCTAGGGACAATATTTTGAAATGTGTCAAGGACAGTAGAGAGAGTTTTGTTAAGAGTCAAGTAGCTTTGGAAATGATCTATATTATTATGTATTCTCTGTTGATATGAAAATCAATATTAGATGAATTTATCCATTTCTTTTGTTATCCCTGTTTTGATTTTTTTTTCTCACTTCTATAAACATAGTCAGTTTTCTGGGCTATTTTTTTCCTATTATCATATTTTTGAAACTAAAGAAATTTCACAAACTCTTAATTTATGTTCAGTCAACTGTTGAATGTTTATAGTTTAAATTGCTGCTGTAATTAATTTTTCCTAGTTATTTCCAACAAAGGATGATATGCAGGAACAGGGAATAGACCAGGTTCAAAGAGTCAGGGATATTCAGTCAAGCAGACAGAATAAAGGGTATTGGACAGACTGAACAATAAGCAACCAGAATTTCCACACCCATGAAGGAGAATCCCTATGAAAACCCTTGACCATACAAGCAGGAAATCCCCATTAATAAGATTTCTTGTTAGAGAACCTAGTGGTTTGCACTAGGATTCAAGTTTACGATACCAGATTCAGGTTGGGGGTGGAGGTGGCACAATTGAGGAAACCTTAAATTTTCATGGGGAAGAAGGTAGCTTGCTGAACTGCAACTCAAGAATGACCTCTAAAGCACAAGCACAGTCAGTGGAACTAGGGCACCTGGTAGGCTGGGCCATAAGGGCTTTAAAGAACAGAAATTTATTTTTTCACAGTTCTGAAGGCTAAAGTCCAAATCAGGGTCTTAGCTGTGTTGATCCATTTCTTGTTGGTAGCCCTGGGCATTCCTTGGTTCTTGGTGATTCTCGAATAGCAACTCTCTCCCCCAGTAAGTACTTGAGTCTGTGTCTAATCTGTTCTTTTTATAACTTAAAAGTGATTAGATCTTGACATGCTCTACATTGTAATGACCTCATTAACATAACAAAGAAAACTTTATTCCCAAACAGGATTACATCTGCAGGAATACAGATAGGATTCCAACACATATTTTGGGGTACATAATTCAGTCCATGAAGGAGACCTGGTAGTGCAGTGGTTAAGCGTGCAGCTGTTAACTGAAAAGTCAGCAGTTCGAAACCACCATCCACTCCACGGAGAAAGATGTGGCAGTCTGCTTCCATAAAGATTTACAGCCTTGGACATCCTATGGAGGACTTACTCTGTCCTATAGTGTCGCTATGAGTCAATATCAACTTGACAGTTATGGATTTTGGGTTTGGTTTTTGGTAAATCAGTCCATAATAGTGCTTAACATCCCTCTCATTGACTGTGAGTTGGACATAGTGATTCTTTTCCAAAGAATAAAGTATGGAAAGATAACAATAGTAATTTTACAGTGGGGACACCTGGCAGATAGCAAGTGATCAAGGTTAACATCATCTAATGTCATGTAGATATCACATATTCACTGATTTGCTATGAACAGAAAGACACTTCATTTCTGTGGTATTCCTCCTGACAACACATAACTCCAGTCTCATAATGAGGGACATTCTACAGATCATCTGACCCATACTTTTCAAAACTCTCAAGGTCATGAAAACAAGAAAAAAATGACAAACTATCACAGGCAGGAGGAGAAAAGGGAGACACAATGACTAAATTTAACATGGTACCCTTAATATCATCCTGAAACAGAAAAAGGATATTAATGGAAACACTGGGGAAATCCCAATAAAGACTGTAGTTCAGAAAATTGTATTGTGTCAATGTTAATTTCTTAGTTTTGATAATTATGTCACAGTTATGTAAAATGTTAACACTATGGGAAGGTGCTTGAAGCCTATATGAGAACTCTCAGTATTATCTTTGGGACTCTTCTGTAAATTGAGCATTAATCAAGAATGAAAATTTTAAAGTAAAAATAGAAGTCTAATTTTTACACCACAGGTCATACATTTATATTTACAAAAATTTAGATATGCATTATGTAAATAGTTCGTGAAAGAGTTGATTATCACCTTGTTAATACATGGTTTCAACTTTGTTTTATACATTAAACATTCTATAGAAAGCAACTAATAAATAACAATCAAAATTCTCCTCTGACCTATACCATAATTCAATATAACATTTTCCATTCAGAAGTGAACTTAAGTGTAATGTAAACAATGTTTGAATTCCTTATACAACATTGTAAAGATCTGCTGGAACTTTCCCTGACCCAGATGTATCATTATTAGACACTTGGTTCAGCAAATCTCTTTATTGAGCAAACATGAACATCAGCTTCATTTTTACCCATCATGCCATTCTCAGCCTCTTATTTTGACATAAAATAAATCTAATTAAATATCTATAGCCTTTGTATCCTCACATAAACAATTAAATAATCTCAAATATTTCTTCTTGTTTAAAAAGTCCTTGTTTGCTCTTTAAAGAGTATTTATATGTCTATATATTTTTCATGTTTCATCAAATGGAGGCAACACTGGAAGCGCTCACGCATCCATGCCAAGAAATTTGGAAGACAGCTACCTGGCCAACTGACTAGAATAGATCTGTATTTGTGCCCATTCCAAAGAAAGGTAATTCAACAGAATGTGGAAATTATCCAACAAGATTATTAATATCACACGCAAGTAAAATTTTGCTGGAGATAATTCAAAAACGGTTGCAGCAGTATATCCGCAGGGAACTGCCAGAAATTCAAGCCGGATTCAGAAGAGGACATGGAACTGGGAATATCAGTGCTGATGTCAGATAGATCTTGGCCGAAAACTGAGAATACCTGTGTTTTATTGACTATGCAAAAGCATTCAGCTATGTGAATTGTACCAAATTATAGATGATATTGTGAAGAATGAGAACTCCAGAACTTTTAATTGTGCTCAGAATACACTTGACCACAACAAGTTTGGTTTTTGGTAATTGTGCTCATGAGGAACCTGTACATAGACCAAGAGGCAGTTGTTCAAACAGAACAAGGGGATACTGTGTGATTTAAAATCAGGAAAGGTGTGCAGTAGGGTTGTATCCTTTCTCCATACTTATTCAATCTTTATGATGAGCAAATAATCTGAGAAGCTGGACTATATGAAGAAGAATGTGGCATCAGGATTGGAGGAAGACTCATTAACAACCAGTGATATACAGATGACACAACCTTGCTTGCTGAAAGTGAAGAGGACTTGAAGCACTTACTGATGAAGATCAAAGACAGCCTTCTGTACGGCTTATACCTCAACATAAAACAACAAAAACAAAAACAAAAAACAACTCACAACTGGACCAATAAGCAACATCATGATAAACTGAGAAAATATTGAAGTTGTCAAGGATTTCATTTTACTTGGATCCACAATCAACACCCATGGAAGCAGCAGTCAAGAAATCAAAAGATGCACTGCACTGGGAAAATCTACTGCAAAAGACCTCTTTAAAGTGTTAAAAAGCAAAAATTTCTCTTTGAGGGCTAAGGTGCACCTGACCCAAGCCATAGAAGTTTCAGTCGCCTCATATGCATGGGAATGGTGGACAACAAATAAAGATGGAAGAAGAACTGATGCCTTTCCTTTTTTTTAATTTTTTCTCAGACCGTGCCCTCTCCCTCTTACTCTCCTGAAGGGAAGAAAAGAATGATCATCAATGGCAAATGGCAGTTGCAGTGAAGCAACACCAAGAGCCAACATGTTTAAGAGAGGACACTATGCCTCCTCCTCATGGTTTTTGGTGCTCTACACAATCAGAGAAACCTCTCTAGTAACGAACTATAGAGATGATGTAATGATCTTAGAATTGATGCATTTGAATTATGGTGTTGGTGAAGCATATTGAATATACCATGGTCTGCCAGAAGAACAAGCAAATCTGTCTTGGAAGAAGTACAGCCAGAATGCTCCTTAGAAGCAAGATGGCATGACTTCATCCACATACTTTGGACATGTTATCAAGAGAGATCCGTCCCTGAAGAAGGACATCATGTTTGGTAAAGTAGAGGATCAGTGAAAAAGAGGAAGGTGTTCTATGAAATGGATTGATGCAGTGGCTGCAGCAATGGGCTGAAACATAGCCAGGATTGTGAGAACGGTGCAGGACCAGTTACAGTGTTTTGTTCTATTGTACATAGGGGCCCTATAAGTCGGAACCTACTCAATGGCACCGAACAACAAATATTTTTCATGATATCTTAGGAGCTAAACAACGTATCGAGTGTGATCCAACCAACACAAATTCAACACAACCTAAATTCTTATAAACTTTTTTCTTAGCCTCATTACACTATTGAAAAATATTAAAGTTGTAATCTCAAGTTTCTTTCAAACATGTTTTTTGTAAGTATCCTAGATCCCATACTTTTGAAGTTGTTTTCCTAGGTCTAATAAAGGTTGTTTGTTATCATCATTAAATAATTAATCTTAAAATATCCACAGTGTAGTCTCTGCCATTTATAATTACACTCCTTTTTATGATTCTTAGAAATAGAATTTCATAAACATCCTCATTTGAATCACTGATGAAAATAGTAAGGGTTTGTGAAAGGCAGAATTCTAAAATGTACCTTGTGTAATTACTCTCAAGCGTATCCAAGAGTGAACCCATCTAAGATTATATGTAGCACACATGTCCCCGTCTTGTTCACAGAATTTTATGAGAAATCAAATATCTTGATGAAAATTAACTTAATTTGTCTAGCAAATTTCTGTCTGTCTAGTACTGATTACAAAATTACAAAAATATAAGCTAAATGTACTTCGCATTGGAGAATCCGCGTATTTTCCTTAGTGATGGAAAATGTATATTATATATTACGCACAAAGGTTATAATATGTAATAGATAATGATCTCAAAATATTATTTTAATAATCAAAACAAGTATATTGGCCATGGATTACATCAAGCTGGTCTGTTTATTGCGGTTTATGGTTGCCATCGATTATAGTCTGTGCTGTATATTTTCTACCTGTTTAAATAAATATAGTGACTAATTGTATATTTTAGGTTTCTCTCATTATGTATGACTTTTTGATATAGTTGACACTGCTTCAAAAATGTATTACTATAAAGGCATTTCATTCTAAATTTTATAAAATATACTAATGGGTGCTGAATTTTTTCAGGATACTCGTACATACATACAGATAGATAGATAGAGACATGTAGATATATACAGAGTAGATAGAATGATAAACACAAACAAACCTGTTGCCGTGGAGTTGATTCCGACTCACAGCGACCCTATCGGACAGAGTAGAACTGCTCCGTAGGGTTTCCAAGGATCACCTGGTGGATTCGAACTGCCGACATTTTGTGAGCAGCCTTAGCTCTTAACTACTACTCCACCAGGGTTTCCAGATAGAATGATAGATAATATATAAAACTAAACATTATTTTCTCCTCACTTTACAAAGATGACCAAAATTTTGTGGGAAATTACCATGCACATTCTTTCATATATAGTTTAGTATACAAACTAAATCAAACATATTGCCTTTGGGTCAATTTTGACTCACAGAAACCCCATGTGTTACAGAGAAGAACTGCTCCTTTGGGTTTTCTTGGCTGTAATCTTTATGGCAGCAGATTGCCAGTCCTTTCTTCCATGTCACCACTGGGTGGGTTCGAACTTCCAAGCTTTATGTTACTAGTCAAATGCAAACCAATTAGGTCACCTACATGCAGTCATATATGCATACATACAAAAGACTGTGGAAACCACCCATGAAGGTCTGATAAATTTTCAATCCCCTTTAAATAAAGATCAGATCAACACCCTTGTGGGATGATGAGGAAACAGCCTCTTTACTGGTTCAGGCTGGATTTTTAAGTCATGACCCCACACTGCTCTTGTTTCACACCCAATTCTTCTGGCTGAAGGGCCCGTATTACTAATCACAGACCACATCTGAGAGTTTTAAAGTACATTTCCCAATATATCCTTTAACAAGTAATTTTTCTGGATGACTTTATTGCCAATATATTTTGCAAATATAATGTTTATTCTTTACATTAATAAAAATAAGAGAATGATTTTCTTGTTTTCTCTGACCTCTGTACCTTAAATTTTAACTTTTAACTTGTATCTTTCACACCTTCATTCTCTGCTTTAATCAGCGTGTTATTGCTGCTGTCATGCAAAGGTTATTATGCACCTCCTTTGCAGGATAATTTTGTGTTTGAAGTCTAAATTGAAAATGAATATGTCATCACCCATATGAAAATATATCCTTGTGACATTGAGGGTCAAAGATACATAAGAGCCTTAGACAACCTAATATTGTGACAGCCTTCTGGAATAACTATTTTTCAAACAGTGTTTAATGTTTATTTAGTGAGGTCAAAGAGAAACCAATTTTTGCTCATGAAATTTATATCATTTTCTTTTTATAGTAAGGAATTTAATGCATGCATTTATTATTGGACATTTTCTGAATCATAGAACTTCTTGGAAGGATTATAAAACTGCTTAATATTTTAATAATTTAAATAGTAAACCACATAGCTTGTTTGCTGTGAGCATGATCAGGCCATTCATGATTCAGTTTTAAAAATCACTTGGTTACCACTGAAGTTCTCAGACAACCCCTATCCAATGAATTGTAGGGCTAATGATGAGAATTACAAACAGTGTCAACTGCATTAGATTGGTAGCAATGAGCAGGGGTGTGTGTGTGGGGGGGGTCATCATTTGTGTTTCTTTCTTCTTTTGGGGGGTTAAATTTCTACATGAGAATATTTTCTATCTTTGCAGGAGTGATCTAATATGCTTTCCAGCAGTTATGTACTAAGGTATATATGGAAATACTGAATTATCTGGCACTAAAGTCCTTATTTATTTCAAAGACGTTGTAGCATTGTAGCTGAGTACTATGGGCACAGCCAACTGGCCTGACCCTCGATCTGTCTCTGATTAATAACCACTTCAGTGGCTAGGGGTTTTTATACTAGAGTTATAACTTCCTCTCAAGACTTCTTTTGTTATTGCTTGCCAGATGATATTCAGGAAATCTAATAAGCTTCATTTCCTGTATGGAGGTGTTACAAGCCACATGATTATCTGTAAGTACATAATATGTTTGTTTTTTTCCATGATTTCAAAGGATCGAGACAGTCCTCTATATGCATCTTACAGAAAAGACACATCAACAGCTCACAGAGTTATAGCCCATTATTTTATCTAGCTGGATTTCACATTTACAAAGATGTATATTGCTTATGTTACATCTTCAGAATCTATTATTATCACTTAGAGCAGGGTTTTTGTTCGCTTATTTTCAGTTCAGTTAATTTGCCCTTTATCCCAAAGGGACCATACAGGAGTATATGGAGTGAATGGTTGGAGATTTGACACTCCATCTACCTTATAACTCTTTCATTACCAAATTTTTATTTTTTTAAATTTTTTGATGGCATGTGTTTTCAGTATTGGAATGCATGCTTACTAATTGAGTGTGTTTAAATTCTTGGTTGGTAATATGAATTTTGAGAAATATGATCTGGCAATACAATTGCTGGTACCTTTCCATTAGGTTACATGGGGAACCTCTGGTTTTCCAAATATGACACAGAAAAAACAAAACAAGCCCATCAGGGCTTCCTAACTATCACACAGGAAGGCCGTAATCATGCTTGCAAGCCTTATCTCAGAAAAATAAAGAAAGAAAAAAAAGGCAAAAGTTTTCAAAACTTAGACATCCAGGAAGCATCACCTAATAGAATGCTCAACCTACACCACAGTGAAGCTCCAACTCCAGTCAGCTGAGCTGCATGCATTTCATAAAGGGACCCGTCTTGACGCTAAAAGCATTTGAACTCTAATAACGCCTTACCTCTGATGTCCAGAATCATAAAAAGTGGCTGGCATATGGGTTAGGCCAATGGTAAAGGAATAGAACATTGAGAGTCCCTTGCGGGGTTGTGTTTGGAAAGTCTTGGTTTATTCTTGGTTAAAAGAGAAATCATTATTCACAGGAAAAATCAAATTCTTCATTTGCATTTTTGTGGGAAATTGGAGATGGATTTTGGGGAAATCAAGACTTTTCGTGAAGTCCTTTGTTTTTTTTGTTTTTAGCATGTCCTCTGTTGTTCCTAGATCCAAAGAGAACTGAGAATTCCCTTGTGACTGATTCAGCCTCATGGGATAGATAGTCTGCACCTGTGGCTTATTATATACTAATTCAATGGTCTTATAGTTCACTAATTGTATCTGCTTCAGAACATCTTGCATTATTTTGCCTTCTGAAATATCAGTAAATCACTTGTCTCCCTAATAAATTCAATTTTTTTTTTTTCAGTGAGCATCAATATGTTTATCCGGACTCAAAATTCTGAAGAACTTAATGCTGTCCAAGAGGCTAGTAAGCATTTCAAAGTTTATATATATGCTGGGATTAGACCAATTTATCTATGGAACTTGTATGCATATGTGTGTGTTCGGGGAGAGGCATTCTGTTAAAAAGTATAATTGACCAGATACTTGCTTATTAGACAAAAGGGGATGGTAGAATTGCTAAACTTCTGGGTTTGAAATGAATTCTGATTGTTTACATGAGATTTTGGGGCACCAATAGCATAAAATTTAAGTTAATAATCAGAATCATCACCATTTATTTTACCTGTAGAGTGCACCAGATCTGTTTTAATGTTTACCTAACAACATGACTTTACAATAATGTCACAATGTAGGCACTTCTCTCTTAGCCTGTTTGCAGATGAGAAAACTGAATTTCTAAAGCCTGTTTAATCCCTATCACACAGGTAGAAAGTGTCAAACCTGAAACTTGAACCCTGGACTTTCTGATTCAAGGCACCTTCATAACCAGTCCACTTTTGGCAGCCGTAAAAATGCGCCTCACAGATCTTTTACCATGGAGAGGATAAATAGCTGATAGTCATAACTGCTGTGCTCCAAATTACCCAGCATTTTCAGAAAGGCTGCTCCTTGCCAATAACTGCACAGGGCAGGAACGCTAAAGCTAGTCCATTCCTGCAAGCTTGGGGCTCCTTAAAAAAAACCAAACCTGTTGCTGTCCAGTCAATTCTAACTCACAACGAGGTTATAGAACAGAGTAGAACTGCCCCATAGGGTTTCCAAGCAGCAGCTGGTGGATTTGAACCATCAGCCTTTTGGTTAGCAGCCAAACTCTTAACCACTACACCACCAGAGTTCCTTGTCAGGGCAAATTTAGTGGAAGGACTCCCATCAGCATTAGTAAACTTTCTTAGAACTACTCGGCCTGCTAAAAGCCTTCAGATTCAAGCTTCCTTCTTTCTCTCACTTCCACAGGGAGCAGACTTGTGTCCAGGTAGGATCACTCTCCCAGCCTTTTCCAGCTCAGACTCCATGTTCCCTCAATGGTGTGTGCCCCAATACATTTCTTGGATGCTTTATGGATTGAATTGTGTCCTCCAAAACTATGTGTTGTAAATCCTACTATGCTAGTGGTGATAACTCCATTTGGGAATAGGGTTTTCTTTATGTTAATGAGGCAGTTTTAGTGTAAGCTGTGTTTTAAGTCAATCTCTTCTGAGATTGAAAAATGCAGATTAAGCAAGCAGCAACAAAGCACAAATGAATGGGAAAGATACAAACCACATGATCACAAAAGAACCTCGGAATAGAAGCTGAAAAAAAGCATGGACCTTCTCCCAGCGCTGGCAGAGAGAGAGAGGGCATTTCCCTAGAGCCTGTGCCTGGAATTCAGACTTCTAAACTGTGAGAACATAAATTTCTGTTCATTAAAGCCACCTACTTTTGCTGTTTCTGTTATAGTGGCACTAGGTAAGTAAGACAGATGTCTAACCCCATCTTGGTTTTTGCTTCTAAAAGAAAGCAAAACAAACACAGTAGTGTGTAACTTTAGTGGGGAAGGTGTGATATAATTGGTGTGGGAGGAGTCAACTATCTACACTTGTGTGTGGAACACCCTGATTCAGTGCAATGAGGACTCCAGAGCCTAGAGGTTGCCTTAGCAGGTATGTTATGGGTGCGGGCATGTCACTGCCAATGGATGGTTAAGACTGTGCTGTTAAGGAAAAGGCAACTGCAGTAGTGACTGCGGGCAACTCAAAACCAAGAACTACACGTACTTAGTGAAAACATAAGTTCAATTTCTTCACTGGGGAGCTAGAACAAAAAAGAAAGCTAGGTTGAACACAAGAATGGACAGGACTCCTTCAAATGCACACCGTGGGCATCTCTTGAAGATCTCAGTCTAAGAGAGAACTTCTAGAGCTGCCAGAAGGGATAGCCAATGAGGGCACAGGTTGGCAATAGAGTACAACATGAAACCATTGCCTAGAAAACATTCCCATTCCTGAAGAAAAGTAGACATCTGTGCATTTCATACAGTCTGTCTAGTTCAAGCTTTCAATCAGGGAACTGAAGTTAATCTTATAAACCTCCGTAAGCCACATGGCAGTGCCAGAGTCTGTAAAAAGAACTTTAGAATTTGTTACTTAGTAGCGTAAGTACCTAAGCTCTGCCTCTGTAAAAGAAAGGGTTGATGTTTTAAATCTATAAATGCTGAGAGGATGTCCTTGAGGAGAACCGGGGCGGGGTGGGGGGTGGTGGTGGTGCGGAAACAGGTAAAGTTCTCAGAAGTTTATGGACGTTTTGCAGCCTGACTTTCTTGCTTTTATTTCTTTTTTATTTTATTTTATTTTATTGTGTTTTAGGTGAAAGTTTACAGAGCAAATTAGTTCCGCATTCAAAAATCTATGCACAATTTATTTTGTGACATTGGTTGCAATCCCCGCAATGTGTCAGCACTCTCCCCCTTCCTGCCGTCTCCTCTTCACTTTTTGGTAGGTGTTACCCATTTGGTCTCTATACTTGATTGAGCTACGAAGCACATTCCTCACGTGTGTTATTGTTTGTTTTATAGGCCTGTCTAACCTTTGGCTGAAAGGAGGACTCAAGAGTGGCTTCAGTTCTGAGTTAACCGGGTGTCTGAAGGCCATAGTCTCGGGGTTTCCTCCAGTCTCTGTCAGACCAGTAAGTCTGGTCTGTATGTTTGAATTTGAATTTTGTTCTACGTTTTTTTCCTGCTCTGTCTAGAACCTTCTATTGTGATTCCAGTCAGAGCAGTTGCGGTTTTTAAGATTCTGTAGCTATGGGCTGTCTTGAAGCTCTCTAAAATCTGATGAAAGTTGTAGATCCTATACCCAGAAAAAAATTAAGTATGTAAGTGTATCCATCCTTCCTCCCTCCCTCCCAACTTCCCCCCTCCCTCCCCCTTCTTTCTTTCTCTCTTTCTTTCTTCTTCCTGTCTGTCTATCTTTCTATCCAACTACCTACCTAACTATCTGTCATCTCTGTTTAAATTTTGACTGTTATTACCAGGAATTTAAGCCCATCAATACCTTCAGGTTAATAACTATAAGTCAAAATCAATTGGTATAGGCTTTGGGAGTTGTCTAAGAGTTGACACTATATGATAGGAGATGACGCAATAGAACAGAAGATAATTGGCAGTGAGATGACTACAGTAGAGAGTACTTTTCAAATATGAAACTAATGTGGACACTCAAACAGATACTTGTATTCATTGCGGCATTATTGACAGTAATCAAAAGGTGGAAACAACCTAAATGCCCATCAATGGATGAATGGATAGACAAAGTGAGGTAGATACGTACCGTACAATACTACTCAGTAAAAGAAGTCAAGTCTTGATACATGCTACAATATGGATGGAACATGAAGACATTATGTTGAGTGAAATAAGCCAACTACAAAAGGAAAAATACCGTATGACCTCACTTATATGAAAATATAAGAACAGGCAAATATATAGAGACCGAACTTTCTTAGTGATTACCAGGGTGGAAAGGAGGGAGTTAAGGGGGATTTATTGCTTATGGAATACTGAGTTTTCGCTTACAGTGATAGAAAAATCACATTTATTAAGACTAAGTTTGCACAGCCAATTAGTGTAATAGCTGTCAATAAGTTGTACACCTATAAAAGGTTGAATTCAAAAAAGTTGTATGATAGATATATTTACAACAATGACAAAAAAAAAGAGAGAGATAGTAGTTGCTGAGGCTGCTTGTGTACAACCAAACAAATCATGGGATTTGGCTCCTTGGTTTGAAATTTGGGGTCATGATTTCGTGGGAACTTCCAGCTAATTTGTCTAATAACATGATTAGTGCTTCTGTGCTACCTCCTAGTTTTTGTGTAGTGACTGGGGTCTTAAAAGCTTGCAAGTGGCCATCAAGGCACAACAATTGATCTCTATTTGTCTGGAGAAACAGATGAAGAAGAAGAGTGAGGAATAGGAGGAAGAAATGGAATCTGTGGCAAATTGCCTCCATGAACTAGAAGAATTGGATGATGCCCAGCTACCAATATTGAATATTTTATCAAATATTTTATAGAATAATCCTGTTCAAAAAGGGTAAAATGCAAAACGGAATTTAAAATTCTCATTGAATCCAGACTTTTCTGGAGCCATGGAGTCTAGATGAATCCCTGAAAACTATTGCCTTGAGATAATCTTTAAACCTTAAACCAAAATTAAATATCCTCTGAAGTCTTCATAAAACGTAACAGTAGCTTAATAGTGAAGAATATCTGCCTTGAGCATTGTGCTCTTTTAATATCTGTTTATACTGGATCAAATTAAAAGCAGCAACTCAAAAGATTAGATAGGAAATTCAGAAGGCAGTGAGTTTATGTTCATGTAGCAGAACAACTCAAAACTGAAAGTGAGAATGATTGCATAACTCAAAGAACGTAACAAACATCACTGAATTTTACATGTAGAAACTGTTGAATTGGTGTATGTTTTGCTTTATATATTCTCAACAACAACAACAATACAAAATAAAATACATTATTTTATAAAAAGAAACTAATGGAGGGCATGCCTATGCAGCTGGAGGCATCATGAAGTGAAAAATCTGGAGGTAACATGGCCAGTGAGAGAATCATCAAGGCTGGGTCAAGGTTGAGGATAGCAAGCAGCAGATGGAAAGAGGCTTATATGCTGATATCTGTCACCTCTTGTGCTAACATAGAATGGATTCATCTTTAGCCTTTTGGGAAAAACTTATTCTGGCTTTCTTATGAAAAATATCTCTATATTTTTATTCAGAGTGACTAATAATGTGCTCACATGCCTTGCAGGAGGCAAAAAAAAAAAAAAAAAATGTGGCCAAGTACCCAGAAATTCTGAGTAGAGACTTCCAGTGACATAGGGTTCTGAATTTCATCTTGGCTTTAAAATATGGGTCACCTACTGCTACCAGAGGCCTGGTGAGAAAATGAAGAAAACCAGAAACCAAACCCATTGTAACGAGAAATTCTGGCTCATAGCAACCCTCTAGGACAGGATAGAACTGCCCCATAGGGTTTCGAAGGAGTGGCTGGTGGATTCAAACTGCCAACTTTTTGCTTAGTAGCCAAGCTCTTAACCATTGTGCCACGGAAAATGAAGGGGTTTATTATATTCATACATTAATTCAATTTGTTGGACCATCATTCATTCAGGGAAAACATATTGAATATGTTGAGTTCTATTAAGGCCAGTTTCCTTGCTATAATCTGGAGATAAAGTAGTCTATGTGCTTCATACATTTTGCTATATAGAAACTGAGATAGAGCTATCACATCATCACACAAATAGACATATGAAAATCATTTTTGGTAAATATTATAAAGGGAAAGCTCAGGATCTTGTGAGAACACATAATAGAGAGATCCAAACTAAATTTGCAGGTTTTGGGAATTTTCCTTGAAAACAATATTCGAGCTGAGATCTGAAGAGTGCTATAAGTATAACTAGGTGAGGGAGTAGAAGAACAATGCAGGCAGAAGCACCACAAGTGAGGGAACCCTAAGACTGAGGAAAAATGTCAATTTGAAGATCTCAAAAAAAGCCAGTGGAATGATGGAAATGAGAAGGAAAATAGCCCCAGTCGAGGCCAGAAAAGCAGAGATTGGATAACACATTGTTTTCTGCATTTAGAATTTAGACTTTATCTTAAGGAGATGAGAAGCCACTGATCCAAGGAATGATAAAATGGGCTTTGTGACTAAGTTTATTGATTCAGAAACCTGGCAACTTAGTTTGAATCCTAGCTCTACGAAATATTATTTGTGAGCTCTTGAAAACTTAGCTATTTTTTCTGTGCGTTAGTTTCTTCATCTGTAACATTAGGAGAATAATAGCTCCCAGTTAATATAACTTCTCTGAGGATTAGATGAGTTAATACATGTTGGATGCTTAGAACAGTGTTAGGCATAGTTTGTACTAAAACAAAGTTTATCTATTAAAATACTTACGTATAAATAGTTAATATATAACCAATTGTACTGTTAAGATTAGGGTTTTTTTTTTTTTAAAAAAAAAAAAAAGAAGACTAGTATGATTTTGATAGAGATAGAGTAAAGTAGAGGAGACCCTGAGTGGTGCAAATAGTTAATTCCTAAACTATTAACACACCTAGAGGTACCTCAGAAGAAAGGCCTGGAAAATCTGCTTCTGAAAAGTAACAGCCTTGAAAACTCTCAGAGGAATAGTTTTACCCTGGCACTTATGGGATTGACATGAGTTGGAATCGATTCAACAGCAGCTTCTTTTTTTTATGTTTGTTTGTTTTGTTTTGTTATTGGTGGGGTAAAGGAAAGAGATTAAAGAGATATTCAGGCAGTGTTATGGTTTTAGTTATCTAGTGCTGCTTTAACAGAAATACCACAAGTGGATGGCTTTAACAAAGAGAAATTTATTCTCTCAGAGTCTAGAGGTCTAGAAGTCCAAATACAGGGCACCAGCTCCAGGGGAAAGCTTACTCTCTCTCTCTCGGTTCTGGGGGAAAGTCCTTGTCATTAATCTTCCCTTGATCTAGGAGCTTCTCCACACAGGAACCTCAGGTCCAAACTATGCGCTCTGTCCTGGCATTGCTTTCTTGGTGGTATGAGGTCTCCCGTCTCTCTGCTCACTTCTCTTTTTATATCTCAAAAGATATTGGCTTAAGACACAATCAAATCTTGTAGATTAAGTCTCACCTCATTAACATAACTGCCACTAATCTCATCTCATTAATATCGCAGAGATAGGATTTACAACACATAGGAAAATCACATCAGATGACAAAATGGTGGACAATCACACAATACTGGGAATCATGGCCTATCCAGATTGATATACATATTTTGGGGGGACACAATTCAATACTAGACAGTTATCATTAGATCTCTGTGAAATATGGGATAGAAAAAGTCAAACAAAGAGACAGTGAGGGTGATTCATGGTGCTGGACAGCACAACTAGATGGTTAGCATTTTCTCAGCTGAAAATGGAAAACTGTAGTAGATGCAGCTTTGAGAACATAGAGGACATCAGTTAAGGTTTAGAAACATTAAGTTCGAGGTACAGCCAGGTACAAATGACCTACCCTTCAAAAAAATTAAGTAGACATCAAAAAAGTCTTAATGCAATAAAAATATTTCTTAACAAACATTAAGATGTACACAAATATTAAGATGTACGCTAGAGCTGAAAAGTAGCAAATAGTAAGGTTGAAATCTTAGCTCTTGGTTACTGATAAAGAGATTTCTATGTCTGGATAGTAGAAAAAATTCTGTAAGTGATACAGAATTTAAGTTACTCCTGGAATGAAAATGAGACATTTCTCCAGGATAACTGCACCAAACACAATCTGCAGCACCGTGATGTGGTATCTGCCAACACACAAAGCACACAAAGGCATTACGAAATGTTGTTGTTCACATGGGCATAAACTTCGTGTTTATTTTTGTGGAACTCAAAAGTTCAAGCATGGCTCTTATTTTTATTTGCGGAATATTCGTCTCCTAGATAAAAATAGCAGGTTGGCTCCTTCAGACTAGCATAATACTGCCTTCCAATCATCAGCAAACATTAAGCTTAGGATACTTATTACCCTGACTCATCCTTGAACAGCATCTTGGCTGTAGTGATGAACTGGATAACATCAAAACTAAAAGCTAAAGTAAAAAAAAAAAAAATCTATTGATGACCAAGTTCAGAGGGTGTAATTGCTTAAAACACCACTGGAAAAAGAGAATCCTTTTATATCAGCTAACAAAAGTAAAAAATGTGTCTATGATGCTAGCACTAGCATCCCTGGAAATCAGTGGCTCTTAGTACTAGAGACACTTCATTAATTTTTAATCTTGAATAATTTTGTGTCCTTTTAGGCTTGAGAATGAGTAGATAATCAGATTTAGATTTTTTTGCTTCTGCTTAATTCCATACTTCAGTATATATATGTATATGAATACGAGATCAAATATACACATATGTATGTATGTAGGTATTAATCATTCACATTATCTCTATAACTTAACTGAGCAAATATGGAATCTGAGACCAAAAACAATTCTGTTCCATGGAAAAGATAATCACACTTATTAAAAAAAAAAAAGGGGGAAAAGAGAGGATTTAAACTCCACTCTGCCTTACCTACATGTCACCTTTCCTCTTTACAATCTTGAAGTTAATATTACTTGCTAAAGCTGGATAAGAACAACATGACAATTCTTTTCACTTCAGATGTCTTCTACCCAAGAAAAATGTTTCAAATATCAGTTGGTTAATATACACTGCCCTATGTGTCTGTCAGTTTGTGGTACGGTTATGGCTTGCATGTGTTGCTACGATAGTGGAAGTTATGCTACCAGTATTTCAAATATCAGTAGGGTCACCTATGGTGGACAGGTATCAGCTGAGTTTCCAGACTAAGACAGAACAGGAAGAAAGATCTGGCAGACTACTCTTGAAAAAACTGACCAGTGAAAAATTTAAGATAAGCAGTGGAATATTATCTGGTAGAGTGTCGGAAGATAAGCTGCTCAAATTGGAAGGCACTCAATACCACTAGGGAAGAGCTGCCTCCTCAAAGTAGAGTTGACCTTAATGACGTGGATGGAGTCAAGCATTCGAGACCTTCATTTGCTGATGTGGCATGACTCAAAATGAGAAAAAACAGCTGCAAACATCCATTAATAATAGGAACATGGAATGTACAAAGTATGAATCTAGGAAAATTAAAAGTCATCAAAAATGAAATGGAACACATAAAGATCGATATTCTAAACATTAGAGAGCTGAAATGGACTGATATTGGTCATTTTGAATGAGACAATCATATGGTCTACCATGCTGAGAATGACAAATCAAAGAGGAATGACATCACATTCATTGTCAAAAAGAACATTTCAAGATCTATCCTGAAGTACAACACTGTCAGTGATAGGATAATATCCATACACATACAAGGAATACCAGTTAATATAATTATCATTCAAATTTATGCACCAATAATCAAGGCCAAAGATGAAGAAATTGAAGATTTTTACCAACTTTTGCAATCTGAAACTGATCAAACATGCAATCAAGATGCATTGATAATTACTGGTGTTTGGAATGGAGCCCTGGTGGTGCAGTGGTTAGGAGCTAGGCTGCTAATCAAAAGGTCGTCAGTTTGAATCCACTAACTGTTCCTTGGAAGCCCTATGGGGTAGTTCTCCTCTGTCCTGTAGGGTTGCTATGAGTTGGAATTGACTCAGTGCAAGTTTTTTTTTTTTTTTTTTATGGTTTGGTGTTTGGAATGTGAAAGTTGGAAATGAAGAAGAAGGATCAGTAACTGGAAAATATGGCCTTGATGATAGAAAGGACACAGGGGATCACATGATAGAATTTTGCAAACCAATGACTTCTTCAAAGCAACTATCTTTTTTCAACAACATAAACAGCGACTATACATGTGGACCTCACCAGATGGAATAGTCAGGCATCAAATTGACTACATCTGTGGAAAAAGACAAAGGAGAAGCTCAATATCATCAGGTGGAACAAGACCAGAGGCTGAATGCTGAACAGACCATTAATTACTCATATGCAAGTTCAAGTTGAAGCTAAAGAAAATTAGAGCAAGTCCACGAGAGCCAAAATATGACCTTGAGTATATCTCACTTGAATTTAGAGGCCATCTCAAGAATAGATTTAACAAATTGGAACACTAATGACTGAAGGCCAGATGGCTTGTGGAATGACATCAAGGACATCAAGCACGAAGAAAGCAAAAGTTCATTAAAAAGAAAACAAGGAAAGAAAAGATGTCAGGAGAAACTCTGAAACTTGCTCTTGAATGTAGAATAACTACAGCAAAGGGAAGAAATGATGAAGTAAAAGAGCTGAACAGAAGATTTCAAGGAGCAGCTGGAGAAGACAAAGTATCATAAGGGAAATATGCAAAGTCCTGAAGTTGGAAAACCAAAGGGGAAGAACACACTTGGCTTTTCTCAAGCTAAAAGAATTGAAGTAAAAATTCAAGCCTCAAGTTGCAGTACTGAGGTATTCTAAGGGGAAATATTGAATAATGCAGGAAGCATCAAAAGAAGATGGAAGGAATACATACAGTCATTATACCAAAAAAATTGGTCAATGTTCATTTCAGGTCATTTCAGGAGGTAGCCTATGATCAAAAACTGATGGTACTGAAGGAAGAAGTACAAGCTGCATTAAAGGGAATGGCTAAAAACAAGGCTCCAGGAATTGACAGAATACCAACTGAGATGTTTCAACAAAAAGATGCAGTTCTGGAGGTGCTCACTCATCTATGTCAAGTAATTTGGAAGACAACTCCCTGGCTAACCAATTGGATGAGATCCATATGTGTGCTCATTCCAAATAAAGGTGATCCAATAGAGTACAGAAATTATCAAACAATATTATTAATATCACATGCAAGTAAAATTTTGCTGGAGATAATTCAAAAAAAATTGCAGCAGTAAATCAACAGAGAATTGTCAGAAATTCAAGCTGGATTCCGAACAAGACTTGGAACAAGGGATATCATTATTCATGTCAGATGACTCCTGGCTGAAAGCAGACAATACCAGAAAATGTTTACCTGTGTTTTATTGACTATGCAAAGACATTCCGCTGTGCGAATCATAACAAATTATGGACAACATTGCAAGAACAGGCATTCCAGAACGCTTGATTGTGCTCATGAGGAAACTGTGCATAGATCAAGAGGCAGTTGGATACTGTGTGGTTTAAAGTCAGAAAAGGTGTGTCAGGGTTGTATTCTTTCACTATACTTATTCAATCTGTATTCTTAGCAAATAATTCGAGAAGCTGGACCATACGAAGAAGAACGGGGCATCAGGACTGGAGGAAGACTCATTAACAATCTGTTTTCTGCAGATGACACCGCCTTGCTTGGTGAAAGTGGAGAGGGCTTGAAGCACTTACTGATGAAGATCAAAGACCATAGCCTTCAGTATGGATTACACCTTGATATAAAGGAAACAAAAATCCTCACAACTTGGCAAATAAGCAGCATCCTGATAAACGAAGAAAAGATTGAAGTTGTCAAGGACTTCATTTTACTGGGATCTACAATCAACACCCATGGAAACAGCAATCAAGAAATCAAACGATATATTGCATTAGGCAAATCTGCTGCCAAAGACCTCTTTAAAGTGCTAAAAAGCAAAAATGTCACTTTAAGGACTAAGGTAAGCTTGACCCAAGCCATGGTGTTTTCAACCTCCTTACATGGGAAAGCTGGGCAATGAATTAAGAAGATGGAATAAAAACTGACACCTTTGAATTATGGTGTTGACAAAGAATATTGAATATACCATGGACCGCCAGAAGAATGAACAAATTTGCCTTGGAAGAAGTACAGCCAGGATGCTCCTTAGAAGTGAGGATGGTGAGACTGTGTCTCTCATACTTTAGACATGTTATCAGGAGGGATCGGTCCCTGGAGAAGGACATCATGCTTGGTAAAGTAGAGGGTCAGCGAAAAAGAGGAAGACCCTCAGTGTGATGGATTGACACAGTGGCTGCAACAATGGGCTTAAGCATAAAAGGATCATTAGGATGGCACAGGACCAGGCAGTGTTTTGTTCTGTTGTACGTAGTGTTGCTATGCGTTGGAACTGACTCAATGGCACCTAACAACAACAACAACAAGCATTCCCTTCACAATCTCTTACAACTTCCGTTTCATCACTTTACTTTGATAAGTCAACTCAAATTGATTTTGTTCATGAATCATGCTACTGGCACTGGTCAAAATTAATAATTTTCTTGTAGCCAAATCCAATGGACACATTCTAGTTCTTATTTCTAAATAGTAAAAATGATGTGGTGGGGGCATTGGACTTCCTTGTCTAACTTTACATTATCAACATCAACAACCCAAGGCTAATTGCTATGAGGTGGAAGTCAGACATACCTCCCATCTCCAACCTTTTTACCAATCCTGACACCAGCCATCTCACTCTCACTCTTGCTTAATAGCATCTATAAGACAGGCACCTTGAATATTAACAACAGCAACAATGAAAAAAGCTATGAAGTAGACAATATCATCTCCATTTTGCATATGAGGAAACCAAAGCTTGGAAAATGTAAGAAACATTAAGTCATGTTACCTAGTAAGTACTGGAACCACAATTTGAATTCCTATTTGCCAGAACTCTTAACCACTATGCTGTTTTTGTTGCTGTTAGTTGCTGTCCAGTCGATTCCAACTCATGGTGACCTCATGCGTTCTCAAAGTAGAACTGTTCATAGGGTTTTCAAGGGTGTGATATTTTCAGAAGCAGATCTCCAGTCCTGTCTTCAGAGGTACCTTGGTGGGTTCGAACTGCCAACCTTTCTGCTTGTAGTTGAGCGCTTAACTGTTTGCACCACCCAGAGGCTCCTAATCACTATGCTAGAAGATTACAGTTTGAAAATATGTCTCAATAGCTAATTCTCATAATATTATAACAACAATCAATTTCTTCCAAAAACCTCCAAATTTACATTGGTGACACTCTCCCATTTCTACAAAGAAAATATCGTCAAGAAATGTAAGAAATTTGTCCATATTGTACATATTCCCAGCACGCACCTGGAAAGTTGCAAAACTGTGTCTTTTGGGCTTTAAATGTGCCCTCTTTTCATTGTCTTGCTCCTTGTCTGTTCTGAGCTCCAATTCTTATACTTGAGTCTAAACTCAAAATGGCTAAAATAGGACTCACTAACTTCTTTTCTTTTTTCCCTTGTAGGAAATCACTTAGTGACTGACACCCACTTCCAGCTCTGCACGCATACTAAAAGCCTTGGAGAAGTTCTCAAGAAGAGAATTTTTGAGAACAACTGTTAACTGATTTTGTCATCCAATTAGTCATAGAGTTCTATGAATCTTTAAGTGCCTTCATACAACTCAAATCTCTTCTTTTCATTTGGTCACCATTATCGTAGACTTGATCTTCCTTGTCTTATGTTTATATGTTTTTAACAACTCACTTGCCCTCTATTGATTTCTAAAACGCAAAGCTGCTAGATTCATTTGTGTTATTAACATTCTGTAGTATTTGCTTATCTCCTTCAGGAAAAAGGGAGGCTGATGAAAGAGAACATAAGCAAACCAAAGAAACACAACCCTTACCTAAAACTATAAACAACTGCAGTGATAATGACCTTATGGCAGTGGTGGAGTTTCAGATAGCATTTTGTTAAGCATAATACTTTGATGGGCTACTTCCTGGAGGAGAATTTCACCACAGATCCTCGTCCAAAGATTAATAAACAGATTCCTTTCTAGGAGTCGAATTTCTGCTAGCTATGGCCCTTAAAGTTGACTAGTATTCAGGGGATTGTTCACTATGAGAAAGTCTAAGTAGTTGAGAAGAGGGTTAAGTGATGAAATAAATTCCAGATATATTTTATTTGAGGTGCCTGTGGAATTGTTCTGAAAGAACTGGAAAATAGAACTTTTTAAAACCAAACCAAACCCATAGCAGTTGAGTCAATTCCAACTCATAGTGACCCTATAGGACAGAGAACTGCCCCAAAGGGTTTTCAAGGACTGGCTGGTGGATTTGAACTGCTGAGCCTTTGGTTAGCAGCTGTAGCCCTTAATCACTCTGCTACCAGGGCTCCAGTCTACAGAAATGTATGTTAGGGCAACTTATACAAGCAATATTGTTTTCCTACACGTATTGATTTATGTTCTAAGAAGTGTACGGTATCTCACTCAAGAAATAGTTTTAATAATTTATCTGTCCATCTAAAAAGTATTTTTGGGTAGCCAGAGTGTTACAGCTTTGTGCTAGAATCTTTAAGTAAACCCCAAAACAATGTGTTTATAAAGTTTATGACCTTGATGACCAGGAGTTTTGTATAATTTCTGTCAACAGCAACAATCTACAGTTCCACATGTCTTTAACCATTCTCCTAACCTGATTGATATAATTATTATTCCCATATGGTCACGAATTAGATGTTACAAGAAAGAAAATGGGCTTTGGTCACTATACCTGTATTTCATTAACAGATGACATATAAAATGATAAATACAATTTATGATTTTTCTACTTACATTGCTTCTTTATAGATATGTAATAAATGGATTAACTTTTCAGGGTATTGTTTAACATACTTCATTTACAGAGATACTTTTTAATGTTGAAGGTTAATGTCACATGTCTAGAAATGAAAAGAATGTACCATTTATTTGAAAATTATTTTTAGAAATCCATAGAAAAACAGCATGGTATCTTCACTTGGTGAGTTAGATTTTTCCAGTGCTGAATTTTAAAAATTTGTTAAGATTGCTATTAGATTAAGTTTTTCTCACACTAGCTAAAAATGGATTATCTGCATTGCCTTTTCAAGTCCTGAATGTATTATTTTCCCTCAAGAACTTAGAGGACAATCAAATTCAAATAAAAATCTAAAGAGCATAGCTAAAATCATCTTGCTCACCTATTCTCTTTATTCTGAATAAAGGACACAAATGCCTATTATTTTGGTAGGGATTTTTATTGCAGCCTCTCTTCTTCAGAGAGGGGGGAAAACCACTTAATAGAACCCCGTTTTCTAGTATCTCATTCTATTTGCTCACTCGGAGAGCTCTTAGCTTTCATATTTCATAAATTCCAAGTTGTGCTTTTTTTTCTTTGTTTACATTTCAGCATCTCTAACATGGCCATATGACATACAATTAAGGAAATCTTACAATTACATTTTCCAGGTGCACCGATACCCTCAGAGACCCATGATCTTGGCTGTCCACTTTCACTCTATACTGGTCCCTAGAAATTGAGAAAAATACCTGAATGGGAAATGGTCCATTTACAGAGGAGAGAGGCCTTAATGTCTACAGGAGCCTAGTCCACAGAGAAATAACTGCTCTGGCTGGAGTCTCACTATATTCTGGGACGCAGTGTCAAAGGAGAAACATAGTCTCCACCGACTTGAGGTGTTGCCTCCTGCCTCCATCTTAAATGATACAGGCAGTGCTGTTATGTAGGTGGAACAAGCACTAGTGGATCCAAGGTTGTCTTTCAGAAGAGGAATAATGAAAATATTACACCAGAAATTCTGATGATCACTATATTGTAAGACAAAGAGGTCATATGCTGTTACAGGGGTCTTGAAAAGAAATTGCAAGAGTTCACTAACTGCACAGCCCAGGATTTGCACCATTTTGAAAAGCCCTCCATTCACATGTTTTTTCTCCATTTAACACAGAACCACGGGTTTACGGCTATCCCCGCATTGCTATGGCTTCCGCAACTGCCAAAACATCTGTCCATCTCCTTTGTCTCAGGGCTCAAATTTTGACTGTAACTTAATCACTCTGTGAACTTGCCAAGTTACTTACCCTTTAGTACAAATAATTGCTTACCCATAAATAGGGATAATCATCATAATACCTTAAGGATTTTTGTTCAAGTTATGTTGTATCATATAGATTAACATTTTTCACTTAGTGCCTGGCACACAATATGGGACAATATAAGTTAATTACTATTATCATTTTTGTTGTTAAACTTACTATTATGAAATTCATTTTTAACCAATAATTTCAAAAATTCTCTTGAACATTCACTTTTTAAGCAAGCGCTGTAGCTACTTCTATTATTTTTTCTCACTTGCTATCTACAACAGCTTTAATACCTTAGCAGCCCATCAGCAGGATACATAGGTGTCCAAACACAAAAGACTTCCGATTCTAATAAGCCAAGCTAGAGTAATAGGAAAACTGTGGAAAGGGATGGGTAAAAGACTGATAATCAGAGTTGGAGTTTTCATTTAGCTGCCTAAATACCACAAACAAATGATCAGTTTTTGCAAGAATCTGGAAGATAGCCAACATCTTTTGAGCTGACAAAGAACAGTAATGTCCAAACATTCTATTTTGCTACTCTTCCATCCACCTATTCTGCTAACTCTTCCTACATTCACATCCATTCTATGCCTTTCACCTTGCAACTTGAAACCAAACTGAGACCTCACTATCCTACCTGCAAACTACTTCTCAGCAGTTAAACAGACAACCTTTTTTATTTCCTCTCAATTCCCCATTCTTAATTAATGACCAAATGTAAATTCTGTTTTCCAGCTTTCACCTCATAACCTTTTCTGTCACCAGATTTCTATATTTTTCTCAGACTTCATAAACTAAACATTTTACACTCCCTTCCTGTACTGCTCCTATCTGTCATGTACCACTTTACTCCATTATGTCAGTTGAATGGAATCAAACAATTGTTGAGAGCAATGGTGCAAAGAGGGTTGTGCTGTAGAAAGATTGATCTGACTTCTGCTTTCATGCTATGGTGGAGGGTAGATGTAATCCGAACAAGAAAATAATTTGGGATACTACTTCAATAGTTTAGGCAATATGTAAAGAATTTGTTACCATAATAAATCAGGTAGATGAGTGATAGGCCACAGGTATGAGAACTACTCTAGGTATAAAAATTTGTATTAGTTGATTTGATGATGGACAAGTATAGAATCTAGAAGTATAGGGTGAAGAATGGTTCAATTAACAGAAAAAATATTTTAGAATTCATATCAGATTTAGTATGTCTACAATATACTGAGTTTAAGATGAGGTGAGGATACAGATGCCAAGAAGTAATAAATGTGAAACACTATAATATGGATATTAGATAATATAATAATATGATATAATTAGATAATATAGACAATGAGATAAAATATGGAGAAATGTGTTTCCTAAGACATAAGGAGAAAGGAGATAAAAGGAACACTCAAAGATGTAAGAAGAAACCCGGAATTGTCTCATGTCATAGATGCATAAGAAAGAGGAATGTTTAAAACAAATATCCTGGCAATTGAGAGTATTGTATAATGAAGATGAGAATATTCAAGAATTAAAAAGCCACTGATCTATCTAATAAGTTTATGAATGGTTTTCCAGAGAACGGTTTTGACATACAGGAGACAAAAATAAACCTGGTTGAAAGGGCACAGGAGTGAAATAAGAGATGGGAATGGAAAATTGGAAGATAGAATGGTGTGCCTTCACAATTTGTTGTTGTGGTTGTGTGCTGTTGAGTCAATTCCAACTCACAGCAATCCTATAGGACAGAGTAGAACTGCTCCACAGGGTTTTCTAAGCTAAAATCTTTATAGGAGGTCTTTTCTCCCACAGAGCAGCTGAGCACTAACCACTGCATAATCAGGGCTCCTTGAACCTCTACAAGAGTAGAACTAAAATACACTTCAGGGGAAAAAAAATCTCTTGAAAATATCTTTAGGTAAGGGATAAGCCAATAAAAAGAACAAAACTGATGTTTTATAAAAAGGAATATATGATGAAGCAAGGTCTCAAGATGTTGGGACAATGCTATTTAGTAAATATCTGATGGGTGATGTGAAGGTTAAGGTTGTGAGTCAACTTGGCTGGGCCATGATTCTCCATGGTTTGGCAGTTATGTAATGACATAATTTGGCACTTAGTAATGATGTAGTTATCCTCCATTCTATGATATAATGTAATTATCTCCATGGTGTGATCTGATAATTAGTTGTAAAGGTCGTTTCCTCAGAGGTGTGACCTGTATCCAATATATATTGATGTTCTGGCAAAGCTCCCTAGCTCTTTCTTACTCTGATACTGCATCTGGCTCATTATCATCTGATCTCCAGTTCATGGGACTTGAGCCAGTGGCCCGCCATATTGTCTGCCAATTTTGGGGTTTGTTGGCCTCTGCAGCCTGTGAGCCAGCAGCCTTCCTTTTTACTCGTCAGTCTTGGAGGGTGGGAAATTCGTCCAACAAAAAATCAGGCACCTTCCACCTCAGTGAAATTTCTAGAGTCCAGTGGTTTTCTAAAGTGAAGGATAAGGTATTGCATCTGGTCCCTCCCACAACAAAAAAGTAGGCACAATTCCTGGTGGGCCTCCTTGGATTTTGTAGGCAATATAACCCTCATTTTGATGTGCTACACCAGCCTATTTATCAAGTGAATTGAAAAGCTTCTCATTTTGAGTGGGGCCTAGAAGAAGAGAAGGCTCTGCAACAGGTTTAAGTTGCCATGCAAGCTGCTCTGCCACTGGGGCCGTATGTTCCAGCTGACCCAATGATGCTTGATGTGTCAGTGGCAGATAGAGATGCTATATGGAGTCATTGGCAGGCCCCTACTGGTGAATCACAGCGCAGACCCTTAGGATTTTGAAGCAAAGCTTTGCCATCTTCTGCAGATAACTACTCCCCTTTTTAAAAACAGCTTTTGGCTTGTTACTCTACTAAGGATAAAGTTGGATGTGCACAGCAGCACTACAGCCCCTTTCTGGGAATAACCTGAAGGATAATGGTGGAGAAATCTCCTCCCAATGGGCATAACTTTGAGCAGTGCACCTGGTTGTTCACTTTTCTTGGAAGGAAAATGGCCAGATTTATGAATGTATACTGATTCATGGGCTGTGGCCAATGGTTTAGCTGGATGGTTAGGGGGTTGGAAGGAACATGATTGGAAAATTGGAGACAAGGATATATTGGAAATAGGTATGTGTATAGACCTCTCTGAATGGGCCAAAGAAGTGAAGATATTTGTGTGTCATGAGAATGCTCACCAAAGGGTGACCTCAGTAGAGGAGGATTTTAACATTCAAGTGGCTAGGATGACACAGTCTGTGGAAACCAGTCATCTTATTTCCCTAGCCATTCCCATCATTGCACAATGTACTCATGAACAAAGTGGCCATGGTGGGAGGGAGGGAGGTTATGCATCAGCTCAGCAACATGAACTTCCATTCACCAAGGCTTACTTGGCTACAGCCCCTGCTGATTGCCCAATCTGCTGGCAGCAGACACCAATATTGAGTCCCTGTTATGGCACCATTCCTCAAGGTGATCAGCCAGCAAACTGCTGGCAGGTTGATTACATTGTACCATTTCCATCATGGAATGGGTAGTGTTTTCTTCTCACTGGAATAGACACTTACTCTAGAGATAGATTTATATTTCCTGCATGCAATGCTTCTGCCAAAACTATCATCTGTGGACTTACAGAATGTGTTATCCATCATCATGATATCCCACACAGCATCGCCTCAGATCAAGAGACTCACTTCACAGTAAATGAAGTGTGGCAATGGGCCCATGCTCATGGAATTCACCGATCTTACCATGTTCCCCATTATCCTGAAGCACCTGGCTTGATAGAACAATGGAAGGGCCTTCTAAAGACACAATTACGGTGCCATCTATGTGGCAATTCCTTGCATTGTTGGGGCAAAGTTCTCTGGGAGACTATATATACTCTAAACCCAAGTCCAACATATGGTGCTTTTTCTCCTTTAGCCAGGATTTATAGGTCCAGGAATCAAGGGATGGAAATGGGAGTGGCACCACTCACTATTACCCCTAGTGACCCACTCGAAAAATTTACACTTCCTATCCCCATGACCCTATGCTCTGTGGGTCTAGGAGTCTTAATTCCAAAGAGAGGAATGCTCCCATCTGGAGACACAACACTGATTCCACTGAAATGGAATTAAGATCACCAATCTGCCACCTTGGACTTCTCATGCCTCTGGATCAACAGGCAAAAAAGGAAGTTACTGTATCGGCTGATGTGACTGATCCTGATTACCTAGGGGAAATCAGATTGATAATACATAATGGAAGTGAAGAAGTGTATGTCTGGAATACAAGAGATCCCTTAGGGCGTCCCTTAGTACTACAGTGCTCTGTGATTAAACTCAATGAAAAACAACAGCAACCCAATTCCAACATGACGTCTAAAGGCTCAGACCTTTTAGGAATTAAGATTTGGGTCCCCCGCCAGGCAAAGAACCACGACCTGCTGAAGTGCTTGCTGATGACAAAGGTAATCTGGAATGTGTAGTGGAAGAAGGTTGTTCTAAACACCAGTTATGACCACATGACCATTTACAGAAATGAAGAATGTAATTGTTATGAGTATTTCTTCCTTGTATGTGTGCACTAAATATTTCTGTTTTCTTCACTTATAAAAAATATCAGCTGTAAATGGGGCTAATGTGTTTTTGGTTGTACTCATGTTAGTTGTGTCATGTTAGGACCAAGTATGACTTTGTAATTTTCTTTATTTAGAGATTGTGTTTGGTTTAAGGAGATGTGTGCAGCTGCCAAGTTGACAAGGGGTGGACTGTAATGGTTAAGGTTACATGGGCCATTCTCAGTGGTTTGTCAGTTATGTAATGGTATAATTTGGCAATGATGTAATGATGTAGTTATCCTCCATTTTGTGATATAAAGTAATCAACTCCATAATGTGATCTGATGTTAGCCAATCACTTGTAAGGGGAGTTTCCTCACACGTGTGACCTGCATCCAATATACATGGACTTTCTGGCAAAGCTTGCTGGCTTTTTCTCTCTCTGAGTCCTGCATCTGGCTTGTCATCATCTGACCTCTAGTTCTTGGAACATGAGCTAGCAGCCTGCCATCTTAGCTTTGGTCTTCAATTTGTCAGCCTCCACAGCTTACAAGCCAGCAGCTTGTGCTCTGACCTGCCGATACTGAGTTCATCAGCCCGTGTAGTTACATGAGTCAAGAGAAGCCTCCAGCCTGATGGTTGATTCACAGCCTTGGGACTTGACAGCCTCTAGAATCACATTCCCCCACACATATGTCAATTTGTCGTACTGTCGAGGCCTGTGTGTTGCTGTGATGCTGGAAATTATGCTACCAGTAATCAAATAGTAGCAAGTTCACCCATGGTGGATAGGTTTCAGCTGAGCTTCCAGATTAAGACATACTGGGAAGAAGGATCTGGCAGTTTACTTCTGAAAAAATTTGGCCAGTGAATACCTTATGAATAACAGTAGAACACTGTCTCATATAGAGATGGAAGATGAGGCCCTCATGTTGGAAGACACTCAAAAGACAACGGGGGAAGAGCTGCCTCCTCAAAGTAGAGTCGACTTGAACAATGTGGATGGAGTCAAGCTTTCAGAACCTTCATTTGCTGATGTGGCAGGACTCAAAATAAGAAGAAATAGCTGCAAACATCCATTAATAACTGGAACATGGAATGTAAAAGTATGAATCTAGGAAAATTAGAAATCATCAAAAAATGAAATGAAACTCATAAACAACGATAAATTACCCATTAGTGAGCTGAAATGGACTGGTAGTGGCCATTTTGAATCAGATAACCATATGGTCTTCTATGCTGGCAACGACAACTTGAAGAGGAATGGCATTGCATCCATTGTCAAAAAGAACACTTCTAAATCTATCCTGAAGTACAACACTGTCAGTGATAGGATAATATCCATATGCTTACAAGGAAGACCAGTTAATTTGACTGTTACTCACATTCACCCACCAACCACTAAGGCCAAAGATGAAGAAATTGAAAATTTTTACCAATGTCTGCAGTCTGAAATTGATCAAACATGCAATCAGGATGCACTGATAATTGCTGGTGATTGGAATGTGAAAGTTGGAACTAAAGAAGAATAATCAGTAGTTGGAGAATATGGCCTTGTTGGTAGAAATGATGCCAGAGATTGCATGATAGAATTTTGCAAGATCAACAACTTCTTCATTGCAAATACCTTTTTTCAACAACATAAATGGTGACTACATATGGATTTTGCCTGATGGAATACACAGGCCCTCTGCGGAACAACACATCAATTGCTCATGTGCAAGTTCAAGTTGAAGCTGAAGAAAGTTACAGCAAGTCCAAGAAAGCCAAAATATGACTTTGAGTATATTCCACCTGAATTTAGAGACAATCTCAAGAACAGATTTGACACACTGAACACTAATGACCAAAGACCAGAGGAGTCATGGAATGGCATCAAGGTCATCATACATGAAGAAAGAAAGACGTCATTAAAAAGACAGGAAAGAAAGAAAAGACCAAAATAGATGTCAGAAGAGACTCTGAAACTTGTTCATGAATGTCAAGTAGCTAAAGAAAAAGGAAAAAATGATGAAGTAAAAGACCTGACCAGAAGATTCCAAAGGGCAGCTCAAGAAGACAAAATAAAGTATTATAGTGACATGTACAAAGACATGGAAATAGAAAACCAAAAGGGAAGAACACACTCGGCATTTCTCAAGCTGAAAGAACTGAAGAAAAAATTCAAGCCTCGAGTTACAACAATGACGGTTTCTACAAGGAAAATACTGAACAATGCAGGAAGCATCAAATGAAGATGGAAAGAACATACAGAGTTACTGTACCATAAAGAATTGAAAATTTCCTTAAAATTAAGATTAAATGGAATGTCCTTGTCTTCTACAAAATGTGGATGGACTCTAGGATACCTTGCCCCTGTTCTTCTACTGTACTTCCATGCTAATCACCCCAAAGGAAGAAATTCCGTTAGCTAATTTCTCTGCTCTTTAACCAGATGAAACTGAAGGATTGAGTGCCTTCTAAATTCTTTAGACATTCTCTAGCGCAATTCCTTTCTAAATTACTTAACATTTGGCTTCCTTTGGAATCTATCTTGACTTTTCTGACCTTGTTGTTGCACCCTCCTTCCCATTCACTCCCAAAAAGATTCTCAATCAATATAAAAATTTAGCTTCCCCATGAGAAAATTAGAAGATCAGCATTGTCTTGGTAAGCAAAAGAAATTCTCAATACTAGCACTTAATAATTATATATCAAATATCTTTCCCTTCAAAAGAGAAAAGAAATAAGATATATCTAAAGATTTCCAGTGGAAAATGACCTTTTTCCATAATTATTAAGAAAAACAGTGTTGTTTACTATGAACTACCAAGATTTATCTAGGCACTTATTAATCTTACAATGTTTACCTCTTGCCTCTGAAGATTTTCATTTGAGAAGTCACCTGCTTTGGCTGGGTTCTCTTGGGAAGCAAAACCACTGAAGCATACACACACACACACACACACACACACACACATATATACATATATATATTCATAGAGAGAGATTTATCTCAAGGAAATAGCTTATGCAGTTGATGTTGTTAGGTGTCATCAACCCTACGTACGACAGAACGAAACACTGCCCAGTCCTGCGCCATCCTCAGTCATTGTTATGCTTGAGCCCATTGTTGCAGCCACTTTGTCAAACCATCTCATTGAGGGTCTTCCTCTTTTTCCCTGACCCTCTACTTTACCAAGCATGAAGTTCTTCTCTAGGGGCTGATGCCTCCTGATAACATGTCCAAAGCATGTGAGACAAACTCTCACTATCCTCAGTTCTAAGGAACAATAGAACGCATTAAACTGTCTTCGCTTGCTAGAGGAAAAAATGTTTAGCCAGGAAAAGAAGACATGAGATCAAACTTTTGCATGTAGTGTTTTAAAGCGATGTGATCTGTTTTAAATCATTTTCTCAGCCTTTATTATTTCCAAGGCAAACAAAATATCGCTGATTAGATTTTAAACAGAATTTTATTTGACTTTCCATGTTTGTTTCACAGAGACCAAATGGACGACGGTGTTCAGGGTGTTTTATGCATTCTCTATGTACTTTCCTGTGTACCTGGGGTCATGGTATAATGAATGGACACAGTATGCTGATGTCTTCTGAATGATATCTCTTTTCAGCTTAATAATTTTTGATATTTTCTTTTATGACACATATGGTAACACATGATATAGCATATGATGCTTTATGATGATTCTTTTTGCTAATTACAATAACAAGTAGAAGATGCTGCATATCCCAATTACATTTAAAAATTAATTTTTTTGATTTTACCTCTATTTTTTCCTAGAACTTTTGAATAATCTCATTTTAAAACCAAGGTAATGTTGTTGCTATTGCGAGCCATCAAGTTGATTCCAACTCATAGCGACCCTGTAGAACAAAGTAAAACTGCCCCATAGGATTTCCAAGGAGTGGCTGGGTGGATTCCAACTGTCAATGTTTTGAGCTTTCAACCACTTCACCACCAGGGAGAAGATTATATAAATGATATTTAAAAGATAATTTCCCTTTGTTGCATAATTACTTGTTGACAAAAGTCATTCCTGAATATCGCTACTCAGCATAGTTTTGTTCTAATGGAAATACATGTAAATAAGTATATATATTATTATTGTTAACTCGTTCTTTCAGTGTTCACTTGCAACAAGATAGAAGACAATATCTTTCAGTTAAATGAACAATATCAATGCAGGTTATGTGGCATTGCACCCCCCAGAACACCCCCTCCAGGATTAAGCAATCATTCTCAAGCTGCTGGGAAGATAGGCAACAGGCAGCCTTCAGCAGAGTCCCTTGTCCTTGGCTGAAGAAAGCCATTTTGTTCCAAAGTCATGTCCCTTTCCTGGGAGCAGCCCAAATCTAATGACGGGTCAAAGCGAGGGGATAAAATCCAGCTGCCTTACCTCAACTGGGCAGTTCTGGGGGACATTCCAGCTTTAGAGGTCCTGAGGAAGGGCTGAGGCTTCAGTGGGACTCCTGTGCAATTCAGCTTCTTCCTCTGAGCAGCTCAGCTTCCTCGAGTTCCCAAGACGTGTTCATCCCAAAAGTTTTCCCCAGTATATTGCCTGAAACCAGACATCAGGCTCACAGTTTGCTTTGCAGGAAATATAACTGTAACAACTGGGAATCAAGAAATGTGCCTTCGAATCCCTTCTAGGTTACTACCTCTATCTCATATAGAAAAAAAAAGTCAATTGAATTTCCTGCTATAGTTTTCTCCCTTACAAAATTGAGACTTTTTATTATTTTGAGTCCCTTCTAACTGTAAACTGGGGGTTGCTGGGTGGTGCAAACAGTTAACATGCTTGGCTGCTAACCAAAAGTTGGAGGTTTGCGTTCACCCACAGGTGCCTGGGAAAAAAGCCCTGGCAATCAACTTTCAAATAATCAGCCATTGAACACACTATGGAGCACAGTTCTACTCTGATGCACATGAGGGAGCCATAAGTCAGAACAGAGTCATCAGGAACTTTTTTTTTTTTCTGTCTCTTTTGTAGCTCTAAATACTAAAAAATTCTATAGATATTCCATACATTTGGTCCCAAATAATACGAGCTCAATATACAGGGATGTATCATTATGAAATTATGGCAGGAGTTCATCTGCAGATGCCAGGAAGAGTAAAGCAATACATATATTCTGATCCATAAACTATGTAATGCTTAGTCTCTCTATGTGAAATAAACAGAAAATAGTGAAAGACTGTTAATTATAAGAGAAAGAGAGGCAAGAGGAAGGGAAAGAGAGAGACTATATTTTCAGAGAGAAAATAAAAAAAGACATTTTTATTAACTTTGAATTTCAAAGCCCAGAGCAAAATTTATAACTTACCTCAATAATAGATAGTGTTATTCCTGGTAAATAACTAACCTAAACGAAGCTTCAGATTTTCTTCACAATGTTCTGACTCAAATCTGAAAAAAAAAAAAAAAAAAAGGAGTAAGAGAGGAACACCCGGGAACTTGTTCTTGCTTATTCACTTTTAAACTATAAACTTGTTGCTTAGCTGTCATGTAGTCAACCCCCAAATCATGGTGATGCCATTCACAACAGAACTAAATGCTGTCTAGTCCTGCACCATCCCTATGATAGGTTGCAGTTCAGACCCTTGTGATCCACAGGATTTTTATTGGCTGACTTATGGAACTGGATCACCAGGTGTTTCTTCCTAGTCCATTTTAATCTGGAAGCTCTGATGAAACCCGTTCAACATCATAGAAACACACAAGCCTGCACTGACAGATGGTGAACACTGTGCATAAGGTGCACTGGCCAGGAATCAGAACGTGAAAATTCTACCACTGAACCACTACTATGCTCATGCTGTAAACTAGAAGTGTCCAAAAAAATTTAGGTTGGAATATATATATATATATATATGTATATATATACACACACACATATATAAATATACATACATATATATATATATATGTATGTATATTTATATATATATATATATATATATATATATAAAACCAAAAACCAAACCCTTTGCCACTGAGTCATAGTAAGCCTATTGGGAAGGGTAGAACTGCCCCATAGGGTTTACACAGAGCAGCTGGTGGATTTGAACTGCCAACCATTTGGTTAGCTGCCGAGCTTTTGACCACTGCCCTACCAGGGCTCCACATACACATATATAATATATATGTGTAAATGTAGCATCATATATACATGTGTATGTTGGATGTAAAATGGATAATATATTATATAATATATATTGCATCCAATATATATATGATGTTGCATTTCAAAACAGATTAGAGCTTTCTGGCAAAATGGAGCTCTAGGCAGAAGCACCACGTGGTCCCTCCACAGCAAAGATCCAAAAAACTAAGCCAAACAGAGAATACAACAATCCTGAAACCCTAAAACATCAAATGAAGAGATAAAGAACTCAGCCAAGCACCAAATGGAGTGAGAATACTGACAGAGAATGGAGAACGAGGAGAGATCCATGCAGAGGTCCCCTACCAGGTAACGCAGTGCGGATCCACCACCTTGGACTCCTATCGGAGACCAGCAAACGGAGGTATGAGAAGGCAGCCTCACAGAGCATCCCGCAGGAGACAAAACAGCTGCTTAGCTCCACACATAACCATCTCCCCGCTGCATCCTGCTTATCTGCACCGTGTGCTTGACATCACACAACCAAGCAGTGCAGGCATGGCCTACTGGAACCTGCCCAGCACTGATTACCAACCTGCCCTGGTGGCTGCAGAGAGTGCCAAAAACAACCCATCCCAGTGGCTCCTCTTCAGCTAGACCTGCCCTGCTGTACCATATCTGAGTGACTGAACCTGCCAATTGGAGAAGGAGGTGAAAAGTATTGAGCAAACAGACGAGAAAACAACAAAGAGAACACAGTCCACCTGCTCAGATATACTCAATTTTTTTTTTTTAAAGGGGCGAAACAAACAAATCTACAATCAATAAATGAGAGAAATAACTACGGAATGACCCGAAGACAGCAAACAATATCAAAACATTTACAAAACAGGACAGGATGGTTCCAGTAGGTGTCCAAATTAAAACACCAGTTGACTCTTCTGTGGAAGAAAATGCACTAGAAGTACCTGATAGGGAATTCAAATCTCTAATACTCGGAATTTTCCAAGAACTGAGGCAAAAAGCTGACAAACATGAGGAAAAAAAAGACAAATTCATGGCAAATATAGACAAAAAATTGGAAGAATTCAGGAAGATGATGCAGGAACAAAATGCCAAAATAAATTCACAACTAGAAATTATAGAAAAACAACAATTAGAAATCCAAAAGATAAACAACAAGATTTCAGAAATGGATGATGTCATAGAAGGGCTGAGAAGCAGATTTAAACCGTGGAAGACAGGATCAGTGGAACTAAAGACAAACACTTGGATACAACTCTGTTTCAGGAAAAATTAGAAAAAAGAACAAAGAAAAATGAAGAGACTCTCAGAGTTATGTGGGACACAATTAAAAGGAAAACTTTACGAGTGATTGGCATTCCAGAACAGGGGGAGAAAACATAAAACACAGAGAGGATCATTGAGGAACTGCTGACAGAAAACTTCCCCAATATAATGAAAGATGAAAAGCTGGTCATCCAAGAAGCTCTATGAACCCCATATAGAAGAGACCACAAAAGAAAATCACCAAGGCATATCATATTCACACTCGACAAAACCAAAGACAAAGAAACCCGAGAGCAGCTTGTGAAAAACAAGAAGTCACATACACAGGAGAAACAATAAAACTAAGCTCAGATTATTCGGCAGAAACCATGCAGGCAAGAAGGCAATGGGATGACATATATAAAATCTTGAATGAAAAAAATTGTCAGCCAAGAATAATATATCCTGCCAAACTCTCGTTCAAATTTGATGGTGAAATTAGGTCATTTCCAGATAAACAGAAACTAAGGGAATATGTAAAAGTCAAACGAAACATAAAAGAATTATTAAAGGGAGTTCGTCGATCACAGGACACAGCTTCAGCCCACAGGCAGAACTTAGGACGCAGGATTGTACGAGCCAGATAACAATCTAAGAAATGAAATCTCGAGGACAATCCAAAACCAAAAGAAATACAACAGGGAATCACAGCAGTCAATCGATGGATGACAACAACATCAAAACAATGAAAGAGGGAATAAGCAGCATAGGTATAGAAACTTCTAACAGAGAGGAAGGCAAGGCGATACCAAGTAAGGGTAGACTGCTTCAAACTTAGAAAGATAAGGGTAAAACTCATGGTAACCACAAAATAAGTTAACAAACCAATTCATAAAAATAAAGACAAAAAACATAAAGTCTCAGCAAAAACAAAACCTACAAAAACAAGAGAAATAAAAAAAAATCCACAAACAAAAGTAACTCAGCACAAGAGAGTAAGAAGAACAAAGAAAACTTCAGCACCACAAAAAAAAGCACTATGAAATGACAGCAACAAACTCACATCTATCAATAATTACACTGAATGTAAATGGACTCAATGTACCCATAAAGAGACAGAGAGTGACAGAATGGATAAGAAAACAGGATCTATCAATATGCTGTCTACAAGACACACACCTTAGGAAAAAAGATATGAATTTATTAAAAGTTAAAGGTTGGAAAAAAATATATCGAGCTAACAACTACCAAAAAAGAGCAGGAGTGGCAAATTCAATCTCAGATAAAATAGACTTTAAAAGAAAACCTACCATAAAAGACAAAGAAGGACACTATATAATGATTAAGTGGACGATCCATCATGAAGACATAACCATAATAAACATCTATGCACCCAATGACAGGGCTCCAAAATACATAAAACAAACTCTAACAACACTGAAAAGAGAAATTGGCAGTTCCACAATAATACTAGGAGACATCAACACACCACTCTCAGTAAAGGACAGAAGAAGAAGAAACCCAGCAAAGACACAGAAGACCTAAAGGGCACAATCAGCCAAGTTGACCTCATAGACATATATAGAACAATCCATCCAACCGCTGCAAAGTACACATTCTTTTCCAATGCACATGGAACATTCTCCAGAAGAGACCACATCTTAGGCCACAGAGCAATCCTCAACAAGATCCAAAACGATGAGATAATTCAAAGTATCTTCTCTGACCACAATGCCATCAAGGTAGAAATTAACAATAGAAAGAGCAAGGGAAAAAAATCAACTACATGGAAACTGAATAATACCCTGCTTACACATCACTGGGTAACAGAAGAAATCAGAGATGGAATCAAAAAATTCCTAGAATCAAATGAGAATGAAAACACATCATACCAAAACCTTTGGGACATAGCAAAGGCAGTCCTCAGAGGACAATTTATAGCAATAGATGCACGTATCCTAAAAGAAGAAAGGGACAAAATCAAAATATTAACTACAGAACTCAAACAAATCGAAAGAGAACAGCAAAAAAAGCCCACAACCACCGGAAGAAAGGAAATAGTAAAGATCAGAGCAGAAATAAATGAAATAGAGAACAAAAAAACAATAGAAAGAATCAAGAAAACCAAAAGTTGGTTCTTTGAAAGAATCCACAAAATCGACAAACCACTGGCCAGACTGACAAATGAAAAACAGGAGAGGACTCAAACAACCCAAATAAGAAATGAAATGGGGGACATTACAACAGACCCAACTGAAATAAAAAGGATTATAACAGAATATTATGAAAAACTATACTCCAACAAATGTGAAAACCTAGAGGAAATGGATAAATTTCTAGAAACACACAGCCTACCCAAACTACAACAAAGTGATATTGAAAATCTGAACAGACCCATAACAAGAGAAGAGACTGAAAAGATAATTAAAAAAACTCCCAACCAAAGAAAGCACTAGCCCAGATGGCTTCACTGGAGAATTCTACAAAACATTTACAGAAGAGCTTGTACCAGTACTAGTCAAGCTATTTCAGAGCATAGAAGAGGAAGCAACACTTCCAAATTCATTCTATGAAGCCAGCATAACGCTGATACCAAAACCAGGCAAACACGTCACAAAAAAAGAAAATTACAGACCAATATCTCTCATGAATATAGATGCAAAAATGCTGAACAAAATTCTAGCCAATAGAATTCAGCATCATATCAAAAAAATAATACACCACGACCAAGTAGGATTCATACCAGGTATGCAAGGATGGTTCAACATTAGAAAATCAATCAACATAATCCACCACATAAATAAAAGGAAAGAAAAGAATCACATGATCATCTCAATTGACACAGAAAAGGCATTTGACAAAGTCCAACATCCATTCTGGATTAAAACTCTCAATCAAATAGGTATAGAAGGGAAATTTCTCAACATAATAAAGGGCATCTATGCAAAACCAATGCCCAACATCATTCTTCATGGAGAGAGGCTGAAAACATTTGCCTGACCAGGATCACAACAGAGGGTTTTGGACAGAGCTGGAGAAGGATGTAGAACATAATTCTAACTCACAAAAAAAGAAGAGATTTACTGGCCTAAAGGAAACTGGAGAAACCCCGAGAGTACGGCCTTTTAGCTCAGTGGTGAAGTTCACTCCAAGGTTCACTGTTCAGCCTGGGAGAGCACAGCCCTGTAAAACCAAATGAGACTAACGAGGTACAGGAGTCCAGTGACAAGGGCCAGAAGGCAGAAGGGGTCAAGGAAGCTGGTGATAGGGATCCCAAGGTTAAGTAAGGATATTGTTGATGTGCTGTAAGATTGTTAACCATTGTCATAGGGCAACATTTGTAGTAACTGTTAAATGAGAATCTATTTTGTTCTGTAAGCCTTCATTTTAAGTGAGAATCACAGCACAATTGGAAGAGCGTAGTCAATGTCACTGAACTGTGTATGTAGAAATTTTTGAAACCGTGCATCTTTGGCTATTTGTATTTTCACCAAAAAAAAAAAAAAAAAAGGTTGAGAATTCAGAGGGTTAATATGTTGTGGGGTTGTTAACCAAGGTCATAAAACGACAGGTGTACTACTGTTTCATGAGAAACTATTTGTTCTGTAAGCCTTTACCTGAAGTACAATAAAATTAAAAAAAAAAAAAAAAAAGATTAGAACTTTTTCTTCCACTATATTGCAAGTCTTCCAGAGTTAACCTGCCCTTGGAATAGATTGTTGAACAGTCAAGTGAAGTCATTTTCCTGGTCCAACCCTGGTGCTTAGAGGAAATAATTACCCTCTGAAGAAGAGTTGTGTAACAAGTCATTTACTCACTATTAGCAGTAGGATGCCATCTCAGAAGTGACCAAGATTTATTTAGCAGATATCTTAGTCATCTAGTGCTGCTGTAACAGAAATACCACAAGTGGATGGATTTAGCAAAGAGAAGTTTATTCTCTCACTGTCCAGTATGCTGTAAGTCCAAACTCAGGGTGTCAGCTCCAGGAGAACACTTTCTCCGTCGGCTCTGGAGGAAGGTCCATGTCATCAGTCTTCCTCTGGTCTGGGAGCTTCTCTGTACAGGAACCTCAGGTCCAAAGGACTCGCTCTGCTCCCGGCACTGCTTTCTTGGTGGTATGAGGTGCCCATGTGTCTCAGCTCACTTCTCTCTTTTATATCTCAAAAGAGACCGCATTAAGACACTATCTAATCTTGTAAACCTCATCAGTATAACCTCATCACAGTGAGAGAATTTACAGCACATAAGGAGATCACATATAACCTCCTCATAGTGATAAAGTTTACAACACATAAGGAAATCACAGTAGATTACACAATCATACGACACTGGCAATCATGACCCAGCGAAGCTGACAGATATTTTGGGGGGACACAATTCAATCCTTGACAGCAGGTTAGTGAGTAGGTACTTTATAGGGTTCCAACATTCCACAGATTGATCAGGAAAGGAAACTTTGAATGTCCTTAGTAGGGTCATTAGTGAATTACTGAATGAAGTTAAACCTAAGGACAGTCTCAACAAACCTTTTTTAGTTCTAATAGCATACTCCTGGGGAAAGTTAATAGCTAGTACAAATTGGTGCCTATTTTATTCATCTCATCTTCTTTATCTGCCTTAAACAATAATAGATGATTATACTGAATGTAAATGAGAAGCATTGCCTGTTTTCTAAACTTGACCCGTATAAAAAGTAAATGCAGAGGCCATTATAAACACAAGAAAAACTTTTATGGACAGTCAATAGTAGTTTTTTTAAAAGTTGGTTCGTTTTTTTTCAGAGGCAATAGCAAAACTGTAATATTTTTCAGTTTGTCATGACAGTGACAAAATTATTATTCAGTCATTGATTCAAATTTTGATTTGTAAGGTATTGCTGCAGATGATGAAGTGTAGCTTGAGACTCTTAAGTTATCAGGAAGGAATATGTCAGCCAAAGAGGCAGCCTTTCCACACTTTGGGACAATATATACTTTCATGTGCTGTGTCCCAGATGAAGAGACTCTATGCTTCCATGCAATGACTCTAGAGAGAGATCAAAGATTGCTGATTCTCACCCAAGTATTTGAGAACATAATCCTCTGAGCCTAACCTTGCTCTTCTTTGGACTGAAGAATAAATATACATGCCTTGCCTCCTTCATATGTTTCATGTAAGAACCAATTCAGATAATATGTGTAAAAGTGATCTAAAAACTATAATATAATGGATAGAAAACATTTTTGAGGGATATTACTATTCCTTATTAAACCTTGACTTAATTTTCTTCTTTAAGCAGCAGGAAGATGCCTATGGTCATGGTGACCTCTTGCTTCTTATGAAAGTAAATGAAGCAAAGTAAGGCTATGTAAGGTCCATTTATAACTATGACCTGAGAGATGGAAAATCAGCCTTAAGTAGCACAGCAACCCGGAGATTAGTATGTCTAATGATGTATCCAATGAAAATATCTCATTACACATATCAAAATAATAATAATAATAAATTAATTAAAAACACAAAAAGTAATTAGAACTAATAAAAATATCTGCAAAGTCACAGGATACAAAATCAAATACAAAGAGCAATCCATTCACATAGAATAAAAATAATAAAATACTTAGGATTAAATTTAATACACTGAAAACTGTGAAATACTGCTGTGAAAATTAAAGGTCTAAATATATTTAGAGATATTTTAAGTTCGTGGATGGAAGACTCAATATTGTTAGTGTCATTTTTTTCCCCCAAATTAATCTATAGATTTCAACAAAATCTATCAAAATTTTATCAGGATTTTTTTAATACAATTTCACAAATTGATCCTGAAGATATTTATGAAAATGCAAAGTTCTTAGAAGTAAAAATAATTTCAAAAAAATATGAAGAAAGTTGGAGGACTTACACTACTCACTTTCAAATTGACAATAAAGTCAGAGTAATCAAGATCTTGGGATATTGTCAAAAGGACAGGCATATTGATCAATGGGACAGAATTAAGAATTCAGAAAGTAATGTTTACATTGATGGTCCGTTGCTTTTCTATAATAGTAGTAATAAAATTCAATGGGAAAATGTTTGCCTTTTCAACAAAGGATGCCAGGATAATTGGATATCCACATTAAAAAAAAAAAAAAAGAACCTCTATCTTTATCTTATAACATGTATAAAAACTAACTCAAAATGGATTATGAAATTAAATATAAGATCCTATGATAAAGAACTTGTAGAACAAAACATATGAGAAAATTTGTATGGCTTTAGATTATAGGTTAGGCAAAAATTTCCTAGATATGCACCAAATGCTCAATCTATAAAAGGAAAAAAAAGTAAATTGGACTTAAGTAAAATTAAAACTTTTTATACTTTGAAAGTTACCATAAAGAAAGTGAAAAGACAAGCTATAAAATAGGAGAAAATATTTCCAAGTTATATATGTACTAAAGGACTTGTAGCTAGAATTTATTAAGAACTCCTACGTCGCCATAAAAAAAAAAAAAAAAAACTCGATTTGAAAATAGGAAAAATACTTTAATAGACATTTCAATGATGAAGACTTATGCATGGCTAATAACTGCATAAAAGTTGCTAAACATCATTAATGAAATGATGTAATGCACATTATAACCACAATGAGAGAGCCCCACATACTCAATAGAATGGCTATAATCCAACATATCAATAATGCCAAACAGGTGAGAATGTGCAGAAACTAAATCTCAAGCATTGATGGAGGGGATAGATAATGGTACAGGCACCATGGAAAACAAATTTGTAAGTTTCTTAAAAATAAAACATAAACTTACCATGTTGTTGTTCTTTCTAGAGTTGTTTCCAGCTGATAGCAACCCTATGTACAACAGAACAGAACACTGCCTGGTCCTGCGCCATCTTCACAATCGTTGTTATGTTTGAACTCATTGTTGCAGCCATTGTGGCAATCCATCTCGTTGAGGGTCTTCCTCTTTTTCACTGACCCTGTACTTCACCAAGCACGATGCCCTTCTCCAGCAAGAAAGAAACAAATATTACATACCAAGGGTCTTTCAAAGAATCAGTGTGGATTTCTCCCCAGAAAGTCTAGAGGCCAGAAAACAGTAGAGCAACATATATAAAATACTAAACAAAAACAATTGCCAACCAAGAATTCTTTACCCAGCAAAACTGTCATTCATATTTGAGGGGAAAATCAGGACATTCCCAAACAAACAGAAGCTCTGGGAATTTGTCACTACCAGACCAGCTTTGCATGTATTACTCAAGGGAGTACTCCAAATGGAAAAGTAAGAGTATTAAATAATTACTCATATGTATACATGGGAAAAATACATAGAAATAAATAAGCAATAAGAAAGAGACAGAGAGAGCTCTAAAAAAAGCAACAACCAGGGCAATCATAAGGACCAAATGTATAATATTTACAGGGAATATACTCAATAATTAAGTTCTGCAAACAGTACAACCTCAAGTTTGTAAGAAATAAGCACAAAGTAAATGTATTGAATACAAGTTGCATATTGATGTTAATGGAGACACGCCAACAGAAATGGGAGAGGGAAGAGTATTTCAGGAATACATTTATTATGTTAAGGTTGTATGTTAACTGTTGTTCATGTTAAGCATTGTTTCAATTGTAAGTTGTGTAATATGTGTGGTAACCATTAAGAAATTACCAAGAAAAACATTCAGAAGAAAAGAAGGAAGAAAACAAAAAGACTGATCCCAAGAAATCAGCTAAACACAAACAACAACAGAAAAATCATAATAAAAAAACCAAGATACAAAACACTCAGAAAAATAAGTGAGATAGACACTTAGTTTTCAGTAATAACCTTAAATGTAAATGGTCTAAATGCCCCTTATATAAGGCAGAGAATGGCAGAATGAATTAAAAAAAAAAAAAAAAAAAAGATCCATCCTTTTGCTGTTTACAAGAAACACACCTAAGACATAAGGACACAAAAGACAAAAAAAAATAAAAGGATAGATAAAAATATTCCATGCAACCATTAAACAGAAAAGACAAGGGGTGGCCATACTGATATCAGATAAACTAGGCTTCAAATCAAAACCTATTACAAGAGATAACGAAGAAAATTACATAAAAATAAAAGGGTAAATCCAGCAAGAAGGCATAAAAATTATAAATATATACACACCTAATAGCGATGCTCCAAAATGCGTGAAACAAATACTGCTAACATGAAAGGAGAAATAGACAACTCTACAATAATAGCAGAGGATTTCATCATACCACTTTCAGTTATAGACAGAACATCTAAAAAGAAGTTTACTAAGGGCACTGAGAACTTAAATAAAACCACAAGCCAGTTGGACTTGATGGGCATATATAGAACACTCCATTCAGCATCAGAAGAGTACACATTCTACTACAGCACACGTAGATCATTTTCCAGAATAGACCATATGCTAGGACACAAAACAAGTCTCAGTAAATTTAAAGAAGACTGAAATGATAAAAAGCATCTTCTCTGACCATAATGGCATGAAGCTAGAAATCAGTAACAGGACAAATAAGAGAAGAAAAATACATAGAAACTAAATAATACACTACTAAAAAACTATGGGGTTATAGAAGAAATCAAAGGTGAAATTAAAAATTGCTAGAATAAAACAAAAATGAAAACACAATGTATCAAAACCTTTGGGACACAGCAAAAACACTACTCAGAGGAAAATTCATAGCAATAAACATCCACATTAAAAAAGAAGAAAAATTCAAAATCCTTAACTTAAAATAACAACTTGAACAAATAGAAAAGGAAGAGCATAAGAAAGCCAAAGTTACCAAAAAAAAAAAAAAAAAAAAAAAAGGAAAGAGAAAGAAATGATAAAGACCAGGGCAGAAATAAAAAAAAATAGAAAAACAATAGAAAGAATCAACAAAACCAAGAGTTGTTTCTTTGAAAGGATTAATAAAATAGGCAAAACCACTTGTTTTATTGACAAAATAAAAAAGGGCAAATAATCAAATTAAGAAATGAAATTGGTGACATTACAAGTGATCTAACAAAGAATATCATAACTGACTATTATGAAAAATTGTACTCCAACATATTTGAAAACCTAGATGAAATGGACAAATTCCCAGAAACACACTACCTACCCAAACTAACACGAACAGAGGTGGAAAATTTAAACAGAACCATTACAGAAGAAGAGATTTAAGATGTCATAAAAAAAATAAATAAATAACTGATAATCAAAAAACAAAAGAGAAAGAAGCAGCCCAGGACCAGACTGCTGCACTGGAGAATTCCACCAAACATTCAGAGAAGAGTTGACACCAGTCCTACAAAAACCCAAACCTGTTGCCATCAAGTCTATTCTGACTCATAGCAACCCTATAGGATGGAGTAGAATTGCCCCATAGGGTTTCTGAGGAGTAGCTTGTGGATTAAAACTGCCGGCTTTTTGTTTGGCAGCGAAGCTCTTAACAACCACACCCCTAGGGCTCCAATCCTCTTCAAAAACATAGAAGAGGAAGGGACACTACTGTACTTTTTCTACAAAGCCAGTAGAACCCTGATACCTAACCAAGGCAAAGACATCACAAAATAGAAAATTATAGACCAATATCGATCAACGTGACAGCAATGGATTTTTTTTTTTTTTTTGGCGTCCTTTATGAACATAGATGCAAAAATTTTCAACAAAATTCTAGCCAAAAGACTTCAGCAACATATCAAAAAAATCATACACCATGATCAAACAGAATTCACATCAAGACTACACAGGTGATTCAACATTAGAAAATCAATCAATATAATCTGCTACATAAATAAAACAAAGGAAAAGAACTATACGATCATACCAGTTGATGCAGAAAAGGAATTTGGTAAAATTCAACACCCTTTCCTGACAAAAATCTTAGAATAAGAATAGAAGGGAAATTTCTCAATATAATTAAGGGCACATATACAAAACCAGCAGCCAACATTATACTCAATGGGGAAAGGCACAGAGTCTTTCCTTTGAGAGTGGGAACAAGACAAAAGATGCCCATTGTCACCACTCTTATTCAACATTGTACTGGAAGTTCTAGACAGAGCAATGGGACAAGAAAGAGAAATAAAAGGCATCCAAATTGGAAAGGAAGAATTAAAACTATCTCTATTTGAAAATGACATGAACTTATACATAGAAGACCCTAAAGATTCCACAAGAAAATTGCTGAAACTAGAAAAATATAGCAGTGTTGCAGGGTACAAGACAAATACACAAAAATCAGTTGGGTATCTCTACAGTAACAAAGAGGACTCTGAAAAAGAAGTCAAGAAAACAATCCCACTTACAATAGCCCCCAAATCAAAATAATACCTGGGAATTAGCCTAACAGGTTCATAAAATACCTATAAAATGAAAATTTTAGAACACTATTGCAAGAGACTAAAAGAGACCTACAAAAATGGAAAGACATCCTGGACTCATGGACTGGAAGAATTAATATAGTGAAATTTCAATTCTACCAAAATCGCTCTATGGATACAATGCAATCCCAGCAGAAATCCCAACAACATTCTTTACTGAAATGGAAGAATTAACAACCAACTTCATATAGAAAGGAAAGAAACCACAAATAAACCAGAAAAAACAAACAAACAAACAAACAAAAAACAAACCCACGACTGTCAAGTTGATTCAGACTCACAGTGACACTATAGGACAGGGTAGAACTGCCCTGTAGGATTTCCAAGGAGTTCATGGCAGATTTGAACTGCCGACCTTTTGGTTAGCAGTGGTAGATCTTAACCACTACGTCACCAGGGTTTCCAAAACCACAAATAGCCAAAGCAATATTGAAGAAAAAGAACAAAGGAGGAAGCCTCACACTCCGTTATGTCAAAACAGGCTATACAACCACTGTAATCAAAACTGCCTGGTACTGGTTCAACGACAGACACGTACATTATTGAAATAGAATCGAAAACTCAGAATTAAACCCAGCCATCTATGGATAACTGATTTTCAACAAGGGATCAGTCTATTCAGTGAGGCAGAAACAGTCTCTTCAATACATTGTGCTATAGAAAACTTCAACAACTCAACAACAAAAAGACAAACAACCCAATCACAAAATGGACAAATAATATGAACAGAACCTTTACCAAAGAGGACATCCAAGGAGTCAACAAATATAAAAAGATACTCACGATTATTAGCCATTAGAGAGATGCAAATTAAAACTACAATGAGATACTATCCTACCCCGGCTAAAATGGCACTGAAAAAAAACAAAACAAAACAGATAACAACAAATGTTGGTGAGGATGTGGGGAGATTGGAACCCTTATCCATTGCTGGTGGGACTGTAAAATGGTACAACCACTACGGATAAATGGCATGGTGCTTTCTCAAAAGACTAGAACTACTCTATGATCCAGCAAGCCCACCCTAGAGACCTAAAAATAATGACACATACAGACATATGCACACTTATGTTCATTGCTGCTTTATTCACAATAGCAAATAAATGGAAACAACCAAAGTGCTCATCAGTGGATGAATGGATAAGCAAATCGTGATATGTGCATATAATGGAATACTATCTAACCATAAAGAACAACAATGAGTCCACAAAACATATTAAAACATGGATAGGCCCGGAAGGCATAATGCTAAGTGAAATAAGTCAAGCAAATAAGGACAACTATTATATGATCTTCTTTTATAAGAAGACAAATATAGACATATATAGACAGATCAGAGTTCATTAGTGGTTACCAGGGAGAGGAGGGAGAAGAGGAAAGTATGCTTTAGACTGTAGAGACTTGTCATTTTTGGTGATAGGAAAAGTGGCATTTAATGTGGATGAAGTAAGCACAGTACATCCACTGTAACAATGAGTGTTTGAGCACATATGAATAAGTATATGCATATTGGTATATGGGTAGGTACAGGTGTGTACATTAGGTGAGAACAGATGGAAGTATCTATGTACCCAGCACCCGCTGCTGTCGAGTCTATTCCGACTCATAGCCACTCTATAGGTACATGTGAGCACAAATATGTGGATGCGGGCACATATATTCATTGAACACTCAAGTATAGATACCCCTCAGACATTATAAAACACCTTCCAAGATTGGTTTTTGGGCCTGAAAGCTCAGGACCATAGTCTCATGGTACAACTCAGTCAATTGGCATAACAGTTCACAAAACTCATGATCTGCACCCTAGTGAAGTGAGTAGTCTGAGGTCTTAAAAGCTTGTGAGCAGTCATCTAAGACACAATTACAGGTCTCTACTCATCAAGAGCAAAACAATAAAAAGGTAACCAAAAGTTCAGAGAATAAACAAGTCTACATGAGCTCCAACCTTATCTACCTTGAGACCAGAACTAGAAGGTGCTTGCCTACCACGACTGACCCATCTGTCCAGGGCCACAATAGATGGTCCCAGAAAGAATGAGAGAAATATATGTAGTAGAACACAGATTCTTAAAAAACAAAAACAAATTTAAAAAAAAAAAATCAGAACATCTGAAACAGTAGAGAGCAGAGGATTCCTTGAGACTATCGCCCTGAGACGCTCTTTAAACCTAGAACTTAGCCTATCCCCTGAGGTAACCTTTTAACGAAATAGTGGAGGGCCAAGCAAAATAAAGGATCTTAACCATATGATTGGTGCTATACTGAAGAACCATCAATATGAGACCAAAATGTGAACAATTATTCAAAAGCAAAGATGAGAAGATAAGAGGGAGAGAAACTACAATACTGGAAATGGAACAAAGAGAACACAGTTAAAGAGAATGTTGACACATTGTGATTAATGTAATTGTCACCTAACAATTTGTGCAGAAAATATCAAGTGGGAACCTAACTTGTGTAAACTTTCACCAAACCTCAACAAAATACTACTTTTTTTTTTTTTTTTTTTTTAAAAAAAGGCAGTTGTTTGTCCTATAACAGGGTCTGTGGAGGAGTATGCCTTAGGATCCCCCTTCATGCTTTGGGAACACGGATCTGCTGCTGTCGAGTCGATTCCAACTCATAGTGACCCTATAGGACAGAGTAGAACTGCCCCATAGAGTTTCCAAGGAGTGGCTGGTTGATTCAAACCACTGACCTCTTGGTTAGCAGCCAAGCTCTTAAATATTGCGCCACCAAAATTCATAATGTTCAGAAATTATTAGATGATTTGCTTGAATATCTTGGAATACTAAGAAAATACAATGCACCCTGCTCAAAAGTGCTTAAATCTTCTGAAAGCCTCTGAAATGGAAGCATAATTCTCTATTAACATTATAGTTTTATGCCACAGCGTCTGTTATGTAAGTAACTTCAATCTCATAAAACATTCACGAGCAATAATACTATTCTAATTCTAAAGGACTCCATCAGACAGCTGAATCAACGAAATAGCCAAAGTGTCTGGCATCTTAAGCAATTTTAAAATCAACTAAATCTTAATTTTTGCGTTTAATACAGTTTACATTAGAGAAGGCTATTACTCATGTGTAGGATGGAGGAAGGAATATGCATTAAATAAGCACCTATAATATGCTGGAGGGTATTTGAATACTATCTAATGTTGTTATCCTAAAGACCCAAGGATATAAGCCTTATCTAATTTACAGACAAAGAAACCGAGGGTCACAGTGGTTAAGTAACTTACTCAAAGCCACTCTAGTAATAAGTAGCACAATCTGGATGTGAATCAGTTCTGTCAGACTTCAAAGCCAGCATTTGTTTTGTTAAACACACTTACTGTTTACAACAAATATCTCATTATATGAGGAAGAGATAACTATCAAAAGTAAAAAGAAAAATATATCTATTAAATGCAGTGGCATTTGCTGTATGTTGAGAGATGTATTCATTCTGTATGCAACAGTTTTGGATGCTGTTCCTGGGATAATGGGCATGTTTCATAGAATAAATTGGTAATAACAATAAGTAACTCTTGTATTGGGGACATTGCTGGTTTAGTGGTAGATTTCTTACCTTCTATATGGGAGACCCAGGTTCAATTTCCTGCCAATGCACCTCATGTACAGCCACAACCCTTCTGTCAGTGGTGGTTTGTGGTTGCTATGATGCGGACCAGATTTCAGCAGAGCTTCCAGACTAAGGCAGACTAGGATGACCAGGGATGGTGCAGGATTGGGCAGCATTTCATTTTGTTGTGCATAAGGTTTCCATAAGTTGGGGGCCAACTTGATGATAGCTAACAGCCAACAACTACAACAATACTCATTTTACCTTTATGATATTCAAGGCACTTCTGTACCTGTTTTGTATATTAACTCATTTAATCCTTTCAATAACCCTATAACATGGCTAATATTACTGGCACCAGTTTACAGCTGGAAAAAAGGATGTATTGTGATGTGAAGAGCGGAATTGTCTGAAAATGACTCAAGGTTCTCACCCTGAATTGCTTTGGAGCACTTTGGCAGGAGTCTTTTCCTTGTGGTCAGGCGGCACTCCAGCTCAGTTATTTCCCATGGGTGCATGCAATCCTCCTCTCAGCAGAGGGCATTCTAACATTCCAAGGTTTTCAGGTTCTGTTGGTGCCATGCAACTGATGTTCCCTTTGCACAAGTAACACCCCAAATCCACTTTACTAAGCAACCCGTTAATTCCCTGGCTGTAAGGCTGCTGCCTCACACGTGCCCTGCAAAAAGTTAGACCAGAGAGGGATCTCGTCGCTCTGCTGGAAGGTCAGCACACATGCCTCTTTTTGTGAAGAGAGAAAGATAGATCAGTGTGACCCAACCTTGGAAACTTTCTATTTGCCCAATATAACTTGTTTTAATGCATTCATTCATTCTTCTTTTTTTTTTTTTTAAATTAATCCATGACTTATTCCACTGTGGAGTCCTGGGTAATTCAAAGGGTTAATACTCTCAGCTACTAATTGTAAGGCTGGAGGTTCAAGTCCATTCAGAGCTCCTTCAGAAAAAAGATCTGGTTACCTACTTCCGAAAAATAAGCTATTGCAAACCCTATGGAGCGGAGTTCTACTCTGATATACATGGGGTCTCCATGAATTGGAATCAACATGAAGGCAACTGGGGGCTAGGTTACGCCATCACTCAATGTATTCTAGTGTATGGCCAGTGGTCACAGCCCTGGAAGTACAGCCACAGTGTCACATGGTTATTAAGTGGTGGCACAGAGACATATCTAGGCAGCACTCCTATCATCTTCAAACCATATACATTAATCAAATTCAAACTAAAATCAACTGATTAAAAAAATGTATAATAAACCTTTATCAGACTCTCAATACTTACGTATTGTGGTTTGAGTTGATATTAATGGGTATTACAAAATGAGAGAACTCAGAGAAAAAAGGAACTCAAAATGTGATATCCTGGAAGGAGACCAGAGGTAGAATTTTTTACGGCCAGGGCAGGTCAGTACAATACCTGATCCTCAATGGGGAGACATTGATCTCTGTTTGTGGCCCTTTCACTCAACTGAATATTGATAACTCAAGATGATTGAGAAGGATAATGGTTCAAGAATTAGGCAGGCTTTGTTAAAATCATTACTCAAACGCTCAGTAATTGTGTGAATCTGGTCAAGTTTCCTCATTTAGCAAAGCTCCATTTTTCTTGTTTGTAAAGTGGGATAGAAAATGGTATTTATTTTATAGGATAGTTGGGATGAATGAAGAAAAATAATGTACATGGAATTCTTAGAACAATGTCTGGTATATTACATAAACACAAGTAATTCCAGCCAGTCAATGTCCTCCATGCAAACATTTCATGTGGGCCAGGTAGAAACTAGGAATCACAAAATTCAGTATAAAAACTACTAATAACTAGTGATTCATGCTGAAAGACGTAAAATCAACTTTGCACTTACACCTGCATATTTTATTATGAATGTTCTGCAATAAACTTTAAAAATGTAGATGGCATGCTCGCTTCGACAGCACATACACTAAAATTGGAACGATACACAGAAGATTAGCATAGCCCCTGTGCAAGGATGCCATGCAGATTCGTGAGGCATTACACATTTAAAGAAAAAGAAATGTAGATGGCATCTATTGAGTATATACAAATAAAAGGCAGATATAAATAACAGCACAGCAAGATGACATCATATTTTAAAATAAAGGAATAATTGACTTAGGCAGTGTTCCACTTAATAAAATCCAAAAGAAAATATAGTTCAAAATATGTGCCACAAATGTTGCAGAACGTAGAATCTGCATCAAACTATAGACTGAAATGATTATTTTTAGCAAATGCCTAAGGTGTTTCTTACAGGAAGAACCCACGTGGTTTCATTTCTCAGGTCATGCATCCAATAATAATTGTTTCATTAGATGAGATTTTCTACTAAATTGAGATACAAGATGTTTCATCCTGGAAATACTAACCTTGTCATGTCCTATGCTGTGATGTGTAAATTGGTTCAAATGGAGTAGCATATCTAAGCATGAATGACCTTGGAAGTGAAAATTTGAAATTTCACTTTCTGCTTTAGATGAGACAACAATACAGATATTCAAAAGATACAGAAAATTGATTTATTATTAACGTATTGTTTTAGATTGTTTTTATATGTTACACAGTTTTATGCACCACAAATAAGAGAATATGTTCCTTCGGAACACAATACATTTATTTAAAATCTCTATAGAAGTAGAGGTGTTATTAGACTGTCTTTCTATTGTTTCAGTATTGATTGTATTCAAAATGCTCTATGGATTTCATGGAAATAAAAGTCAATAAGAACAAACCATTAAGCAAGTTGTTTTATTTTGGTTTTATTTACTGCATAGATTTGTAAGAGATGTATGATTTCTTGGGTATAAAATTTTATATGAGTATGGATTTTCTTCAGTGCTGATCTTCAGATGCAACTACTACCTTGTTTCAATGAAAGATTTTCTGCATAGAAAAGATTACACATTTCACCTACATAAATGTCTTATAAATTTAATTTTTATTGATTTGATAATGCTAAGAAATAATATTCAGCACCATAATCCCTTGTATAAAGAGAGTAATGACAGAAGAACATGTTAAGAACTATCTGGGTAGCTTTGGTAGAAAGAGTGAGAAAGATCTTTAACCCCTAAATGGAATATGCATTGCTAGTCACACTATAATTTTATGCTACTGTTTCTGTTATATTAAGAATCTTACTCTCAGATCCTTTTTTAAATAATGGAAATTTATTCAAAACACTTTGCCTTATAAATCACAGTTTTCTAATCACAAAATACAGAAATAAAACATGTTCATCTCATCTACCAATTTGTTCTGAGGACCAGCTAAGACAATATGTGGAGACTTTCTTAAAAATCTGTAAAATTCAATACTATGAAAAGTGACAAAGTCTTAGCCTCAGCATCACTTGTCATTTTACCTTTCTTAAAATTAATCATGGATTACTCCAAATTAAATTATATCAGTAGGTCGCCAATATGAAAGAGGGTTGAACATTTTTGGCTGCTGTTTTCATGACTTCATCAATTATATCATCGTAGCAATCACCACGGGCTCATTTCCTGTCGCCACACTCACTAACCCAAGGCTGTTGAAAAATACAGTTACCTAGGCACTTCGAATCAGAAACATTTTTGTTTTCACAACTTTATTGTGGCTGTTGCTGTTTATCTGTATACTTGTGATACTTCTCTACTCTACAGTGTACATTTAAATGTGAGCCTTGCTCCCGGTTCAAAGTAATTAGCGCGCAGCATAAATGAGCTGGCTATTTCGGCTACTTTGAATAGGCAGATTGGAGCACTGAAAAATCCATCTGCTTGACTCTAAATTGGAGGACATGTAGAGCAATTGAAAACACTCAGGAGCTGGCAACAAAAGATCTATTTCTGTTGTCCAGGTCTTTTGTTTATTTTTTATTGTTGTTTTTCCTTATCTATTTCACCAATTAGACTGTCAGCTCTATGAAGGCCCAGTTATATCTATTTTATCTACTGTATCTTCATTGTCTATCACATTTTCTGCCATAATGTACAAACACAACAATTAATTTTTAGTTTAGCACATTATTTAGAATATTTCAATCCTATTTCTATCTTAATGAAATATTTATTTTATATATTATCAATATATAGGTGAGCATATGGTATGAAGACTGAATGTAATTTCACATTTTTTTTTCTGTTAAAGGAGAAAAGAGTATGTAGCTATAAAGACAAAGATAAAAATGTACACATCTTTAGTAAATAAAGCTTTAAGAAAGGATATAAAAATACTCACATTAATAAAAAATACATACACTATTTAGGTAATCATATTGAATACTGAAAATGTATCTATTCTGCATGAATTAGGCAATACATACTATGAATTTGATAGGTTGTTTTAACTGAAAAAGTAAATAAATGCAAATAGCCAACAAAAGATTAAAATCAAAAATAATAATGAGGAATTAGCCCTATCAAATATTCAAATAAATTATAAAATTATACTTAATTAAAAACTTGTGTTACAGGCACAGTGTTAGAAAGAGACAAGAAAGTCCAAAGAGTGCTCCAAATTACAAGGGAATTTAATTTAATGTGGCATTTCTAATCAGGGAGAAAATTTGTTTTTGATAAATGATGGTAAGATACTGGCTACTGATCTGAAAAATAATCTAGACCTAGCAGGATCAATATACCCCTCATTATACCAAATTAAATCTCAGGGGTTTTAGCGATTTAAGCATAACAACAATAACAAAAAAAAAAAAAAAAACATTACTCAGGAACAAAACTTAGAGGACTGTAAGAAAAAAAAAAAAGTCACACACTTGGCTGCATTAAAAAATTAAAGCTTTGATAGATTTCATACAAATAGGGGGAAAGTTTCTCAATTTATACCTCATATGTATAAATAAAATTTCATACAGCTATTTTTTCACTCACTGAGATAAGAAAAATTATCACATACGTCGGTAACTGAGGAAAGAGAGCCTTGCTCTCTTGTGGTAAATGAAGTCTTACCTAATTCAAGCATAACTTCAGATATTTAAACACATTGTAATGAAGAGAGAAGTACTTTTAAAATAGAAATATTTTGTGTCATGAGACAGCACTTAAAAACCATCAATCACCTAAGTGTGGGAAAAGGTTTGCCATCTGGGTTTAGCTGCTTTGGACACTGTTACATGTTTGGAAGGCTTCACAGTTGAGTGCCTGCCAGAGAGGCTATTTAGATTCACTTTTGGAGGAAGCAGGGGACTCTGCTAATTTAGTGATTTAATCTTTCTGATTTTTCAGGGAACACATTTCTTTCCTCCTATAAAGTGTGTGGTGTCAGAATGCAAGGAATAGGAAGATCAGATGACTATTTTATAAAATATTCCTATAACCTAGTTGAACAGTTGCCCACTCAATAAGTACTTGCTGAGGCTGTTAAAAATACAATTGCTAAAAATTTCAAATACTTCAGAAAGAATAATCTATGTTTCTTAACAAATAAATGCCACTACAGTATTGAATTTTGTTATATGAAGGGAGATTTAAATAGCTTTTCAAGAAAACAAATTAAATTGATATTGAATAATTCAAGGTTTAATAAAGTGGAGCCTATTAAAATGCTCATGTTTTCCCATGTTAAGATAATTTTTGGAATATGCATATATAACATTCATATACACACAATATTCCCATCACAGCCTCCTCTATTTTACCTATATTCCTCTCCTGCTTCAGTTTTCTTCACAAAACTCATCCAATACGCTATGTACTTTAAATATTTACTTGTTTATTGTCTATCTCCTCCACTAGAATATAAGTTCTATAATAGCAGAGATTCTCACCTATAAATAAATAAGTGTTGAATAAATGAATGATTACTTAAAACTAAATCTGGTGGACAAATACATTTTGTGTCATGACAATGTTCCCTTGAGATCCAGCTTCTACAAATTTTTCTCATGAATGGAAAATAAGCAATTTTTAATTTCTCAAATCTTCATTTATCTACCAAGCTTTTTAGATAACATTTATTCAGATGTCTTTCTCAATATATTGAGGATGATATTTCCTTTTACGTTCCTCATAAAGATACTCTACATCTTTGCTGTTAAGGCTTTAAATTTTTTTTTTCTTCCTTCAGTATGTCGGAAGTTCCTCTATAATTTAACTTAATGTAAAGCAATTGAGTTTAATATAACAATGTCTTTCTGTGATAGAATTAGTGAAGCAAACAGGTTATTTGTGGATAGTTCCTAACATAAAGGGACTTTAGCTCCAGGCTGACTCAGAACTGTAGGGAATTATCTGGAATCATAATAAGACCGTTACAGACTATCTGTCAAACAAGAAAATCTACCATTTCTGAGTCTCTATTATATTTCTGACTAAATGCATTCTAAATACCATTCGCTTAATTCTCATAAATTACGTCTCCTTAAGCTCTTGTTTTCCAAAGAGTGACGTAAGAGTGAGGGTGCTGTAGTAACTTGACTCAAGGTTTCAAGAGAGGCAGCGGGGGGTCTAAATTCAAACCTGACAGGTTCTGACTTGTTGCATCCTGTCCTTGAGTCCAGCACTACATTACATTTCTAGGGTAAGATTACAGACCTAACAGGTGATGAGGGAACATTTGATTGTTTAGAGTACAGGATAATACTTTTAAAGTTAGTCTATATGAGCCCTAGCTACTCACTTTGAAAAGAAAATTTATAACAGTGTACTGAGAGAATTTATGAATAAGATCTTCATTATGATGAGTTGTGTTTTATTTTTATAACAAAAGAGAAAAATGCTAAAAAAGTAGATCTTAAAAAAAAGCAGATGCCACCCTGATTTATAAAAATGGTAAAACAGATCATTATTTCACCTACTAGAAATTGTCCTTTATTGTTTGCGTGTATGTGGAGTGAAATCAATGACAGGATTTTAGAATAACTCTAAAATTTCTGGGTGAATTGTAGGCAAGACGGCTATTTATGTTTAGAGTTTGTTGGTTTGAACTGCCTAAATAGGCAAATTACACAGGCAAATTACGTCCTCATAATGATTGTGAGGATGGAGCATGACCGGGCAGTGTTTCGTCCTTTTGTACGTAGGGTTGATATGAGCTGGAACTGACTCGACAGCATCTAACAATAACAACAACAAGCAGGCAAATTGGAGCTATAGAGTTGACAGCTGTTTTACGAATCTGCCACTCAGCAAAGGGAGTTCAAAGCTATAAAATTAACTGTGTTGTAAACACCTGAAGTTAGGATGAGATCCCGGGGTGATAAAGTATAATATGACATGGGTGATTCACAAACATAAACACACACACGCACAGTGGAAGGACCTAGACAAAGATATGTGAGGGATATTTCAAGGAAGAGAAACCAAAGAAATATAATACAAGGCAGAACTGTGAGATATATATGTAATTTTAAATTTTCTAGTATCCACCGTTTTAAAAAGTGAAAAAGAAGTAGTAAAATTAATTTCAAATGCATTTAGTCAACCCGATATACCAAAATAGTATTATTTTAACATGGTGTCAATGTAAGAAGTCCCTGAGTGGCACAAGTGGTTATGCACTAGGCTACCAGCTGAAAAGATAGCAGTTTGAATCCATCCAGAGGCCCCTCGGAATAACCTTCTGGTTATCTGCTTCCAAAAGATCACAGCTGTTGAAAACCCTGTGCAGCAAAGTTCAACTCTGCACACATGGGGTGGCCATGAGTTGGAGTTGATTCAATGGCAACAGGTTTGGTTTTTGTTTTAGTTTAACAGTACAAAAATTATTAATAAGATTTTTTTAATTTTTTTCTGTTCCCCAATATGTATTTCACACTTAGAGCTCAGCTCATATCAGACTAGCCATATTTCCAATGATCAATAGCCACGTGTGGTTGCTGGACAGTGCAGGTTGGCTGGAATTAGTTTATTTACCACTGGACTCAAAACAGAACTGACTTTGGGGATCACATCTAAGATCACATCTTCTAGAAGTTGTCCTTGTGAGTACATCAGCCCACCAGCTGCCTGTTCCTAGCTTCTACCTATATTGTCAGAGTTAGCATCTTGTCCTAGCTGATGATCTAGAACCTAGAGTGATTCCTAAACCCCCTTCTTTAATCCAACTTGAGATATGAATTCACATTCTATGAGCACAGAAGCCACTTTAGATACACAATCTATATTCCTCTCGGTGTCTATCATTTCCATGCAAAGGGCTCAAAGAATGGTTGTTGAATTAGTCCTGTACTATATAAAGGATAATTAACTTGACATAATCTCTTCTCATCATTAAATAACAGGTCCTTTGTTCGCCAAACCACCTTAAAAAATAAAAAAAATAAAAAAGTCTTATGATTAGGTTGTACTATAGATGCTATGACCAGTAGGGATAACTTCTCAGTTAAGTGGGTTAACTTCCTGCAGAGAAGATATTTAATAAATCTAAGATGAAGCTGATTAGTTAGGCTGGGGTAAATATAGAGGCATTTTAGAATGCTAGTTTGGACTTAATTAAGAAATCAGTTGATGATTTTGAACATGATCATTTAGTACATAAATAGTATATAGGATGAACAGAGCAGAAATTAGCTAACAGTTAGCAGTTCAGAAACTTGTGATGACTTCTGAAAGCAGATGAATACAACAGACGGTGTCAAGGAAGATTATAGAGTCCTCAGTATATATTATTATATAATATATTATATGTAACAGCCCTGCTGACCCAGTGGTTAAGAGCTTGACTTCTAACCAAAAGGTAACTCGTTTGAATCCACCAGCTGCTCCTTGGAAACCGTTTGGGGTAGCTCTACTTTGTCCTGTAGGGACATTGAGTCAGAATTGACTCAATGGCAATGTTTTTCTTTTTTTCTGTTTGTTTTGGGATATATTACTATATATATAGTATTCTACCAAAACAAATCCGTTGCTGTCAAGTAAATTACAGTTCATATAGTCTAGTATATATAGATTATATGTATATGTATATTAGTCTTCCTTTCAAAAAGGAAGCAAATATTTCAAGCCTGAATATTTAAGAAGCAGATATAGGTAGGCAAGTTAGAGTGGGTAAAAAATTGAGTTCAGTATGGAATGTATTGAGTCTTCGTTACCTATGCGATACCTCCATTGGAAATTCACTAGTAGTATAGGCACGAGGAAATGCAAATCTGAAGATTAGCTAGCAGAAAGCTAGATATGATATTTATGGCTAATAAATCCAGATTTAGTAGGTGAATTGAGAGGTGAGGGGGTGTTTGCTGAGGGCAGAGAGCATCAGACAGAAGTGCAGATTTTTATCTTTGAAGTGTGGAAGAAGCTGAGAAAGAACAGAGGGAATCAGAGAGTAAGAATGCCAGTATGGCACAATATCTCAGAAGCCAAATAATTTTCACAAATGTAAAGAGGAAGGAAAATTAAGAAATAAATCACTAGAAATAATATGATCTAAAATAATTCTCAGATTTTTCAAAAAGTTTACTTGGTGTTCTTTAATTAAAATGTAGAAAAAATAAACATGTAATATTCTAGGGTAAGTAGTTTATAGTCAAGAGAGTTAAATGAGTTTTTTTTTTTTTTTTTTTTGTACTTCAGGTGAAGGCTTATGGAACAAATAGTTTTACATGAAACAGTAGTACACATATTGTTTTATGACATTGGTTAACAACCCCACAACATGTCAACACTCTCCCCTTTTTGACCTTTTTTTTTTTTTTGGTGAAAATATACATAGCCAAAGATACCCCATTTCAAAAATTTCTACAGGCACAATTCAGTGACATAAACTACACTCTTCCAATTGTGCTGCTATTCTCACTTTAGATGAAGGCTTACAGAACAAAATAGTTTCTCATTTAACAGTTACTACACATGTTGGTTGCCCTATGACAATGGTTAACAACCACACAACACATCAACACGAAACTTACTCAACCTTGGGTTCCCTATCACTAGCTTTCCTGTCCCCTTCTGCCTTCAGCAACTTGACCCTGGACCGTTGTGCCTCATTAGCCCCATTTGGTTTTATGGAGCTGTCCATACCCAGGCTGAATTGTGAACCTCAGAAATGACTTCAGCACTGAGCTAAAAGGGTGTCTGGGGGCCATATTCTTGGCATTTCTGCAGTCTACTTTAGGCCAGTAATTCTGGTCTTTTTTTTGTGTGAGTTAGAATTTTGTTCTTCATCCTTCTCCAGCTCTGTCCGGAACCCTCTGTTGTGATCCTGGCCACAGCAGTCACTGGTGGTAGCCGGGCACCATCTAGCTGTACTGGACTCAGTCTGGTGGAGGCCTTGGTAGCTGTGGTCCATTAGTCCTTCGGACAAATATTTTTCTTGTATCCTGTTCTCTTCATTCTCCCTTGCTCCTGAAGGGATGAGACCAGTGGAGTATCTTAGATGGCCACTCACAGGCTTTTAAGACCCCAGATGCTACTCATCAAGGTAGAATGTAGAACATTGTCTTTATAAACTATGTTATGCCAAGTGAGTTAGACGTTCCCCGAGACCATGGTCCCCACAGCCCTCCACCCAGCAATTCAGTCTCTCAGGGAGTTTGGAAGTGTCTATGGAGCTTCCATGACCTTTCCTTGTACAAGTTGTGCTGGCTTCCCTAGTATTGTGTACTGTCTCACCCTTCACCAAAGATACCGCTTATGTATTGCCTATTTAGTATTTCCCCCCCACCCTCCCATCCCTGGTAACCAACAAAGATTGTTACTTTTGATGTGTGAACTTTTTCATGGGGTTTTACAATAGAGGTCTCATACAATATTTGTCTTTTTGTGATTGACTTATTTCACTCAGCATAATGTCCTTCAGTTTCATCCATGTTATGAGATGGTTCACAGATTCATCATTGTTCTTTCTCGTTGCATAGTACTCCACTGTGTGTATTTACCATAGTTTGTTGATCCATTCATCTGTTGATGGGCATCTAGGTTACTTCCATCTTTTTGCTACTGTGAACAATGCTGCCACGAACATAGGTGTGCATATGTCTATTCGAGTGATGACTCTTATTTCTCTAGGATATAAACCTACGAGTGGGATTGCAGGATCAAATGGTATGTCTATTTCTAGCTTCCTGAGAAAGCCCCATATCATTTTCCAAGATGGTTGTATCATTTTGCATTCTCACCAGCAGTGCATAAGAGTTCCCATCTCCCCACAACCCCTCCAACATTTGTTATTTCCAGTGTTTTTGATTCATGCTAGTAATGCCGGGGTGAGATGGTATCTCACTGTGGTTTTAATTTGCATTTCTCTAATGTCTAGTGATCGCGAGCATTTCCTCATGTGTCTGTTGGCCACTTGAATGTCTTCTTTGGTGAAGTGTCTGTTCATTTTCTTAGCCCATTTTTTAATAGGATTCTTTGTCTTTTTGTTGTAGAGGTGTTGGATTTTCTTGTAGATTATGGAGATTAGATCTTTGTCTGATTTGTACTGTCCAAAATTTTTTTCCCTGTCTGTAGGTTCTGTTTTTACTCTTTTGGTGAAGTCTTTTGAAGAGCACAGCTGTTTGATTTTTAGAAGATCCCAGTTATCTAGCTTATCTTTTCGGGTTTGTGCATTCATGGTTATGGTTTGTATCCTGTTAATGCCATGTATTAAGGCCTGAAGTGTTGGTCTGTTTTACTTCTATGAACTTTATAGTTTTAGGCTTTATATTCAGGTCTTTGATTCATTTTGAAGTAATTTTTGTATACGGTGTGAGGTATCGGTATTGTTTCATTTTTTTTACAGATGGATATCCAGTTTTGCCAGCACCATTTGTTCAAAAGACTGTCTTTTCCCTGTTTGATGGACTTTGGGCCCTTGTCAAAGATCAGGTGACCATAGGTGGATGGATTTACCTCTCGGTTCTCAATTCTGTTACCTTGGTTCATGTATCTGTCGTTGTACCAGTACCAGGCTGTTTTGACTACTGTAGCTGTATAGTAGTTTCTGAAGTCAGGTAGTGTGAGTCCTCCAACTTTATTCTTCTTCTTCAGTAGTGCTTTACTTATTAGGGGCTTCTTCCCTTTCCATATAAAGTGAATGATTAGTTATTCCATCTCTTTGAAGAATGTTGTTGGTATTTGGATCAGGATTGCATTGTATTTGTAAATTGCTTTGGGTAGAATTGTCATTTTCACAATGTTGAGTCTGCCTATCCAGGAGCATGGTATGTTTTTCCATTTATGTAGATCCCTTTGGGTTTCGTGCAGTAGTGTTTTGTAGTTTACTTTGTATAGGTCTTTTACATCCCTAGGTAGATTTATTCCCAAGTATTTTATTTTTTTAGGGGCTATTATAAATGGTTTTGTTTTCCTGACTTCCTTCTCATCCTTCTCCTTATTGGTGTACAGGAATCCAACTGATTTTTGTATGTTTATCTTGTATCCTGCTACTCTGCTGAATCTTTCTATTAGTTCCAGGAGATTTCTCGTGGAGTCTTTAGGGTTTTCTGTGTATAGGATCATATCATCTGCAAACAGGGACAGTTTAACTTCTTCATTACCAATTTGGATGCCCTTGATTTCTTTTTCTTGCCTTATGGCTCTAGCTAGAACTTCTAGCACAATGTTAAATAGGAGTGGTGATAAAGGGCATCCTTGTCTTGTTCCTGTTTTCAAGGGGAATTTTTTCAACCTCTCTCCATTAAGAATGATGTTGGCTGTTGGTTTTGCATAAATGCCTTTATTATGTTGAGAAATTTCCTTTCTATACCAATTTTATTGAGAGTTTTTATCCGGAATGTGTGTTGGACTTTGTCAAATACCTTTTCTGCATCAATTGAGATGATCATGTGATTCTTTTCTTTCCTTTTATTTATGTGGTGGATTACTTTGATTGATTTTCTAATGTTGAACCATACTTGCATACCTGGTATGAATCCTACTTGGTCGTGATGTATTATTTTTTTGATATGATGCTGAATTCTATTGGCTAGAATATTGTTCAGAATTTTTACATCTATATTCATGAGAGATATTGGTCTATAATTTTCTTTTTTTGTGATGTCTTTGCCTGGTTTTGGTATCAGAGTTATGCTGGCTTCATAGAATGAATTTGGAACTGTTTCTTCTTTTTCTATGCTCTGAGATAGCTTGAGTAGTGCTGGTACAAGCTCTTCTGTAGATTTTTTGTAGAATTCTCCAGTGAAACCATCTGGGCCAGGGCTTTTTTTGGTTGGGAGTTTTTTAGTTTTTTTTTAATTACCTTTTCAATCACTTCTGTTGTTATGGGTCTGTTCAGATTTTCGAAATCACTTTGTTGTAGTTTGGGTAGGCCATGTGCTTCTAGAAATTTATCCATTTCCTCTAGGTTTTCAAATTTGTTGGAGTATAGTTTTTCATAATATTCTGTTATAATCCTTTTTATTTCAGTTGGGCCTGTTGTAATGTCCCCCATTTCATTTCTTATTTGGGTTATTTGTGTCCTCCCTGCTTTTCTTTGTCAGTCTGGCCAGTGATTTGTCGATTTTGTTGTTTCTTTCAAAGAACCAACTTTTGGCTTTGTTCTCTTTTTGGATTTCTGTTCTCTATTTCATTTATTTCTGCTCTGATCTTTACTATTTCCTTTCTTCTGGTGGCTGTGGGCCTGTTTTGCTGTTCTTTTTCTATTTATTTGAGTTCTGTAGTTAGTGTTTTGATTTTGTCCCTTTCCACTTTTCTGATGGGTGCATCTATTGCTATAAATTTTCCTCTGAGGACTGCTTTTGCTGTGTCCCAGAGGTTTTGGTATGACGTGTTTTCATTCTCATTTGATTCTAGTAATTTTTTGATTCCATCTCTGATTTCTTCTGTTACCCAGTGATGTGTAAACTTGCTATTATTTCATTTCCATGTAATTGATTTGTTTTTCCTTGCCCTTTCTGTTGTTAATTTCTACCTTGATGGCATTGTGATCAGAGAAGATACTTTGAATTATCTCAGTAGTTTGGATTTTGTTGAGGATTGCTCTGTGACCTAAGATGTGGTCTACTCTGGAGAATGTTCCATGAGCATTTGAAAAGAATGTGTACTTTGCAGCGGTTGGTGGGAGTGTTCTATATTTGTCTATGAGGTCAAGTTGGCTGATTGTGCCTTTTAGGTCTTCTGTATCTTTGCTGAGTTTCTTCTTAGTTGTTCTGTCTTTTACTGAGAGTGGTGTGTTGAAGTCTCCTACTATTATTGTGGAACTGTCAATTTCTCTTTTCAGTGTTGTTAGAGTTTGGTTTATGTATTTTGGAGCTCTGTCATTGGGTGCGTAGATGTTTATTATGGTTATGTCTTCATGATGGATCATCCCCTTAATCATTATATAGTGTCCTTCTTTGTCTTTTATGGTAGATTTTGTTTTAAAGTCTATTTTCTCTGAGATTAGAATTGCCACTCCTGCTCTTTTTTGGTAGTTGTTAGCTTGATATATTTTTTTCCAACCTTTGACTTTTAATAAATTCACATCTTTGTTTCTAAGGTGTGTGTCTTGTAGACAGCATATTGATGGATCCTGTTCTCTCATCTATTGTGTCACTCTCCATCTCTTTATGGGTGCATTGAGTCCATCTACATTCAGTGTAATTATTGATTGATGTGAGTTTGTTGCTATCATTTTGTAGTGCCTTTTTTTTTTTTGTGGTGCTGACATTTTCTTTGTTCTTCTTAGTCTCCTGTGATGAGTTACTTTTGTTTGTGGCTTTTTTTTTTTCATTTCTTTTGTTTTTGCTGAGAATTTAAGTTTTTCTTCTTTATTTTTATGAGTATGTTTGTTAACTTTCTTTGTGGTTACCATGAATTTTACCCTTATCTTTCTAAGTCTGAAGCAATCTATTATTATTTGGTATCACCTTGCCTTCCTCTCCATTAGAAGGTTCTATACCTATGCCGTTTATTCCCTCTTTCATTGTTTTGATGTTGTTGTCATTTACTGATTAACTGCTCTGATTCTCTGTTCTATTTCTTTTTGTTTTGGAGACTCCTTGAGAGTTGATTTCCTAGATTGGTATCTGGCTGGTACGATCCTGTGTCTTAGAGTATGTCTGTGAGCTGAAGTTGTTTGTTCTCATATCGAAGAACTCCGTTTAATAATTCTTGTAATTTTGGTTTGGTTTTTACATATTCCCTTAATTTCTGTTTATCTGGAAATGACCTAATTTCACCGTCATATTTGAACAAGTGTCTTGCAGGATATACTATTCTTGGCTGGCAAGTTTTTCTTTCAAGATTTTACGTATGTCATCCCATTGTCTTCTTGCCTACATGGTTTCTGCTGAATAATCTGAGTTTAGTCTTATTGTTTCTCCTCTGTATGTGACTTCTTGTTTTTCACAAGCTGCTCTCAGGATTCTTTGTTTGTCTTTGGTTTTGGCAAGTGTGATTATTATATGCCTTGGTGATTTTCTTTTGGGGTCTATCCTATATGGGGTTCCTTGAGCTTCTTGGATGGCCAGTTTTTCATCCTTCATGATATTGGGGAAGTTTTCTGTCAGCATTTCTTCAATGATCTTCTCAGTGTTTTGTGTTTTCTCCCCGTGTTCTGGAACTCCAATCAAGCGCAGATTTTTGCTTTTGATTGTATCCCACATATCTCTCAGGATCTCTTCATTTTTCTTTGTTCTTTTTTCTGAGTTTTCCTGAAACAGAGTTGTATCAAAGTGTTTGTCTTCAATTCGACTGATCCTGTCTTCCACCATTTCAAATCTGCTTCTCAGTGCTTCTATGAAACTGTCCATTTCTGAAATCTTGTTGTTTATCTTTTGGATTTCTAATTGTTGTTCTAATATAGTTTCTAGTTGTGAATTTATTTTGGCATTTTGTTCCTGCATTATTTTCCTGAATTCTTCCAATTTTTTGTCTGTATTTTTCATTAATTTGTCAATTTTTTCATCATTTTCGTCTGCCTTTTGGTTCAATTCTTGGAAAATTCTGAGTATTAGAGATTTGATTTCCCTATCAAGTAGTTCTAGTGCCTTTTCTTCCACTGGAAAGTCATCTGGTGTTTTATTTTGGATGCTACTGGAACCATCTTATCCTGTTTTTGTAAATGTTTTGATATTGTCTGCTGTGTTTGGGGCCTTCAGTAGTTATTTTTCTCACTTATTGATTGTAGATTTGTTTTTTTCATCCTCTTTTTTAATCTGGCTATGTCTGAGCAGGTAGACTGTGTGTTCTTTGTTGTTTGCTCATCTGTGGGAACTATACTTTTCGCCTCCTTCTCCACTTGGCAGGGTCAGTCGCTCTGATATGGTACAACAGGGAAGGTCTAGCTGATGAGGAGTTACTGGGGTGTTTTTTTTTTTTTTTTTTTTTTTTTTTTGGCACTTACCACAACCACCAGGGCGGGTTGTTAATCAGTGCAAGGCAGGTTCCAGTAGGGCATGCCTGAGCTGCTTGGTGGTGTGATGTTAAACGCATGGTGCAGGTAGGCAGGATGTAGCAGGGAGATTGTTATGTGTGGAGCTAAGATGGATATGGGAGAGAAGAGAGGAACAGGACCAAAAAAACGTACAAACAAAAAAGAATGCTAGGGGAGCTTGCCATTGGAGTGGAGAGTTGAGAGACTATGAAATGGAGAAAAACAAAAAGGGCAAGGGGAAGAGAAAAAAAAAGAAAAGAAAAGAATGAATAAATAAAAATCGGAAAGGGAAAAGAACAATAAAGTTCCCAGTGTTCCCACTGGTGCGGCTATGAGGTTTGTGGAAGTTGTTCTCAGGTGTTGCAGTACAGCCTGCGTAGAAGGCTTAGAAGTATACAACACCAGGTATTCAGGGAACAGAAAGTGAAGGGCGATATAGAGAGACGAGAAACTGAGTAATGAAGAAAGACAAAAAGGGAAAAAGCAGGAAAAGAAAACAAAACAAATTTAAATAAAAAGAACAAGAAAGGGCCCCCCCAAAAAAAAATCCAACAAAAAAAGAAATGTTTAGAGATCCCTCTGCACGTCTGAACAAGCTGAGTGGGTAGGTTCCAAGCCACGCTGCACCACCTGGCCAGAACGGGCTCCCAACTCAAGAAAAGGAAATAAAACAAACAAACAATTCAAAACAAGCAAGTGAACAATAACCCTGGGATCACACCAGCGCGGCAACCCAGACCGGGAAGCAGTTCCACACTCGAAAGGAGCTCTGCAGCCCCTCAGGAAGAAGAAAAGGTGGAGCACAGAGCCAGGTATTTGAGCGAAAGGAGGGGGAGGTAGTGAGAGGTAAGGAAGAAATCAAAGAAGTGGAAAAAAGCAACACCAGCAGCCAACAAATGGCACTCAGAGAGCCGGCCCGTTCGGGTGGCTGGAATCCAAGCAGCAGGTGCTTCCCTGACAAGAGATTGTCGCCGTGGGAAGTAGAGGAGGCCTAGTGGGGATGAAGAAGGGTGGGGGGTGTGAAAGCGTGTATCGCAAATTACCAGTTGTTTTATCTCCTGCTGGAAGCTCCGTGAAGCTGCTTTCTCATACCCCCTGTTTTCTGGTCTCCAATAGGAGTCCAAGATGGCGCATCCGTGCTGCTTTAGCTGATAGGGGACCTCTGCATGAATCTCTCCTTGCTCTCCATTCTCTGTCGGTTTTTTCATTCCATTTGGTGCTTGGCTGAGTTCTTTATCTCTTCTTTTGATGTTTTAGGGTTTCAGGATTGTTGTTTTCTCTGTTAGGCTTAGTATTTCGGATCTTTGCTGTGGAGGGACTGTGTGGTGCTTCTCCCTAGAGCACCATTTTGCTGGAAGTACAAATGACTTCTTTTTTTTAAACATTGCTAGTAGAAATAGAGATCAATATTTGGCCACTGATTTTAGATGAATCAATGCTAATTACAGCTTACCACTTTTATAAGAAAACATTTTGTTTTATCCAAAATGCTTTAGATTCTCAATATTCCATTCTGTATTGGAAACTGGAAGCTGAGAGGTGACAAAATTCTCCAAATATTCTGCTTATCTTCCTTGGGTTACACCTGAAATTGCTCTCTATACTAACATATTTGCAATTTCTGATAAAGTTACTGTTTGACTTTCCTTTCCACCTCTGTGTTAATTTCATAGTTTACCAACTCTGCAAGAGTTCAGTCCTATTCTTTCTTAAAATTCTCTCAAATTCTGTACCCTTTGGTACATACTGTTGTGGTGTATTTTTACTTGCAGATTTTGCTCTGTAGGCATTTCTCCTCCTGTCTGCTTCTGATTTGTGTTTAGATTTATTTTCAACTTCATTTCACCTCATGAATTGATTCTATCCCTTTAACAGCCCTATGTTTATTGCATTTTACAATGTTTGATCTCTGTGATAAGAATATTTTCCTCTAAAAATGTAGATGAAAGGTATGTTTTATATCTACTATTTAGTTTTATATTAATACTATCCTTTAAAGTCATATAGCTATTCTGACTATCTCTAAACAGACCATGTCTATTTGGATAGTACTATATAACCTAGGAATCCTACAAATAGAGAATGTTAGAACATTAAAATTGGTAGGAAACTACTTCAGAAATAAAGAACATGAGGATTAGAGAGGTGATCATCAAACTCCACATATATCCTTTATGAAAAGAAGATAAATGATTATTCACATTGGCCTGTTCTTTGAGAGGGAATTTACAGAGAGGTTAAGAGCAGGGACTAGACACACTGATGGCCACGTTTAAGTTTCATCACTATCCCTGCTAGCTGTGTAACTACTGTTAAATAATCAAGTTATTTAATCTCTCTGTCCTTAGCACCCTCATTTGTAAAAGGGAGATAAAAATACACCCACTCATTGGGTTTGGGGGAGGATCATCTGTATTAATTATATAATGGGGTCTAGTACCTAGTAAGAAGCCCTGGTTGCTCAGTGGTTAAGCACTAGGGTGAGCTACAGCTGCTAACTAAAAAGGTCAGCAGTTCAAATCCACCAGCAACTCCTTGGAAACCCTATGAGGCAGTTCTACCCTTTCCTACAGGGTCAGTATGAGTTGGAATGGACTCGATGACAACAGGTTGGGTTTTTTTTTTTTTTTTTTAGTACTAGTAAGCACTATAAAAGTGTTAGTAATAGTAGAAGTAGTAGTTTGTCTTTGTTATAAAAATTAAAGCTGTGAAGTATATAAAGACAGACTGCAATGTTCTGGGCACTAAATAAATGCCACCTCAAATATGTGTAGTAATGTATTATATATAGTTTTTGTCTACTTTAGAAAATCATAAGAATATTGATAAATTTAAGAAGATAAATGACAAATATGAAACAATAAGAAACACTATAATATGTATCAACCAATAACCACTGAATAAATTGACATTAAAAAAAGGTGATTTTGTAACTTAGATTCAGTGGGCTGTATTGGTTGTTTTATTTTCTAATTTTGTTTCCTATATTATAACATTGTATGAATATACTACAATTTATTCACAGTTGTGCTATTAATTGGCATTTCAAATACTTTCCAATTTCCAGCTATTATGGAGAAGCTTGCCGTTAACGTGTATGTACATATGAGTATATGCAAATAAAGAATTATAATGAAGTAGCAAAAAATAGCTTAAAAGCATGCAAAAATCATGAGACAAGATGACAAAAATAAGGCCATTATTTAATTATGAGAGTGATTTTGAACCAGTTAAGTGCTCTGTCACTATTAAATTATTGGGTTACATTAAAACACAGCTGTTTTAACTCTATGCACAGTCAACTAGAGAAAGATTGTAAAAAGAGTGGGTCAAAATATTTAAAACACATAACAAGCAAACAGTGTAAAAGAACTCATTCTGAAACATTAAATAAGATGCAGAAGATATTAATGATTATAGGCAAAATTAAGAATGAATTCATTCAAATTATTAATATTTTTTTACCAACTGTTAAAGCAAATGCAAAAATACATTGCAATTCAACATCCAATTTTGATTTATATTAAGATTTAGTAACTGAACACCAAAAAACCCCATTGCTACTGAGTTGATTCCGACTCATAGTGACTCTGTAGGACAGAGTAGAAATGCCCCATAGAGTTTCCAAGTCTATAAGTCTTTATGGAAGCAGACTGCCGTACCTTTCTCCTGGAGAGCAGCTGGTGGGTTTGAACCACTGACCTATAGGTTAGCAGCCAAGTGCTTAACCACTGTGCAACCAGGGCTCCTAGTAACTGAATGGAATAACTTTAAAATAATAAAGGATATTTTAGTTAGATGCCAAAATCATACTTAAGCAGGAAGTAGAGCAATCATTATTTAATAATTTAAAAAGACACATTTTAAATGTTTTTGAAGAATTTCTATCAATTATTATACATCTTTAAATTAAATGGAAAAAAATTAGAGAAAGAACTATCAGAAGGGAAAAGATAAATGTTATTTATACTTCATTTTCTTGACTTCATGAAAGAAATCTGAAAATCTATAAAAGCTAATACAAGCACTCAGTAAGTTGACAAATTACAAAAATAAATGAATGCTTTAAGATGCAATATATTTCCTATTCACAGACAGACAGATACATAGAGAGAAATGATAAATGGATGCATGGAGAGGCAGATAATGTAGCATCCCATAACAATAGAAACGGGCTGGTTTAGTTTATTAATTACACTTAGTTAATTGGTTAACATTTGGAAATGATTGAAATTTGATCTTTAGTATATTGCAAGTTAATAAAAAATTAAATGTAAATTTTAATTAAGAATAAATAAACTTATGAAAGCAATTGATATACATTTCTCTAAAGTTGTGGTTGTTGCTAGGTTCTGTGGAGTCAATTCTGACTCATAGTGACCCTACGTACAACAGAACAACAAGTTGTGGCAAGAAAGGATTTTTCAGCATATCGTGGCATGGCAAAATCATATAGAAAATGTTTGATAGACTCTTGAGGTTTTATTTTTTTTTTAATTTGACTAGATAGAATGTTAAAAATTCTATCTGTTTAAAAAAAAAAAATTCAATCCAGAAAAGAGTTTAGGAAAAAAAAATGAAACTATAGCCCACCTATTGGCAGGCCGTTGGTTAATAAATAAAGAGACTAGGAAAAACACTGAGAATGTGGTAAATACCTAATAGGATATTGGATGAATGTGTGAACTAGCAGTTCACCAAAAGACAGGGCGGGGGGGAGAGGAAAAGGGGAAGGAGAAATGCAAGTGAAAGATAAACACAAATAGCAAATATAAATTTGCAAATATAAAAAAACAAGCAAGAGAATACTCCCCTAGCACTTTCTATTATTGCTGTTTTCAGTTGCAGTGAGTCAATTCTGAATCATGACAACCCCATGTACTACAAAGTAGAACTGCTCCAAGGGGTTTTCAAGGCTGTGACCTTTTGGAAGCAGATCACCAGGCCTCTGAGTGGGTTCAATCTGCCAACTTTTCCCCTCCAACCTTTCAGTTAGTAGCCAAGCACTTAGCCTTTTGTACCACCAGGCCTTAACTGTTTTCACCACCCAGGGAATATCTTCTGCATTAAGGAATAAATACAGTGCTATTTGGTAACATGATGAGGGCCAGAGAAAAATGAAAACAGTGAAAAAAATCAATTGAAAATCCAAATAATGGAATTCTTTTCAAATATTAAAAAGATTGTTAACAAAAGAATATTTATAGATTTGTAAAGATATTGAAATATTGCTAGAAAAAATTGATTCATACAGTTTATAATTATATTATTTTGAAAATACATTTTATGTTGCTTTTTTCAGGCCACTGTCTGTGACTTTCAACAGTCTTATAACCACTATAAAACTGGAAATTTGAGAAAGAAAATTGTGAAACATATTAAAAACATGAATGCCTCCATAATCCAGGTAACAACTATACAGGAACATGTATCCACAAAGGCTGTGGCCAAGGTCTTGTTTTATATAACTTTTCACATTTTATATAGTATTATTGATTGAGATCTTCCATTAATAAATATTCAGGCCTCCATTTGTCCGCACTGTTTCTCCTCCACATCCTAACTGTGCTTGTTTTTTACTATTTTACATTGCTAAGATTTATAACATTTACTTTCTCATCAGGAACCTTAATCCTTCCGGTTGTTTAGTCTTGATTCTACAGTTAAAGGGACACGATGATTATCGCTTTTTGCTTTTCTGCCAGTTTCTGCATTCTTGAGATTTTTCTTGTGATTCTTCTTGTATTGGCTGGGTTCTTTTATTTAGCTATTTTTCTTTTTTTTTTTTTTTTTTTGCTTTAAATAAGTGGACTCGGAATCATTTTCTCATATCTATTTTGCTATTGTTAGCTGTTTGTTTCTTTGGGGATTTCTGATTGTTGGTAGGTGTAGAGCAACCTGACTGAGTATAGCTATTATTAGATTATACTTCATTTCCTGCATTTCTCTGTGGATGGGTCATTTGTTCTTCTGGCACTGAATGTTGTGAGGAATTCTGAGGAAATCATGAGTCACTCCCTGTAGTCCCACCTATAAGTTACTTGCCTTTTATCTGCCATGAATCTGTTTATAGGTCTGATTTATTATGGTCCTCTTTACCCAGGCTGGAAACCCTGGTGATGCAGTGGTTAAGAACTACAGCTGCTAACCAAAAGGTAGGCAGTTGGAATCCACCAGGCACTCCTTGGAAACCATATGGGGCAGTTCAGTTCTGTCCTACAGGGTCACTACGAGTCAGAATCGACTGCACGGCAATGGGTTTGGCTTTGGCTTTTTGATTTTACCCAGCCGGAGTCCCTGGATGGTGCAGGTGATCAACATACTCAGCTTCTCTCCAAAAGTTTGGGGATTCAAGTCAACCCAGACGCATCTCAGAAGAAAGACCTGCAAACATACTTAAAAAAAAAAATCAGCCATTGAAAACGCTCTGGTACACAACTCTACTCTGACACATATGGGTCACCATGAGGCTGGTAACTGGTTTATCCAGCGAGCTTCAAATTCTACTCCTGTGAGATTTATTTCCTCCAATTTAGTGTGGATTTGGCAAAAATGGGTTACTTGATGGCCCACTCTGCCTCAATTACTATTCCCATGGACAGTGTTGGGCTTCATTATTTTCTCCAAACTGCTTAGTGGTTCTTAGTCTATTTTTCCATAAATGGATTGATATTAATAAGAACTCATTTTTTTAAAGCACTTGTTTTTCTCAATGTTACTTATAGGATGTGGACAAAGGTGAGGCAGAAGTCAGGACATGTTGCTACTGAATGTTCTAGCTCTTGCCTTCTCTGCAACACTTCAAAATTTATGACATGAGATTTTACCACTTTTTTGTTAGGTTTTCTTCTGTTATTATTTTCAGAAGGTAGATATTAATTTGTCTTTATTTCTCCATATACATGTGAGAGCTTGACAATGAAAAAAGACAGAAGACTTGACAAATTTAAATTACAGTGTTGACAAAGAATATTGAATATAACATAGACTGCCAGAAGAACAAAGAAATCTGTCTCAGAAGTAAAGGCAGAATGATCCTTAGAAACGAGGATGGAGATACGTCATCTCACTTACTTTGAACATGCTATCAGAAGGGGCCAGTCCCTGGAGAAGGACATTATGCTTGGTAACGAAGAGAGTCATCAGAAAAGAGGAAGACCGTTAGCAAAATGGATTGACACAGTAACAGCAACAATGGGCTCAAACATAGCAACAATTGTGAGGATGATATAGGATTGGGCAATGTTTTGTTCCTGCTGTTGTACATATGGTTGCTATCAGTCCGAACTGACTCTAGGGCACCTAACAACAGTATTTTATAATTTATATTTTTAAGTTACACAAGAGGTGAAAATTTAAAGAACTTACACTGTTCTGTGTTTTACAACATATACATATTGTGCCATCCTCACAATCATTGCTATGTTTGAGCCTATTGTTGCAGCCACTGTCAATTCATCTCTTGAGGTCGTCCTCTTTTTCCATGGCCCTCTAATTTACCAAACATGATGTCCTTCTCCAGAGACTGATCCCTCCTGATAGCTTGTTCAAAGTATGTGAGACATTGTCTCACCAGCCTCGCTTTCAAAGAGCACTCTGGTTGTAAATCTTCCAAGACAGACTTATTCATTCTTCTGGCAGTCCATGGTATATCCAATATTCTTGCCAACACCATCATTCAAAGGCATCAGTTCTTCTTTGGTCTTCCTTATCCACTGTCCACCTTCCATAAGTGTATGAAGCAATTGATAATACCAATGTTTGGGTCAGATTCACCTTAGCCCTTAAAGTGACATTGTTGCTTTATAACACTAAAGACGTTTTTAACAGCAGATTTGCCCAATGCAATATGTCATTTGATTTCTTGACTGCTATTTTCATGGGTGTTGATTGGGGATCCAAGTAAAATGAAATCCTTGACAAATTCAAAATTTTCTCTCTTTTTTTATTTTATTTTATTGTACTTCAGGTGAAGGTTTACAGAACAAATAGATTCTCATGAAACAGTAGTACACATATTGTTTTACGACATTGGTTAACAACCCCATGACATGTCAACGCTCTCCCTTCTTGACCTTTTTTTTTTTTTTTGGTGAAAATAAGCATAGCCAGAGATACCCCATTTCAAAGATTTCTCATTCACAGTTCAGTGACATCAACAACGCTCTTCCAATTGTGCTGCTATTCTCACTTTAGATGAAGGCTTACAGAACAAAATAGTTTCTCATTAAACAGTTAGTACACATGTTGCCCTATGACAATGGTTAACAACCCCACTACATGTCAACACTGTCCTTACTCAACCTTGGGTTCCCTATCACCAGCTTTCCTGTCCCCTTCTGCCCCCTAGTCCTTGTCCCTGGACTGCTGTGTCTCATTACTCCCATTTGGTTTTATGCTGCTGTCCACTCCCTGGCTGAACAGTGAACCTCGGAAGTGACTTCACCACGGAGCTAAAAGGGTGTCTGGGGGCCATGCTCTCGGGGTTTCTCCAGTCTCCCTTAGGACAGTAAATCTGGTCTTTTTTTGTGAGTCAGAATGTTCTTCTACATCCTTCTCCAGCTCTGTCCAGAACCCTCTGTTGTGATCCCGGTCAGAGCAGTCAGTGGTGGTAGCCGGGCACCATATAGCTCTACTGGGCTCAGTCTGGTGGAGGCCTAGGTAGCTGTGGTCCATTAGTCCTACGATCTAATCTTTTTCTTGTATCCTGTTCTCTTCACTCTCCCTTGCTTCCAAAGGATGAGGCCAGTGGAGTATCTTAGATGGCTGCTCACAGGCTTTTAAGACCCCAGAAGCTACTAACCAAGGTAGAATGTAGAACATTGTCTTTATAAACTGTGTTATGCCAATTTAGCTAGATGTTCCCCGATACCATGGTCCCCAGAGCCCTCCGTCCAACAACTCAGTCCCTCGGGGGCTTTGGATGTGTCTATAGGGCCTCCATGACCTTTCCTTGTGCAGGTTGTGTTAGTTTCCCCTGTACTGTGTACTATCTCACCTCTCACCCAAGGTACCACTTATCTATTGCCCATTTAGTATTTCCCCCCACTCCCCTCCCATCCCTGGTAACCAACAAGGATTGTTACATTTTGCATGTGAAATTTTTCATGGGTTTTTACAATAGAGGTCTCATAAAATATTTGTCCTTTTGTGATTGATTTATTTCACTCAGCATAATGCCCTTCAGTTTCATCCATGTTATGAGATGCTGCACAGATTCATCATTGTTCTTTCTCGTTGCATAATACTCCATTGTGTGTATGTACCATAGTTTGTTTAGCCATTCATCTGTTGATGGGCATCTAGGTTGTTTCCATCGTTTTGCTATTGTGAACAATGCTGCCATGAACATAGGTGTGCATATGTCTATTCGAGTGACGACTCTTATTTCTCTAGGATATATTCCTAGGAGTGAGATTGCTTGATTGAATGGTATGTCTATTTCTAGCTTTCTAAGGAAATGCCATATCATTTTCCAAAATGGTTGTATCATTTTGCATTCCCACCAGCAGTGCATAAGAGTTCCAATCTCCCCACAGCCCCTCCAACATTTGTTATATCCAGTGTCTTTGATTCGTGCCAGTAATGCCAGGGTGAGATGGTATCTCATTGTGGTTTTAATTTGCATTTCTCTAATGGCTAGTGATCGCGAGCATTTCCTCATGTGTCTACTGGCCACTTGAATGTCTTCTTTGGTGAAGTGTCTGTTCATTTCCTTTGCCCATTTTTTAATAGGATTCTTTGTCTTTTTGTTGTAGAGGTGTTGGATTTTCTTGTAGATTATGGAGATTTGACCTTTGTCTGACTTGTACTGTCCAAACATTTTTTCCCAGCCTGTAGGTTCTCTTTTTACTCTTTTGGTGAAGTCTTTTGAAGAGCATAGATGTCTAATTTTTAGACGATCCCTGTTATCTAGCTTATCTTCTGGGGTTGGTGTGTTGATGGTTATGGTTTGTATCCTGTTAATACTGTGTATTAAGGCCTATAGCATTGATCCTATTTTTTCTTCTATGAACTTTGTAGTTTTTGGCTTTATATTTAGGTCTTTGATCCATTTTGAAGTAGTTTTTGTATACGGCATGAGGTATGGGTCTGTTTCATTTTTTTGCAGATGGATACCCAGTTTTGCCAGCACCATTTGTTAAAAATACTGTCTTTTCCCCATGTGATGACCTTTGGTCCCTTGTCAAAGATCAGGTGATTGTAGGCGGTTGGATTTACATCTGGGTTCTCAGTTCTGTTCCATTGGTCAATGTATCTGTCATTGCACCAGTACCAGGCTGTTTTGACTACCGTGGCTGTATAGTAGGTTCTGAGGTCAGGTAGTGTGAGTCCTCCAACTTTATTCTTCTTCTTCAGTAGTGCTTTACTTATTCGGAGCTTCTTCCTTTTCCATATAAAGTTAATGATTAGTTTTTCCATCTCTTTGAAGAATGTTGTTAGCATTTGGCTCAGGATTGTGTTGTATTTATAAATTGCTTTGGGTAGAATTGTCATTTTCACAATGTTCAGTCTACCTATCCATGAGCATGTATGTTTTTCCATTTATGTAGATCCCTTTGGGTTTCTTGCAATAGTGTTTTGTAGTTTTCTATGTATAGATCTTTTACATCCCTGGTTAGATTTATTCCTAAGTATTTTATTTTTTTAGGGACTATTATAAATGGTATTGTTTTCCTGATTTCCTTTTCATCGTTCTCCTTATTGGTGTATAAGAATCCAACTGATTTTTGTATGTTTATCTTGTATCCTGCTACTCTGCTGAATCTTTGTACTAGTTTCAGTAGATTTCTCACGGAGTCTTTAGGGTTTTCTATGTATAGTATCATATCATCTGCAAACAGGGAGAGTTTAACTTCTTCATTACCAATTTGGATGCCCTTGATTTCTTTTTCTTGCCTTATTGCTCTCGCTAGAACTTCCAGCACAATGTTAAATAGGAGTGGTGATAAAGGGCATCCTTGTCTTGTTCCTGTTTTCAAGGGGAATGTTTTCAGCCTCTCTCCATTAAGAATGATGTTGGCCATTGGTTTTGCATAGATGCCCTTTATTATTTTGAGAAATTTCCCTTCTATACCTATTTTATTGAGAGTTTTTATCCGGAATGTGTGTTGGACTTTGTCAAATGCCTTTTCTGCATCAATTGAGATGATCATGTGATTTTTTTCTTTACTTTTGTTTATGTGGTGGATTATGTTGATAGATTTTCTAAGGTTAAACCATCCTTTCATACCTGGTATGAATCCTACTTGGTCGTGGTGTATTATTTTTTTGAAATGGGTGTGACTATATAAAAATAAAACTTTATATATGAATGCTTAAATTTTATATAATTTTCAGGTCTCAGAATATCCTCTCCTTCCTCCTCCTTCTTTATCCCTACCATTTCAAAAAACAAAAAAACATTCTTAACTCCCAGTACAAAGGAAGAATGTGAGTCAGATTTCACTCATAGAGCCCTAGTTTGCCAATCCCTGATGTAAATTACTATATTTTGAAAGCTTAATTAGTGTGATTCTTCAACAGATGTTTTATATTGTTTCTTCATCAAAATGAAGATTAACAAATTTTCCAAAACCACTAAGAGCTTAGGATTTAGATGAATAAAAATGTTCAGTATTCTGCTCACGATTTCCCCCATAGACGAGAAACACAAAACAAACGCATTACACGGACTATCTAAACTAAACTGTTACAGCGATCAGGTAAATCCTAGCTTGAAAAAGTGTTCTTCCGATAGAAGAGACTTTCAAATATGTGATACTCAGAAGATAAAGTGTTCCCTTGAGAATTTGCTATGTTGTCAACTGTGTATTCTTCACCCCTATTTAATGTTCCCTACTGAACCTGGAGAGATCTGAGAGGCTGAAATGATAGAGACAACACTGTATTCATCTTGTTCTTCCTTTATAAGATTTGTAATGATGTCTCTTGAGCTAGACTTTAATCTGTTTTTACGGCATCTACAGCTACTAGAAAACTCCCTCGTGACATTTTCAATGTATAAGGTTCGCTCAAGACATGTCTTCTCTCTTCTGGTCATATTTTGATGGCAGATATGACAATTTATTACACTTTCTCTCCTCTCAGTAGGACACATTTTTGTTGCAAAGAAGTGCTGCCAGGTCTGCAGAGTGCTTTAAACACCTCCCAGCACATAGAAACAGTTACTAATGTAGGCAGGGGCTCAGAGCTCTTCAGTGGAGGCTGTGCCCCAGGCAGAAGCAGATCCTCCTTCCCCATCCTCTCCCTCTCCTCCCCCAACTTTGTCAGTATCCCCAGATCTGGACCCCTGGACAGCTGATTGCTTCACAGAAACACAGCAACTTAGTATCTTTTTTTTTAAACCTTTCTAGACATTTTGATATTTATTGATTGTTAAAATAATTTTTATCTTGTTGTTTGTTCATTTTGAATCCTGTTTTCTTTTCACACAAAATATTTTGTATTTCTCTCTTCAATTTATTCATTGTCGTTAGAAGCCTCTGAGTATTTTTTTTAACATATTTAAATTGATAGACAAATTCATTTGAAGTTCTTAAAATATTTTGTGCTTATAAGAACTTTCACCAAGTATTAATCAAATATAATCATAAATAATTCTAGTTTTTTTATGATTTCTGTTGTTAAATGATAATGCTTTTTTTTCTCATACAAAAATTTATACACATATTGTGACGTGACACTAGTTGGAATCCCTATAATGTGACATCACACTCCACCTTTCCACCTGGATTTCCCATGTCCCTCCAACCAGCTCCTGTCCCTTCCTGCCTTCTCATCCTGCCTCCTGATAGGAGCTGCCCATTTAGTCTCATGTATCTGCTTGAACTAAGAAGCACACTCTTCGCAAGTATTATTTTATGTTTTATACTCCAGTCTAATCTTTGTCTGAAGAGTGGGCTTCAGGAATGATTTTAGTTCTGGGTTAACAGGGCATCCAGGGGACATGGCTTCAAGAGTCCAGTCTCAGTCAGACCATTAAGTCTGGTTTTTTTACATGAATTTGCATTCTGCTCCACACTTTTTTTCTGCTCTATCACGGACTCTCTGTTGTGTTCCCTGTCAGGGCAATCATTGGTGGTAGCAGGGCACCATATAGTTCTTATGGTCTCACGCTGATGGATTCTTTGGTTTATGTGGCTCTTTTGTCTCTTGGGCTAATATCTCCCTTGTATCTTTGATGTTCTTCATTCTCCTTTGCTCCATGTTGGTTGGGAACAATTGATGCATCTTAGATGGCCGCTTGCAAGCTTTTAAGACCCCAGACACCACTCACCAAAGTGGGATGCAGAACATTTTCTTAATAAACTTTGTTATGCCAATTGACCTAGATGCCCCCTAAAAGCATGGTCCCCAGATCCCCGCCCCTGCTACTCTGTCCCTCAAAGTATTTGACTGAATTCAGGAAACTTCTTAGCTTAGGTTTAGTCCAGTTGTGCTGACTTGTCCTGTAGTGTGTGCTGTCCTTCCCTTCACCTAAGATAATTCTTGTCTACTGTCTATGTAAACTTCTTATTATACTTATTTTTAGCACTTTTGTGTCTTATTTTACAGTTTTCTGATATTATTAATGTAGTGTTATTCATTTTATTTGTGTTAGAATATCTATGCTTTATTATATCAAACAACCAAACCCAAACCCACTGCAGATAAGTCTATTCTGATTCATAGTGACCCTATAGGATAGAGTAGAACCCCCGTATAGGGTTTCCAAGTAGGGGCTGGTGGATTTGAACTGCTGACCTTTTGACTTGTTATAGTAACCAGTTCTCCCTATACCTTGACAGCGTACTCTTCCTTTCCACCCAGGAATTCCCGTGTCCATTCAACCAGCTCCTGACCCTCTCTGCCTTCTCATCTTGCTTCCAGATGAGAGCTGCTCATTTAATCTCAAGTATCTACTTGAGCTAAGAAGTACACTCTTCACAAGTATCATTTTATGTCCCATAGACCAATCTAATCCTTGTCTGAAGAGTTGGCCTCGGGAATGGTTTTAGTTTTGGGCTAAGAGAGAGCTCAGGATCCACCTCTTCCAGGGTCCTTCCAGTATCAGTCAGACCATTAAGTCTGGTTTTTTTACAAGAATTTGAGTTCTGCACTGCACTTTTCTCCTGCTCCATCAGGGGCTCTCTGTTGTGTTCCCTGTCAGGGCAGTCATTGTGGTAGCCAGACGCCATCTGGTTCTTCAGGTCTCAGGCTGATGAAGTCTCTGGTTTATGTGGCCCTTTCTGTCTCTTGGGCTAATACTTTCCTTGCGTCGATGGTGTTCTTCATTTTCCTTTATTCCAGGTGGGTTGGGACCAATTTATGCATTTTAGATGGCTGTTTACTAGCTTTTAAGACCCCAGGCACCACTCACCAAAGTGAGATGCAGCACATTTTCTTAATAAACCTTGTTATGCCAATTGACCTAGATATCCCCTGAAAGCATGGTCCCCAGACCCTTGCCCCTGCTACTCTGTCCCTTGAAGTGTTTGCTAGTATTCAGGAAACTTACAGTTTTGGTTGAGTCCGGTTGTGCTGACTTCTCCTGTAGTGCATGCTGTCCTTCCCTTCACCTAAGATAATTCTTGTCTACTTTCTAGTTAGCGAATAACCCTCTTCTTCCCTCCCCACCCTCGTAACCATAAAAGAATGTGGTCTTCTGTGTTTAAACCTTTTCTCGGGTTTGTATAATAGTGATCTTATACAATATTTGTCCTTTTGTGACTAAGTTTACTCAGCATAATATCTTCCAGATTCCTCCATGTTATGTTTCACAGATTCATTGTTGTTCTTTATCATTGCGTAGTATTCCATTTTGTGAATATACCATAATTTGTTTATCCATTCATCCTTGATGGCCACCTAGGTTGTTTCCATCTTTTTGCTATCGTGAACAATGCTGCAATGAACATGGGTGTGCATATATCTATTAGTGTGACGACTCTTAATTCTCTAGGATATATTCCAACGAGTGGGACTGCAGGATCACATGGTACTTCTTTTTCTAGATTTTTAAGGAAGTGCCAAATCAATTTCCAAAGTGGTTTCACCATTTTACATTTCCACCAACAGTGTATGTGTTCCAGCCTCTCCACAACCTCTCCAGCATTTATTATTTTGTGTTTTTTTGATTAATGCTAGCCTTGTTGGGGTGAGATGGTCTCTCATTGTAGTTTGATTTGCATTTCTCTAATAGCTAATGATCGTGAGCATTTCCTCGTGTGTCTGTTAGCCGCCTGAATGTCTTCTTTGGCGAAGTGCCTGTTCATATCCTTTGCCCATTTTTTAATTTGGTTGTTTGTTGAGATTTTGCAGCATCTCGTAGATTTTCGAGATTAGACAGTGATCGGATTTGTTGTAGTCAAAATTTTTTTCCCAGTCTGTAGGTTTTATTTTTACTATTCTGGTGAAATCTTTTGATGAGCATAAGTGTTTGATTTTTAGGAGCTCCCAGTTATCTAGTTTCTCTTCTGGTGTTTGTGCATTGTTACTTATGGTTCGTATTCTCTTTATGGCATGTATTAGGGCTCCTAGCGTAATCCTTATTTTTTCTTCCATGATCTTTATCACTTTTGATTTTATATTTAGGTCTTTGATCCTTTTTGAGTTCATTTTTGTGCATGGTGTGAGGTATGGGTCTTGTTTCAGTTTTTTTGCAGATGAATATTCAGTTTTTCCAGCACCATTTGTTAAAGAGACTTTCTTTTCCCCAGTTAACAGCCTTTGTCAAAAATCAGCTGCTTGTAGGTGGATGGATTTATGTCTTGATCCTCAATTCTGTTCCATTGGTCTGGGTATCTGTTGTTGTACCAGTACCAGGCTATTTTGACTACTGTGGTGGTATAATAGGTTCCAAAATCAGATAGTGTGAGGTCTCTCACTTTGTTCTTCTTCTTGAGTAATGCTTTACTTATCTGGGGTCTCTTCCTTTTCCATATGAAGTTGGTGATTTGTTTCTCCATTTCATTAAAAAAATGTTGTTGGAAGCTGGTAATAGGGAATCCAAGGTTGAGAAGGGACAGTGTTGACATGTTGTGGGTTGTTAACCATTGTCATAAAACAATATGTGTACTAAGTGTTTAATGAGAAACTATTTGTTCTGTAAAACATCTAAATTACAATAGAAAAATTTTAAAAAATGTCGTTGGAATTTGGATCAGGATTGCATTGTATCTGTAGATCGCTTTGGGCAGAATTGACATTTTAACAATGTTGAGTCTTTCTATGCATGAGCAAGGTATCTTTTTCCACTTACGCAGGTGTCTTTTGGTTTCTTGCAGTAGTGTCTTGTAGTTTTCATTGTATAGGTATTTTGTGTCTCTGGTTAGCTTTATTCCTAAGTAGTTTATCTTTTTGGGGGCTATTGTAAATGGTATTGATTTGGTGATTTTCTCCTGGAGGTTCTCTTTGTTGGTGTAAAGGAATCCAACTGTTTTTTGTATGCTTATCTTGTATCCTGAAACTTTGCTGAAATCTTCTATTAGTTCCAGTAGTTTTCTCGTGGATTCTTTGGGGTTTTCTGTGTATAAGATCATATCATGTGCAAATAGAGATACTTTTTCTTCTTCCCTACCAATTTGGATGCCCTTTATTTCTTTTTATAGCCTAACTGCTCAGGCTAGGACCTCCAGCACAATCCTGAACAGAGTGGTGATAAAGGGCAACCTTGTCAGGCTCCACTTCTCAAGGCAAATGCTTTCAAAGTCTTTCCATTTAGGATGATGTTGGCTTTGTATAAATGCCCTTTATTTTGTTGAGGAATTTCCCTTCTATTCCTATTTTGTTGAGAGTTTTTATTATGAATGGGTGTTGGACTTTGTCAAATGCCTTTTCTGCATCGATTAATAAGATCCTGTGGTTCTTATCTTTTGTTTTATTAATGTGATAGATTACATTGATTGTTTTTCTAATGTTGAACCATCCCAGCATACCTGCTATGAAACCCACCTGATCATGGAGAATTATGTTTTGGATATGTTGTTGAATTCTATTGGCTAGAATTTTGTTTAGGATTTTTGTGGAACTGGTTGCATAAGCTCAATTACCACCATTGCTTCCCACCATTACTAGCACCCGCTTTTCCTCATGCTATTTTCTTTTTTGTTATTCTTTCTCCCTCCTCCTATTCCAGTAAGATTAACTAAAGTTTCTCCTTGGAGTGTGGCAGAACAAATTGATAACCCTGAAGGACTAGGATTAACTCATCTGTGACGTGACAATTGCAACTAACAGTGCCAGATAAACTTCAATAATTGCCAGTAAGAAGCTCAATCATACAGGACATGCAAAATGTGACCACCAGAAGAGAAACTATAATCCTGTCCATATAAAAAATTTCAGCAAGTCTCCAGTCTAGGAGACAGGTATTTTGGAGGAGCTCATTCCCCTCTGTCTCCTGTATATTGATATATAATAAAACCCTCTTGCTGCTAACCTCACCGCTGTCTCAGTATAGGCCTTTGCGGCAGGCAGCTCAAATCCGCGATTTGCAATAACATTTGTGTCAATGTTCATGAGGGATATTGGTCTGTAATTTTCTTTTTTTGTGGTGTCTTTACCTGGTTTTGGTATCAGTGTTATGCTGACTTCATAGAATGAGTTTGGTAGTATTCTGTCCTTTTATATGCCCTGAAATACCTTTAGTAGTAGTGGTGTTAACTCTTCTCTGAAAGTTTGGTAGAATTCTCCAGTAAAACTGTCCAGGCCAGGGCTTTTTTTTGTTGGGAGTTTTTAAATTACCTTTTCAATCTCTTCTTTTGTTATAGGTATATTTAGTTGTTCTACCTCTGATTGTGTTAGTTTAGGTAGTGAGTTTCTAGAAATTTGTCCGTTTCCTCTAGGTTTTCAAATTTGTTAGAGTACAATGTTTCATGCTATTCTGATTCTTTTAATTTCAATTGGGTCAGTTGTAATATTACCCATCTTGTATCTTATATGGGTTATTTTCTTCTTCTCCTGTTTTTCTTTTGTCAGCTTGGTCAACGGTTTAGCAATTTTGTTGATCTTTTCAAAAAACCAGCGTTTGGTCTTGTTAACTCTTTCAATTGTTGTTCTATTCTCTATTTCATTTAATTCTGCTCTAATTCTTATTATTTCCTTTCTTCTGGCACCTGAGGGCTTCTTTTGCTACTCTCTTTCTACTTGTTCCAGTTGTAGGGTTAATGTTTTGGTTACCACCCTTTCTTCTTTTTGGATGTGTGCATTTATTGCTATAAACTGACCTCTGAGCACTGCTTTTGCTGTGAACCAAAGGTTCTGGTAGGATGGGTTTTCATTCTCGTTTGATTATATGAATTTCTCTATTTCATCCTTAATTTCTTCTATCATGCAGTAGTTTTTGAGCAAGGTGTTGTTCAATTTCCGTGTGTTTGATTCTTTTTCCCTGCTTTTTCTGTTATTGATTTCTACTTTTATGGCTTTATGGTCATAAAAGATGCTTTGTAATATTTCCATGCTTTGGATTCTGTTAAGGCTTGCTTTATGGCCTACTATGTGGTCTTTTCTGGAGAATTTTCCATGTGCACTGGAAAAGAAAGTATACTTGGCTGCTGTTGCATGGAGTGTTCAGTATATGTCCGTGAGATCAAGTTGGTTGATTGTAGCATTTAGATCTTCTGTGTCTTTATTGAGCTTCTTTCTGGGTGTTCTATCTTTCACCAAAAGTGAAGTGTTGAAGTCTCACACTATTATTGTTGAGTTGTCTATGTCGCTTTCAATGCTGTTAGAGTTTGTTTTATGTATTTTGGAGCCCTGCCGTTGAGTGCGTAAATATTTATTATAGTTATGTCCTCATGGTGTATTGACCCTTTAATCATTTTACAGTGTCCTTCCTTATCCTTTGTGGTGGATTTTACTCTAAAATCTATTCTGTCAGAGATTAATATTGCCACTCTTTCTCTTTTTTGATTGTTGTTTTCTTGATATATTTTTCCATCCTTTGAGTTTTAGTTTCTTTGTGTCTTTAAGTCTAAGGTGTGTCTCTTGTTGGCAGCATTTAGACAGATCATGTTTTTTTAATCCATTCTGCCACTCTCTGTCTCTTTATGGGTGCATTTAGTCCATTTACATTCAGTGTGATTATTGATAGGTATGAGTTTAATACTGTCATTTTGATGTCTTTTTTTATGTTGCTGACAGTTTCTATGTTCCATTTAATTTCGTGTGCTAAGTCATTTTTCTTTATGTATTTTCTTTTCATCTTTTTCATTGTTGTTGATTTTGGATTTGCTGAGCCTTTATATTTTTCTTGTTTTCTATTTTGATGTGTAGGATTGTTAGTTTCCTTTGTGGTTACCTTAATATTTACTGCTATTTTTCTAAGTTTAAACCATTCTTTTATTTCTTTACATTGCCTTGACTTCCTCTCCATATGAAAAATCTATGTCTGTATTTTTTAAGTCCCCTTTTTTTTTTTTAATGTTGTCATCTTTTATGTATTGACATCTGTTTCCCTATTTTCAGTATTTTAGCTTTGATTTATTTTTGTGACTTCCCTATCTGGGTTGATATCTGGTTGCTCTGTCCTATGTTTTAGTCTTGGGTTGTTATCTGATGTTATTGATTTTCTAACCAGAGGATTCCTCTTACTATTTCTTGTAATTTTCATTTGGTTTTTGCAAAGTCCCTAAACTTATGTTTATCTGGAAATTCCCTAATTTTGCCATCATATTTGAGAGACAGTTTGGCTGGATGTGTAATTCTTGGCTGGCATTTTTTTTTTTCCTTCAAGACTTTATATATGTCATCCCATTGCCTTCTTGTCTGCATGGTTTCTGCTGAGTAGTCTGAGCTTATTCTTATTGACTCTCCTTTGTATATGACTTTTCATTTATCCCTAGTCACTCTTAAAATTCTCTCTCTATTTTTGGCTCTGGCAAGTTTGATTATAGTATGTCATGGTGACTTTCTTTTGTTATCTACCTTATGTGGTGTTTGATGAGCATCTTGGATAGATATCTTCTCATCTTTCATGATATCAGGGAAGTTTTCTGTCATCAAATCTTCAACAGTTTTCTCTGTATTTTCTGTTATGCCACCCGTTCTGGTACTCCAATCACTGGTAGGTTATTTCTCTTGATAGAGTCCCACATAACTCTTAGATTCTTCTTTTTTAAAAATCCTTTTATCTGATTTTTCCTCAAATAAGTCGGTGTCAAATGCTTTTTCTTCAATCTCACTAATTCTGACTTCCATTGCCTCAATTCTGCTCCTCTGACTTTCTATTGAGTCGTCTAATTCTGAAATTTATTGTTAATCTTCTGAATTTCTGATTGCTGTCTCTCTATGGATTCTTGCAGCTTATCAAATTGTCATTATGCTCTTGAATAACCTTTTTAAGTTCCTCCACTTCTTTGTCTGTATGTTGTTTGGAATTCTCTGAATTTTGTAGGATTTCCTTTCTAATATCTTGAAGAGTTCTGTATATTAATCTTTTGTATTGTGCCTCTGGTAATTCCAAGAAATTCTCTTCCTCCAGAAACTTTATTGATTCTCTATTTTGAGAGCTTGCAGAAGCCATCATGGTCTGCCTGTTTATGTGATTTGATATTGACTGTTTTGTCTGAGCCATGAATAAGTTATAATTTATTTTATATTTGCTTACCGTATCATAGTTTCTTGTTTTGTTTGCTCTGATATGCCCAGATAGGCTGCTCGTGTGTGCTAGTTTAATTACTGGTGTCGTTGAAGCTCTAATGTCCTGTCACCAGGTGGTTAGTTCTGTTACCAAATATGTGAGCCCAGGAGTGCATTAAATTTTCTTGTATGGATTCAGCTCAGGTGTCCAGGTAGTTGGTCACCAAGTATGTGGTGCAGACTCTCACCTACAGTCCTAGACAGGCAGGGGTGATTAGAGTAGGCACAGGTATCTGGCTGCATAGGGGGTCACATGCTGATCAAGACCAGGGGCTGATAGCTACCCCTGAATATCTGAAAGGAAAACGTGTCCCTGTTCCCTAGAGTGAATAGGTAGGTGGATTTTGCAGCCTGACTATAAGCACCAAATGCTGTTGGCTGTAAGGACTAGGGGACACCACTTATTCTTGGACCCCTGTCACAGGTGGCTAGGTGGCATGGGTGGAGCCAGCAGTCCTGAAGCCCCTGATGTGGGCAGATGAGGAACCTGCTTAATGGGCAGAGCAGTGTCAAATGTAACGAACCTGCCACTTCACACCTGAAACAGTTTAAGTTAGACTTCAGGTATATACCCTGTCGTACTGTGGTAACGAGGGCTTACGCTGTTGAAACGGGCCCACAGAAGTCTATGCAGGAGTGAAAGGCATTCAAAGTCTGTAGACCCTTTATGCCTGTGCTTAGGCAAAGGAGCTGTGCCAACCCTTAGGTCCTGGCCTAGGGGAGCCGGCAGCTTATTTTTTCCCTGTTTGTTAATTTGTTCCCTCTCCAAGGCCGGGAGAATGGCTCAGGGCATGTTATGAGTCCTACTACTGGCCCAGGGGACTTGGCAATCTCTGAAGCCAGCCCAGGACCCAGTGCAGAGCAGGGATGGGGATGGTAAATGGGAGACAGGTTTTTCCCCAGTGGTTTTTTTTTTTCAGTCCCTGCATTAGGCCTGACACAAGTACTTATCTTTAGCCACTTGTGTGCTGCTTTTCACTGGTTCTGGATGGCCAAGTAGACTCTCTCCTGCTGGGCCTCTCCCGGCTACAAAAAGACCTCCCAAGCATGCCACTGCTAGCCTCACCATGCACAGGAGCTGACCCTGCCTGAAGGTTTCAGGCTCCTGTCTGGTCAGGTCTAGTAACTCCTTGTTGCTTCTGAACCATCTCTCCCTCCACCTCTCAGACAGATTTCTCAACTTTGCCTTTGATGTTCAGGGCTCCTAGATAGTCATATACAATCAATTCACTTGTCTTTTTGGGGTTTTGTTGTAAGAGAGACCACAGGAAGCATCTGACTACTCTGCCATCTTGGCTCTGCCTGTGAAATAATCTTTCTTACTGTGCATATTTTTTTAATATTAAAATGTTTTGTTATAAGTAATTGAAATTCTCACAATAACAGTAACATAAGAGATTTCCTCCTAGTAAAACTCAATGAACTTCAGAATACAATTATAATCAGTTTAGTCTCCACCCTCACATTTATAAAGCTGAGAAAAATAAAAATATCCATTAACCTGCTCTTAAAATGGCTGACAATAGCCAAGCTTTAATAAAAATATCTCCTACACATTCACACTTGATCAACCAGGACACTCCTGTTTATATTACACTATGATATGTGGATGAAAGGCTCTTATTGGACAAATCTTTGCATTTGCACTATTCTTCTATACGTAAGTACATTGCTTCCAGTGTATGTTATTGTTTAAAAATCTGATCTCCATTTCTACAAATTAGAATATGTTAACAAAATATTATGACTTCTGGACTTCTTTTTAACCTTCAGTCTGGTAAAGGCCAAATAATTTTCTGACTTCACAATCAAAAAACCCATTGCTGTCAAGTTGATTCCAACTCATAGTGACCCAATATGACAGAGTAGAACTCCCCCATAGGGTTCCTGGTGGATTTGAACTTCTGAACTTTTGGTTAACAGGTGAACTCTTAACCACTTTGCCACCAGGGTTTCCATACTGGTGGTTATATCAATGTGTATGTAACTGTGTGTGTGTATGTTTTAGAACTGAAATTACTATTTTATATTTTTGGCCATATCTCTAATTCTGCTGTGCACAGCATTTTTTTGCTGAAGTCATCTTATCAACCAATTTCTTGCTTTGTCCTTTATTATCAGTTTTGCCATTTCTTTGACAGAAGTTTTGTTATGTGTCTTTTCAATTATTTCACCATCTTGGCCCTTGAAATTAAATATGATGGTATAAATAAGGCTTAATGGAATTTCCATTTTCATTTCTTGTCACACTGAGCATTATTTTCTAGGGCACTTGACAATCCTGCTTTGCGTTAAAAAATTCAGTCAGTTTTGCATGAGATTCTTTGTGTATTTTAAAATGAGAATTGAAGGATGATGCTTTCACTACAGAGGATAAGTGCCTCAAACATAAGACAAAAACCGAATTTAATTGCGTCTTTAGAAAACAGAAATACAGATGAAAATGATCATCAAGATTGCATTGTTTTAGTTTTTTATCTTTATTTCTGGCTATGTGTTAGGAAATATATAATTGATTTCATCATGTTTGAAACTAATACACACATTTTTATCATAATCTTTAATATCATACTTTAAAATGTCCCTTTTATTATTTTGAGAGTGGAATATAATATAATGTAATGTAATGTATATACATCTTTCATTAAATTAAGTACTTTAATATACTTGTTCCAAGTATCTATCTGTCTTCTTTCTCATATTTTTCCTGCTTGATAATCAGTTTCTAAGAGAAATTTATTAAAATTCCACCTTTGCATTGCAGATTTGTTAATTTCTCCTTGTATTTCTAAAGTTTTCCTCTGTGTATTTCATGTTAATACATTTGTTCATAATTTATTCTCTCTTGTGTGGTTATCCCATGTATCATTTTATGGTACCTATATTTCTCTATTAATTTTTTTCTTAAATTCTCTTTTATACTTTATTAAATCATTACCTCCCAATTTTGTGTTATTTTTTTTGTATCTGAATTGTATATATATTTGTCCATTGATGTGCTGGTAAATGTTTAACAGCTGTTTATCAGGGTAAAAAAAGTCCTGATTTGAAGTGTTTGCTGATTTCCATGGTGTAAATCTTCCCACCTTGGAGACCAGTAATTGTCTGTCTTGGGCCAGTATTACCAGGATCCAGCATAGCACTGTTTATACTCCTTTATTTCCCAGCTAGTGGTGAGGTTGAAACTGCACTCTCTTCTCCTTAGGCCCAGAGGATTTACTAAACCAGTTTTACCTTTGTGACTTAGGAGTGGCCCTATTCCCATTTCTGCCTTCACCAGTTGGCATGGTTATAGTGCTTACTCTGTTAGTTAGCAGCTGAGGTCTTCACCCACTGCACCACCAGGGATCCATGTATTGAATTAGCCCCACCCCCAGAATATATGTACCTGTAAATGTGACCCAGTTTGGAAAAAGGGGGAAACCCTGATGGCATACTATTTAAGAGCTACAGCTACTACAAAAAGGTCTGCTGTTCGATTCCACCAGGTGCTCCTTGGAAACCATATGTGGCAGTTCTACTCTGCCCTACAGGGTCACTATACTATGAGTTGGAATCAAATCAACCACAAAGGGTTTGTTTTTTTGGGTTTTTTGTTACATTAATGACTCATATCAGTGTGTGGTGGACAATAAACCTGATCACTTCTGAGTTAAAATAAGATCAGAATAGACACAGAGACATACACACAAGGGAAGACAGATTCCATGTGAGGATCCCTAAAGAACCAAGGAATACCTAGGTTTACTGACAAGTAAAAAATCAACATGGCCGAGACCCTGATTTGGACTTTTAGCCTCCAGAACTGTGAGCAAATAAATTTCTGTTCTTTAAAGCCACCCCATTGTGGTGTTTGTGTTACAGCAGCAGTGGGAAACTAAGACAACCAACTTCAGCATTTTCACATTTCTGGGTACATCTGTCACTGCCTTATCTGGACTGGAAATTCACCAAGCCTGAAGCTTCAATCTCTACTTACCATTTGCATCTCTGATCATGTTACCTTTCTTCAAAAGCATGTTTAAAATAGAACCATAAATAGTTTAATCCCAGTTTTAGTTGACTTTTAGCTGACATATTCCAAAGTGAGGTGTCAGACATTAATGTTTCTTTCAGGAAAAAAAAAAATGCCTGAAAACTAGTGGTTTAGCACATAACTGATCTTCAGTTTATAAAATAGTTCAGAGATGTTAAGTAAATAAGTAAAGGATAAGATAGCATATTCAGGGAGAACTATCTGTGTGAAGTGAGTACTAACCTTCTGCCAGGTTGAAGCGAGTTTGTGTGTGGAGGGTAGGTGGGTACTTGACTTTTATATTATGCTTAGATACAACAGAGGGACCACCAAAAGATGTGGTCCCTATATCTTGGCACACTAAGTGGCCTCGTGAGTAACACATTTATAAGGAAAACAGAAGGTATGAAGTTATTACTGGCTTGCTGCCCTGGAGATGGAGAAAATATATAGCTGAACTGGGGTGGGCTTCTGTTCCCATAATTTGTTGGGAAAAAAGATGCACAGTTTTTCCCATTGTCCAGAAGTGAGTTGTATATGAGCGAAAGATGACAAGAGATTATTCTGAGGTTCTATTCAAGAGGAACATGTGGAAGACTGAGGGACCTTGGTAGAAAGATGTAGGAGAAGACCATGAGAAGACCAGTGGCTAAAGAAGAAGTCCTAAGTGTCCAGCATGTTTGATTCAAATGTAATATAGGAGATGGAAGATTCTTTAAAAAGCTCATAAATGCATGCTATGACAGAAAAAGGCCACTTTAATAGCACTTCAACCCAGAAAGCACTAAAGCTTACCATGCTATTAGTCAAGAAATGATGTGCCTACATCCCTTATGTATCTTCCTTCCCTCTGTAATCCCAATCCTACTTTTGACAAGTCAAAATCATCATTGATTAGAAAGACATGCCAGAGTGGTAAAAGTAATGGCAAGCAAAGAAGGAAGAAGCAAATCACCCCTTGTCTTTCCCAGAGCAAGTAGCCTACAGTGGGACAGTGTGAAACTTTAAACATAAACTGAGATTTAAATTATGACATGAGTCTGGATATATTAATTCCTGAACTGAGACAGTTTTGTGACTAGATGTCACTGGAGCACCGTTTATTATCCAAGAGTAACTAGACTAGACGTAGAAGCTTTCCCAATTTCATCCAAGGATATGGAACTAGACCTGCAAAATGGGTTTGTAAAGTGGTGTGAAGGGAGGTGTTGAGTTGCTTTCTGATTTCAATTCAGTAGTCGTACTTGTTTAGTGTATCAGTTAAACTTGAAGTTGAGGCTGTGTGTGCCATTTTCTTTTTCTTCTAATATATTATGTATGATAGCTCTGTATTTGGAGTAGAGAGGTTTTCAAGCACTGCAATGCTTTGACCATGAAGTCCACCAAATTCACTTTGAGAAATAGCAATGTGTCTTTTTTCTGTTGTTGGTGGACTATTTAATGGAAAGTTAAAAAATGGATAAATCAAGCTCTCTTAGGACTTTGACCAAGCATTTAATTGTCCTGCTGTCATCTAAAATTAGAAGCCATTCTGTGTTACTTAAAATAAGCAGCATATTTGTGAAGACTGTTAGTAATTCAACAAGTATTCGTTTGAGTCAATGGTACTCGATATAAAAGTGAACGACCAAAGCTGATCTTGAGTACTTCTGAATGCTCACTAGAGATAGTTTCTTGATGTCTCCCCATCTAAGTATCTGTGAATGGGTATGTCAGTATTGGCAGGAATGACAGATATCACTAAATCTAAAACTTTTGAGTTTATATGGGAAACAAACTCAGAGTGATAAATTGGCCTACTGATTCCCATATTCCCATGAAACATTGATTTACATACTTGGTGGTGCAGTGGTTAAGAGCTTGGCTGCTAACCCAAAGGTCAGTAGTTCAAATCCACCAGCCACTCCTTGGAAACCCTGTGGGGCGATTCTACTCTGTCCTGTAGGGTTGCTATGAGTTGGAATCGACTCAATGGCCACGGGTTTGGGGCTTTTGGTTTGGGGCCCTTTTTCACCTCCACCATTTACTAACTATTATTTGTGGAAAGTTCCTTGATGTAGCAAAACTTTCACTTTCTTATGTGTAAAGTGGAATGATATCTGTCTTAGTTACCTAGTGCTGCTGTAACAGAAATACAGCAAGTGGTTGGCTTTAAGGAACATAAATTTATTTTCTTACAGTTCTGGAGGCTATAAGCCCAAATTAGGGTCTTGGCCAAGTTAATTCCTTCTTCGTAGGTAGTCCTGGGCATTCCTTGGTTCCTTGGCTTATAGACTATCCTTACATGGAATCTATCTTATCCTGTGTGTATTCATGCCTCTGTGTCTACTCTGATTTTTTTATAACTCAGCAGGGATTTGGTTTAAACACACCCTATACTGATATGACCTCATTAACATAATAAAGAAAATCTTTTCAAGCAGGATTGCATGCACAGGGACACATTTTAGGATTTCAAAACACATTTTGGAGGACACAATAAATCCATAGCAGTATCTCTCTATCTCACACAGTCATTTTTACTTGTAATGACAAAAGCACATATATTGATTGAAGAAGCGGCACAGTGGTCAAAGCAAGCGACTGTTAACCAAAAGGTCAGTGGTTGAAAACCATCGGCTGCTCCACAGGAGAAAGATGTGGAAGTCTGTTTCATAGAGATTTACAGTCTTGGAAACCCTATGGGGTCGCTATGAGTCAGAATCAACTCAACGGCAGTGGGTTTGGTTTACCTTCTACAATCTGTAAATGAAAATAGCAGCTTCTATGCAATTAATCTAGAAAATTGTATCAACTACTTGTTTCATAATATCCAAAACAATAGTATTAATTTTTTCCAGAGAAATCTCCACATCAAAATTAACTGTCTCAGGTTGAGCCCAGGGAGATAACAGCTTGAAAAGACCACCTGTCCCAAAGTCAGTGACATATATTTGGCACATTTAAAAGTTACCGCAAGAGATAAATTAATGTAATTATATAAAAAGAGATTAGAATTAATTTTGACTTAATTTAATTATCTTAAATACTCACATTTCATTTTCTTTTCGGGGGTAACTTATTAAATAAAAGAGTCTAAATATAATCCTTATTGTGACAATAAATGGAAAAGCCCTGAAATCTAGGGAAATTTTTTAATGTCCCATTTGCGGATGAGTAATTTAAATCAATAGGATGGAATAAACTATCCACAAGACCTTCTCAGCAGTCATCCGTCCTAGGATATGCTTTGAAGATTAGACTGAAAGTTGGGCCAGATTGTTGATGATCTCTGATGGAATGCCGGAGAGTCTAAATTTCATGTTATTACACAGCTTCCGTCATGAAGGATCTTGGATACTCTCACATAGGGCTTTGATCAAACACTTAATTGCCTATAGCATCTCTGAGTAATTTATTACTGAAAATAAACCTTAAAATAGTGATCCTGAAAGCTAAGTAGTACTGACAGCTAAATCATTACGTTACACATATTTGGAAACATTTACTCCATCTGTACTCTGTACATTACTTCAAATTACTACAATCCTAAATGGTGATTTTATTATTGTTTACAGTAAAATGATTATAACTATGAATGTATTTTAATAACAAAGTACAGAAGAAGTAACAGGTGACTATCTATTATGGAATGGTTTTGCTTTTCTTTGAATGTACTTACGGTAAAAAGAAATGAGATAAAGTTTAAAAAACATGTGACTAAACAATCTCTAAGAAGAGTAGGTTTTTTGTGTGTGTTTCTATTAAATATCAGACGATCTGTTTGGTTTTAATTCTGTAGAACATTAAACTTATGGTGTTCTTTTTTTTGAAATATATTTCCTTATCAAATTGCCTGGTTGAATATATTTCTAACTGTAACCATACCATCACTTTATTCAACCTGATTAATTTTACAGATTAATAAACAGTGGCCAAATAATGACGATGCCTTGCCAGCAGTCCACAACTAATAATTAGGGGAAATAAGAATAAAGGCGGGGACTTTGTCTCCAGGGCTTTCTCCATGTTTCTACACACTGGATATGTTGACTTTACTCTTTATTTGAATGCTGCACTAATTTTATGAGTTACAAGTCATTTAGGTAACTTTTTAGATTACAGGCAATTCTCCACAAAATTTGGCATATCTTTCCCCTCACAGATCCTTCAATGTTACTGTGTTGCAATAAAGAGTAATGAAACCTGTACTCATAGAATAAAACATTACATGAAAAGTGTTGAGCCCATTCCATCACAAAATTGAGACAGTTGTATATGTGGCTGAAGGAGAATGAAGAGAATTTTAAGATGGCAATGAGGTATTTGGGAGGAAATCCTGACAGGAAAAAATGAAAATTTTTCTGAATAATATTAAATACCCATATTAAAATGGCAACAATTAGTTTATCATGGAGCTAATCTGTAAAGAAGGAGCCTGAATGGTGCAAGCAGTTTGCAATCACCTGCTAACCCAAAGGTTGGAAGTCTGAACCAACCCACCAGCTCTGTGGAAGGAAAGACCTGATGAGCTGTTTTTATAAAGATCACAGCTTAGAAACCCTACTGAGCAGTTCTGCTCTGGAACACATGTGATCACCATGAGTTTAGGGTCAACTCAGAGGCAGCTAACAACAATAGTCTCTACAGTGATGTGATTTTTGCTCAGCTATGCTACAGTTTCATAAAGGGAGAGAGAGATAGCATTAGGATAAGAAGGCCGAGAAACTGAGATTGCATAAGAATGAGTTTGCAGTAGATGGTAAAAATGGTTACAATCTTTCACTCTTCCCTGAGTCCACACTCATTACTATGCAGCACTGCACCCTATGCCAGTAAGAGGTGGAGTATATTTCTCTCCCATTTGCATCCGGTTGTCCTTGTTGCTGGCTTTGCTCAATAGAATGTAGCAAAAGTGATGATGTACAAGTTCTAAGTCAATGTTTCAAGAAGACTTAAATGCCTTCTCTTTTGATTTCTTGGGATCTCTGTTTACAGTGGGAGAAGATAGACCCAGGCTTGCCTTATGGAGAATGAGAAACCATGTAAACCAGATGCAAGGGAGCCCAGCTGCTTCAGCTGACACTCCAGGGATGTAAGAGAGAGCACAGCCAAGGTCAGCAAAAACACTTTTTCAACCTGCCATTGAGTGAAGATGCATGAAGGTTCCAAACAGGGACCTGAAGTATTGCCCATCTGAGATCAGACTAAACTAATAACCTCTAGAATTATAAAATAGATAAATGAACGTTGTTTCAACCCCCAAAGTTTTGAGTGATTTGTTGTGCAGCAACAGCTAACTGATAGAGAGACCTTATAGTACTTATCAGAGAAACCATGTTTTGGAAGAAAGGGAAATGAGATAAAAATGGGGAAGATAGATATTGTAGATGCACCAGTGCTATCAGAAGTATACCAAGGTAAGACAGGGAATAGAAGGAAAAGTTAAAAAAGAAGCTTAAGGGAGGGGGGCACAAGGGTTGATCTGAGGAGCTCAGCATAGAGGATCATAGACCATTACTCTTGTGACCCACTTCTATATGACTCTTGAACTTTCTGTCACCTTGCTTGAAATTTTCAGAAAAGCAAATAGGTTTTCCACTGATAAGCCAGTCTACTGGCTCCCCTTACACCAGAAGTCCACTCTTGTCCAGCTACACTCATTGAGAAATAGATCAGCAATGTCCAAATGATCTTTCTGCAATTAGATATCTTATATAATTGAATATGAACATAACTGTAGGTGCCCATATATATTGAACAATTGATCTCAGACAAAGGGAATGGGGGAAGTTTGACAATGTCCAAAAGGGTCTGCTTGAATTACTTGGAGAAAAGTGCAAATAAGGAAGAAGATTATAGCTAGCTTGATTGATTGGCATGAAATTTAAAGAAGGAAGTTTTTTTGTTGTTGTTTTTGTTTTTTTGCACAAGGGTGAGAAAATTAAGATCTGCAAAAAGCAGTGAAGAATTAAAGCAGTTCTGATCCTGAAGAATTGTTGACATCATCACTGGAAATTTTAGTTAAGGAAAAGAGATAGGCTTATAATTGAGCAAAGTATTGAAGAGGTCTGTATGCTAACAGGAAGGAAAAAAAAAATGGCAATATCTTATAGACAATTTTTGTCTAAACAATGTTTATTTTTATCAGGGTATAAAACTATGAGTCCCTGGGTAGTGAAAATGGTTAATGTGCTTAACCACTAGCCTAAGGATTGGTGGTTTGAGTCCACGTGGAGGTGCCGCCGAAGAAAAGCCTGATAATCTACTTTCAAAAAAATCAGCCACTGAAGACCCGATGAAGCACAGTTCTACTCTGATACGCATAGGGTCGCCATGAGTGGGAATCGACTCCACAGCAACTGGTTTTATAAAACAATGAACTCAAACTTATTTAAAGGATCTTCCCCACACCTTTAAAGGAGAATAGATAGTTGCCATTACACATTCTATTATTCAGCTGCTATTTCTGGACACTTGTGATTCTGCCAATAATGCAGCAGTAGGGACTTTAGAAATTCATGAGTCAGAATATGGCAAATGACCAAAGTCCAGCAAGCAGTTGGATGCTCTCTCACTTCTCATGTGTCTAGCTGGAGAGACTAGCTCTAGAGAGTCAGGAAAACCACAGCTTCTAGTTCTTCTTTTCTGCTGTTGATAACGTTCATTACTAAATCCACTCATTGCCCCTGAGTCGATACTGACTGTTAATGACCCTATAGGACAGCCCCATAGGGTTTCCAAGGAGCAGCTGGTGGATTCGAACTGCTGATCTTTTGACTAGCAGCCAGAACTCTTAACCTTTGTGCCACCACGTCTCCAACATTCATTATGAGCCATTTAAAATTTCTGCCATTACAACATTATGTCTTGATGGGGAACTAAGAGTATATATAATTGGGAAAACATCTACTTAGAAGTAAGTTTGGAAAGTAATAACAATAGCAAACATTAGTGACAATGACACTTACATAAGCATTTAATTTGAGCCAGGCCATGGACTGTACTAAGATACACACACACACACACACATACACACACACACATACACACCCCTTATGGGGAAGGTAGTGTTACCTGATATCATGATCCCTATTTTATAGTGACAGAACTGAGAAAGAGACAATTTAAGTAAATTTCTCAAGGTCGTGTTGCTAGTATCTGGGCAGTCAGGATTTGACCAGCTGCCTGTCATTCTAATAATGTTATACTATCTCTCCATAGAGTTCAACATGTTTCTATTAATAACCTACTATGTTCTTCCATTGGCAGCAAAAAGTGTGAAACAAAAACCAAAACAAAATGGGTCTTGCCAACAAGAGGCAAACCTAGTGGGAGAAAAAAAATCATATAAATCAGTGTGATGTGTGATACGAGCCTGCAGCAAATTGTACAACAGTGAATTGCATCGTGGTTTAACATTTTGGATCCAGAAGCAGAATACTTAAGTTGGAATATGTACTCTGCTACTTACTAGGTGTAGAGGTTAGTTGCTCTCTGAGCCTCAGTTTCCTCATTTGTGAAACATGATTAGTAATAGAAGCTACACAGATCACTATAGTCAATCAAAATGCTTAGAACAGTACCTGGCACATACGAAGCACTAAATAAATGGTAACTTTTCTCGTTACTTGTGAAACCAGACTTAATTAAAAACACATCTTGAAGGCTGAGGCATTAATAAAGACTGGAAAAGGGTGAGAAAGTTCAAGAAGTGCAACAAAATCATGGGAAAGTGTTGTTTTTTTTTTTTTTAATTTGTCTGTTTCTGTGAAAAAGAGGCTGGAGAAATATATTAAGGTCAGATCACAGAAAACTCTGAGTCGCATGGTATGAAATTTACTGATTTTTTGGTGTTTCAGAGTATAAAATATATTAAAATTAAGCCTGGAAGTATCAAATCAATGCTAGTATAGTCCCATGGCAAATGGTAGGTCTGTAGAGTGAGAGACTGGAAGCAGAGGCTGTTAACATAGATCTGATACATGTTAACGAGAGCTGAGGTAGAGCCACAGCAATGGACTTTAAAAGAAAGTCATATTTCGGGAACTGTGGGGTTGGCATCTGTGGGACACAGGAACTGGAAAGTAGACAAGAAAGAGGAAGAAGAGCCACATGTTACTCCAGATTTCCCGTTCTGGGGGCTGTGAGAGGTTAATTTTCAGAAAGGAGATTAACGAGACAAGGCAAGTTATCACACGGTGGAGAAAGAAAGGCAAAATTCAGAACTGAGGATTTGAGGAATTTTGATAGACTATGTGGAACTATTCGGAGGACATATTTAAGCTCAGAGAGGTTACATATCATTTGAAATAGAGTTTCCCTGAAATAATATCATACGGCTATTCCTTTTCTCAGAAGCCTTTAACAGGCCTGAGAAAGTAACACATGCTCTGTCTACCAGCCCTGCCTCTTTCCCCTCTCGTTCCCTTTTGTTCGTTTATCTCCAAGCCATAAACTGTTTCACTTAAAAACCTGTGCTTCTTTCCATCTCAAACCTTTGCTCATCTTTCTCCCATCCACTTCTCTTAACTAACATGATCCCTATTCAGATCTTTCTTCAATGATAAATTTTCAAAGAAATCAACCTTTGAACTTTTTGATTACATCAGTTCTCCTGGTTACAGATTATCTTACTAACTGGTACTTTTTCCTTATAACATTTTTTTTTTAACAGTTTCTACTAGTTACTTACTTACTCACTACTCTGCATTTTTCTCACCGTTTTTCTACTTTCATAAGGGCATAAAGCCCAGTACTCTACTGGGGACAGATGATAGATATAGATAGATGTAGATAGTTGATAGACAGAGAGATAGAGATAGATAGACAGATGGATGAATAGATAGATAATGTAAGCTTATAAAAAAAGAAAAAACATTGCTGTAGAGTCGATTCTGACTCATACTGACTCTATAGGACAGAGTAGATCTGCCCCATAGGGTTTCCCAGGAGCACCTGGTGGATTCAAACTGCTGACCTCTTGGTTAGCAGCTGAACACTTAACTATAATCGCTCAAAATGAATGAATGAATGAATAAATAAATAAATTAGTCTTATAAGTGCATGCCTGATTGTATTATTTATAATCTTATTTTGTTTTCTAGCCATTTTAGAGGAGTAAGTATAAATGAACAACAAGGCATAAAATAAACTTACATAGCTTGAAGTTACACCAGTTTATTGCTTCACAAGATAGTTGCCTTGGTAACTACATATTTCTGTCTTTCAAATGGAATTCTGTTTGAGTTTTTTCCAAGATGTTAGGCCTTATTCCTCATCAGAATAGGTGTTCATTACAATCACAGTGTGTTTGGAGCAGAGTAGAGAGGAGAGTGGCATTTTTTTTCCGGGATAACAGCTGTGAAGATGAACAGATGCAGTTGATTAGCTGTACAGTGTTGCTGATTCTGAGTAATTGTTATGAGTATTGAAATGTGGCTGAAATTATATGCTTGGCAATATCAATTTCTGTAGTAACTTATTCCTATTCACCACACTTGTAATTCTTGTGTTTATACAGTTCATGGGAATTTTTCTTTTATGACTATTTAGATTTCATTAGTCATCTTTTCTGTTAACATACCAAGCTGTGGGTATGTTTGTTAGTAAATGAACATGAAGGAAAAATATGAAAGGAAACAGGCCTCTTAAACTCAAGTGGAAAAAGATGAGATTTGGAGTATTCTTACGTGTTTAGAATCTGGTACTAAAATGATACTGAGTTGTAGACTAAGCACATTAAATTAGCAAGTATTCAGCTGTCAGTCATTTATTTGAAATGGTATTGGTTCAGTGAGTTGGACAGAACTTCAAATTAGACCAGGTATTAGGTTAAATAGCTATGTGAGACAGAGAGCTTAGAATAGTTAAATTTGTTGTGATCTGTATTGAAAATAACAACTGGTCTATCTTTGTCTCATCAAAAGATGAATCTTGGCTAATGATGTTGAGTATCTTTTTATGTTTTGGTGACAATTTGAATGCCTTCTTTGATGAAATGTCTATTCAGGTTTCTTATTTTTCATTTTATCATTGGGTTGTCATTTTGTTGTTAAGTTGTCAAAGTTTTATGTATATTTTGGTTATTAGTTTCTTATCAGAGATGCTCAACATCATTAGCTTATTAGATGCAAATCAAAACCACAATGAGACACCATCTCACTCCCTCTAGGACAGCTGAAATATAAAATAAAAAACAGAAAATAACAAATGTTGGTGAGGATGTGGGGAAATTGGAACCCTTATCCCCTGCTGGTTGGAATACAAAATAGTACAGCCACTGTGGAAAACAGTTTGACAGTTCCTCAAAAAACTAAAAATAGAACTACCATATTACCCAGCAATCCCTTTCCTAGGCATATACCCAAAAGACTTGAAAGCAGAAATTCAAACAAATACTTGTACACCAATGTTCATTGCAGCACTATGCATAATGCCCAAAAGGTGGAAACAACCCAAATGCCCACCAACAGATAAATGAATAAACAAAATGTGGTACATACACACGGCAAGAGAAATGAAGTCTTGATACATGCTACAATATGGATGGAGCTTGAAGACATTATACTGAGTGAAATAAGTCAATCACAAAAGGAGAAATATTGTATGACCTCAATAATGTAAAAGATAAGAAAGGGCAAATGTATAGAGAACAAAGTTGCTTAGTGCTTACCTGGGGTGGGAGGAAGAGTGAAGGGGGTGTTATTGCTTATGGAGTACTGAGTTTCATTTTATGGTGATGGGAAAATGTCATTGATTATGGTAGGAATGCACAACTGATTCATGTAATTGCTATTAATAAGTTGTACATCTGTAAAAAGTTGAATTGGCAAAAGTTGTGTGATAGATATATTTACAGCAATGACCAAAAAAAACCAAGAGTAGAGTGCTGAGGCAGCTTGTATACAACTGCAATACCTCATGGGATTTGGTGTCTTGGTTTAGACATTTAGGATCATATTTTCATAGGTTATCCCAGTTAATTTGCCTAATAATGTGTTTAGTGCTTCTGTTCTACCTCCTAATTCATGGTGTAGTGCCTGGGGTCTTAAATGCTTTCAAGCGGTCATTCAAGGTATAAAATTTGGTCTTTTTTCATCTGGAGCAACAGAGAAAGAAGGAGAGTTAAGAATAGAAGGAGGAAATGGAATGTATTGCTAACTGCCTCCCTGAACATCTTCCTTCTTTGCCAAGAGACCAGAAGAATTGCATGGAGCCTGGCTACCATTAATGAACGTTTTGATCAAAGACCTTATAGAAGAATCTTGATCAAAAGGGGAAAAAGCAGGACAGAATTTCAAATTCATATGAAGTCCAGTTTCTGGAGTCATGGAGACTGACTGGATGAACCCCTGAAACTATTGCCCTGAGGTAATCTTTAAACCTTAAACCAAAAATATCCCCTGAAGTCTTCTTATAACCAAACAATAAGCTAGCTTAACTAGTAAAAAATGCCTTGACAATAGATAAGTGGTATCTTGGGTGAAGTGTGAGACAGTACACAATACAGGGGAAACTAGCACAACTTGTACAAGGAAAGGTCATGGAAGCCCCATAGACACATCCAAACTCCCTGAGGGGCTGAATTGCTGGGTGGAGGGCTGTGGGGACCATGGTCTCGGGGAACATCTAGCTCAATTGGCATGACACAGCTTATAAAGACAATGCTCTACATTCTACCTTGGTGAGTAGTGTCTGGGGTCTTAAAAGCCTGTGTGCTGCCATCTAAGATACTCCACTGGTCTCATCCTTTCAGGAGCAAGGGAGAATGAAGAGAACAGGTTACAAGGAAAAGATTAGTCTGAAGGACTAATGGTCCACAGCTGCCAAGGCCTCCACTGGACTGAGTCCAGTATAGCTAGATGGTGCCCAGCTACCACCACTGACTGCTCTGACCAGGATCACAACAGAGGGTTCTGGACAGAGCTGGAGAAGGATGTAGAGCATAATTCTAACTCACAGAAAAAGACCAGATTTACTTGCCTAAAGGAGACTGGAGAAACCCTGAGAATATGGCTCTCAGGCACCCTTTTAGCTCAGTGGTGAAGTTATCTCCGAGGTTCACCATTCAGCCTGGGAGTGGACAGCCCCATAAAATCAAATGTGACTAATGAGGTACGGGAGTCCAGTGACAAGGGTCAGAAGGCAGAAAGGGAAAAAGAAGCTGGTGATAGGGAACCCAATCTTTAGTAAGGATATTGTTGATGTGTTGTGAGATTGTTAACCATTGTCATAGGGCAACAGTTGTAGTAACTGTTAAATGAGAAACTATTTTGTTCTGTAAGCCTTCATCTTAAGAGAAAATAACAGCACAATTGGAAGAGCATAGTCAATGTCACTGAACTGTGCATGTAGAAATTTTTGAAATGGTGTATCTTTGGCTATGTGTATTTTCACCAGAAAAAAAAAGGTTGAGAATTAGAGGGTTGATATGTTGTGGGGTTGTTAACCAATGTCATAAAACAATATGTGTACTACTGTTTCATGAGAAACTATTTGTTCTATAAGCCTTCACCTGAAGTACAATTAAAAAAAAAAGCAAAGAAAACAAAACAAACAAAAAAAGAAACTGAAACAAGACCCATACCTCACCCTGTGCACAAAAACAAACTCGAAATGAATCAAAGACCTAAATATAAAATCAAAACCAATAAGGATCATGGAAGAAAAAATAGGGACAACTCCAGGAATCCTAATACATGGCATAAACAGAACACGAACCATAAGTAACAATGCACAAACACCAGAGGAGAAAGTAGACAACTGGGAGCTCCTAAAAATCAAACACCTATGCTCATCAAAAGACTTCACCAAGAGTCAAAAGACAACCTACAGACTGGGAAAAAAATTTGGCTACGACAAATCGAGTCAGCATCTAATCTCTAAAATCTACAAGATACTGCAAAACCTCAACAACAAAAGGACAGACAACCCAATCAAAAAATGGGCAAAAGATATGAACGGGCACTTTGCCAAAAAGACATTCAGGTGGCTGATAGACACATGAGGAGTTGCTCACGATCTCTGGCCATTAAAGAAATGCAAATCAAAACTACAATGAGATACCATCTCACCCCAACAAGGCTAGCATTAATCCAGAAAACACAAAATAATAAATGTTGGAGAGGTTGTGGAGAGACTGGGACACTTATACACTGCTGGTAGGAATGTAAAATGGTACAACCACTACGGAAATCAATTTGGTGCTTCCTTAAAAAGCTAGAAATAAAATTACCATATGATCCAGCAATCCCACCTTTTGGAATATATCCTACAGAATTAAGAGCCATCACACAAATAGATATATGCACACACATGTTCACTGCAACATTGTTCACGATAGTTAAGAGATGGAAACAACCTAGATGCCCATCAGTGGACAAACGGATAAACAAATTATGGTATATTCGCACAATGGAATACTACTCTGTGATAAAGAACAACGATGAATCCGTGAAACATAACATGGAGGAATCTGGAAGGTATTATGCTGAGTGAACATAGTCAGTTGCAAAAGGGCAAATACTGTATAAGACGACTATTATAAAAACCCAAGAAAAGGTTTAAACACAGAAGGCAGCATTCTTTGATGGTTACCAGGGTAGGGAGGGAGGGAGATGGGTATTCACTAACTAGAAAGTAGACAAGAAGGGAAGAATAGCACACACTACAAGGGAAGTCAGCACAACTGGACTAAACCAAAGCTAAGAAATTTCCTGAATACAATCAAACACTTTGAGGGACAGAGTAGCAGGGGTAGGGGTCTGGGGACCATGCTTTCAGGGATATCTAGGTCAATTGGCATAACAAAGCTTATTAAGAAAATGTTCTGCATCCTACTTTGGTGAGCGGCGTCTGGGGTCTTAAAAGCTTGCAAGTAGCCATCTAAGATGCATCAATTGGTCCCAACCCACCCGGAGTAAAGGAGAATGAAGACCACCACGGACACAAGGAAAGTATTAGCCCAAGAGACAGAAAGGGCCTCATAAACCAGAGATTTCATCAGCCTGAGACTAGAAGAACTAGAAGGGGCCTGGCTACCACCAATGACCTGACAGGGAACACAACAGACAGTCCCGGATGGAACAGGAGAAAGGTGGGGTGCAGAACTCAAATTTAGTAAGAAGACAAGACTTAATGGTCTGACTGAGACTGGAGGGACCCTAGAAGATGTGGCCCCCAGGGTCTCTGTTAGCCCAAAACTAAAACCATTCCCAAAGCCAACTCTTTGGACAAAGATTAGACTGGACTATGGGACATAAAATGATACTTGTGAAGAGTGTGCTTCTTAGCTCAAGTGGATACATGAGATTTAATGAGCACCTCTCATCCGGAGGAGAGACAAGAAGGCAGAAAGGGGTCAGGACCTGGTTGAATGGACACATGAAATCCAGAGTGGAAAGGAAGAGTGTGCTGTCACAGTGTGGGGAGAGCCATTAGGGTCACATAACAACGTGTGTGTAAATTTTTGTATGGAAGACTAACTTGATATGTAAACTTCATTTAAACTACAACAATAAAAAAATTTTTTAAAAAATGCCTTGAGCATCCTGCTTTTTTAAGACCTATCTCTATGGGATCAAATTGACAACAGCAACTTGAACGACTAGATAGAAAATTTAGGGACTAATGTGTTTATGTTGATGGGGAAGAAACAACTGGGAAAAGGAGGTAGGAAACGGTTGCACAACACAACAAATCTAATCAGTGTCACTAAGTTTTACATGTAGAAATTGTTGAACTGGTGTATGTTCTGCTCTCTCTATTCTCAACAATAAAAATAAATCACAAAAAAACTAAAGGAGTGAAAAAAAGAATCTTATTGTGTGTGTGACTGAGTATGAATAGTGCTATCTTGTTAGGTAAAATGCAATTTTAATCTTTGGGATACTTTTATTAAATATGTAGGTCTCTGTTGTTTTAGGAATTAATTTTCAAACCCATTGCAAAAACTTAAGATAGAAAGATATGGGAATATATGAACTTGACTTTTTATAATTCCTCAAAATCCCCTCCCCCCGCCACACATCTTATTTTATTTTGATTTTTAATCCACTAACAACAGTTTGTGATGTTTTAGGTCAGAGTTAAGCTGATTTCAAGGTTAAATGATGAGACTAATTGGACTTTGGACTTTACAACTTGATAATTGCTGAATTGTGTGACATTTTTAGTGCAGTTAATGGCTAAAGGCATGGGTTCATAACTGTATATTCTTTGTGTGTTTGTCCCCCAGTCTTTTTTTTCTGTGATGTGTATTATCTGTTGAAGCTTTGAATAATTTAAAAGTACCTCAACATTAATGAGGAGTATCACCATGTGAAGAGTAAGTATATTAGTACTCTTTAACAGGTTCTGTGAGGAAATAAAATTAACTTGTCTTGGTTTTTGTATATAGAACTGTGTTTCTGGTACCCACAAGACCACCCACATATTTGGTTATTAGGTAGAAGGACTCATAGAACTCAGAGAAGCTGTTATACTCAGAGATATGGTTTATTAAACTGAAAGAATATAGATTAAAATCAGCAATGAAAAAAAGATGCATAAGGTAGAGCCCAGGAGAAACCAGGCACACGTTTCCGGTTTTCCTAACCCATTGGAGTTGTAGGAACAGCAATTAAATCCACCAGCATTAATGTCTGACAACACATAAAAAATATTTCCAACCAGGGAAGCTCACCTAAGCCTTGGTATCCAAAGTTTTTATAGGGGATCAGTCATGTAGGCATGGAAAACCCACATGACTGATCTTAGCCACTCTGTGTTAAAGCCCTGGCCTCCCACCCCTTAGAGATTAAACCAATGCAGTGTGGCCCAGGGTCCCAGGTGAACAAAACAAGTGTTCACAGCAAATTTCATTATTAGAATGAACCACCTGCATGGTCCAAGGTCTTAGGTATACAAAGACATTCTTAACAGGCAGGATATTCCAAGGGCTCAGAGGTTACCCTCCAGTAGCCAGTCAAGGACAAATTTTTTTTTTCTTTGTTAAATGCAGGGTGTAAACACCCCAAGCACAGCCCACTCAGTTAACCCTTTACTGTATGCCCTGTGTAAAATATTTTAGAAATATACAGAAATGAGAATTAAATAAAAGTAGGGAAAGTGAAAATTAATTTTTACCAATGTAAATTTAATGAGGAAAAAAAAAGTCAGGTTGGTTGTTTAAAGTGACAAGTTAGCTAATTGAAAAACCCACATAGATCAACCTGAGCCTTGAGTATGAGAAGCCTTTTTCATTTTATTTTACACTGAGCTAACTACATTATGCCAAAATATTCTTGTGGTACTGAAATAATATTTATTGTTTACAAGCTTGCTATAGATTCTGATTCTTGTCCTGTGGTACCATAGACATTTTTATAGCAATGCTAAATATTTGACCAGAGTATATATTAGATTAAAAGCAACCTATAGATAGTATATGTTTTCATCAGTGGTTAAGAGCTAGACTGGTATCCAGTAGTTCGGCTGTTTGAATCCACCAGCTGTTCCTTAGAAACGCTATGGGGCAGTTATACTCTGTCCTGCAGGGTCACTATGAGTTGGAGTTGACTCAATGGCAGTGGGTTAGTTGCTGAAGAATGCCATAGATGTACCAGTGATTTAGAACAACATGAAAAATCTCATGAGGTCAAAATTTAAGTTGGAGTAGAGATTTTTCCAAAGAATATGCCAAAAGACTTTAAGAAAAAGGAGAGAAATTGTTGTGTACTTCAGTGGCAAAAAAATCAGATTGTACAACAGTGCTAATTAACATCCATAAATCATAAGACTAGCATTGGGGTATCTGCAAGTGATCTCAATCTAGATCTACAAAGGTGATATGTAATACCTATTATATGTAATACATATTATATATGTTTTTGTATATATATAATTTAATTTGGAGGATATGCTAATTTATAAAACACCATTTAAGCATTCAAGAATCCCCCTCCCACACACAAATATCTAGGCAAAGAAGTCTTTAGACCTGGACAAAATCGAACAATTGACCCGAACTTTATACCCTGGGCACAGCATGGATACCGAGACAAGGTTAATCAATATAGGGTCATGCTGCTACGTTACAATTAATAAATGCCTGTTTTCGACCCTTACTTCCAAAATCCTACCCTTAGCAACAATTCTTTTTACCGCCAATTATGTAATTAAAAAAAACAAAAATAGACAATATGAAAGTTGGTAAATACCTTATCTGGAAATAAAACTGACCTGGAATGAAATTAACCTATTTGTAACTTTTATTTATTTTACTTAGAATGACAATTCATAAACTTCTTCAAAGAAATATTAATGCCTTTATTTAGAGCCTCCTTGGAGGATGAGGAATTACTTTACCCAGAGAATTTGGAGTTTGTTCTTGGTTCCTGTGAGATAACCTCTAAGCCCCTGAAGTTTAATTAGTGATTAAAATGTCTTTGTTACCCATAGAGAGGTCCAGATCACACCTGATAGCTTATGCTAATGAGGCGAGTCAGGGTGTGGGGTCACTCAGAGTGTGGGAACCATGTGATACCAGTCTGATCTCAGGAAAAAAAGGGGAGTTTGATGGTTAAGGTTGTGTGTCAACTTGGCTGGGCCATGATTCTCAGTGGTTTGTAATGTTGTAGTTATGTAATGATGTAGTTTGTCAGTTATGTAATGATGTAATTTGGCAGCAATGTAATGACATAGTTTCTCTCCGTTTGTGATGCAACATAATCACCTAAATGATGTGATCTGATGTGATCAGCCAATCAATTGTAAGGGGAGTTTGCTTAGGGATATGCCTGCGTCCAATATATACGGACATTATGGAAAAGCTCACTGACTTTTACTCACTCTGGATCCTACTTCAGGATCGTTGTAATCTGACTGCCAGTTGTTGAGACTTGAGCCAGCTGTCTGCCATATTGCCTGCCCGTGTTGGGATTTGTTGGCCTCTACATCCTGTGAGCCAGCTGGCTGCAGTCTTACATGCCAAACTTGGATTCGTCAACCTCCAAAGCCTGAGATAGCAGCCTACCTCTTACCTGTTGATCTTGGGTTTGTCAGCTCCTGCAGATACTTGAGTCAGAAGAAACCACCAGCCTGACACTTGACTCACAGACTTGGGACTTGCCAGCCTCTACAACTCATGAGTCATTTGCCTGAGAAAAATCTCTCTCTCTATATATATATATATATATATAAATATATATATACATACTTCATGATTTTGCTTCTCTAGAGAACCCAGCCTAAGACATTTGGTATTGAGAGTAGTTCTAGAGAAACAAAATTGTAAGGATGAGTTTTCTAAATTGATTCTCAAGTGTGGTTAGTCTTAAAGATGTTGATGACTCTGCTTCCAATAGTAAATAGGGCACTGCTAATCCAAGGCATGAAATGGCAATAGAAGTATACAAAATGTGATGGGAAGCCTAGGGGTCAATGAGTTGAACATAATGGTGATGGAATAATTTGGAAAAGGATAGTGAGAATAGCAGCACAACTGGAAGAACGTAATCGATGTCACTGAATTTACCTGCAGAAATTTTTGAAATGGTGTATCTTTGGCTATGTATATTTTCACCAAAAAAAGAAAAAAAGGTCCTCCAAGGTCGAGAAGGGAGAGTGTTGACATGTTGTGGGTTTGTTAACCAAAGTCATAAAACAATATGTATACAAAAAAAAGAAATACACAAAATGTAACCACTAATAAATCATGTATTGGTGAGAGGTGAGCCTCTGGATGATCACGTTTGATACTTTTCTACAATTTTGCCAGAATGAGAAGTATAAGGAAGCTGGTTGGTTGTTACTACTTTCGCTAGACAAAGTGGTGAAAGAAAGAGATGAGCTCAGGGCTTCAGAGTCACAACCCAAGCACTGCATAAATGACCTCGAAGTTGCCACTTGTGCCCTGAATGAAAGCCTTCTTTTTTTTATTTTTTCTTATATTTTATTGTACTTCAGGTGAAGGCTTACAGAACAAATAGTTTCTCATGAAACACTAGTACACATGTTGTTTTATGACATTGGTTAACAACCCCACAACATATTAAGCCTCTAAATTCTCAATCTTTTTTTTTTTTTTTGATGAAAATACAGATACCCAAAGATAAACTGTTTCAAAAATTTCTACATACACAGTTCAGTGACATTGACTACGCTCTTCCAACTGTGCTGTTATTCTCACTTAAGATGAACGCTTACAGAACAAAATAGTTTCTCATTTAACAGTTACTACACATGTTGCCCTATGACAATGGTTAACAATCTCACAACACATCAAGAATATCCTTACTCCACCTTGTGTTCCCTATCACCAGGCGACTTCCTTGTCCCCTTCTGTCTTCTGGCCCTTTTCACTGGACTACTGTACCGCATTAGTCTCATTATTTTTTTTAACACCATATCAAAACTGTTTACTTACACATTTAAGTGATATTGACTATGCACTTGCAATTGTGCTGCTGTTCTCCCCCAAGATGAAGGCTTACAGGACAAAACAACCTCCCATTTAATAGTTACTACAAACGTTGCCCTGTAACAGTGGTCAACAATCTCACAACACATCTACAGTGTCCTTACTCAACTTGTGTTCCTTATCATCAGTTTCCTACTCCCCCTCTGCCTTCTGGCCTTTGTCACCGGACTCCTGTACCTCGTTAGTCCCATTTAGTTTTACTGGGCTGTCCACTCCCAGGCTTAACATCGAACCTCCGAGGGTAACTTACCTCTGAGCTGAAAGGGTGTCTGGGGGCCACACTCTTGAGGTTTCTCCAGTATTCTTTAGACCAGTAAATCTGGTCTTTTCTTTTTTTTTTTTTTTTTTTTTGGGAGTTAAAATTATGCTCTACATCCTTCTTCAGCTCTGTCCAGAACCCTCTGTTGTGATCCTGGTCAGAGCAGTCAGTGGTGGTAGACGGGCACCATCTAGCTGTACTGGACTCAGTCTGGTGGAGGCCTTGGTAGCTGTGGACAATTAGTCGTTTGGACTAGTCTTTTCGTTGTATCCTGTTCTCTTCATTCTCCCTTGCTCCCGAAGGGATGAGACCAGTGGAGTATCTTACATGGCCGCTCATAGGCTTTTAAGACCCCAGACACTACTCACCAAGACAGAATGTAGACCATTATCTTTATAAGTAGTGTCATGCCAATTGAGCTAGATGTTCCCCGAGACCATGGTCCCCAGAGTCCTCCGTCCAACAACTCAGTCCCTCGGGGGCTTTGGATGTGTCTATAGGGCCTCCATGACCTTTCCTTGTGCAGGTTGTGTTAGTTTCCCCTGTGCTGTGTACTATCTCACCTCTCACCCAAGGCACCACTAATCTATTGCCTATTTAGTATTTCCTCCCCCTCCCCTCCCATCCCTGGTAACCAACAAGGATTGTTACATTTTGCATGTGAATTTTTTCATGGGTTTTTACAATAGAGGTCTCATACAATATTTGTCCTTTTGTGATTGACTTATTTCACTCAGCATAATGTCCTCCAGTTTCATCCATGTTATGAGATGGTTCACAGATTCATTGTTGTTCTTTCTCGTTGCATAGCACTCCATTGTGTGTATGTACCATAGTTTGTGTATCCATTCATCTGTTGATGGACATCGAGGTTGTTTCCATCATTTTGCTATTGTGAACAATGCTGCCATGAACATAGGTGTGCATATGTCTATTCGAGTGATGACTCTTATTTCTCTAGGATATATTCCTAGGAGTGGGATTGCTGGATTGAATGGTATGTCTATTTCTAGCTTTCTGAGGAAACGCCATATCAGTTTCCAAAATGATTGTATCATTTTGCATTCCCACCAGCAGTGTATAAGAGTTCCCAACTCCCAGCAGCCCCTCCAACATTTCTTATTTCCAGTATTTTTGATTCGTGCCAGTAATGCCGGAGTGAGATGGTATCTCATAATGGTTTTAATTTGCATTTCTCTAACGGCTAGTGATCGCGAGCATTTCCTCATGTGTCTGTTGGCCATTTGAATGTCTTCCTTGGCGAAGTGTCTTGATTTCCTTTGCCCATTTTTTGATAGGATTGTTTGTCTTTTTGTTGTAGAGGTGTTGGATTTTCTTGTAGATTATGGAGATTAGACCTTTGTCTGACTTGTACTGTCCAAAAATTTTTTTTCCCAGTCTGTAGGTTCTCTTTTGACTCTTTTGGTGAAGTCTTTTGAAGAGCATAGATGTTTGATTTTTAGAAGATCCCAGTTATCTAGTTTATCTGTTGGGTTTTTTGTGTTGATGTTTATGGTTTGTATCCTGTTAATGCCAAGTATTAAGGCCTGAAGTGTTGGTCCTATTTTTTCTTCTATGAATTTTACAGTTTGAGGCTTTATATTCAGGTCTTTGATCCATTTTGAAGTAGTTTTTGTATATGGTGTGAGGTATGGGTCCTGTTTCATTTTTCTACAAATGGATATCCAGTTTTGCCAGCACCATTTGTTAAAAAGACTGTCTTTTCCCCATTTGATGTATTTTGGGCCCTTGTCGAAGATCAGGTGACCGTAGGTGGATGGATTTACATCTGGGTTCTCAATTCTGTTCCATTGGTCAATGTCTCTGTTGTTGTACCAGTACCAGGCAGTTTTGAGTACTGTAGCTGTATAGTAGGTTCTCAAGTCAGGTAGTGTGAGTCCTCCAACTTTATTCTTCTTCTTCAGTAGTGCTTTACTTATTCGGGGTTTCTTCCCTTTCCATATAAAGCTAATAATTAGTTTTTCCATCTCTTTGAAGAATGTTGTTGGTATTTGTATCGGGATTGCATTGTATTTGTAAATTGCTTTAGGTAGAATTGCCATTTTCACAATGTTGAGTCTGCCTATCCATGAGCATGGTATGTTTTTCCATTTATGTAGATCCCTTTGGGTTTCATGCAGCAGTGTTTTGTAGTTTTCTTTGTATAGGTCTTTCACAACCCTGGTCAGATTTATTCCTAAGTATTTTATCTTTTTAGGGACTATTGAAAATGACATTGTTTTCCTGATCTCCTTTTCATCGTTCTCTTTACTGGTGTATAGGAATCCAACTGATTTTTGAATGTTTATCTTGTATCCTGCTACTCTGCTAAATCTTTCTATTAGTTCCAGTAGATTTCTCGTGGAGTCTTTAGGGTTTTCTATGTATATTATCATATCATCTGCAAACAGGGAGAGTTTAACTTCTTCATTACCAATTTGGATGCCCTTTATTTTTTTCTCTTGCCTTATTGCTCTAGCTAGATCTTCCAGCACAATGTTAAATAGGAGTGGTGATAATGGGCATCCTTGTCTTGTTCCTGTTTTCAGCCTCTCTCCATTAAGAATGAAGTTGGCTGTTGGTTTTGCATAGATGCCCTTTATTATGTGGAGAACTTTCCCTTCTATACCTATTTTATTGAGAGCTTTTATCAGGAATGGGTGTTGGACTTTGTCAAATGCCTTTTCTGCGTCAATTGAGATGATCATGTGATTTTTTTCTTTCCTTTTATTTATGTGGTGGATTATGTTGATGGATTTTCTAATGTTAAACCATCCTTGCATACCTGGTATGAATCCTACTTGGTCGTGGTGTATTATTTTTTTGATATGATACTGAATTATATTGGCTAGAATTTTATTGAGAAGTTTTGCATCTATATTCATGAGAGATATTGGTCTATAATTTTCTTTTTTTGTGATGTCTTTCCCTGGTTTTGGTATCAGTGTTATACTGGCTTCATAGTTAGAATTTGGAAGTGTTGCTTCCTCTTCTATGCTCTGAAATAGCTTAAGTAGAACTCGTACAAGCTCTTCTGTAAATGTTTTGTAGAATTCTCCAGTGAAGCCATCTGGGCCAGGCCTTTTTTTGGTTGGGAGTTTTTTTATTACCTTTTCAATCTCTTCTTCTGTTACCGGTCTATTCAGATTTTTAATATCACTTTGTTGTAGTTTGGGTAGGCCGTATGTTTCTAGAAATTTATCCATTTCCTCTAGGTTTTCAAATTTGTTGGAATATAGTTTTTCATAATATTCTGTTATATTCGTTTTTATTTTGGTTGGGTCTGTTGTAATGTCCCCCATTTCATTTCTTATTTGGGTTATTTGTGCCCTCTGCTGTTTTTCTTTCGTCAGTCTGGCCAGTGGTTTGTTGATTTTGTTGATTCTTTCAAAGAACCAACTTTGGTTTTGTTGATTCTTTCTATTGTTTTTCTGTTCTCTATTTCACTTATTTCTGCTCTGATCTTTACTATTTCCTTTCTTCCAGTGGTTGTAGGCTTTTCTTGTTGTTCTCTTTCTATTTGTTTGAGTTCTGTAGTTAATGTTTTGATTTTGTCCCTTTCTTCTTTTTTGATATGTGCATCTATTGCTATAAATTGTCCTCTGAGGACTGCCTTTGTTGTGTCCCAAAGGTTTTGGTATGATGTGTTTTCATTTTCATTTGATTCTAGGAATTTTTAAATTCCATCTCTGATTTCTTCTATTACCCATTGATGTGTAAGCAGATTATTATTCAGTTTCCATGTGTTTGATTTTTTTTCCTTGCTCTTTCTAGTGTTAATTTCTACCTTGATGGCATTGTGGTCAGAGAAGATACTGTGAATTATCTCAGCATTTTGGATCTTGTTGAGGATTGCTCTGTGGCCTAAGATGTGGTCTATTCTGGAGAACGTTCCATGTGCATTGGAAAAGAATGTGTACTTTGCAGCGGTTGGATGGATTGTTCTATATATGGCTATGAGGTCCAGTTGGCTGATTGTGTCCTTTAGGTCTTCTGTATCTTTGCTGAGTTTCTTTTTAGTTGTTCTGTCCTTCACTGAGAGTGGTGTGTTGAAGTCTCCTACTATTATTGTGGAACTGTCAATTTCTCTTTTCAGTGCTGTTAGAGTTTTTTTTTATGTATTTTGGAGCCCTGTCATTGGGTGCATTGATATTTATTATGGTTATGTCTTCATGATGGATCATCCCCTTAATCATTATATAGTGTCCTTCTTTGTCTTTTATGGTAGATTTTGTTTTAAAGTCTATTTTCTCTGAGATTAGAATTGCCACTCCTGCTCTTTTTTGATAGTTGTTAGCTTGGTATATTTTTTCCAACCTTTGATTTTTAATAAATTCACATATTTGTTTCTAAGGTGTGTCTCTTGTAGACAGCTAATTGATTGATCCTGTTTTCTTACCCATTCTGCCACTCTCCGTCTCTTTATGGGTGCATTGAGTCCATTTACGTTCAGTGTAATTATTAACAGATGGAAGTTTGTTGCTGTCATTTTGTAGTGCTTTTTTTGGTGGTGCTGAAGTTTTCTTTGTTCTTCTTACTCTCTTGTGCTGAGTTACTTTTGTTTGTGGATTTTGTGTTCATTTCGTTTGTTTTTGTAGGTTTTTTTTGTTGAGACTTTATGTTTTTTGTCTTTATTTTTATGAGTTGGTTTGTTAACTTTCTTTGTGGTTACCATGAATTTTACCCTTATCTTTATAATTTTGAAGCAGTCTACCCTTACTTGGTATCACCTTACCTTCCTCTCCTTTAGAAGGTTCTATACCTATGCCGGTAGTTCCCTCTTTCATTGTTTTGATGTTGTTGTCATCCTTTGATTGATTTCTCTGATTCCTTGTTGTATTTCTTTTGTTTTTGGAAAGTCCTCTGTAGTTCAGTTCCTAGAATGGTATCTGGTTCATATGAAATTTGGTCCTAGGTCCTGCCTGAGGCTGAAGCTGTTTGTCCTCAGATCGAAGAGCTCCCTTTAATAATTCTTGTAAGTTTGGTTTGACTTTTGCATATTCCTTTAGTTTCTGTTTATCCTGAAATGACCTCATTTCACCATCAAATTTGAATGAGAGTTTTGCAGGATATATTATTCTTGGCTGACAATTTTTTTTCTTTCAAGATTTTATATATGTCATCCCATTGCCTTCTTGCCTGCATGGTCTCTGCCGAATAATCTGAGCTTAGTCTTATTGTTTCTCCTCTGTATGTGACTTCTTGTTTTTCACGAGCTGCTCTCAGGATTCTTTGTTTATCTTTCATTTTAGAGAGTGTGAATATGATATGTCTTGGTGATTTTCTTTTGGGGTCTCTTCTATATGGGGTTCGTTGAGCTTCTTGGATGGCCAGCTTTTCATTTTTCATGATATTGGGAAAGTTTTCTGTCAGCAGTTTGTCAATGATCCTCTCTGTGTTTTGTGTTTTCTCCCCCTGTACTGGAATGCCAATCACTCGTAAGTTTTTGCTTTTAATTGTGTCCCACACAACTCTCAGGGTCTCTTCAGTTTTCTTTGTTCTTTTTTCTGAGTTTTCCGGAAACAGAGTTGTATCCAAGTGTTTGTCTTCAGTTCCACTAATCCTGTCTTCCATGGTTTCAAATCTACTTCTCAGCCCTTCTATGACACCGTCCATTTCTGAAATCTTGTTGTTTATCTTTTGGATTTCTAATTGTTGTTTTTGTATAATTTTGAGTTGTGAATTTATTTTGGCATTTTGTTCCTGCATCGTCTTCCTGAATTCTTCCAATTTTTTGTCTGTATTTTCCATAAAGTTGTCTCTTTTTTCCTCATGTTTGTCAGCTTTTTGCCTCAGTTCTTGGAAAATTCCGAGTATTAGTGATTTGAGTTCCCTACCAGGTACTTCTAGTGCATTTTCTTCCACAGGAGAGTTATCTGGTGTTTTAATTTGGATGCCTATTGGAGCCATCTTGTCTTGTTTTTGTAAATGTTTTGTATTGTTTGCTGTTTTCGGGGCATTCAGTAGATATTTCTCTCATTTATTGAGTGTAGATTTTTTTTTTGTTTGTTTCATCATTGTGGTACAGCTGGGCAGATCTAGCTGAAGAGGAGCCACTGGGACGGGTTGCTTGTGGCACTCACCGCAGCCCCCAGGACGGTCGGTAGTCAGTGCTGGGCAGGTTCCAATAGGGCGTGCCTGCACAGCTTGGTGGTGTGATGTCAAGTGCACGGTGCAGGTAGGTAGGGTGCAGCGGGAAGATGGTTATGTGTGAGGCTAAGCTGGATATGGGAGAGAGGAGAGAGGAGCAGGAGCAAAAAGCACACAAACATAAAAGAATGCTAGGGGAGCTTGTCATTGGAATGTACAGATGAGAGACTTATGGGATGGAGGAAACCAGAAGGGGGAAGAGAAAGAAAAGGAAAGAATGAACAAATAAAAATCAGAAAAGTTAAAGAACTGCAAAGTTCCCAGGGATCCCACTGATGCAGCTATGAGGTCTGGGGGAGTCGGTCTCAGTTTTCACAGCACAGCCTGGCCAGAAGGTACAGAGGCATACATCGCCTGGTATTCAGGGATCAGAAAGAGAAGGAAGAGATAGAGAGATGAGAAATTAAGCAATGAAGAAAGACAAATGGGAAAACCAGGGAAAAGATGACAAAACTAATCAAAAAAGAAGAAAAATAAAATTAAAAAAACAAAACAAAGCAACACCAGCAGTCAGTGCCAACAAATGGGACCCAGAGAGCCCCCACTCAGGGGCGTGAATTCCAAGCAGCCGGCAGTCTCGGGGTTAAGAGACCGTGGCCACTGGAAGCAGAGGGGCCAACGAACAAATGCCCCGGGTTCTCACCAGCGCGGCAGCCCAGACCTGGAAGCAGCCACATGCCCGAACGCAGCCCCACAGCCCCGCCGGAGAGAGCAAAGACGGCGCTCGGAACCAGGCACCCGAGCAAAAGGAGGGGGAGGCAGCGAGAGGCAAGTGAGAAACCAGAAGAAGCAGAAAATTCCACACCAACAGCCAACAAATGGGACCCAGAGAGCCCCCACTCAGGGGCGCGAATTCCAAGCAGCCTGCAGTCTCGGGGTTAAGAGACCGTGGTCTCGGGAAGCAGAGGGGCGAACGAACAAAGGCCCCGGGATCTCACCAGTGCGGCAGCCCAGACCTGGAAGCAGCCACACACCCGAACGCAGCCCCACAGCCTGGCAGGACAGAGCAAAGACGGCGCTCCGAAAGAGGCACCCAGGCAAAAGGAGGGGAAGGCGGCAGAGAAAGCTTCGCCAGCAGCCAGGAAACAGCTCTCAGAAAGCCGCCAGCCCGGGCGTGCGGATTCCAAGCACCGGCGCCCCCTGCCCAGGGACCCTGGCCATGGAAAGCTGGGGAGCCCCAGCCGAGGCGGAGAGGGGTTGGGGGGGGGGAAGCGCGCACCGCAGTTTACCGGTCATTCTGTCTCCCACTGGACGTTCTGCGAGGCTGCTCTCCCGTTCGCTCCTCTCCGATAGTAATCCAAGATGGTGGATCCCCTCTGCGTTAGCTGGTAAGGAATCTCTGCATGAGTCTCTCCTCGCTCTCCGTTCTCTTTTGGTATTCTCACTCCGTTTGGTGTTTGGCTGAGTTCTTTATCTCTTCATTTGGTGTTCTAGGGTTTCAGGATTGTTGATTCTCTGTTAGGCTTAGTTTTTCGGATCTTTGCTGTGGAGGGACGGCGTGGTGCTTCTGCCTAGAGCGCCATCTTGCCCTGCCTCTGAAACCCTTATTTCTTATAGTAACAGAGCTGATATTGCCAAAAACCAAACCCAGAGTCTGATGTTAAGAGGGGCTGAGTTACAGCATCAACTTGAATTGTGTCTGATGTTAAAGTGAGGGCATTTATTGGGAAGAAATGGCACCCTGAAACTTAGGATGAGGACATATGTGCAGATAATCAGGAATCTAGGGACACCGAACTCCTATATTCCTTTGAATCGCTCCTGCCAATAGAATCAGCCCTCTCACTCCCATCTGAAGAGATTATTCCATTTTTGCCTGCTAGACACCCTTCCCAGTAAAATCATTAGCGACTCCATCCCCATCTGATAAGATTAACCCAGCTGTGTCTGAAGAGCCTTTGTCTGAGATATGGCCTGGGGTGGTGTTTGAGTCATTACATGGGGAGGCATATGAATTACGATGACTCTGTTATTGCCTGGGCATAAACTGAGGCAGATGTCTTACAAGGCATTGCTGAATGTTCTCAGAACACATCCCATCACCTATTTTTTGCTTCTAGACCCATCAGACTTAAGTCTCAGTGAACCCCAAAAGGTGAAGTACAAAGCGTAACTCAGAAGGAGGTACACAAAAGAACTGCTTGAGTTTTCTAATACATACAAACAGAAACCTGGGCAATATGTGTGGGAATGGTTGCTAAGGGTGAGGGGTACAGATGTAAGGAACATGAAGTTAGATCAGTCTGGGTTTATTAATATGTGCCCACTAAACACAGATTCTTCACTCAACGTTTCAGCTTGAGAGATTAGGAAAGGATCTAATAGTTTATTTTGTTGGTTGGCTGAGGCATGGGTTATGCAGTGGCATACACTAAATCAAACTGAAGTACCAGACATGCTTGGTATACTGTAGAAGAAGGAATACAAAGGCTTAGGAAAATTGGCATGTTAGAGTGGATTTATTAAGTTAAACATACAAACCATAAGTGGAGTAGCCACAACTGTGAGGAACAAATTTGTGAAGGGAGCCCTAGCATCCTTGAAGACTGCTGTGATTGCTATTTTATGTAAGTCAGATTTGACAATGAAGATTGCCTGAAATTAATTGAGACATCTAACTACAATGCAGCTTATTGGTCCCTGTGGTGGTAGTGACCAAGTGGCAGCACTGAGTTGACAAAGACAGGGTAAGCATGGTTACTTTAATGGACAGTGGTGTCAAAGTAGTAAGCAGAATAGTCTGACTCATATGTACTTATCCTGTTGGCTAATTAGTCATGGTGTCCCAAGGAGTGAAATAAATGGTATATCTACTAAATATTACATGATCTCTAAAAGCAGAAGAATTCTAGGTCATGTTAACCGCAGTCTAACTCAAATCACCAAAATAGAGAGTCATGGTCCCTCAATCAATTCCCAGAATTGAGGAAGTACTCTACTACACTGACAAAAATGTATACTGTTAATTTTTCTCTCAGCCTTCTCTAAATGGATCTATAGGCTTTTATGACAATGATGCCCATTGGGAAAAAGGAAATAATCAGAATTTGGGGGAATTACTGAATAGTGGCTTTGAACTGACACTAATTCCAAGAGACCTGAAACATAACTGTGGCCTACCAGTCAGAGCTGGGTTATATGGAGGTCAGGTTAGCTCAGGTTCGACCCGCAGTGTGTCCAATACGTCCCAAACTCATCCTTTAGTGATTTCCTTAGTTCCAGAATGCATAATCAGAATAGATATACTCAGCAACTGGCAGAACCCCCACACTGGATCCCTAATAAGTGGAGTAAAGGGTATTATGGTAGGGAAAGCCAAGTGGAAGCCATTAGAAATGTCCTTACCTAGGAAAATAGTAAACCGAAAAGGCAATACTACATTTCTGGAGAGATTGCAGAGATTAATGTTACCATCAAGGACTTAAAGGATGGAGGGGCGGTGGTTCCCACCACATCCCCATTCAACTCGCCTATTTAGCCTGTGCAAAAACCAGATGGATCTTAGAGAATGACAGTGGATTATCATAAACTTAATGAGGTGGTGACTCTAATTGCAGCTGTTCTTTCAGATGTGTTTTCATTGCATGAGAAAATTAATACATCTCCTGGTACCTGGTATGCACTATTGATCTGGCTAATGCCTTTTCTCCGTACCTATTTTGAACGACCACCAGAAGCAGTTTGCCTTCTGCTGGAAAGATCAGCAATACAGTTTCACTGTACTACCTCAGTGGTATATCAACTCTCCAGCCCTATGCCATAATTTAGCGTGCAGGGAACTTGATCATCTTTCCCTTCCATAAGACATCGCACTGGTCCGTTACATTAAGGACATTATCGTGATTGGACCTAGTAAGGAAGAAGTGTCAATGACTCTGGACTTATTGGTAAAACATTTATGTGTTGTTGTTGTTGTTAGGTGCCATCAAGTCAATTCCAGCTCATAACGACCTTATGTACAACAGAACAAAACACTGCCCGTTCCTGTGCAATCCTCACAATCATTGTTATGTTTGAGCCCATTGTTGCAACCACTGTGTCAATCCATCTCATTGAGGGCCTTCCACTTTTTCTCTGACCCTCTGCTCTACCAAGTATGAAGTCCTTCTCCAGGGACTGGTCCCTCCTTGTAACATGCCCAAAGTATGTGAGACGAAATCTTGCCATCCTAGCTTCTAATGAGCATTCTGGGTGTACTTTTTCCCAGACAGATATGTTTGTTCTTTTGGCAGTCCATGGTATATTCAATATTCTTCACCAACACCGTAATTCAAAGACACCAATTCTTCTTTAGTTTTCCTTATTCATTGTCCAGCTTTTACATGCATATGAGATGATTAAAAACACCATGACTTGGGTCAGGCTTACCTTAGTCCTTAAAGTGACGTCTTACTTTTAAACACTTGAAAGAGGTTTTTTTCAACAGATTTACCCAATGCTATGTGTCATTTGATTTCTTGACTGTTGCTTCCATGGGCGTTGACTGTGGATCCAAGTAAAACGAAATCCTTTACTACTCCGGTCTTTTCTCCATTTATCATAATCCTGCTTACTGGTCCAGTAGTGAGGATTTTTGTTTTCTTTATATTGAGGAGTAATCTGTACCGAAGGCTATTGTGTTTGATCTTCATCAGTAACTGCTTCAAGTCTTCACTTTCAGCAAGAAAGGTTGTGTCATCTGCAAATCACAGGTTGTTAATGAGTCTTCCTCCAATCCAGATACCTCTTTCTTATTCAAATTGTCCAGCTCCTCAGAGTATTTGCTCAGCATACAGATTGAATAAGTATGGTGAAAGGAAGGATATAACACTGACACACACCTTTCCTGACCTTAAACCACACAGCATCCCCTTGTTCTGTTTGAACAACTGCCTCATGGTCTAAGTACAGGTTCCTCATGAGCACAATTAAGTGTTCTGGAGGTCACATTCTTTGCAATGTTATCCAAAAATTGTTATGATCTACACAGTCGAATGCCTTTGCACGGTCAATAAAACATAGTAAACATGTTTCTGGTATTCTCTGCTTTCAGCCATGATCCATCTGACATCAGTAATGATATCCCTTGTTCCATACCCTCTTCTGAATCCAGCTTGAATTTCTGTCCATGTACTGCTGCCACCACTTTTGAATAATCTTTAGCAAAAGTTTACTTCATATTAATATAATATTAGTTATATTGTTTGATAATTTCCACATTCTGTTGGATCATGTTTCTTTGGAATAGTTACAAATATAGATCTCTTCCAGTTGATTAGTGAGGTAGCTGTCTTCCAAATTTCTTGGAATGAGAGCTTCTAGCCCTGCTTCTGTTTGTTGAAACATCTCAGATGGTATTAGGTCAATTCCTGGAGCCTTGCTTTTCACCAATGCCTTCAGTGCAGCTTGGACCTCTTCCTTCAGTACCCTCAACAAATTCTTTTTGATACAGTGACTCTGTGTATTCGTTCCATCTTCTTTTGATGCTTCCTGCATTGTTTAATACTTTCCCTGTAGAATCCTTCAATATACCAACTTGAAGCTTGAATTTTTTCTTCAATCCCTTCAGCTTAAGAAACACCAAATGTGTTCTTCACGTTTGGTTTTCTATCTCCAGATCTTTGCACATTTTATTATGAGATACTTTGTCTTTTCAAGCTGCCCTTTGAAATCTTCTGTTCAGCTCTTTTGCTTCATCATTTCTTCCTTTCACTTTGACTACTTTACCTTCAAGAACAACTTTCAGAGTCTCTTCTGACATCCATTTTGGTCTTTTCTTTCTTTCCTGTATTTTTAATGACCTCTTGCTTTCTTCATTTATGATGTCCTTGATGTCTTTCCACAATTCTTCTGGCCTACTGTCATAAGTGTTCAATGCATCAAATCTGTTTTTGAGATGGTCTCTGAATTCAGGTGGATATACTCAAGGTTGTACTTTGGCTCTCATGGACTGTGTGCTAGAGAGTGGGAAATTAATCCAACAATAACTCAGGGACCTTACAACTCAGTGAAATTTCTAGAGGTCCAGTGGTGAGGGACATGTCAAGATATTCCTTCTAAAGTGAGAGATAAGTTATTGTGTGTGGCCCATCCCACAGCTAAAAAGGAGGCACTCTCTTGGGCCTCTTTGGATTTTGGAGGCAACATATCCCTCATTTGTGTGTGCTACTCTGGCCTATTCATCAAGTGACTGGAAAAGCTGCTAGTTTTGAGTGGGGCCCAGACAAGAGAAGGCTCTACAATAGATTCAGACTGCTGTACATGCTGCTTTGCCACTTGGGCCATATGATCCAGCTGATCCAATGGTGCCTGAAGTATCACTGCAGATAGAGATGCTATTTGGAGTCTTTAGCAGGCCCCTACTGGTGAATCACAGAGCAGACCCATAGGATTTTGGAGCAAAGCCCTGCCATCCTCTGCAGATAACTACTCTCCTATTGAGAAACAGCTGTTGTGAATCAGTGTTGTATCCTTTCACCATACTTATTCAATCTGTATGCCAAGAAAATAAGCTGCGAAGCTGGACTATATGAAGAAGAATGCAACATCAGGATTGAAGGAACACTCATTAACAACCTGTGATATGCAGATGACACAACCTTGCCTGCTGAAAGGGACGAGAACTTGAAGCACTTACTGATGAAGATCAAACATTACATCCTTCAATATGGATTACACCTCAACATTAAAAAAAAACCTCACAACTAGACCAATAAGCAGCCTCATGATAAACAGAAAAAATATTGAAGTTGTCAAGGATTTCATTTTACTTGAATTCACAATCATTGCCCATGGAAGCAGCAGTCAAGAAATCAAACATGTTGCATTGGGCAAACCTGCTCCAAAAGACCAGGACAGAAGAGTGCAGAACACTCGTGGTGCAGTGGTTCTGTCTGGGAAGAAGTACAACCAGAATTCTCCTCAAAAGCAAGGATGGTGAGACTTCATCTTAAGTACTTTGGACATGTTATCTGGAGGGACCAGTCCCTGGAGAAGAACTTCATGTTTGGCAAAGTAGAGGGTCAGCAAAAGAGAGGAAGACCCTAAAGGAGATAGAATGACACAATGGCTGCAGTGATGGGCTCAAACATAACAACACTTGTGAGAATGGCGACAGACTGGGCAGTTTCCTTCTGTAGTACACAGAGTTGCTATGAGTCGGGACTGACTCAAGGGCAGCTAATAACAACAACAATAACAACATAGTTACCTTAGGTAGTCATTTTTAATAATGGAGACAACATAGCTATGTATATAAATCTCACGAGACACAGTAAGTTCATTAAAAATGACAATTGTCAATATAATAGTATTATTTGTCTTAATCTATTTGATGAAAAGAAAATAAGTCTACTAAAACAAAATTAACATCCATTTTTATGTTAAATAATGGAGTGAAGAGGTAAAAAAAATTTCTGGATTTCAGTAACTGAAAGAAGTGGTACCGGGAAATTAAACTCATAACTCCAAATGTGCACTATGGATTTTAAACCATTTTGTTCTCCTCCTTCTCGTTAGAATGACCTCATAAAAATATGTAGTTAGTCCCCAGAACTCTGAAATGTGGACTTATAAATTGCACAAGGTAGAAACATTCAGATATATACATGTAAGGCAAGTTTAGAAACAACTTTCCAGCTAAAACATGAAAACTACAATCCATCAAAAAGTATTAAAAATAGAGAGGCGGGGCAAGGTGGCGCTCTAGGCAGAAGCACCACGCCGTCCCTCCACAGCAAAGATCCGAAAAACTAAGCCTAACAGAGAATCAACAATCCTGAAACCCTAGAACACCAAATGAAGAGATAAAGAACTCAGCCAAACACCAAACGGAGTGAGAATACTAAAAGAGAACAGAGAGCGAGGAGAGACTCATGCAGATTCCTTACCAGCTAACGCAGCGGGGATCCACCATCTTGGATTCCTATCAGAGACCAGCGAACGGGAGAGCAGCCTCACAGAGCGTCCAGTGGGAGACAGAATGACCGGTAAACTGCGGTGCTCCTCTCCGCCTCGGCTGGGGCTCCCCTGCTTTCCATGGCCAAGGTCCCTGGGCTGGGGGGCGCCAGTGCTTGGATTCTGTGCGCTTGGGCTGGCGGCTCTCTGAGAGCTGTTTGCTGGCTGCTGGCGAGGCTTTCTCTGCCGCCTCCCCCTCCTTTTGCATGGGTGCCTAGTTCCGAACGCCGTCTTTGCTCTGTCCTGCGGGGTTGTGGGGCTGCGTTCGGGCATGTGGCTGATTCCAGGTCTGGGCTGCCACAATGGTGAGAACCCGGGGCCTTTGTTTGTTGGCCCCTCTGCTTCCAGTGGCCACGGTCTCTTAACCCCGAGACTGCCGGCTGCTTGGAATTCGCGCCCCTGAGTGGGGGCTCTCTGGGTCCCATTTGTTGGCTGTTGGTGTGGAATTTTCTGCTTCTTCTGGTTTCTCACTTGCCTCTCGCTGCCTCCCCCTCCTTTTGCTCGGGTGCCTGGTTCCGAGCGCCGTCTTTGCTCTCTCCGGCGGGGCTGTGGGGCTGCGTTCGGGCGGGTGGCGGATTCCAGGTCTGGGCTGCCACGCTGGTGAGAACCTGGGGCCTTTGTTCGTTGGCCCCTCTGCTTCCAGTGGCCACGGTCTCTTAACCCCGAGACTGCCGGCTGCTTGGAATTCGCGCCCCTGAGTGGGGGCTCTCTGGGTCCCATTTGTTGGCACTGACTGCTGGTGTTGCTTTTTTTTTTTTTTTAATTTTATTTTTCTTCTTTTTTGATCAGTTTTGTCATCTTTTCCCTCTTTTTCCCTTTTGTCTTTCTTCATTGCTTAATTTCTCATCTCTCTATCTCTTCCTTCTCTTTCTGATCCCTGAATACCAGGCGATGTATGCCTCTGTACCTTCTGGCCAGGCTGTGCTGTGAAAACTGAGACCGACTCCCCCAGACATCATAGCTGCATCAGTGGGATCCCTGGGAACTTTGCAGTTCTTTAACTTTTCTGATTTTTATTTGTTCATTCTTTCCTTTTCTTTCTCTTCCCCCTTCTGGTTTCCTTCATCCCATAAGTCTCTCATCTGTACATTCCAACGACAGGCTCCCCTAGCATTCTTTTATGTTTGTGTGCTTTTTGCTCCTGCTCCTCTCTCCTCTCTCCCATATCCAGCTTAGCTTCACACATAACCATCTTCCCGCTGCACCCTACCTACCTGCACCGTGCACTAGACATCACACCACCAAGCTGTGCAGGCACGCCCTATTGGAACCTGCCCAGCACTGACTACCGACCGTCCTGGTGGCTGCGGTGAGTGCCACAAGCAACCCATCCCAGTGGCTCCTCTTCAGCTAGATCTGCCCAGCTGTACCAGAAGGATGAAACAAAAAAAAAAAAAAAATCCACACTCAATAAACGAGAGAAATATCTACTGAATGCCCCGAAAACAGCAAACAATACAAAACATTTACAAAAACAAGACAAGATGGCTCCAATAGGCATCCAAATTAAAACACCAGATAACTCTCCTGTGGAAGAAAATGCACTAGAAGTACCTGATAGGGAACTCAAATCACTAATACTCGGAATTTTCCAAGAACTGAGGCAAAAAGCTGACAAACATGAGGAAAAAAGAGACAAATTCATGGCAAATACAGACAAAAAATTGGAAGAATTCAGGAAGATGATGCAGGAACAAAATGCCAAAATAAATTCACAACTCAAAATTATACAAAAACAACAATTAGAAATCCAAAAGATAAACAACAAGATTTCAGAAATGGACGGTGTCATAGAAGGGCTGAGAAGTAGATTTTGAAACCATGGAAGACAGGATCAGTGGAACTGAAGACAAACACTTGGTTACAGCTCTGTTTCAGGAAAACTCAGAAAAAAGAACAAAGAAAAATGAAGAGACCCTGACAGTTGTGTGGGACACAATTAAAAGCAAAAATTTACAAGTGATTGGCATTCCAGAACAGGGGGAGAAAACAGAAAAGGCAGAGAGGATCATTGAGGAACTGCTGACAGAAAACTTCCCCAATATCATGAAAGATGAAAAGCAGGCCATCCAAGAAGCTCAATGAACCCCATATAGGAGAGACCCCAAAAGGAAATCACCAAGGCATATCATATTCACACTCGCAAAAACCAAAGCCAAACAAAGAATCCTAAGAGCATCGCATGAAAAAAAAGAAGTCACATACAGAAGAGAAACAGTAAGTCAAAGCTCAGATTATTCAACAGAAACCAAGCAGGCAAGAAGGCAATGGGATGACATATATAAAATCTTGAAAGAAAAAAATTTTCAGCTAAGAATACTCTATCCTGCAAAACTCTCATTCAAATTTGATGGTGAAATTAGGTCATTTCCAGATAAACAGAAACTAAAGGAATATGCAAAAGTCAAACCAAACTTGAAGAATTATTAAAAGGAGTTCTTCGATCTGAGGACAAACAGCTTCAGCCCTCAGGCAGGACCTAGGACCTAGGACGCCGGTTCATATGAACCAGATACCATTCTAGGAACTGAACTACAGAGGACTTTCCAAAAACAAAAGAAATACAACAAGGAATCAGAGAAATCAATCAAAGGATGACAACAACATCAAAAGAATGAAAGAGGGAACAAACGGCATAGGTATAGAACCTTCTAAAGGAGAGGAAGGCAAGGCGATACCAAGTAAGGGTAGACTGATTCAAAATTATAAAGATAAGGGTAAAATTCATGATAGCCACAAAGAAATTTAACAAACCAACTCATAAAGACGAAAAACATAAAGTCTCAACAAAAACAAAACCTACAAAAACAAACAAAATGAACACAAAATCCACAAACAAAAGTAACTCAGCACAAGAGAGTAAGAAGAACAAAGAAAACTTCAGTACCACAAAAAAAAGCACCACAAAATGACAGCAACAAACTTCCATCTATCAATAATTACACTGAACATAAATGGACTCAATGCACCCATAAAGAGAAGGAGAGTGGCAGAATGGATAAAAAAACAGGACCCATCAATTTGCTGTCGAGAAGAGACACACCTTAGAAACAAAGATGTGAATTTATTAAAAATCAAAGGTTGGAAAAATATATATCAAGCTAACAACTATCAAAAAAGAGCAGGATTGGCAATTCTAATCTCAGAGAAAATAGACTTTAAAACAAAATCTACCATAAAAGACAAAGAAGGACACTATACAATGTTTAAGGGGATGATCCATCATGAAGACATAACCATAATAAATATCTATGCACCCAATGACAAGGCTCCAAAATATATAAAAAAAACTCTAACAGCACTGAAAAGAGAAATCGACAGTTCCACAATAATAGTAGGAGACTTCAACACACCACTCTCAGTAAAGGACAGAACAACTAAAAAGAAACTCAGCAAAGATACAGAAGACCTAAAGGACACAATCAGCCAACTGGACCTCATAGACATATATAGAACAATCCATCCAACCGCTGCAAAGTACACATTCTTTACCAATGCACATGGAAAGTTCTCCAGAATTGACCACATCTTAGGCCACAGAGCAAACCTCAACAAGATCCAAAATGCTGAGATAATTCACAGTATCTTCTCTGACCACAAAGCCATCAAGGTAGAAATTAACACTAGAAAAAGCAAGGGAAAAAAATCAAACACATGGAAACTGAATAATAATCTGCTTACACATCAATGGGTAATAGAAGAAATCAGAGATGGAATTTAAAAATTCCTAGAACCAAATGAAAATGAAAACACATCATACAAAAACCTTTGGGACACAGCAAAGGCATTCCTCAGAGGACAATTTATAGCAATAGATGCACATATCAAAAAAGAAGAAAGGGACAAAATCAAAACATTAACTACAGAACTCAAACAAATAGAAAGAGAACAACAAGAAAAGCCTTCAACCACTGGAAGAAAGGAAATAGTAAAGATCAGAGCAGAAATAAATGAAATAGAGAACAGAAAAACAATAGAAAGATTCAGCAAAACCAAAAGTCGGTTCTTTGAAAGAATCCACAAAATCGACAAACCACTGGCCAGACTGACAAAAGAAAAACAGCAGAGGGCACAAATAACCCAAATAAGAAATGAAATGGGGGACATTACAACAGACCCAACCGAAATAAAAAGGAGTGTAACAGAATATTATGAAAAACTATATTCCAACAAATTTGAAAACCTAGAGGAAATGGATAAATTTCTAGAAACATACGGCCTACCCAAACTACAACAAAGTGATATTGAAAATCTGAACAGACCTGTAACAGAAGAAGAGATTGAAAAGGTAATAAAAATACTCCCAACCAAAAAAAGCCCTGGCCCAGATGGCTTCACTGGAGAATTCTACAAAACATTTACAGAAGAGCTTGTACCAGTTCTACTCAAGCTATTTCAGAGCATAGAAGAGGAAGCAACACTTCCAAATTCATTCTATGAAGCCAGCATAACGCTGATACCAAAACCAGGCAAAGACATCACAAAAAAAGAAAATTATAGACCAATATCTCTCATGAATATAGATGCAAAAATTCTGAACAAAATTCTAGCCAATAGAATTCAGTATCGTATCAAAAAAATAATACACCACGACCAAGTAGGATTCATACCAGATATGCAAGGATGGTTTAACATTAGAAAATCCATCAACGTAACCCACCACATAAATAAAAGGAAAGAAAAAAATCACATGATCACCTCAATTAACGCAGAAAAGGCATTTGACAAAGTCCAACACCCATTCCTGATAAAAGCTCTCAATAAAATAGATATAGAAAGGAAATTTCTCAACATAATAAAGGGCATCTATGCAAAACCAACAGCCAACATCATTCTTAATGGAGAGAGGCTGAAAACAGGAACAAGACAAGGATGCCCTTTATCACCACTCCTATTTAACATTGTGCTGGAAGTTCTAGCTAGAGCAATAAGGCAAGAGAAAGAAATAAAGGGCATCCAAATTGGTAATGAAGAAGTTAAACTGTCCCTGTTTGCAGATGATATGATACTATACATAGAAAACCCTAAAGACTCCACGAGAAATCTACTGGAACTAATAGAAAGATTTAGCAGAATAGCAGGATACAAGATAAACATTCAAAAATCAGTTGGATTCCTATACACCAGTAAAGAGAACGATGAAAAGGAGATCAGGAAATCAATACCATTTTCAATAGCACCTAAAAAGATAAAATACTTAGGAATAAATCTGAGCAGGAATGTAAAAGACCTATACAAAGAAAACTACAAAACACTGCTGCATGAAACCCAAAGGGATCTACATAAATGGAAAAACATACCATGCTCATGGATAGGCAGACTCAACATTGTGAAAATGGCAATTCTACCTAAAGCAATTTACAGATACAATGCAATCCCGATACAAATACCAACAACATTCTTCAAAGAGATGGAAAAACTAATTATTAACTTTATATGGAAAGGGAAGAAACCCCGAATAAGTAAAGCACTACTGAAGAAGAAGAATAAAGTTGGAGGACTCACACTACCTGACTTGAGAACCTACTATACAGCTACAGTACTCAAAACTGCCTGGTACTGGTACAACAACAGAGACATTGACCAATGGAACAGAATTGAGAACCCAGATGTAAATCCATCCACCTACGGTCACCTGATCTTCGACAAGGGCCCAAAATACATCAAATGGGGAAAAGACAGTCTTTTTAACAAATGGTGCTGGCAAAACTGGATATCCATTTGCAAAAAAATGAAACAGGACCCATACCTCACACCGTATACAAAAACTACTTCAAAATGGATCAAAGACCTGAATATAAAGCCTCAAACTGCAAAATTCATAGAAGAAAAAATAGGACCAACACTTCAGGCCTTAATACTTGGCATTAACAGGATACAAACCATAAACATCAACACAAAAAACCCAACAGATAAACTAGATAACTGGGATCTTCTAAAAATCAAACATCTATGCTCTTCAAAAGACTTCACCAAAAGAGTCAAAAGAGAACCTACAGACTGGGAAAAAAAATTTTTGGACAGTACAAGTCAGACAAAGGTCTAATCTCCATATTCTACAAGAAAATCCAACACCTCTACAACAAAAAGACAAACAATCCTATCAAAAAATGGGCAAAGGAAATCAAGACACTTCGCCAAGGAAGACATTTAAATGGCCAACAGACACATGAGGAAATGCTCGCGATCACTAGCCATTAGAGAAATGCAAATTAAAACCACAGTGAGATACCATCTCACCCCGGCATTATTGGCACGAATCAAAAATACTGGAAATAACAAATGTTGGAGGGGCTGCGGGGAGATGGGAACTCTTATACTGGTGGGAAGGCAAAATGATACAATCATTTTGGAAACTGATTTGGCGTTTCCTCAGAAAGCTAGAAATAGACATACCATTCGATCCAGCAATCCCACTCCTAGGAATATATCCTAGAGAAATAAGAGTCATCACTCGAATAGACATATGCACACCTATGTTCATGGCAGCATTGTTCACAATAGCAAAACGATGGAAACAACCTCGATGTCCATCAACAGATGAATGGATACACAAACTATGGTACATACACACAATGGAGTACTATGCAACTAGAAAGAACAACAATGAATCTGTGAACCATCTCATAACATGGATGAAACTGGAGGACATTATGCTGAGTGAAATAAGTCAATCACAAAAGGACAAATATTGTATGAGACCTCTATTGTAAAAACCCATGAAAAATTTCACATGCAAAATGTAACAATCCTTGTTGGTTACCAGGGATGGGAGGGGAGGGGGGGGAAATACTAAATGGGCAATAGATAAGTGGTACCTTGGGTGAGAGGTGAGATAGTACACAGTACAGGGGAAACTAACACAACCTGCACAAGGAAAGGTCATGGAGGCCCTATAGACACATCCAAAGCCCCCGAGGGACTGAGTTGTTGGACGGAGGGCTCTGGGGACCATGGTCTCGGGGAACATCTAGCTCAATTGGCATGACACTACTTATAAAGATAATGCTCTACATTCTACCTTGGTGAGTAGTGTCTGGGGTCTTAAAAGCCTATGAGCGGCCATCTAAGATACTCCACTGGTCTTATCCCTTCGGGAACAAGGGAGAATGAAGAGAACAGGATTCAACGAAAAGATTAGTCCAAACGACTAATTGTCCACAGCTACCAAGGCCTCCACCGGACTGAGTCCAGTACAGCTAGATGGTGCCCGGCTACCACCACTGACTGCTCTGACCAGGATCACAACAGAGGGTTCTGGACAGAGCTGGAGAAGGATGTAGAGCATAATTTTAACTCCCAAAAAAAAAAAAAAAAAAGACCAGATTTACTGGCCTAAAGAATACTGGAGAAACCTCAAGAGTGTGGCCCCCAGACACCCTTTCAGCTCAGAGGTGAAGTTACCTTCGAGGTTCGATGTTAAGCCTAGGAGTAAAACTAAATGGGACTAACAAGGTACAGGAGACCGGTGACAAAGGGCAGAAGGCAGAGGGGGAGTAGGAAACTGATGATAAGGAACACAAATTGAGTAAGGACACTTTCAATGTGTTGTGAGATTGTTGACCACTGTTATAGGGCAACATTTGTAGTAACTATTAAATGGGAGGCTGTTTTGTCCTTTAAGCCTTCATCTTGGGCGAGAATGGCAGCACAATTGGAAGAGCATAGTCAATATCACTTAAATGTGTAAGTAAAATTTTTTGAATTGGTGTTAAAAAAAAAACAAAAAAACAAATGAGACTAATGAGGTACAGTAGTCCAGTGACAAGGGCCAGAAGACAGTAGGGGACAAGGAAGTCGCCTGGTGATAGGGAACACAAGGTGGAGTAAGGATATTCTTGATGTGTTGTGAGATTGTTAACCATTGTCATAGGGCAACATGTGTAGTAACTGTTAAATGAGAAACTATTTGTCCTGTAAGTCTTCTTCTTAAGTGAGAATAACAGCACAGTTGGAAGAGCGTAGTCAATGTCACTGAACTGTGTATGTAGAAATTTTTGAAACGGTGTATCTTTGGCTATCTGTATTTTCATCAAAAAAAAAAGTTTGAGAATTTATAGGCTTAATATGTTGTGGGGTTGTTAACCAATGTCATAAAACAACATGTGTACTACTGTTTCATGAGAAACTATTTGTTCTGTAAGCCTTCACCTGAAGTACAATAAAATATTAAAAATAAGTATTAAAAATAATTATTCTCCTTTGATTTTGAGTAAACTAACAGCACATGTGCATATTAATACAATAAATGATGATAAAAAACCCTTTAGGATCAGTCTTTAAGAGATATTTTTCAGTGCTTACTGTCAAATTGACATCAATGAATAATTTTGTCACTGTTGTTAAGCACTGTCCAGTCATTTCTGACTCAAAGTGGCCCTATGTACAGCAAAAGGAAACATCGCTGGGTCCCCTGCCATTCTTACAACTTTTACTAAATTTGAACAGATTGTTGCAGCCACTGTGTCACTCCATCTCACTGAAGACCTTCCTCTAAAAATGTGGCTGTCATCCCTTCAATAATTTTATATTCACTTTGAAATACTAATGCATCCGTCTATAAAATAGATAGGTAATTGTATATGGATTGATAGCACAAAAAAGGCATAACGTTAGCAAATTTTTATAATTTTGTTTATTTAAACCTAACTAAATCTTTACATTCACTTTTTTTTAAACAAAGGAAATTCCTTTGTAATGTAATTTTAACAAGTAAATTTAGTTATTGAAACTAAAATGTGAAAAGAAGTACTTAAGGAAAGTAAAATTTTTTAAATTTCAAATGGGCAACAGATTTTAGTAGTTTAGTATAATTCCATCATATAAGTACTCTGCCTTGTAATTCTAGAGTCAGTAAGAAATTAAATTTTCTCAATAACGGATTCATTTAAAGAAAAATAAAGCCTCCAGAAGTCAGGCTTAATGTCTTCCCATTTGGAATAGTACTACTATCCATGAAATTATTATATCAGCAAGAAAATGGCCTGCTTCAAGAGTTATAAATATCACCAGTAGAACAGGGGCCCTTAATGAAGGTCAAGGTTAATAATTTAGCAGTCATGATCACCATGGAGAACACCACTGCAAGTTTCTACTATGATTCTAGCAGAAAAAACAAAAATATCATTCAGTTCCAACTGAAAAGTTATGAGCATAAAATGTTCCACATTACAAAAGTGAGATGTTTGCAAATATCTCTTACTTTGGATATATTCATTAACTTCCAAACAATGATTGCCTAATACAGGTGATACCTTGATGTGCTGGTCAATCATTTTGATTTTCTAAATTTTTTGTAGTTGTTGTTGTTAGGCGCCATCAAGTCAGTTCCTACTCACAGGGATCCTATGTACAACAGAATGTAACACTGCTCAGTCCTGCACCATCCTCACAATCATTGTTATACTTGAGCCCACTGTTGTAGCCACTGTATCAATTCATCTCGTTGAAGGTCTTCCTCTTTTTCACTGACCCACTACTTTACCAAGCATGATGTCCTTCTCTAGCAACTGGTCCCTCCCAATAACATGTCTGAAATATGTGAGAAGTCTTGCCATCCTTACTTCTAAGGATCGTTCTGACTCTACATCTTCCAAGCAAGATTTGTTCCTGCATTTGGCAGTCCATGATATATTCAATATTCTTCACCAACACCACAATTCAAAGGCATCAATTCTTCTCTGGTCTTCCTTATTCATTGTCCAGCTTTCGCATGCTTATGATATGATTGAAAATACCATGGCCTGGATCAGTTACACCTTAGTTTTCAAGGTGACATCTTTGCTTTTCAACACTTTAAAGAGGTCTTTTGCAGCAGATTTGCCCAGTGCAATGCGTCTTTTTATTTCTTGACTGCTGCTTCCATGGGTGTTAATTGTGGATCCAGGTAAAATGAAATCCTTGACAACTTCAATCTTTTCTCCATTTATCATGCTGTTGCTTATTGGTCCAGTTGTGCAGATTTTTGTTTTCTTTATGTTGAGGCATAATCCATACTGAAGGCTGTGATCGTCTATCTTCATCAGTAAGTGCTTCAAGTCCTCTTCACTTTCAGCAAGCAAGGTTGTGTCATCTGCATAAGGCAGGTTGTTAATGAATCTTCCTCCAATTCTGATGCCACTGCCTTCTTCATGTAGTCCAGCTTCTCAGATTATTTGCTCAGCGTACACATTGAATAAGTATGGTGAAATGATACAACCCTGACGCACAACTTTCCTGACTATAAACCATGTGGTATCCCCTTGTTCCATTCCAATGATTGCCTCTTGATCTATGTAGGGGTTCCTCATGAGCACAATTAAGTGTTCTGAAATTCCCATTCTTAGCAACGTCATCCACAATTTGTTATGTTCCACAGAGTTGAATACCTTTGCATAATCAGTAAAACACAAGTAAATATCTTTCTTCTATTCTCAGCTTTGAGCCATGATTCATCTGATATCAGCAATGATATCCCTGGTTCCACATCCTCTTCTGAATCCAGCCCGAATTTCTGGCAGTTGTCTGTCTATGTACCACTGCAGCTGCTTTTGAATGATATTTAGCAAAATTTTACTTGTATGTGATATTAATGATATTGTTCAATTATTTCCACCTTCAGTTAGACCACCTTTCTTTGAAATAAGCATAAATATGGGTCTCTCCCAGTTGCATGACCAAGTAGCTGTCTTCCAAATTTCTTGGCATAGACAAGTGAATACTTCCAGCACTTTGTCTGTTTGTTGAAATATCTCAGTTGGTATTCCATCAATTCCTGCAGCTTTGTTTTTTGCCAGTGCCTGCAGTATAGCTTGGACCTCTTCTTTCAGTACCGTTGGTTCTTGATCATATGGTACCTCCTGAAATGGATGAATATCGACCAATTCTTTTTGGTACAGGGACTGTATGTATTCCTTCCATCTTCTTTTAATGCTTCTTGCATCATTTAATATTTTCTCTGCAGAACCCATCAGTATTGTAACTTGAGGCTTGAATTTTTTCTTAAGTTTTTTCAGCTTGGGAAATGTTGAGCATGTTCTGACCTTTTGGTTTTCTAACTCCAGGTCTTTGCACATGTCATTATAATACTTTACTTTGTCTTTTCAAGCCACCCTTTGAATTCTTCTGTTCAACTCTTTCACTTCAGCATTTCTTCCATTTGCTTTGCTGCTGGACATTCAAGAGCAAGTTTCAGAGTCTATCCTGACAAGCATTTTGGTCTTTTCTTTCTTAACTTTTTAATGATCTCCTGCTTTCTTCACTTATGATGTCCTTGATGTCATGCCACAACTCATCTGGTCTTCAGTCATTAGTCTTCAAAGTGTCAAATGTGTTCTTGTGATGGTCTCTAAATTCAAGTGTGATATACTAATGGTCGTATTTTGGATCTCATGGACTTGTTCTAATTTTCTGAAGCTTCGACTTGAACTTGCGTATGAGCATTTGATGGTCTGTTCCACAGTGGGCCCCTGGCCTTGTTCTGACTGATGATATGGAGCTTTTCCATTTTCTCTTTCCACAAATGTAATTGATTTGTTTCCTGTGTTTTCCACCTGGTAAGGTCCACGTGTATAGTCACTGTTTATGTTGTTGAGAAAAGGTACTTGCAATGAAGAAGTCATTGATCTTGCAAAATTCTGTCATAAGATCTCTGACATTGTTTCTATCACCAAGGCCAAATTTTCCAACTACTGATCCTTCTTCTGTTTCCAACTTTCACATTCCAATCACCAGTAATTGTCAATGCATCTTGATTGCATGTTTGATCAATTTCAGACTGAAGAATTTGTTAAAAATCTTCAATTTCTTCATCTTTGGCCTTAGTGATTGGTGTGTAAATTTGAATAATAGTCACATTAACCGGTCTTCTTGTAGGCATATGGATATTATTCTATCCCTGACAGTGTTGTACTTCACCATAGATCTTGAAATGTTCTTTATGACAATGAATGCAATGCCTTTCCTCTTCAAGTTGTCATTTCCAGCATAGTAGATCATGTGATTGTCTGATTCAAAGTGTCCAATACCAGTCCATTTCAACTCACTAAAGCCTACGATATCGATGTTTTTGTGTTCACAATCTCCAATTTTCTTAGATTCATACTTTGTACATTTCAGGTCCTGATTATCAATGGATGTTTGCATCCATTTCTTGTAACTTTGAGTCGTGCCACATCAGCAAATGAAGCTCTTGAAAGCTGGACTCCAACCACATTGTTAAGGTCAACTCTACTTTGAGGAGGCAGCTTTTCCCCAGTTGTATTTTGAGTGCCTTCCAACCTTAGGGACTCATCTTCCCACAGTATATCAGATAATGTTCTGCTGCTGTTCATAAGGTTTTCACTGGCTAATTCTTTTCAGAAGTAGACAGCCAGATCCTTCTTCCTATCCTGTCTTAGTCTGAAAGCTCAGCTGAAACTTGTCCCCCATGGTTGACCCTGCTAGTGTTTGCATACTGGTGGCATAGCTTCCAGCATCACAGCAACAGGAAAGACCCCACAATATGACAAACTGACAAACGCATGGATTTAATATTTCAGATTTAATATGGTTATTATTTTTCCTAGCTAATTAACTGAGTGTTTCCCAAATATATTTAATATGCAGTGAAGGAAACTGTGTTATAATACACCTTTGATTAAAGAATAACCTTCTTTCCTGCAGTTTAGGGATGGTAGCTGTGGAATAGTGAGAATAAAGGGTGGGTGCCAACACAAGACACAGATCAGGTGCCAGCAGAGCCACAGGTCATGCCCAGATTTCCTGTGTCTCCACCTCCTCCTTCAGATTTTCAAACTGTGTTTTGATTTGTATGCAATATCAAAAAGAGTCTCACTTCTGCAACACTATAAGTTCATAATCAACAATTAATGCCTTTGCAAAAGTTCATATCTTAAATCTGGAAATCAATGTCCATGCTTCATGAAGTTAAGCCATCACACAATTTTAATACACATGAACAGACTCTGGTTCTGAGTTTATAAAAAAATGAAAAAATATCTAGAACATATTCAATTTATAGAGTTATTGAGCCTACATGGTATTTACAGCACCTTTTTAAAATAGAATCAACTAACTATTCTTGGAAAGTATTGAGAGGAGTGGAAACATCTATGAAGTCATATTTTATGACTGAGAAAAGGAGTTCCAGGATCTGACTTCCTTGAACATGCTTTATTATTATTATCATTATTTATTTTTACTATTTTCATTATGAGGTATTTCTGTCTTATAAAATTTTAATTAAAAAATCTTTACATACCTATTACCTAGTTTACTAAACTCAATATTTTACCACATATTTCACCAGATTGTTTGAAAAATAAAAATATCACAAATAGAGTTACAAACTCCTGTGTACCTCTCCTTCCCTGCAAACAAAAAAAGCATCCTGGTATGACATTTATTATTCTTCTATATCCTAATAATATTACTGTGTTTGTATAATGCATAGTGTTTTGTTATAATTTTTAAAAGTTACCAGATGTATATACTATTCACCAATATTTTGTTTTTAAAATTGACTCAAGTTGATATATGCAGCTTTGTTGTTATTGTTAGCTGCTGTTCAGTCAGCCCTTGACTCATGGCCACTCACGTATTACAGAGTAGACCTGCTCCAGGGTTTTCTTGGCTGTAATCTTTCTCCAAGCAGTTCACCAGGCCTTTTTTTATACAGAGTCTCAGGCTTGGTTAGCAACCTTTGCGTTAGCAACCTATCCCAAAACATGTGCACCACCCAGGCTCCTCTTATGTAGCTCTAGTTTACTTTAAATGCTACATACAATTCCATTTTCTCATGAATGGGTGTTAAATTTTCTTTCTAAGTCTTCTGTCCCGCAAATAATGTTGCAATAAGTAGACTTATACATGTCCCACCATGATCATGTGCTATGATTTTTTTTAAGATACATAACAAGAAGTAGAATTGTTGTTCTAAAGCTATTTATCTTCATATCTACTAGAAATATGATCCATCTTATTTTCCCATATCTTCTTTCGAACTTGGTATTATCAAACTTCTAAAATATTACCAATGATATTCCATTGTCGTTTTGTTTTCATTTCATTTTCTCTGTTGCGGATGAAAACTCTTCATCTGTACAGTAGTTATTTAGGTTTTATCTTCCTTGATTAGACTATTGATGGCCTGTGCCCAATTTTCTCCCCAGTTTATTCTTTTTTTTTTTTAATTAAGGATATATATTCATTATATTTTTTAAATATGTATTCATTATCAGTTTATTCTTTTTGCACATTTTCTGCTTGAATATGACTTGGCTTTTATTTGTTTGCGTTTACTAACACCAAGCCTTTCTTCCAAGCTACCTCTAAGTGGGTAACATAGACCTGATGTTTTAACATAGTTGAACATATCAATATTTTCTTTTTTATTTATTTTTTTCAAATAGTGCAAAATGTTCAATCTACTCACCACATTTTTTATACAATATTTTATTGAGTTTTTGATGAAGGTTTACACAGCAAGTTAGGTTCCCATTTGACAATTTCTGCACAAAATGTTCAGTGACATTAGTTATATTTACACAATATGTCAACATTCTCTTTAATTGAGTTCTGTTTGTTCCATTTCCAGTACTCTAGTTTTCCTGCTCCCGTATCTTCTCATCTTTGCTTTTTAGTAATTATTGACCTTTTGGTCTCATATTGAAGTTTTAAAGTAGAGCACAGGTCTTAGGAGTAATATCCTTTATTTTGTGTGCCAGTCTACTGTTTTGCTAAAAGTTGATCTCAGGGGAAATGTTCAGTTCTAGGTTTAAAGAGCATCTCAAGGAGATAGTCTCAGAGTCCTCTGTTCTCTACTGTTCAAGTTTGCCTGGATTTTTTCTTTTCTTTTCTTTTTTTTTTTAGGAATTTGAGTTCAGCTCCACATTTTTCTCCTATTCTATCTACTACCATCTACTGTGATTCCAGACAGAAGTGTGAGTGGTGGTAGCTAGTATCATCTATTTCTTCTGGTCTCAGGGTTAAAAACGTTGTGGCTTGTGTAGACTTGTTTCTTCTCTGAGCTTTTGGTTACCTTCTTACTGTTTTACTCTTGGTGAGTAGAGACCCGTAGTTGTGTCTTGGATGGTTGCTTGCAAGTTTTTAAGACCCCAGACACTACTCACTTCACTAGGATACGGATTATGATTTTTTTTGTAACTATGTAATGCCAGTTGACTTAGTTGTCCCATGAGACTATGGTCCTAAGCCTTCAAACCCAGAAAATCAATCTTGGAAGGTGTTTGATTATGTCTGAAGAGTATCTGTATATTTCAGTGTTCAATGAACATATGTGCCTGCACCAACATATTTGTATTTACACGTACCTAGAGATACTTCTATCTGTTCTCACCTATGTACACACTTGTATGTACCAATACATCTATGTGCCTATACCCAACCATATGTCCTCAAACACTTGCTTTTACTTTGATTGCTCTGTGCTCACTATATCCACATTCTATGCCACTTTTCCCATCACCCCCTTCAAAAAAAATAACAAGTCGCTCTGATCTTAAGCATACTCCACCCACCCCCACAACCAGCAATGAATGGTCTGTATACATATATTATACATATATATAAGTATACATGTATAAGTATATACATATATATGCATATACATGTATACATATATATATATGCATATGAATATATGTGTATGTTTGTGTGTGTGTGTATATATGGAAACCCTGCTGGTGTAGTGGTTAAGAGTTTGGCCGCTAACCAAAAGGTCAGTAGTTAGAATTAGAATCCACCAGGCACTCCTTGGAAGTTCTGTGAGGCAGTTCTACTCTGTCATATATGCTCACTATGAGTCAAAGATGACTTGACAGCAGTGGGTTTGGTTTTTTGGAGACATATATATATATATATATATATATATATATATATATATATATATATATATATATATGTCTTCTTATAAAAGAAGGATCATGCAATGTTTGTCCTTATATGCTTGACTTATTTAACTTAGCATTATGCCCTCCATATCCATCCATGTCATGTTTCATGGACTTATCATTGTTCTTTATGGTTGTGTGTATATCATCGTATGTACGCATTATGCATCATAATTTGCTTATCCATTCATCCATTGTTGGGCACATCGGTTGTTTCCATTTATTTGCTATTGCAGATAAAGCAGCAATGAACATAGGTGTGCATATGTCTGTCCATGTCATTATTTTTAGGTCTCTAGAGTATATACCCAGGAGAGGGTTAGTTGCTGGGGGAGTAAATGGGAGCATCTACTCACTTTGCCATCTTGCTCTGCCTCCTCAATCTTTTTCTTTCAAGGTATTTATTTTTTGTGCCTTGTTTAAGAAGTTATTCCCTACCCTGAATTCATGAAATATTTTCCTTTTTTAAAATTTGTAAGTTATGTTCTTTCATTATTTTGCAAATGTTGTTGCTTTAATGTCCTCTGTCATCTGTCATATCCTTCTAGATGTAAATTAGATTTTAGCAATTAGATGAATTCATATGAGATTATTGTTGTTAGGTGCCACTGAGTTTGTTCCGACTCATAGAGACCCTATGTACAACAGAATGAAACACTGCCCTGTCCTGCACCATCCTCACAATCGTTGCTATGTTGGAGCACATTGTTGCAGCCGCTGCGTCAATCTATCTCATTGAGAGTCTTCCTATTTTCCACTGACCCTCTACTTTACTAAGCATGATATCTTTCACCAGGGACTGGTCCCTCCTGATAACATGTCCCAAGTACATGAGATAAAGTCTCGCCATTCTTCTTTTTAAGGAGCATTCTGGATGTACTTCTTCCAAAATAGATTTGTTTGTTCTTCTGAAGTCCATGGTATATTCAATTTTCTTTGCCAATACCACAGTGCATCAATTCTTCTTTGGTATTCCTCATTAATTGTCCAGCTTTTGCAGGTGTATGAGGCTACTGAAAATTCTGTGTCTTGGGTTCAGGTGCAACTTAGTCCTCAATGTGACATCTTTGTGTTTTTGTTTGTTTGTTTGTTTTAACATTTTAAAAAGGTCTTTTGCAGCAGATTTGCCCAATGCAATAACATTTTGCCATAGACTCTTTCAATATTGCAACTCAAGGCTTGAATTTTTTCATTAGTTTTTCAGCTTGATAAATGTTGAGCATGCACTTCATTTTTGTTTTTTTAACTCCAAATCTTTGCATATTTTATAATACTTTACTTTGTCTTCTCAAGCTGCCCTTTGAAATCTTTTGTTCAACTCTTTTACTTCATCATTTTTTTCTATTCACTTTAGCTACTCTACATTCAAGAGCAAGTTTCAGAGTCTCTTCTGACATTCATTTTTGCCTTTTTTTCGTTCCTGCCATTTTAATGACCATTTACTTTCTTGATGTATGTGATGTCATCCCACAACTTGTCTGTTATTCTGTCATTAGTGTTCAATATGTCAAATCTATTCTTGAGATGGTCTCTAAAGTCAGGTGGGATATACTCAAGTTTGTACTTTTTCTCTCACGACTAATCATATGAGATTAGAGAGCAAAATTCAGGCAAGGCATATCCATGTTCTTGCCCTTATTTGTTCTGAAAATTAAATTTGGAGAGTTCTGAATGTTTGTGATTGTGCTCAAGGTTCCAGTATCTACCCACCAAATTTTTAGGCAATAAACCGCTGCTATGGCAAAAGAAACCAAGGCAGCACCAGAAGCTTCTTGCCCTGTGATTTGATAGAGTATAATGGGTGCCACCTGACTTTGCTGTTGCCTTTGCCTCTAGGAGCCTCCTCCCTACCCTCCAGAGACCCATTTGAAGTTAATTTTAGGGAGATGCCCTCTTTTGGGACCGATTAGGTTTTTGTTGATCATATTTGAGGGACTGAGGATTGCTTTTTTTAGGGAAGGCCTATCATTTTTATGCAATACACTTCCTTCAAAATATTACTGAGATTTTATGTCTAAGTAGAGTGAAAATAACAACACCCAAACTTCTCTTCCTATTTTAGATTTTAACTTGCCACACTTCCTTTTTTGTTTACTGGCTTCAAGTATATCCTTCCCTTCCTTGATTTGTTAATGGATCCAGCTTCTCTGAAAGCACAGGTTTGGGAGAAATGGTGATGATGTTAACTTATTCTTTGCCTTTGGATTGGTTCTCTTTGTTTTAGTGGGAGAGTGGACTTTGGAAAAATCTCTGAGTAGTCCTATTTCCTATTGTTTGCGGTAGAGAAGTAGTTGGCTATTCTAATTGTGTAAGTCCTCATATAATGGATTGTCAGACAATTTAGATTGTAGGCAGGCCACCATGGTGGCTGGGACAAGTCCCTTCAGTCACCAGTTTGCCAACTGGCTGCCTCTTGCCTGTGGTGATCTCTCACCTATATCATTTTGCTATAATTAACTGAATGGTAGCAAAGGAGCCTCCAACAGCCACCAATATTAAGCTTTATAAATCTCTATCTCTATAGTTTGAGGCTCTGGAGTAACATGATACATCTTCTGAATCATTAATGTGACTTTTTAGTAAACTTTTGAGCTGTTTCCCAAGCTGAAATGTCTGTTAGCTTTCTTCCCAATCACCCTCTCAAAAAAATAAATAAATAAATAAGTTTTCATGGAGCCAATTCTGACTTATGGCAACTCCATGTGTTGCACAGTAGAACTGTTGCTCCATAAAATTGTCTTGGCTGTGACCTTTTGAAAGCAGATCATCAGGCTTTTCTTCTGAGCTGTCTCTGAGTGGGCTTGAACTGCCAACCTTTTGGTACCCTAGTAGGGGGGGAGGTAGGAGGATGAGGTTTAAGGAAGAATAGAGACTGAGTTGGGGACAGCCAGCCATACACCATTTCAAATTCAAACCCAAAGCCAACATTTACCCAATATGACTAGAAAGAAATACTGAAGCTATGCTGCCCAGCAATCCAAACTCAGCCATACATATAATTTAAGTCAAATCAGATCAGAACCAGGGCAAACTGGATCATAATTTTGTCTGTATTAAGAGGTTATTGGTAGCAAATTAATACTTAAATAAAGAATACATTTTTAACTTTTGTAACTCTCCAGTCACTGCAGTAGCAGCATGCTTAGTTTGTATCTGCTCACACAAACTAAAGTGATAAATGATGAAACTTGTAAAGCATTCAAGCAAGTTTAATACCTTTTCAAAAAACTCCAGATACGTATGAGTCACATCAACAGTGACTCTTCTGTTACCACTAGCACTGTAGTAACTTGGTCTTTGCCATTCATATTTTCTCCATTTTAAGACTGTCTCTATAAGGCTTCTTTTTCATACATTTTAATCCAACATTCTGTGCTGACTTCTAATCACATAAGGGAAATAAAATGCTTTTAGGGTATATAACTATACTGCGACTAAATTTTCTAAAAGTTTTTCTCAGTTATAATTTGTATGAGTTAAGATTATAATGAAACTGTTCTTAAGTAAGGTAAAAATAGTTAAACTAATTTAGTATGAATTTAATGACTATATTTTTATCTTTTTACATTGGTTAAATTCTTTTTTTAAATTATTTTATTGTACTTTAGATGAAGGTTTACAGAACAAACAGTTTCTCATTAAACAGTTTGTACACATATTGTTTTATAATAATGGTTAACAACACCATGACATGTCAACACTGTCACTTCTCAACCTTAGGTTCTGTATTACCAGCTTTTCTGCCCCCTCCTGCCTTCCGGTCCTTGTTGCTGGACTGTTGTGCCCCATTAGTCTCGTTTTGCTTTTACTGAGACTTTATGTTTTTCCTCTTTATTTTGATGAGTAGGTTTGTTAACTTTCTTGGTGGTTACCTTGAAATATACCCTTATCTTCCTAAGTTTGAAGCAGTCTATTATTACTTGTTATCTCCTTGTCTTCCTCTCCATTAAAAGGTTCTATACCTACACCGTTTATTCCATCTTTCATTGTTCTGATGTTGTTGCCATTTACAGATTAACTTCTCTGATTTCCTGGTTTTGGATAGCCCTTGAGAGTTCATTTCCTAGATTGGTATCTGGCTGGTACGATCCTGCATCCCAGATTCAGCCTGTGAGCTGAAGTTGTTTGTTCTCAGATCGAAGGACTCCCTTTAATAATTCTTGTAAGTTTGGTTAGGTTTTTACATATTCCCTTAATTTCTGTTTATCTGGAAATGTCCTAATTTCACCATATTTGAACAAGAGTTTTGCAGGATATATTATTTTTGGCTGGCAGTTTTTTTCTTTCAAGGTATTATATATGTCATCCCAATGCCTTCTTGCCTGCATGGTTTCTGCTGAGTAATCTGAGCTTAGTATTACTGTTTCTCCTCTGTATGTGACTTTTTGTTTTTCTCGAGTTCCTCTCAAGATTCTTTGTTTGTCTTTTGTTTTGGTGAGTGTGAGTATGATACACCTTGGTGATTTTCTTTTGGGGGTCTATCCTATATGGGGTTCTTTGAGCTTCTTGGATGGCCAACTTTTCATCTTTCATGATATTGGGGAAGTTTTCTGTCAGCAATTCTTCAATGATCTTCTCTGCATTTTTTGTTTTCTCCCCATTCTGGAATGCCGATCACTTGTAGATTTTTGCTTTTGATTGCATCCCACATAACTCTGAGGGTCTCTTCATTTTTCTTTGTTCTTTTTTTCTGAGTTTTCCTCAAACAGAGTTGTATCCAAGTGTTTGTCTTCAATTCTACTGATCCTGTCTTCCACCGTTTCAGATCTGTTCCTCAGCCCTTCTATGACACTGTCCATTTCGGAAATCTTGTTGTTTATCTTTCAGATTTCTAATTGTTGCTTTTGTATAATTTCTAGTTGTGAAATTATTTTGGCATTTTGTTCCTGCATTATTTTCCTGAATTCTTCCATTTTTTTGTCTGTATTTTCCATGAATTTGTCTGCCTTTTCCATGAATATGTTTATTTTTTCCTCATTTGTGTCTGCTTTTTGCTTCAAATCTTGAATACCTCTGAATATTACAGATATGAATTCCCTATCAGGTAGTTTTAGTGCCTTTTCTTCTACTGGAAAGTCATCTGGTGTTTTAGTTTTGATGCCGGCTGGAACCATCCTGTCCTGTTTTTGTAAAAGTTTTGATATTGTCTGCTGACTTTGGGGCATTCAGTAATTATTTTCCTCATTTATTGATTGTAGATTTGTTTTGTCCTTTTTTTTTTTTTTTTTTTTTTTTTAATTTGGCTATATCTGAGCAGGTGGGCTGTGTGTTCTTTGTTGTTTGCTCATCTGTGGGCAGAACACTTTTTGCCTCCTTCTCCAATTGGCAGGGTCAGTCACTCAGATATGGTAAAGCCAGGCAGGTCTAGCTGGAGAGGAGTTTCTGGGATGGGCAGTTTGTGGCACATACTAAGGCCAACAGGGTGGGCTGGTAATCAGTGCAGGACAGGTTCTGGTAGGCTGTGCCTGTGCTGCTTGGGGGTGTGATGTTCAGTGCACAGTGCAGGTATGCAGGATGGAGTGGGGAGATTGTGATGGAGCTAAGATGGGTATGGGAAGGAGTAGAGAGAAGAGAGAGGAACAGGAGCCAAAAGCATACAAATAAAAAAGAGTGCTAAGGGGGCTTACCATTGGATTGGAGAGATGAGATATTGAGAAATGGAGAAAAACAAAAAGGAGAAGAAGGAAAAAAGAAAAGAAAAAAATGAATAAATAAAAATTAGAAATAAAAAAGAAAAGAAAAGCCCTCAGAGATCCCACCAGTGCCTCTCTGAGGTCTGGGCAAGTTGCTCTCAGGCCGTGAAGTACAGCCTGGCAAAAGGGGTAGAGGTGTCACTCAGGGCCAGGTGTTCAGGAGCCAGAAAGAGAAGGTAAGTGTGGAGAGATGAGAAATTGAGTAATGAAGAAAGACAAAAAAAGAAAAGAAAACAAAACAAACAAATAAAAAGAAAAAGAAAACCTCCATAAAAACAGAAAAATAAAAAAGAAATGTTCTCATGGATCCCTCTGTGTGTCTGTGCAAACAGAGGGGGTAGGTCCCAAGTCGCACAGTACTGCCCAGCTAGAATGGGCTCCCAATTAGAGAGAAGAAAAAGAAAACAAACAAGGAAACAATTCAAAACAAACAAACAAAAAAAGCCCCAGGATCCCACCAGCGCAGCAGCATGGGGCAGGAAGCAGTCCCTCACCGAGAGGCACTTCACAGTCTCTCAGGAAGAAGCAAAGATGGTGCACAGAGCCAGGTATTCGAGAGAAAGGAGAGGGAGGGTGAGAGGTATGGAAGAAATCAAAAGAAGCAGAAAAAAGCAACACCAGCAGCCAAGGAATGGCACTCAGGGAATTGGCCAGTGCACGTGGGTGGAATCCAAGCAGCACTGGGTTGATGCCGGTGCTTCCCAGCTAAGAGACTGTGGCCGCAGGAAGCAGAGGAGGCCGAGTGGGGGTGAAGAAGAGGGGGTGGGAAACCATATATTGCTGGTTACCAGTTGTTCTGTCTCCTGTTGGAAGCTCTGTGAAGATGCTTTTCCGTACCTCCTGTTCACCAGTCTCTGGTAGGAGTCCAAGATGGAGGATCCATGCTGTGTTAGCTGATAGGGGACCTCTGCATGTATCTCCCCTCACTCTCTGTTCTCTCGCCATTTCTTATTCCATTCCGTGCTTGGCTGAATTCTTTATCTCTTCATTTGATGCTTAGTGTTTCAGGACTGATGTTTCCTCTGTTTGGCTTAGTTTTTCAGATCTTTGCTGTGGAGGGATGGTGTGGTGTTTCTGTCTATAGCTCCATGATGACTGGAAGTCTCTAATGACTATATTTTTAGATAATTTATTTACTGTCATCTGTATATGATTTTTCACATAAAGAGAGCTAATGGAATGATATTCAATCAAATCCCAATTATTTTTAACCATAGATGCATTAATGCATAGTACAAGTTCTGATGGGGTTGAGATTAACATAGCAGTTGAGTATTTAGAAAGTGTCAAGACGCTTAAAGAGGAACTTCTATAGAATTTGACTACACCACCACTATACTACCAAGCTGACTTCTTCTTATGATTTTTAGCTAGTGTCTTTGCCTGAAAGTTAAGCCACAAGCAACTTCAGCTGATTTCTACCCGTTAGTACTGTTCCAGTTTTCTCCTTTTTATTTCCATAGCAACCAGGTAGGACAGGAATGTTCAAACAGTTCTGCCAGCTTCAAACCTCTTGCCAAATTAGTCTGCTGTGTAAAGTACTAGCATCACAGTACACTGTCTCAGTTTTCTATTAAGTTTCTGGTTAGTATTGAATGCTCTCCACCAAATTTTCTTTTTCTTTTCACAAGATACCTATTAAAACTTTAACAGTAGAACTCATTTATTATGTTAGTTAATTAGATTTTCAAATTCATTAATACTTCTGAATATTTTTAATGTGTATCTTCTAATCAAAATAAGTATGCTTCATTTCATATTTGAGCATCTAATATATCTTGGAATGTTGATAGTCATAATGTTGATGTTAAGGCAGCATTCCTGCACTTTAGACATCATATTTAATGGGAAAGAAAGTCATGAAAATAATCATTTTAAAATATAAATTTATAATATGGTTTATTGATTTATGAGAGAGAGGGTAATTTATTTTGATTGGAAGAACCTCTGTATAATTGAGCATTTTCTAGAAAGAAATGTTAGGAAAGGATATTTAAGGAAGAAAAATAAAATCACAGAAGACAAGAGAATGGAGAAAGACCCATGTGTTCAAGGAAAATAAGCAGCACAATGTGCCTAAAGCAAAGAATTAATTGAGATGTTCAATTCTGAAGATAATTTAATTTATACACTTAAATGGAAATATAATTTGTAAAGGGAATACTATGCTAAAGATAATGGACTGCACGAATTGGGTAATCAAAAACCAAACATTCTTGAGGAAAGGAATGGGAATGTTTCAATTTGTGTTTCGAAAAAGGAAATGATTATGGCAACCATGCGGAGAATGGAATTCATGGGAAGAGTAAATACAGGGAACCCATTTGGGAAACAGTTGTATGGTTTGAGGCAGAAATGATGGCAGCTTGAATGATAATATACAAGTAGATATGAAGACTAAGAATACACTCAAAAGATATTTTGTATATAGAAGACCCTTCATGGGCAAATGTGTGAGGAATAAGTAAGAATCATGAAAGGAGCTTGTTTGGGCTATTGGGAGAATGGCTAAGTCATTCATGGAGATAAAGGATGCTACAGGAGGAGATATCTGGGTGTGTAGAATGAAAGAAAAATCTTGTTTATTTTAGTTTCAAAATTTCCAGGTGGCTTAGTGTTTCTTAAGCATTAACAAATACCTGAGCGCAACATTAGATTAGATATTCTTTAGGATAAACTAGTCATGGAAGCAAATGTGATATATTAGGAAGACTATAAATCGAGAAGAAATGGCATCCATTACAAAATCCTGTTGAACGTCAACATATATTGACTGTAGAGAAAGAAGACACAATAAATGAAGCAAAACAAGGAGGCCAAACAGGTAGGAGACCCAACTTATGTTTTTTGAAGGTAATGTTAATTTATGGTGGAAAAGTTAGCCAGATTATAGTGCAGCAGTGGTGGACATGGAGTTAAGTTTATACGTTTTTGAGAATTACGGTATTAAAAGTGAAGACAGGAAATCAAAAGTAGATAAAGGGAGAAATAAAGTAAAAAGAAAGCTTTTATTTGCTCTCTCTCTCTTTTCTCTTTAGAAAATGATTTTAGTTTCAGAAAAATAGTCAAAGCAATACGTCGAAAATTTCATGTGTGGCTTTAGAACTGAAGTGACCTTGACCACTAAAAAAAAACACATATCCATATCTTTATATTTTAGTGCTTTGCTCACTCTTGGCTTTCAGTATTATCTGATGAAATAGAGAGGCTTTGAATAAATACAGCCTGGCAACTTAAAAGCACTTAAAACAACTTAAAAATACCATCATAAGATTTTCTTGTTTTCAGTAACTGCAAAATCTGGAAATTTGGCAGTTTTACCTTAATGTATCTCATAAGAGTAATATTTAACCACTTCCTCCTTTTTTTTTCTTTCAATTTGTATATAGGGTGGATGAATGGGTAGATATATACTGTATTTTTACACAAATAACACACACCTTCTATGTTTGTTTGCCAACCATGCCCCTTCTGAGAGGTGTTATCGTAAGCACGCTATGCTCATTTTTTATAGCAACATGTCAAAGAAATTAGCATAACTGCCCTTTTGAAAATACTTAGTGGAGGGAAGGCACAGTTCTCAAACAAACATAGAAAGCATGAGTTATTTGCATAAAAATACAGTATTTTTTTTTTTTTAATTAAGGGGCTGTCTGCTTTTTGAAAATTATCAACAAAAAGAAGTTTGTATTTGAATTTAGAGGCGCATGAAACTTCTTAAGAATTCCTGCTGGCACACTGGTTAAGTGCTTGGCTGCTGACTGAACGGTTGGCAGTTCAAACCCAGCAGTGGCTCCGCAGGATAAAAGACCTGGCAATCTGCTCCTGTAAAGCTTACAGCCTAGACAACCCTATGGGCAATTCCACTCTGTCATACAGAGTCACTATAGGTTGGAACTGACTCAGTGCCAGACAGCACACAACAACAATAATGCAAGAAAGGACTTACTTCTGGTCAATACACGATTACTAAGGGAAAGAAAGAAAACTAGTTCGGTTGCCTTATAGGTATGATACCATAACAACAAACGTCTAACTTTGTACTTCAGTTTTCAAATAAGTATTAAAAACAGATTTTAAAGAATAAAGAATACTGTATGCCAAAAGCACCATTATAATTTCATGCTAAGATTTCTAGAACTTTCTGTTGCATATACTTTATGTGGGAATATAGTTATAACTTAAAACTCCTCCTCTTGTAAAGGAAGGAGACCATGAACATAACTGATATTCTGTACTTTGGAGAGTCATGGTGTGGAAGGGAGGGTTGGCCTTGGGACACTAAGGATGAAACCACTCAGGTTCTCTCTTATCACCTTAACAACAAAGTAATAAAACAGTTGCAAAGGGTGGCCAAAGAAATACAATTAAAATAACAAAGAATGTTAAGTAATATGTATGAGCCACACCCTGAAAGGATATGTTCATGCAGTTATTATGTTTAAGAACAGTTCTGTTTTAGGGCTTTTGGTTGTATTAGCTAGACTAAGTTATGCTGCAGAAACAATCTCACACCGCATGTCATGTCATGTCATGTCATGGTGGAAGGCTCTGTTTGTCGTTGTCACTCTTGAACCCAAGCTGACAGAAGTTTCATCTCAATATGAGCTCCCATAATCCCCAGAGCAGTGGGAATGGAGCACAGCAAATCATGTACTGACTCTAAAACTCCGCCCTGTAGTGACACATGCCACCCTCAGCACATTCCACTGGATAAAACAAGGCTCACCGTTCCAGCTGTCCTAAAATGAGGGCAGGGACGTTCAATCCTACTATGTTCAATCCTACTCTTCCTCCCATAGACAGAATGTACTCACTCCATTCCAGAGGGAGTTGATCCAGAAGTCTTATCCAACGGTTGACATTACTCTTATCTAGATCATATTGCAGTAACAAAATACTCAAATTTCGGTGACTTAAAGCAGCAAAGGTTGACTGCTTACATACTTTATCCATGCTGGGTTGGCTGAGGTCTACTGCAAGCTGCACAGACCCTCAGGCTCAGGCTAATGTAGAAGCCACCATCTGGAACATCAGTGGTGGAAATGTGTTCTCTTAATGCTCTAGCCAGAATTGAAACATGTTATTTCCAAAGCAAAGACAGGGAAGAGATTCCTAGATTTTGAAAGCATGGGTCTCAGAAGTAGGTAGCAGCGGTAAGAGTGGGGTGTTAGATGCAGATTGTCCATTTTGGGAAAAAAAGGGTAAGGTAAAGGATGTGTTTTGGGTTTTATATGGACCCTGGGAGTGATGACAGCAGTGGATTTTCCTCCCAATTGAATCCCAAGGTTGGAAGGCTGAGGAGAAGTGTTTACTGGCTCTGATGGCTGTCTACATCCTAGGATGCCTACCCAGTGAAGATATTTTACTAAAACTAGGGAGTGACACTTCTGTGTTGACTCAGGAATGAAACTGCACCCTCACCCCTACCACAACCAAAATAAGACAGAAAATGCCCTCCTTCTTCTACCTTAGCTCTACTAACCCAAACCCTCTGCTACACCTAGATTAAATTACCTGAAGTTGCACATCCCTCAAACAATTTTTAATAGCCACCTCACCCTATTCAAGACTACTTACTCTACTCCTGATTTACACCATATTTGAGTTTTCATTTGTTGATTGAACTGCAGAATAGGTATAAAAATTATGTTTTGGGGGGTAAGTACAAATCTGAGGAGAATTAAGATCTGAATCAAGCATCTTCAACTTTTCTCAACAATATAACATCTATAATTTTATCTTCCCTGGATGTTGCCTTCATATATCTGAATGCCACACGTCACCCACTACTCCCTTTAAAGTCAGAATGCTGTATAAAGTCAGAATGCTGTATAAAGTGGTTGTTTAATCCTATCTTTGACATCTCATTGCTAGCTTTGGGAAGGTAATTAATGCTAAGAACACTCTCATAGAGACAGTAGCTTTCACGTTCCAACTGGTCAATGATGCCTACTGTGGTCATCTTAGAAATGCTAGAAGGTAGATGTAATGATGAATTTTGACCCATAAGGACAAGATCCACTAAATCAAGAACAAAGATCATGGTAGCAGATCCAGGAAAACCACACTCACTGGGACACGTGTGCAAACGTGATGGTGTAGGTTTTCAGGAAATGTAAAATTTTTGAGAAGTATGAAACATCACGGTGATCCAGGAGGAGAAGATTATGAGGACTACAAATTATATCAAAACTGAAAAATTATTTGGTTTGCATGGGATTATGTGAAAGATTATGCTAGAATGTAGGCATGCGATGACATTTTGTCTTCTTTGCCAGTGTTGGCACATGTCCTATGATCAGTTAAGTTGTTCAATAATCAGTAAGACTCCTCAGTGTCTGTATTCACCATATTACTTTCTTTTTTAAAATTTTTTTATTGTACTTTTGGTGAAGGTTTACAGAACAAATAGTTTCTCATTAAACAGTCAGTACACATATTGTTTTATGACATTGGTAACAACCCCACTACATGTCAACACTCTCCCTTTTTGACCTTGGAGGACCTTTTTTTTTGGTGAAAATATACATAGCCAAAGATACACCATTTCAAAAATTTCTACACGTACAATTCAGTGACATCACTTACATTCTTCCAGTCATGCTGCTATTCCCACTTTAGATGAAGGTTTACAGAACAAAGTAGTTTCTCATTAAACAGTTAGTACACATATTGCCCTATGACAATGGTTAACAACCCCACTACATGTCAACACTGTCATTCCTCAATCTTGGGTTCCCTATCACTAGCTTTTCTGTCCCCTTCTGCCTTCTAGCTCTTGTCCCTGGACTGCTGTGCCTCATTAGTCACGTTTTGTTTTATGGGGCTACACCATGTTACTTCTTTGTAAACAAGAAGGAATTAGACAACTAAGAAAGCCTCCTGTTGTTAATACTATTGTTATTCATTGTGTGATTTTATGTCCTCAAACTCCTTACCCATGACAACACATATAGCAGTTACATAATAGATTATTTTTAGAGCCACCAGAGGAAGTCTTAGCTTCCCTTATACCAGCTAAACCCAATGCCATCAAGTCGATTCCAACTCATAGCAACCCTATACGGCAGAGTAGAACTGCCCCATAGGGTTTCCAGACAGTGGCTGGTGGATTCGAACTGTCGACATTTTGGTTAGCAGCCATAGCTGTTAACTGCTGCGCCACCAGAGCTCCTCTATAATGAACATCATGGGAACTCACATAAGGCCACAGTCTTTAATACCAATGGGTCTTAGTTTCCTAGGGCTGCTTTATCAAAGTATCAGAAACTGGGTTGCTTAAAACAACGGAAATGTATTCTCTCACAGTTCTGGAGGCTAGAAGTCTGAATTCAAGTTGTCAGGAAGGCCATCCACTTTCTGAAAGAAGGATTCTAGTGGAGGAATCCTTCCTTGCCTCTTCCTAGCTTTTGGCAGTTCCTGACAATACTTGACATTCCTTGGCTTATAGATGCATCACTCAAATCTCTACCTGTGTCTTCACATGGTTATCTCTCATTGTGTCTCTCTTCTCTTTTTATAAGGATACCACTCATATATTGGATTAGAACCCACCCTATTCCAGAATGACCTCATGAAAAATCAGCTAATAACATCTTCAAAGACACTATTTCCAAACAAGGTCACAGTCCTAGGTATCAGGGATTTGGACTTTAGCATATCATTTGGGGGCACACGATTCAGCCTATAACACCAGGCAATTTTTTAATGCAGCTCCAAAGCAGGTTAAATTCCCTCTGTGTAGCTACTGCATTGGAAAAATCATGCTTCTAGTGAGTATATATAATTTATAGCGGTTTTACAGTAACTTTTGGGAAATTAAATTAAAGAGTAGATTTTTTATTACATTTTGTGACTTTCCAGCTTTAAAGATCTTATCAACAATTAAATTAGGCTAACTTTCTCCATTCTTTTTTCTTCAGGGGAACATGCATTGAAATAGTTCTTTCATTAGTGGTTGGGAGAAAAATATCTTAATTCAGGTGTTTTAGTGGGTGATAAAACTGAGCCTGCGTGTTATAGGCCAATCAACTTCATTAACGCTGCAATTAAATTGCATATGAGAATTTTATTGCACTAGTTGAAATTGATGAAAAAATTTAAAAGGACAGATCTAATATGCTAATAGTAGTTAGGTAATTTTCCAAAGATGCCAAAGCAAAGCAATTTTTCTTACTTGGAAATTGATCTTGTCCTCACTTATATTTCAGTATATTTGTCTGAACTGGGATGGCAGGTAAAATGTGATTTGTGCAACTGCCACAGTCAAGACACCAGTGTGTTGGGGTTCCTGCCTGAGCTACATGGCAGTGAACTCTGGATGCTGTCTTGTTTTAACCTGGGCTTAGGAGAAGACACTAAGATTTTAGAATGTTAGTTAATAGCAGAATATTACTGGTATCTGATGTCACTGGAGAGGAATCCAAGAATCTCTTGTACTTAAATTACTTAGACAAATATGTCTACATACACATACATGATTATAGATACTGGTTTCTGAATGCATATCTGTATTCATGTATAGATAACACTGATGAGTGATTACTGTGTGCCCAGCACTGTTCTAATAACCTTACATATATTCGCTCCTCAACGTGCAGAAGAAAGCAGCATCTATGAACATGTGTCTATATTTATATATAGTATGTGAATGTATGAGAACAACATTATAGCGATCTTACTCTTCAAAGTACATGTAAACCACCTAACGAGTTTATAAAGCCCCAGACTCTACTGCCCACCCGCTGGATCATAATCCATAATCAATAGTTGAGGCTTCAACAACTGTACTTTTAATAGATTCTTAGGTGATGCTTGTGCTCATCAAAATCTGTGAATCACTGCCTTACACAGGCGTTATCTTGTTTATTTTACAATCTTTTTCTCAGGAGATTCTAACAAATAGAACCTAGAAGAGTTTGTGCCATTTTCAGTTCTTAAACATGCCCTGTTCTCTGGCTCCAGTTCAATCCCTTCTGACAGTTTGCAATGTTTCTCAGGTTCACTCTGCCACAGTAAGCAGGTGTGCAAGATTTTCTCCTTGGCACTATAGAAAGCTATTATTACTGATAATATATTCCCACTACTGAGTTACTCTGTCTTTGGGCTTTGTAGATTTTTTAATTACATCCCCTTATAAATACCTCGGTAACCCTGATGGCACAGGGGTTAAGAGCTACAGCTGCTAACCAAAAGGGCGGCAGTTCAAATCCACCAGGTGCTCCTTGGAAACTCTACGGGTTAGTTCTACTCTGTCCTATAAGGTCGCTATGAGTCGGAATCAACTAGACGGCAAAGGGTTTTGGTTTATAAGGACCTCAATCTCCCTTTAGAAAACCATCCTGCATTGTATGGTACATGCTCTTTTAAGTCCATGTTTCTTTCATTTACCACTTATGCACAAAGGCTAGTTCCAGGCACCCCAGTCCTGGGTGGCACCGTCATCCCAGTCACATGGACATGCAGTCAGGCTCTTATTGGTGACATTTTTGTCATGGTCACCCTGAGAACTCTGCAACTCCCTTATCTCCTGCTTTGTAACCACTCTGTCCTCCCTATCATTATGGCCCTTATAGGGACAGGTGAAACTTTCTTCTGAAGAGATGCCCAGGTTTACTTGTCTACAGCTATTCCTTTTTTGTCAACCTAGATCATAGGGGGGAAAAAAAGGCTTTTAAACCTACAGTAGTACCCAGTTCCCTTCGCTTTCTCCCAACTGGATGAAGCCCGCAGCTAGTTCTGACACTCCTGGTGAAAACCTCTGCTCTAAGCCACGCTCAGTCTCACAGGTCCCAAGGATCCACAAGCTCTCTCTTCTCAGCACGATGAGAGGGCAGTTTATCTGCCTTTTCAGATTTGGGAGAGAAAGAACAGCTTCCAAGCAGATTCACCCTGAGGAAATACAAACAGCCATTTTCTCTATGGTCTTTTTAGTTTTGTTTTTGAATTTATTTTTACAGATAGCTTCATAGTTGGAGTTCACTTTTAACTGTGGGGACACAAAAAAGGTCTGTTATATTTTTATTTCTAGTTATAGATTTTTAGAAGCAGGGACTATAAAATATCAAGAGATCCCAGTTCCAATGCTTCATTCCCCTAATAGTGACCCCATGTATTACAGAGAAGAACTGCTCCATGGGGTTTCTTGACTATAGTCTTTATGGAAGCAGATTGCCAGGCCTTTCTTCCATGGTGTTGCTGGGTAGGTTTGAACAACCAACCTTTAGATTAGTAAATGAGATTAAGGTTTAAGCCACCCAGAAAGCCCTTACATAATATTATATGGGGCTAAATGCACCCACATTTATTAGCTGTGATGTATGAATCTGGAGATGCTATGTCAAGGTCATTAAAGGACACAGCCAGACATAAATGAAAGTGATATATATCACGTTATTGGAGACATTCCTAAATGGACAGAGAGTTAGTTTGGTTTATAGCATATCATAGGATGGTAGAACTGGGAGGGACATTTAAAATAATGTATTCCAACACCTTTATTTTAAAGATCAGGAAATGAAAGTCCAGAGAAATTATATTACTTGCGCAAGGTTACAGCACTAGTTAATTATCATTTTCTGTGAATGTGATAAATATATTTTTGGAACTAAAATTAATTTTCTCACAGAGAGAACGTATGCAAAGGCAGTATATAATCTGTGAAAGAGACAAAATAGGAGGGAATATGCAGAAATGAAAATAGCTGCCAGAGAAGATTGGAGATTATTTTCAAACTGATCATTTAATAATGCTATTCAATTCCTTTTTTTTATATATTTTATTGTACTTCAGGTGAAAGCTTACAGAGCAAATAGTTTCTCATGAAATAGTAGTACACATGTTGTTCTATGACATTGGTTAACAACCCCACAACGTATTAAGCCTCTAAATTCTCAACCTTTTTTTTTTTTTTGATGAAAATTACAGATGGCCAAAGATACACCGTTTCAAGAATTTCTACATTCACAGTTCAGTGACATTGACTACGCTCCTCCAACTGTGCTGTTATTCTCACTTAAGATGAAGGCTTACAGAACAAAATAGTTTTTCATTTAACAGTTACTACACATGTTGCCCTATGACAATGGTTAACGATCTCACAGCAGATCAAGAATATCCTTACTCTACCTTGTGTTCCCTATCACCAGGGGACTTCCTTGTCCCCTTCTGTCTTCTGGACCTTGTCACTGGACTATTGTACCTCTTTAGTCTCATTTGTTTATTTATTTATTTATTTATTTTTATTTTATTTAAACACCATTTCAAAACTTTTTACTTACACATTTAAGTGATATTGACTATGCTCTTCCAATTGTGCTGCCATTCTCGCCCAAGATGAAGGCTTACAGGACAAAACAGCCTCCCATTTAATAGTTACTACAAATGTTGCCCTATAGCAGTGGTCAAAAATCTCACAATACATCGACAGTGTCCTTATTCAATTTGTGTTCCTTATCATCAGTTTCCTACTCCCCCTCTGCCTTCTGGCCCTTGTCACCGGACTCCTGTACCTCGTTAGTCCCATTTAGTTTTACTGGGCTGTCCATTCCCAGGCTTAACATCGAACCTCGAAGGTAACTTCACCTCTGAGCTGAAAGGGTGTCTGGGGGCCACACTCTTGAGGTTTCTCTAGTATTCTTTAGGCCAGTAAATCTGGTCTTTTTTTTTTTTTTTGGGAGGGGGAGTTAAAATTATGCTCTACATCCTTCTCCAGCTCTGTCCAGAACCCTCTGTTGTGATCCTGGTCAGAGCAGTCAGTGGTGGTAGCCGGGCACCATCCAGCTGTACTGGACTCAGTCCGGTGGAGGCCTTGGTAGCTGTGGACAATTAGTCGTTTGGACTAATCTTTTCGTTGAATCCTGTTCTCTTCATTCTCCCTTGTTCCCGAAGGGATAAGACCAGTGGAGTATCTTAGATGGCTGCTCATAGGCTTTTAAGACCCCAGACACTACTCACCAAGGTAGAATGTAGAGCATTATCTTTATAAGTAGTGTCATGCCAATTGAGCTAGATGTTCCCCGAGACCATGGTCCCCAGAGCCCTCCGTCCAACAACTCAGTCCCTCGGGGGCTTTGGATGTGTCTATAGGGCCTCCATGACCTTTCCTTGTGCAGGTTGTGTTAGTTTCCCTGTACTGTGTACTATCTCACCTCTCACCCAAGGTACCACTTATCTATTGCCCATTTAGTATTTCCCCCCCCTCCCCTCCCATCCCTGGTAACCAACAAGGATTGTTACATTTTGCATGTGAAATTTTTCATGGGTTTTTACAATAGAGGTCTCATACAATATTTGTCCTTTTGTGATTGACTTATTTCACTCAGCATAATGTCCTTCAGTTTCATCCACGTTATGAGATGGTTCACAGATTCATTGTTGTTCTTTCTAGTTGCATAGTACTCCATTGTGTGTATGTACCATAGTTTGTGTATCCATTCATCTGTTGATGGACATCGAGGTTGTTTCCATCGTTTTGCTATTGTGAACAATGCTGCCATGAACATAGGTGTGCATATGTCTATTCGAGTGATGACTCTTATTTCTCTAGGATATATTCCTAGGAGTGGGATTGCTGGATCGAATGGTATGTCTATTTCTAGCTTTCTGAGGAAACACCATATCATTTTCCAAAATGGTTGTATCATTTTGCATTCCCACCAGCAGTGTATAAGAGTTCCCATCTCCCCGCAGCCCCTCCAACATTTCTTATTTCCAGTATTTTTGAATCGTGCCAGTAATGCCGGGGTGAGATGGTATCTCATTGTGGTTTTAATTTGCATTTCTCTAATGGCTAGTGATCGCGAGCATTTCCTCATGTGTCTGTTGGCCATTTGAATGTCTTCCTTGGTGAAGTGTCTGTTCATTTCCTTTGCCCATTTTTTGATAGGATTGGTTGTCTTTTTGTGGTAGAGGTGTTGGATTTTCTTGTAGATTATGGAGATTAGACTTTTGTCTGACTTGTACTGTGCAAAAATTTTTCCTCAGTCTGTAGGTTCTCTTTTGACTCTTTTGGTGAAGTCTTTTGAAGAGCATAGATGTTTGATTTTTAGAAGATCCCAGTTATCTAGTTTATCTGTTGGGTTTTTTGTGTTGATGTTTATGGTCTGTATCCTGTTAATGCCATGTATTAAGGCCTGAAGTGTTGGTCCTATTTTTTCTTCTATGAATTTTATAGTTTGAAGCTTTATATTCAGGTCTTTGATCCATTTTGAAGTAGTTTTTGTATATGGTGTGAGGTATGGGTCCTGTTTCATTTTTCTACAAATGGATATCCAGTTTTGCCAGCACCATTTGTTAAAAAGACTGTCTTTTCCCCATTTGATGTATTTTGAGCCCTTGTCGAAGATCAGGTGACCGTAGGTGGATGGATTTACATCTGAGTTCTCAAGTCTGTTCCATTGGTCAATGTCTCTGTTGTTGTACCAGTACCAGGCTGTTTTGAGTACTGTAGCTGTATAGTAGGTTCTCAAGTCAGGTAGTGTGAGTCCTCCAACTTTATTCTTCTTCTTCAGTAGTGCTTTACTTATTCGGGGTTTCTTCCCTTTCCATATAAAGTTAATAATTAGTTTTTCCATCTCTTTGAAGAATGTTGTTGGTATTTGTATCGGGATTGCATTGTATTTGTAGATTGCTTTAGGTAGAATTGTCATTTTCACAATGTTGAGTCTGCCTATCCAAGAGCATGGTATGTTTTTCCATTTATGTAGATCCCTTTGGATTTCATGCAGCAGTGTTTTGTAGTTTTCTTTGTATAGGTCTTTTACATTCCTGCTCAGATTTATTCCTAAGTATTTTATTTTTTTAGGGGCTATTGAAAATGGTATTGATTTCCTGATCTCCTTTTCATCGTTCTCTTTACTGGCGTATAGGAATCCAACTGATTTTTGAATGTTTATCTTGTATCCTGCTACTCTGCTGAATCATTCTATTAGTTCCAGTAAATTTCTCGTGGAGTCTTCAGGGTTTTCTATGTATAGTATCATATCATCTGCAAACAGGGAGAGTTTCACTTATTCATTACCAATTTGGATGCCCTCGATTTCTTTTTCTTGCCTGCTTGCTCCAGCTAGAACTTCCAGCACAATGTTAAATAGGAGTGGTGATAAAGGGCATCCTTGTCTTGTTCCTGTTTTCAAGGGGAATGTTTTCAGCCTCTCTCCATTAAGAATGATGTTGGCTGTTGGTTTTGCCTAGATGCCCTTTATTATGTTGAGAAATTTCCCTTCTATACCTATTTTATTGAGAGCTTTTATCAGGAATGGGTGTTGGACTTTTTCAAATGCCTTTTCTGCATCAATTGAGATGATCATGTGATTTTTTTCTTTCCTTTTATTTATGTGGTGGATTACGTTGATGGATTTTCTAATGTTAAACCATCCTTGCATACCTGGTATGAATCCTACTTGGTCGTGGTGTATTATTTTTTTGATATGATACTGAATTCTATTGGCTAGAATTTTGTTCAGAATTTTTGCATCTATATTCATGAGAGATATTGGTCTGTAATTTTCTTTTTTTGTGATGTCTTTGTCTGGTTTTGGTATCAGCATTATGCTGGCTTCGTAGAATGAATTTGGAAGTGTTGCTTCCTCTTCTATGCTCTGAAATAACTTGAGTAGAACTGGTATGAGCTCTTCTGTAAATGTTTTGTAGAATTCTCCAGTGAAGCCATCTGGGCCAGGCCTTTTTTTGGTTGGGAGTATTTTTATTACCTTTTCAATCTCTTCTCTTGTTATGGGTCTGTTCAGATTTTCAATATCACTTTGTTGTAGTTTGGGTAGGCCGTATGTTTCTAGAAATTTATCCATTTCCTCTAGGTTTTCAAATTTGTTGGAGTATAGTTTTTCATAATATTCTGTTACAATCCTTTTTATTTCAGTTGGGTCTGTTGAAATGTCCCCCATTGCATTTCTTATTTGGGTTATTTGTGCCCACTGCTGTTTTTCTTTTGTCAGTCTGGCCAGTGGTTTGTCGATTTTATTGATTCTTTTAAAGAACCAACTTTTGGTTTTGTTGATTCTTTCTATTGTTTTTCTGTTCTCTATTTCATTTATTTCTGCTCTGATCTTTATTATTTCCTTTCTTCCGGTGGTTGTAGGATTTTTTTGTTGTTCTCTTTCTATTTGTTCGAGTTCTGTAGTTAATGTTTTGATTTTGTCCCTTTCTTCTGTTTTGATATGTGCATCTATTGCTATAAATTGTCCTCTGAGGACTGCCTTTGCTGTGTCCCAAAGGTTTTGGTATGATGTGTTTTCATTTTCATTTGATTCTAGGAATTTTTTAATTCCATCTCTGATTTCTTCTATTACCCATTGATGTGTAAGCAGATTATTATTCAGTTTACATGTGTTTGATTTTTTCCCTTGCTCTTTCTAGTGTTAATTTCTACCTTGATGGCATTGTGGTCAGAGAAGATACTGTGAATTATCTCAGCATTTTGGATCTTGTTGAGGATTACTCTGTGGCCTAAGATGTGGTCTATTCTGAAGAATGTTCCATGTGCATTGGAAAAGAATGTGTACTTTGCAGCGATTGGATGGATTGTTCTATATTTGTCTATGAGGTCCAGTTGGCTGATTGTGTCCTTTAGGTCTTCTGTATCTTTGCTGAGTTTCTTTTTAGTTATTCTGTCCTTTACTGAGAGTGGTGTGTTGAAGTCTCCTACTATTATTGTGGAACTGTCAATTTCTCTTTTCAGTGCTTTTAGAGTTTGTTTTATGTATTTTGGAGCCCTGTCATTGGGTGCATAGATATTTATTATAGTTATGTATTTATGCTGGATCATCCCCTTAATCATTATATAGTGTCCTTCTTTGTCTCTTATGGTAGATTTTGTTTTAAAGTCTATTTTATCTGAGATTAGAATTGCCACTCCTTCTCTTTTTTATAGTTGTCAGCTTGATATATTTTTTTCCAACCTTTGATTTTTAATAAATTCACATCTTTGTTTCTAAGGTGTGTCTCCTGTAGACAGCAAATTGATGGATCCTGTTTTCTTATCCATTCTGCCGCTCTCCGTCTCTTTATGGGTGCATTGAGTCCATTTATATTCAGTGTAATTATTGATAGATGTGAGTTTGTTGCTGTCATTTTGTAGTGCTTTTTTTTGTGATGCTGAAGTTTTCTTTGTTCTTCTTACTCTCTTGTGCTGAGTTACTTTTGTTTGTGGATTTTGTGTTCATTTCTTTTGTTTTTGTAGGTTTTGTTTTTGTTGAGACTTTATGTTTTTCGTCTTTATTTTTATGAGTTGGTTTGTTAACTTTTTTTGTGGTTAGCATGAATTTTACCCTTATCTTTATAATTTTGAAGCAGTCTACGGTTACTTGGTATCGCCTTGCCTTCCTCGTTTAGAAGGTTCTATACCTATGCCGTTTGTTCCCTCTTTCATTGTTTTGATGTTGTTGTCACCATTTGATTGATTTCTCTGATTCCCTGTTGTATATGTTTTGTTTTTGGAAAGTCCTCTGTAGTTCAGTTCCTAGAATGTTATCTGGTTCATGTGAACCTGCGTCCTAGGTCCTATGTCCTGCCTGAGGGCTGAAACTGTTTGTCCTCAGATCGAAGAACTCCCTTTAATAATTCTTGTAAGTTTGGTTTGACTTTTGCATATTCCTTTAGTTTCTGTTTATCTGGAAATGACCTAATTTCATCATCAAATTTGAATGAGAGTTTTGCAGGATATATTATTCTTGGCTGACAATTTTTTTCTTTCAAGATTTTATATATATCATCCCATTGCCTTCTTGCCTGCATGGTTTCTGCTGAATAATCTGAGCTTAGTCTTATTGTTTCTCCTCTGTATGTGACTTCTTGTTTTTCACGAGCTGCTCTCAGGATTCTTTGTTTGTCTTTAGTTTTATCGAGTGTGAATATGATATGTCTTGGTGATTTTCTTTTGGGGTCTCTTCTATATGGGGTTCGTTGAGCTTCTTGGATGGCCAGCTTTTCATTTTTCATTATATTGGGAAAGTTTTCTGTCAGCAGTTCTTCAATGATCCTCTCTGTGTTTTCTTTCCCCCCCCCCCCCGATTCTGGTATGCCAATCACTCATAAGATTTTGCTTTTAATTGTGTCCCACATAACTCTCAGGGTCTCTTCATTTTTCTTTGTTCTTTTTTCTGAGTTTTCCTGAAACAGAATTGTATCCAAGTGTTTGTCTTCAGTTCCACTGATCCTGTCTTCCATGGTTTCAAATCTACTTCTCAGCCCTTCTATGACACCGTCCATTTCTGAAATCTTGTTGTTTATCTTTTTTGATTTCTAATTGTTGTTTTTGTATAAGTTCGAGTTGTGAATTTATTTTGGCATTTTGTTCCTGCATCATCTTCCTGAATTCTTCCAATTTTTTGTCTGTATTTTCCATAAATTTGTCTATTTTTTCCTCATGTTTGTCAGCTTTTTGCCTCAGTTCTTGGAAAATTCCAAGTATTAGTAATTTGAGTTCCGTTTCAGGTATTTCTAGTGCATTTTCTTCCACAGGAGAGTTATCTGGTGTTTTAATTTGGACGCCTATTGGAGCCATCTTGTCTTGTTTTTGTAAATGTTTTGATATTGTTTGCCGTTTTCGGGGCATTCAGTAGATATTTCTCTCGTTTATTGATTGTAGATTTTTGTTTGTTTGTTTGTTTGTTTCATCCTTGTGGTACAGCTGGGCAGATCCAGCTGAGGAGGAGCCACTGGGATGGGTTGCTTGTGGCACTCACTGCAGCCACCAGGACGGTTGGTAGTCAGTGCTGGGCAGGTTCCAATAGGGCATGCCTGCACCGCTTGGTGGTGTGATGTCTAGTGCACGGTGCAGGTAGGTAGGGTGCAGCGGGAAGATGGTTATGTGTGAAGCTAAGCTGGATATGGGAGAGAGGAGAGAGGAGCAGGAGCAAAAAGCATACAAACATAAAAGAATGCTAGGGGAGCCTGTCGTTGAAATGTACAGATGAGAGACTATAGGATGGAGGAAACCAGAAGGGGGAAGAGAAAGAAAAGGAAAGAATGAACAAATAAAAATCAGAAAAGTTAAAGAACTGCAAAGTTCCCAGGGATCCCACTGATGCAGCTATGAGGTCTGGGGGAGTCGGTCTCAATTTTCACAGCACAGCCTGGCCGGAAGGTACAGAGGCATACATCGCCTGGTATTCAGGGATCAGAAAGAGAAGGGAGATAGAGAGACAAGAAATTAAGCAATGAAGAAACACAAAAGGGAAAAAGAGGGAAAAGATGACAAAACTAATCAAAAAAGGAAGAAAAATAAAATTAAAAAAAAAAAAAAGGCAACACCAGCAGTCAGTGCCTACAAATGGGACCCAGAGAGCTCCCACTCAGGGGCGCAAATTCCAAGAATCCGGCAGTCTCGGGGTTAAGAGACCGTGGCCACGGGAAGCAGAGGGGCCAACGAACAAAGGCCCCAGGTTCTCACCAGCGTGGCAGCCCAGACCTTGAAACAGCCACACGCCCAAACGCAGCCCTACAGCCCCGCAGGAGAGAGCAGAGACGGCACTCGGAACCAGGCACCCAGGCAAAAGGAGGGGGAGGCGGCAGAAAAAGTTTCGCTAGCTGCCAGCAAACGGCTCCCAGAAAGCTGCCAGCCCGGGCGAACGGAATCCAAACACCAGCGCCGCCCAGCCCAGGGACCCCGGCCACGGAAAGCAAAGGGGCGAACGAACAAAGACCCCGGGATCCCACCAGCATGGGAGCCCAGACCTGGAAACAGCCACATGCCCGAACGCAGCCCTACAGCCCCGCAGGAGAGAGCAGAGACGGCACTCGGAACCAGGCACCCAGGCAAAAGGAGGGGGAGGCGGCAGAAAAAACCTCGCCAGCGGCCAGCAAATGGCCCCCAGAAAGCCGCCAGCCCGGGCACGCAGAAACCAAGCACCGGCGCCCCCCAGCCCAGGGACCCTGGCCACGGAAAGCAGGGGATCCCCAGCTGAGGCGGAGAAGGGTGGGGGGTGGGAGAGTGTGCACCGCAGTTTACCGGTCATTCTGTCTCCCACCAGATGCTCTGCAAGGCTGCTCTCCCGTTCGCTGGTCTCCAATAGGAATCCAAGATGGTGGATCCGCGCTGTGTTAGCTGGTAAGGAATCTCTGCCTGAGTCTCTCCTCGCTCTCCGTTCTCTTTTAGTATTCTCACTCCATTTGGTGTTTGGCTGAGTTCTTTATCTCTTCATTTGGTGTTCTAGGGTTTCAGGATTGTTGATTCTCTGTTAGGCTTAGTTTTTCAGATCTTTGCTGTGGAGGGACGGCGTGGTGCTTCTGCCTAGAGCGCCATCTTGCCCCGCCTCCTCAATTCCTTTTTTGAAAAAAAATAGTTTAGAAATGTGAATTGGAGGAATTGATTTAAAACACATATATATTGATGCTGAGAGTCCCTGGGTGGTGCAAATGGTTAATGCACTTGGCTGCTATCTGAAAGGCTAGAGGTTGGAGTCTACCCAGAGGCACTTTGGAAGAAAGGCCTGGTAATCTACTTCTGAAAAATCAGCCATTGACAATCCCAGGGAGCACAGTTCTACTCTGACAGACATGGGTCACCAAAAGTTGGAATCATCTCAACAGCAACTGGTATTTGGAAGTTCATGAAGACAGGCTGATTGAGTTTGACTTTATTGTACTTTTTCTTTGTTGTTGAACATAATAGGGCATGCAATAGCTGGTAACAAGTAGAGTTTCTGAGAAGTAAATATCTTTTCAGCAGGATATGGAAAATTGGCCATAGAAACTTGGGACAAGAGTTCCAATAGTCATTCTAAGAAAACCGAGGGCAAAGCCAGATGAAAACAATTCATCAGAATTTAAGGCTGTTTCTAGCAATCTTTTCTCCATCAAAAAAAATAAAAAAAAACAACAACAACAAAACTTCCAATATGAAGTCATTTAATTCTCAGATTCTGGAAACAGGTGCCTCAGTCTGAATCCAGGATCTGCCATAGGCTGTGTGAACCTCAGCAACTTGTTCCATTTCTCTGAGTCTCAGTTTTCTGACGTGAGTATTAACTGAACAAATGCACCCAAGACACTCAGAACAGCAGCTGCCTGACGTACAGTGAGTGTCCGTCATTAGTGGCCATCATTATTCTTAGAAGTAGCTTTAAGAGTAATGAAGTCCCGGGGTGGTGCAAACAGTTAAGCAATCACCTAGGTTGACCGTTTGAACCCACCCATAGACACCTTGGAAGAAAGGCCTTGGCAATCTATTTCCAAAATGTCACAGCCTCGAAAACCCTGTGGGGCAGTTCTACACTGCAATACATGGGGTCGCCAGGAGTCAGAAGTCAGAATCAATCTGACAGGAACTTACTTATTTTGGTGTAGTGGTAGTAGTACTAGAATTGTTCATAGGCGTAAGAGTCTCAATGAAATATTCGGCTTGTGAATGTATATGAAACTGGCTTATATTGGTTGAAGTTTGCTTTCCTGTTGTACTCTGTTTACGTTCTATTATTTTGGCAGCTTCTCTCAGCAATCTTTTTAATTTGCATCTCATCTTTTACCTGAATTTGCATTGATGATGTTTCTGAGTTTCCAGGACTATCTAAAATAGAGGATTTTGTGACGTTGATAAATCAGGTAGCACAGAAAGAGAGCAGGTGTGGAAGTAGATAGTGGTGGTAAACAGATAACGAGTATAGTTTTCAGGATGTAGGGGATGGACAACAGTAACCTATGCTAAAGCAACTTAAACCTCTTTCCTGGATGACGCTTTCAGGGAAATATGGGAAAAAGTAAGACTGTCCTAAAAATTAGATTTGTGGTGGAAGGGTATATGTACTTAAAGAGTTGAGAAGGAAAATAGTTATGAGAAGTTCTAGTGTGAGTTTTAATAGGAAGAACTGTGAAGAGTAGGTATCTGTCTTGTATTTATTGCCTTAAATTTATTGTTATTTATTTTATGTTATCTATCCACTTTCAATAACATGGTTTTTGAAACTTATCTGTTTTCATATTCCCTTCTGTGTTTAGTAACCCTGGTGGCACAGTGGTTAAGAGCTCAGCTGCTAACCAAAAGTTCAGCAGTTTGAATCCACCAGCTGCTCCTTGGAAACCTTATGGGGCAGTTCTACTCTGTTCTATAGGTTTGCTATGAGTCAGAATCAACTCAACAGCAACAGGTTTGGTTTATTTGTTTTTTTTTTTGTGTATCACACAAAACTTGCAGTACTCAGCAGCCTTTTCTGTGTGTGTGTGTTTGGGTCACTGGGGACTTGAGATAATTGAGATAAGTACCAAAGAAAATTTAAATGCTATATCCCCTGTAGGTCCCATTGAATATATTTATTATTCTTCATAACTTCTATATTTAAACCAATATGCTCAGAGGCTGCTTTTCATTTAGAATTCACACATTAATTCTTATCTTTCCATTTAAGAAGTACGTAATGAGTATCTTCTAAGAATGCTGGGACTTTTGCTTCTAATATCGCAAACTTGATCATTCAGATCACTCCTTCCAATAACAAAAATTAAAATTCTTGAAAAAAAATTACATTTGATTGCATTGGAGAGCTAACAAGTTATTGAGGTGGGGAAGATGAAGGAAAGGGAAATGAGCCCAGTTTTTGGTGCTGCTTATTGGCTGTAGGATTTTGCTTATCATATAGTGGATAATAGAAAGGGTAAAAGGTTGAGCAGAACTTTTGATAACCACTGGAAGTAAGGAAAAGAGAGCTTTAAATCTAGAATCTGTACAAGTATGAGGTTAAACCATTCATTTGGGGCTGGAACTGCATAGTGAAGAACTTTTGACTTAACGTCAACAGGGAAGAGCCAAGCCTTTAGAGAGAATGTACCTCAGGTTTAAATAATCTCAGTTTGTGAAAGTGAATTGAGGCAATTATGGATTTTTGGCTACTTAAGAGTCTGAGGAAGACCTGGTTGCACAATGGTTAAGAACTCAGCTGCTAACCAAAATGTCGGAAGTTCAAACCCACCAGCCACTCCTCTGAAACCCTATGGGGCAGTTCTACTGTGTACTATAAGGTCACTGTGAGTTGGAATCAGCTCGAAAATAACAGGTTTGTTTGTTTTTTTGGTATATATCTATAATCTGTGGGAGTGACTGTTCATATGTGAATAAAATCTTATTTTAAACACGAGACAAATACATTTGCTTACATCTCAAGGGTTTAAGAGATGCTCAGTAAAGCAATTTTAATACATCTCAAATGATTGAAATCATAGGAAGTATTTCTCTGACAGCAATAAAATTGAAATAGAAATCACAAAAGAAATCTGAGAAATCCTCAAATATTAGGCAATTAAACAATAGATTTTAAATAACATGGATCAAAAAAGAAATAAAAAAAATAGAAAATATGTTGACCTAAATGAAAACAAAGCATAAATATCAAAAACTATGGTATGTCATTGAACAGTAATTAAAGGGAATGCATAACTTTAAAAACCTGTATCAGAAAATAAATAAAGTCTCAAATCAATAACTTAAGCTTCCACTTTAAGAAATTAGAACAGGAAGAGCCACTTATACCCAAAGCAAGTGGAGAAAAGAGAATAGTAAATTTTAGAGGAGGAAACAAAAACCATGAAGAGAATTCAATAAAATCAAAAGTTATTTATTTGGAAATATCAACAAATCTTTAGCTATACTGCATAGAAAGAAAAGAAGACACAAATTGCCAAAATCAGGAATGAAAGAGAGTATATCACTATTGACCCTTCAAAAATTAAAATAACTAGATTTCCTAGAATTCCACGCAACATGGTGCTATAGTCAGAAGCAGCACACTGTCCCTCCACAGCAAAGATCAGAAAAACTAAGTTAAGAAGAGTCTCACATCAATTCAGAAACCCTAACCATCAAGTGAAGAGATAAAGAACTCAGCCAAGCACCAAATGGAATAAGAAACTGACCGAGAACAGAGAGCGAGGAGAGATACACACAGAGGTCCCCATCAGCTACCACAGCGCGGATCTGCTGTCTTGGACTCTTATTGGAGATCAGCGAACAAGAGGTATGAAAAAGCAGCTTCATGGAGCTTTCAGCAGGAGACAGAACAACCGGTAACCCACGATATAGGCTTTCCCACACCCCCATCCTTCTTCACCCCCATTTAGCCTCCTCTGCTTCCTACACACACAGTCTATTGGCCGGGAAGCACAGCTTCCCCCCAGTGCTGCTTGGTTTCCACCCACCCATACTGGCCAGCTCCCTAAGTGCCATTTTTTGGCTGCTGGTGTTGCTTTTTTCCGTTTCTTTAGATTTCTTCCTTACCTCTCACCACCTCCCCCTCCTTTCTGTCAAATACTTGGCTCCATGCGCCATATTTGCTTCCTCCTGAAAGGCTGTGAAACACCGATCAACTGTGAAACTGCTTCCCGGCCTGTGCCGACACACTGGTGGCACCCCTGGGGCTTTTTTGTTTGTTTGCTCTGATTTGTCCTGTTTTGATTTGTTTGTTTTCTTTTTCTTTTCTTGGCTTGGGAGCCTCTTCTAGGCAGTCAGTACCACGTGGCTTGGAAGCTAGTCCCTTACTCGGTGCAGATGCACAGGGACTTCCCCGGGGGCATTTCTTTCTTCTTGTTTTGTTTTTGTTTTTGTTTTTGTTTTTTCATTTCTTTGTTTGCTTTTCTTCTCTCTCTTATTCCCTTTTTGTCTTTCTTCATTTCCGGTTTCTTGATTTATTCATTTTTTTCTTCTACTCTTTCTCTTTTTTTAAAAAATTTTTGTCTTTCCCCATTTCTCAGTCTTTCATCTGTCCACTCCAATAGCAAGCTCCCTTAGCACTCTTTTTTGTTTGTGTGTATGTCTTTGGCTCCTGTTCCTCTCACCTCTCTCTCATCTTTCCCATACCCATATTAGTTCCACACATCACAAACTAACCCCTCCTTCCTGCCTACCTGCACTGTGTGCTGAACATCACACTCCCAAGCAACATAGGCACGGCCTACTGGAACCTGCCCCGCACTGATTCCTGGTCCACACTGTCAGCCCTGGTAAGTACCACAAAAAACCTATCCCAGCAACTCCCCTTCAGCTGGACCTGCCTTGCTGTACCATACCTGAGTGACTGACTCTGCCCGTTGGAGAAGGAGGTGAAAAGTATCATGCCCTCAGATGAGCAAACAACAAAGAATGAACAGCCTGCCTGCTCAGATATAACCAAATAAAACAAAAAAAGCAGACAAAACAAACAAATCTACAATCAATAAATAAGAAAAATAACTACCGAATGCCCTGAAGACAGCAGACAATATCAAAAATTTTACAAAAACAAGATAGGATGGTTCCAGCAGGGGTCCAAAATAAAACACCAGATGACGTTCCAGTAGAAGAAAAGGCACTAGACCTAACTGTTAGGGAATTCAAATCTCTAATATTCAGAATTATCCAAGAGTTGAAGCAAAAAACAGTCAAAAAGGAGGAAAAAATAGACAAATTCAGGGAGAAAGCAGACAAATTCATGGAACATACAGACAAAAAAATGGAAAACATTAAGGAAATAATACAGGAACAAAATACTAAAATAAATTCACAACTAGAAATCATACAAAAACAACAATTAGAAATCCAAAAGTAAACTACAAGATTTCAGAATTGGACAGTGTCATAGAAGGGCTGAGGAGCAGGTTTGCAACGATGGAAGATAGGATCAATGAAATTGAGGACAAACACTTGGATACAACTCTGAGGAAAAATCATAAAAAAAAGAATGAAGAAAAATGAAGAAACCCTGAGAATTATGTGGGATACAATGAAAAGCAAAACTCTGCGAGTGATCGGAGTGCCAAACAGGGGAAGAAAACAGAAAAAACAGAGAAGATCATTGAAGAATTGCTGACAGAAAACTTCCCCAATATCATGAAAGATGAAAAGCTGACCATCCAAGAAGTTCAACAAACCCCATATAGGAGAGATCCCAAAAGAAAATCACCAAGGCATATCATAATCACATTTGCTAAAACCAAAGACAAATAAAGAATCCTGAGAGCAGCTCAAGAAAAACAAAAAGTCACCTACAGAGGAGAAACAATAAGACTAAGCTTGGATTATTCAGCAGAAACTATGCAGGCAAGAAGGCAATGGGATGACATATATAAAACCTTGAAAGAAAAAAATTGCCAGCCAAGAATAATATATCCTGCAAAACTCTCCTTCAAATATGATAGTGAAATTAGGTCATTTCCAGATAAACAGAAATTAAGGGATTATGTAAAAACCAAACCGAATTTACAAGACCTATTAAAGGAAGTCCTTCAATCTGAGAGCAAACGATATCAGACCACAGGCTGAATACAGGACACAGGATTGTACTAGCCAGATACCAACCTAGGAAATAAACTCTTAAGGACTAGGCAAACCAAAAGAATTACAAAAGGGAACCAGAGAGGTTAATCTGATGACAACAGCATCAAAACAATAAAAGAGGGAATAAACGGTGTAGGTATAGAAGCTTCTAATGGAGAGGAAGTCAAGTGATACCAAGTAATAATACGCTGGTAGAAATCTAGGAAGATAAGAGTAAAGTTCAAGGTAACCACAAAGAAAGTTAACAAACCTACTCATCAAGATAAAGAAGAAAAACATCAAGACTCCGTAAAAATAAAATCTACAATAATAAAAGAAATGAAAAAAAAATCCACAAACAAAAGAAATTCAGCACAGGAGAGTAAGAGGAACAAAGAAAATGTCAGCACCACAAAAAAAAAAAAAAAAAAAAAAAAAAACCTACAAAATGCAATCCCACTGCTAGGAATATATCCTAGAGAAATAAGAGCCATCACACTAATATACACATGCACACCCATGTTCATGGAAGCACTGTTCACAGTAGCAAAAAGATGGAAACAACCTAGATGTTCATCAACAGATGAATGGATAAACAAATGGTACATACACACAATGGCGTATTATACAAAGATAAAGAATGATGAATCTGTAAAGCATCTCAAAACATGGATGAAACTAGAGGACATTATGCTGAGTGAAATAACTCAATCACAAAAGGACAAATATTGTATGAGACCTCTACTGTATTACTCATGTAAAAGTTTACACAAAAAAAGAAACAATCTTTGTTGGTTATGAGGGATGGGAGGGATGGGGGGAACTAAATAGATAAGTGGTAACTTTTGTGAAGGGTAAGACAGTACACATTACTGGGGAAGCCAGCACAACTTGTACAAGGAAAGGTCATGGAAGCTCTGTAGACACTTCTAAACTCCCTGAGGGACTGAATTGCTGGGCAGGGTGTTGTGGGTACCATGGTCTTGGGGAACATCTAGTTCAGTTGGCGTAACACAGTTTATAAAGACAATGTTCTACGTTCTACCTTGGTGAGTAGCATCTGGGATCTTAAAAGCCTGTAAGCAGCCATCTAAGATACTCCACTGGTCTCACCCCTTCGGGAACGAGGGAGAAAGAAGAGAACAGGATACAAGGAAAAGATTAGTCCAAAGGACTAATGGACCACAGCTACCAAGGCCTCCACCAGACAGAGTCCAGTACAGCTAAATGGTGCCTGGCTACCACCACTGACTGCTCTGACCAGGGTCACAATAGAGCATCCTGGACAGAGCTGGAACAGGATGTAGAACAGAATTCTAACTCACACAAAAAGACTAGATTTACTGGCCTTCATGTAAGGTACAAAAAAAAAAGAATTATCTATGTGAGATCAAATTGACAACAGCAACTCAAAAGGTTTGATGGGAAGCCTAGGGGACAGTGAGTTGAAGATAATGGTGATGCAATAATTTGGAAAAGGATAGTGAGAATAGCAGCACGGCTGGAAGAATGTAATTGATGTCACTGAATTGTACATGTGGAAACTTTCATAATGGTGTAACTTTGGCTATGTCTATTTTCATCAAAAAAAAGTCCTTAAGGTCGAGAAGGGAGAGTATTGACATGTTGTGGGGTTCTTAACCGATGTCGTAAAACAATATGTGTACTGATTGTTTAATGAGAAACTATTTGTTCTGTAAACATTCATCTAAAGTACAATAAAAAAATTTTAAAAAATTAAAAGAAAAAAAAAATAACTAGAAGTGAATATTTTGCATAATCTTATGCCAACCATGAGACACCTAAAATAAAATGGACAAATTACAAGAAACATGCAAATAATAAAAACTAACTCACAAAAAGGAAAATGAAAATATTGGTGAAAAAATTGTACACCATGAACAAATGAGGCACCAATAAACAGAAATAAATCACAGACACATACAATAGAATCAAATCATAGGAACAAAATGTTGAGTAAAAGAACATATATATATAATACATATTGTATGATTCCATTTCAAAAGTTTAAAAGTTCAGGTGACTACACCATACGGTTCAAGATACATGTTTATGTAGCAAATTACAAAAGAGATTCAGGTGGTGATTAATAAAACTCAGGATATTTGAAGAGGGGGGGTAGTCACTGTGAAGGGTATGAAGAGGCTTCTGACATTAATTTTTTTGTGCTCTTTTTGTGTGCCCTTTTGTTTATATATGGGTATTTCACAATGAAATAAAAAGAAAAAACAAGAACTTTGGGTAGTGTAATATTTACATTGATCTAGATTTATTTTGCAGAAAAGAAATAATTTATTTCAGAAGAGGGAGCAATTATTTCTGGTCAGGTTGGTGCCTGAGCACTTTCTAGAAAATTTTAATCAGTGTCACACCTATTTACTTAATCTATCTTTCATAAGTTTCCCGTATGGTAACATATTTTGTAGGGGATGAGAAACTAGATTATGAAAAAGAGCGACAACAAACTTGCTTGAACAATCATACTCCTAATATAATAATCTATGCTTCAAAACTTTTATATTTTATGATATTTCTATTGGGTGGAAATTAGTTAGGTGTCCTCGAGTCAGTTCCAACTCACAGTGACTCTATGTACAACAGAACAAAGCACTGCCCTGTCCCTACAGTTATTACTATGCTTCAGCCCACTGTTGCAGTCACTGTGTTAATCCTTCTCATTGAAGGTCTTCCTCTTTTTCACTCATTCTCTACTTTACCAAGCATGATGTCCTTCTCCATGATGTCCATCCTGATAACATGTCCAAAGTATGTGAGACGAAGTCTCACCATCTTTGCTTCTAATGAGTATTCTGGCTGTACTTCTTCCAAGATAGATTTGTTTGTTCTTCTCTCAGTCCATGGTATATTCAATATTCTTCACCAACACCATAATTCAAAGGCACCAGTTCTTCTTTAGTCTTCCTTATTCATTGTATTATAATGACATATGCAAAGACATGGAGATAGAAAACCAAAAGGGAAGAACACGGTTGGTATTTCTCAATCTGAAAGAACTGAAGAAAAAATTCAAGCCTTGAGTGGCAATATTGAAGGTTTCTATGGGGAAAATACTAAATGACACAGGAAGCATCAAAAGAAGATTCAAAGAATATACAGAGTCACCGTACCACAAACAATTGGTCAACATTCAGTCATTTTAGGAGGTTGTATATGATCAAAAACCCATGGTACTGAAGAAAGAAGTTCAAGCTGCATTGAAGGCATTGGCCAAAAACAAGGCTCTCAGAATTGACTTGATACCAATTGAAATGTTTCAACAAATGATGCAGTCCTGGAGGTGCTCACTCATCTATGTCAAGAAATTTGGAAGACAGCCATCTGGCCAACAGACTGGAAGAGATCCATATTTGTGTCCATTCCAAAGAAAGGTGATCCAACAGAATACAGAAATTATTGAACAATATAATTAATATCACATGCAAGTAAAATTTTGCTCAAGATCATTCAAAAGCATTTGCAGCAGTACACCCACAAAGAACTGCCCAAAATTCAACTGGGATTCAGAAGAGGACATGGAACTAGAGATATCATTGCTGATATCAGATGCATCATGGCTGAAAGAGAATACCAGAAAGATGTTTACCTGTGTTTTATTGACTGAGGATGCTGTATTTAGACAAAGAAGCCATCATTCAAACAGAACAAGAAGATACTGTGTGGTTTAAAGTTAAGAAAGGTGTGCATCAGGGTTGTATCCTTTCAACATACTTACTCAATCTGTATGCTTAGGAAACAATCCAAGAAACTGTACTATATGAAGAAGATCGGGGCATCAGGATTGGAGGAAGACTCATTAACAACATGCAATATGCAGATGACACAACCTGGCTTGCTCAAATTTGGGGGGAAGGGTATGGCAAAACAATAACACAACACTTATTCTAACAAAATTATATTTTAATGTAAATGACTAACATCATGGTATTGTCAGTCAATATTTGCTAACAAGCCTAATTAGCTTGAATTTTCCTTATTATTTTACATGCTTTAGGATGAAACCCTAGGTCTTCCAGGTGAGAATGTGATTTTGACCAGAGGTTATTCCTTGTCTCTTGACAAGGCTGGAACTTCCATTGCACAATATGGAGTACCACTCTTTCAGGTAATCTATCAAAATTTATAATTATTCATACATATATGTCTTTATGCCTTTACTCTCTTCTCTTCCTCACAAAACTAAACTTCAATAAAGATCATATGGGTATAGTTCATTACTATACCAGGCACAGTGGCTACCCTCAGTAGTGCCTGAAGACATTTGTTGAATTAATAATTTAATCTCAGTACCCTTTCTCTAAGTCCCTAGGCGGAGCAAAAGGTTTGTGCTTGGCTGCTAATCTAAAGGTTGGCAGCACCCATCCAGTGGTACTGTAGAAGAAAAGGCCTGGTGATCTGTTTCCATTAAGATTACAGCCAAGAAAACCCTATGAAGCAGTTCTACTCTGTAACACATGGTATTGCCATGAGTCAGAATCAACTCAACTTCAGCTAACAATAACAACAACCACCCCTTCTCTGCCCATGTCTAAATACAAGAGGTCAAAATAAAAATAGACAGTTGTTGTAAGCTTGTCTATTATGCAGTAACACTGATAGAACATAGAACTACTCTCCAACAATCCTAGGTTTCCTGAAAACCTTGTGAAATGTTTTTCTCTTGGTTTGTGTCAAGCATGACCTTTAATAGAAAAGCTGTTAAACCAATGGTGTGTAGTAGATATAATGGCAAGCGGCTGGGAATTCATTCAGTCATTTTAACAGCTTACATCCTACTAGTGTAGCCAGCTAGTTGTGTTTTATCAGTGCACATAAAATCCTAAATTTTAAAGAAGGAACACATGCAAATGGAAAAGAAAGAGACATAATTTTTCATCAGCATCTCCACAATTCCTATGTGGTAATGTTATCTGTGAGTCAGAATTCACAAATTGTATAACATCAGAATAATGAACTATTTTGACATCCCAATCAAACATTTCTGAACCACCAAAATCCATGAATGTTAGAATAAAATAAATAGTGGAAAAATTCCTCCAAAAATAGAGATATCAGAGATCCCAAACAAAGATAAACCTACACTTAGGATTCTGAAAATAAAATATTGCTTAATAATTTTCCTGATAACTTAGTCATGTGTAATGGATTGGCTTCCCAGAAAAACAGATTATTTATGAGGTACTATTCAGCATTTCAAATAAATATGACTCTTAGCAAAATCTTGTGGACACTGTGTTTCTTTTATGCCCTTTCATCTTTGGTGTCGATGGGCTTTTTGCATTTGTTATTCCTGAATAGCATGTCATTTCATGATATTTCTTGTTCCGGGAGATGTGTCCATCTACCTTTTTCTTTCCAAGCATACAGAAGTCTTCTATCCTTGAAATTAGTTATAAGCATGTTGCTTACATTGTCCAGAGGAATGGGGATTTCACTCAGAAGAAGCATTTAATTTCAAGGGTTTGAATTTCCAGCTCCCTATTCCTTGCTGTAGCAAATGTGGAAGCATATATTAGCATAAAAGAAAAATTAGAGCCATCATATGGAGAACAAGTGCCTTAAAGATCACCCAAACCTTAAAGTGATTTTGTATGAGCAAGAAATTAACTTTCGTAGTTTTAAGCCATAATGATTTGGAGATTGTTTTTCAACCACTGCATAATCTAGACCTTTCTGACTGATATAGCAAATTAAAACACACATGGTATCATCAAAAATAAACCATTTGATAGTAGCAGATGTAAGCAAAGTTGGTAGGAAATGGGTAACTTCTCTCATATTTTACTGGTGGCAACATATATACTAGTTACCCTTAAGCTGGTTCTGACTCGTGGAGACCCCATGTGTATCACAGTAGGATTTTCAATGGCTGATTTTTGGGAAGTAGATCACCGGGACTTTCTTCTGAGTTGCCTCTGGATGACTTCAAACCTCCAACATTCTGATTAGCCACCGAGCTGTTAACCATTTCCACCACTATAGATAAAAGCATATATGTTAGAGGCCAGATTTTTATTATAAAACATAAAATGCACACATACCATCACTGAATTATTCCACACCTTTATATATAATGTGGAGAATCACTCTCACATAGTATAAATATGTCTGTACAAGGATACTCAATACAGCATTGTTTTTAACATTGACATACTGAAAATAAACTAAATATCTATTAATATGGCAATCATATATACAAATTATGATTTGTAAATAATATAAAGTACTATACTGAAACTTAAGAAGCATGAAATAGCTCTATGTGTACAGGAATACAAAGAGTCTCAAGAGATGGTGTTGACAAGCTTCATAATAATTTGAACTCAACGATAGTATTTATGTAAAACAACTTCAAATTGTAAATATCTAAGCACACATATGTAAACCCTTCAGAACTAGTCTAGAGAGGCTCAAACCAAGATGTTTACAGCACAAACGTCAATGAAGGGGATGGTAATTAGAAGCAGTGCAAAGAGGACTTTGATTTTTAAATGATACTTGATTTATTATGACAAGAATCTATTCATGTATTCTAGTGTATTAACAATGCATTATCTGTTAGTTCCTTTTTCAGTAATGGAAAACTAAGTCATTCAGAAGAATAAGGACTCTGAGAACAACTGAAAAACAAAACAAAAGAAACCTCTTCTTGAAATTATCAGAAAGCTAAATGGAATTGAAACACTAGATAGTCAAGTTCAGAAAAGGAAAGAAAACGACCAAGGTGATTTGGGCATACAAGAGCATTTTTCCCTAACTGGCATCGTTGATTCAAGAAGCAGCAACTTAGAGGAGGAAAGGCTGAGCAGGTTCTAGAACCTTTGTGAAGGATAACCAAAAAAAAAAAAAAAAACACATTGCCATCGAGTCAATTCCAACTCATAGCAACCCTACAGGACAGAGTAGAACTGCCCCATAGAGTTTCCAAGGAGCACCTGGTGGATTTGAATTGCTAACCTTTTGGTTAGCAGTCATAGCAGTTAACCACTGTACCACCAGGGTTTCCTTGTGAAGGATAGGCTCATACAAATAGGAGTCCATGGCCCACCAATTCAGAGAGGGGCTTGGAAACTCTGTGTTCTTTCCGTTGAAACCTAGAAGCCTACACCTTAAATAAAGATTATCCAGAAATAGACTGAAGCTTACAGGGACTTAAACTTAACTTTGAAAACTTTTCCTATTGCATTAAGATGATATGAATTACAAGTGCCCCTAGCAGCCTTCAAAAACAAAACAAAATAAACAAACAACAACAAAAAAGAAAACAAAGCAATAACAACAAAATTCTCTAAGGAACGATAAATTTTCTCAATCTTCAAGTTATCTCCATGAACATTAATATACAATATCTGTCATGCAGTGTTTAATAGCCTGTCATATGAACAGTACGAAGTTGTGACTGAATGAAAAGACAAAAACAAGGTAAAAACAGACGCACAAAAATCCAGATGGTGGAGTTTTTAGAAGCAGATTTTAAAATAACAATGCTTAAAATGTTAAGTGATAAAATGATTACTATGCTTAAATAAAAAATTCAGAATTTTGGGAGAAAAAAAGGAAACTCTAAAATGGAAAAACTGAATAAGTCAAGTTCACCTAATGGAAGGGTTAACAGCAGATTAGACACAACAAATAAAGAAAATAGTGTACTGAAATGTGGGATAGAGATAATATTCAATATGGAGAATGGAGACAAGAAAATAAGATGAAAAATATTAACTAGAAGATTTCAACATAATTAATACAAAGATAATGGTTGTAGAAGAATCCAGACAAGAGGTGAGAGAGAAAATAGAGCACAGGCAATATTTGAAGATATAATAATATTTGAAAATATAATAACTAAAGATTTTCCAAATTGACAAAAGACATCAGCCAAGATAGAAGAAGCTTTATGAACCAAGAGGAGAATAAACAAAGAAACCACACTGAGCCACTTCATAATACTATTGCTACCACCATCAAATTATGAGAAACCCTTAAAAACATTCAGAGGAAGGAGAAAGATTACCTTCAAAAGACAACTGAAGTCACAAAAGAAAAAGAAAAAAAGAAACCAGAAGACAATGATATGACTTCATCAAATTTAAAAGGAAATGCTTGCAAACCTAGTATTCTATACCAAGTGAAAATGTATTTTAAGAGTTAAGCTAGAATTTTTAAAAAGTAGTAATTTAAAAAGTTATAATTTGTCACTAGAAATCCTGCAAGAGCTTTCTTCAGACAGAAGAAAAACAATCCATATTAAAAAAGAAAAAATGAAATTTGGTCTCTATTTGATCATACATAAAAAATAAATTACAGGATAATGGTAGACATTAAATTTTGAAAGAAAAATTTTAAAGCAATAGTGCTTCTAATAGATAATAAAGGAAAATATGCCTTGGGGGCTGAGGAAGGTATCTTAACTGACATGTGTTAATCCTAAAGGAAAAGTTAATAAAATAAGATATATTTAAATTAAGAACTTTCATTTAGCTACAGATACCAAAATGAGAAGATACAAAAATGGAATATATTTTAATAACTGTAATTTTCTATACAAGAATGCAACTTTGAGAAATTTCTCCTGTGAAAATACTATATCAGCAATATTAACACCAAAGATCATTTGGAAACAACTCAGTTGTAACAAATTAGTGAGTAGTTAAATTAACTATTTGCTTTCACAAATTGGGATACTATTATTTTAAACAGAAGTATGAAAAAATGTTTAGCTATCACATGTTAAATGAAAGCTAATGAGTCCAAATGTAAATACATGGAATTACTGAATTTAGCAAAATATGAATGGAAAAACTGATAGAAACTATGTGGTGTTGAAAAAGTTGTGTGAATGCGTTATTGTGGCTTGATATTTTTTCTCTTCTGAATTTTCCCAATTAAAAGAGTTTAGATATTACATTTATAATGCAAAAATAAATGTCCACCTTGCATCTGAAATATCTAAGGTGGTAATTGGAAGCTCTACCGCACTGCCTTTTCCCTGGTGTGTGTTGAGGATAGAAAAGTTGAGAGATGAGGAATGTTTGGGAGCAGATTCTGAGGGAGCAAGCAAAAATTACTTCTACTAGTACTAAAAAATTGCTGTTACAATTACTTTGTTATCTACTTTCACTCATATGCCTATATGACCCTGTCCAAATATAATAACCATCTTCCAAATTTTCCTTATAACTTAAGGGTAAATTCCATCTTCAGCTGATTTTCAAGCAGGGAAAGAATGAAGGGTAAAGAGTTCCAGTTCCATGTTTTATTTCCAGCTTTGTCAGGATCTGACTTCCTTACCTTGAGGATATTTATGTAATGTTTCCATTTCTTCATTTACTCCCTGAAAAATGAGTGGATTAGAATGGTTCATTTCAAGGATATCTTCACACAATTTTTCTGGACCACTATAAAATTTCACTAGCCAAATGACTATTAAATATATTGCAGTTATGGAGTTTTACAATAAACTTCAGTTATGTTACCTAATTACTTTTATAATTCTAACATTGAATGTAATTTTTTTTCTAGTTAACAGCAAGCTGGAGCTTATTAACAATTACCAGGAAACTCCCTAGAAACAGTAATTATAATGGTAATTAACACCGCAGTTTGAATTAACTTGATAATTATGTAAAAAGTTAGCTGATTGGCTCACATTTTGATGATTTACTTTCTTCCTGAGACGGCAGATTACTCAGGCTCATTTAATATTATCTTCATGAACTGCATAAACTCACTGTTCATTCTAAGACATTTTAGTTTAATTCCATAGTGGTGTAGCCTTTTTTTAAAAAAACTTTATAGTTAACCTAATGGAGCATGTTTTGATTTTAAGTAGTAACTAATTGAGAGAAATATTAGTATAACTCATGCTCAAAGAAGTTCTATTTTGTCCTGTTGTTTTTAATTCCATTTATATTTCTTTCTCATCCAGTTAGTTTATACTGAGATGCAGCAATTCCTAGGTGTATTTCTCTTTTCCTTTCTATTTTACTTCAGAAAAGTATATACAACATGTTTGATGAAATAAATTTTTTATAAAAATATTTGTAGTAGCAGGGCACAGACTAAAATTATTTGACATACATTTGTGATTAAAATAACCAATAGAACTTTAGGCTGTAGAAGAGTAGCCTACTATTCTTGAAATTGTGATCTCTGCATCCCTTGTGACGCAGTGATTAAGAGCTATGGCTGGCTGCTAACCAAAACGTCGGCAGTTGGAACCCACCAGGCCCTCCTTGGAAACTCTATGGGGCAGTTCTACTCTGTCATATAGGGTTGCTATGAGTTGGAATGGACTCAACGGCAACGAGTTTTTTTTTTTTTTTTTTTTTAATCCCTTGTAGAGACATTCACTGGTATTTTAAAAAATAAAAAAAAGCTTTCATATATAAACAAAATTCCTAATTACCTCATGTTAATAAAGTTTCTTTTAAGGACTACCCACATTACCTTATTATGAAGAAAACCAGGCCAAGGGGCACCAGCAGCCATTTGCTATGGAGTCTGTTCCAACTCATGGCAACCCCGTATGTGCCAAGTACAACTGCTCCATGGGTTTTTTTGTGGCTGTGATCTTTTAGAAGGAGATTTCCAGGCCTTTCTTCTGAGGTGCTTCTGGGTGAGTTTGAACTGCCAAAACTTTGGTTAGTAGGGAGCTTAACAGTTTGTACCACCTAGGACCTGGTGATTATACCCAGGACGCTGCAGGTAGTTATGACAAACCACACTTACAACCATCTGTCTTTGTTGTTGTTGTTGTTTTTGTGTGTGTGCATTTTGTCACTAGTAATATGTACTATATACAAAGTTAAATATGCCTATTCATCAAGGAGCCTTATGCTTCCCACATGATTATGTGGACATTTTTACTTGAAAGTTCATGTGTTCATGTTTTCACTCAAGTCATTGATTCAGAATATACTGTCATTTAGGGTTTCTAAGACCTGTGTGAGAAGCAGATAACGCAGAGACACTGAAGACCCCGTCTCATTTCTGGGTGAGCTCTTGAGGCATAGAGGACTGACAGGAAATCTATGCTCCCCCTAGGCAGTCTTTGCTGCCAATACCATAGGAGAGCCTTCTGAGGATTCAGGGCAACAAAATGAAGAGCTCTCTTGCTCTGACTGCTCAGTGGGAGGCTGGTGGTCCTGCACATTTACAATTAACAGCAATGACACAATTTGTCAACCTATCATTAGTAGCCCAAAAGAGGTCAGGAAAAAAACAAAAACAAAAATTAGAAGAATGTTGTGTTTTTTTTTTTTTTTAATGTTTCAATTTGGCTTAGCTATACCTCCTTGTTATCTAAACAAACACTAATCTAGGTGTTACTGTTTAAGTATTTTGTAGATGTGGTCAAAATCTACAATCAGGTTATTCTAAGTTAATGGAGATTACTCTTGATAATGTGAGTGGGCCTCACCCAATCAGCTGAAGAGAGTAAAAATTGAAGTTTCTCTGAATAAAAAGAAATTCTAGCTCAAGACTGTAGAGTTAGCCCCTGCTGTCAACCTGCCCTAGAGATTTGGACTTACGTGTCCCCACAATCCCATGAAACAATTCCTTAAAATAACCGTATTTTTCTGGTTCTGTTTTTCTGTAGAACCCTGAATGATGCAACTATATATTTAAATTAGGCAAGTCTGCATACAGTAACCAAAACAATATAACTAAAATGTGATTTCTGGCTTCCTACGTTAAGAATGTGTTTGGTAGAAAATATTCAAAGTTGTGGTTAGACTCTTCTTCAAGAAATAAAAATTAGACCACCGGCAACATGGCACTCTAGGCATAAGCACCACGTTGTCCCTCCACAGCAAAGATCAGAAAAACTAAGCCAAACAGAGAAAATAGCAATCCTGAAACCCTAAGCATCAAATGAAGAGATAAAGAACTCAGCCAAGCACCAAATGGAAAGAAACTGACAGAGAACAGAGAGCGAGGAGACATATATGGAAAGGTCCCCTATCAGCTAATGCAGCGTGGATCCACCATCTTGGACTCCTATCGGAGACCAGCAAATTGGGGGAATGAGAAAGCAGCTTCAAGGAGCTTCCATCCAGAGACAGAACAACCGGTAACCAACGATAAACGCTTTCCCACTCCCCACCCTTCTTCACCCCCACTCAACCTCCTCTGCTTCCCGCAGCCACAGTCTCTTGGCTGAGAAGCACTGGCTGCTTCGATTCCTCCTGCCCATACTGGCCGACTCCCTGAGTGCCATTTGTTGGCTGCTGGTGTTGCTTTTTTCCACTTCTTTTGATTTCTTCTTTACCTCTCACCACTTCCCCCTCCTTTCACTCAAATACCTGGCTCTGTGCGATATCTTTGCTTCTTCCTGAAAGGCTGTGAAACTCTGCTCTAATGTGAAACTGCTTCCCAGTCCATACTGCCACACTGGTGGGATCCTGGGGCTTTATTTGTTTGTTTTGAATTGTTTGTTTGTTTTCTTTTTCTTTTCTCAAATTGGGAGCCTGTTCTAGCCGGGTGGTACTGCACGGCTTGGGACCTACCCCCTCAGTTTGCGCAGACGTGAAGAAGGATCCCTGAAGGTATTTCTTTCTTTGTGTTTTTTTTTTTTCCCCTGGTTTTTTGGGGTTTTTTTTTTGTTGTTGTTGTTCTTTTTTTGAAATTTGTTTTGTTTTTTTTCCCTCTTTTTCCCTTTTTGTCTTTCTTCATTACTCAGTTTCTCGTCTCTCTATACTTCCTTCTCTTCCTGTCCCCTTAATACCTGGTGCTGAGTGACACCTCTATGCCTTCTAGCCAGGCTGTACTTCAACACCTGGTAACAACTTTCCCAGACCTCATAGACGCACCGCTGGGATCCCTGGGAACTTTTCTTTTCTTTTTTCTTTCCTATTTTTATTTATTCATTCTTTTCTTTTCTTCTTCTCCTTTTTGTTTTTCTCCATTTCATAGTCTCTCATCTCTCACTCCAATGGCAAGCTTCCTTAGCACTCTTTTTTGTTTGTATGTTTTGGGCTCCTGTTCCTCTCTCCTCTCTCCCATACCCATCTTAGATCCACATGTCACAGTCTCCCCCCTCTATCCTGCCTACCTGCACCGTGTGTTTAACATCACACCATTAAGCAGCAGAGGCATGGCCTACTGGAACCTGCCCTGCACTGCTCACCAGCCTGCCCTGGTAGCTGTAGTAAGTGCCACAAACAACCTATTCAAGCAAGTCCTCTTCAGCTAGACCTGCCATGCTGTACCATATCTGAGTGACTGACCCTGCCAGTTGGAGAAAGAGGTGAAAAGTATCATGCCCACAGATGAGCAAATAACAAAGAACACGCAGCCTGCCTGCTCAGACATAGTCAAATAAAAAAAAAAAAAAAGGATGAAACAAACAACTACAATCAATAAACAATAAAAGTAACTACTGAATGCCCCTAAGAGAGAAGATAATATCAAAACATTTACAAAAACAGGACAGAATGGTTCCAGTAGGCATCCAAAATAAAAGACCAGATGAGTTTCCATTAGAAGAAAAGGCACTAGAACTACCTGATAGGGAACTCAAATCTCTAATACTTAGAATTATCCAAGAGTTGAAGCAAAAAGCAGACAAAAATGAGGAAAAAATTGACAAATTCATGGAAAATACAGACAAAATTGAAAGAATTCAGGAAAATAATGCAGGAACAAAATGCTAAAATAAATTCACAACTAGAAATCATACAGAAACAAAAATTAGAAATCCAAAAGATAAACAACAAGAATTCAGAAATGGACACTATCATAGAAGGGCTGAGGAGCAGATTTGAAAAGGTAGAAGACAGGATCAGCAGAATTGAAGACAACCACTTGGATACAAATCTGTTTGAGGAAAACTCAGAAAAAAGAATGAAGAAAATTGAAGAGACCCTGAGAATTATGTGGGATAAAAATCAGAGAAAAAAATTGAGAGTAATCGGAGTTCCAGAACGGAGGAGAAAACAGAAAACACAGAGAGGATCATTGAAGAATTGCCGACAGAAAACTTCTCCAATATCATGAAAGGTGAAAAGCTGACCATCTAAGAAGCTCAACTAACCCCATATAGCTGAAGCTGTTTGTTCTTAGATCAAAGGACTCCCTTGAATAATTCTTATAAATTTGGTTTCATTTTTACATATTCCCTTAATTTCTATTTATCTGGAAATGTCCTAATTTCACCATCATATTTGAACGAGAGTTTTGCAGCATATATTATTTTTGGCTGGCATTTTTTTTCTTTCAAGGTTTTATATATGTCATCCCATTGCCTTCTTGCCTACATGGTTTCTGCCAAATAATCTGAGCTTAGTCTTATTGTTTCTCCTCTGTATGTGACTTCTTGTTTTTCATGAGCTGCTCTCAGGATTGTTTGTCTTTGGTTTTAGCAAGCGTGATTATGATATGCCTTGGTGATTTTCTTTTGGCGTCTCTCCTATATGAGGTTCATTGAGCTTCTTGGATGGCCAGCTTTTCACCTTTCATGATATTGGGGAAGTTTTCTGTCAGCAGTTCTTCAATGACCTTCTCTGTGTTTTCTGTTTTCTCCCCCTGTTCTGGAACTCTGATCATTCTCAAATTTTTGCTTTTGATTGTATCCCACATAATTCTCAGGGTCTCTTCATTGTTCTTTGTTCTTTTTTCTGAGTTTTCCTCAAACAGAGTTGTATCCAGGTGTTTGTCTTCAGTTCTGCTGATCCTGTCTTCCACCGTTTCAAATCTGCTCCTCAGCCCTTCTATGACACTGTCCATTTCTGAAATCTTGTTGTTTATCTTTTGGATTTCTAATCGTTGTTTTTGTGTAATTTCTAGTTGTGAATTTATTTTGCCATTTTGCATGGCAGTTTCCAGTTGGCTGTACCTGTGCTGCTTGGGCATGTGATGTTCAGCGCACAGTGCAGATAATCAGGAAGGAGGGGGGAGATTGTGATGTATGGAGCTAAGATGGATATGGGAAAGAGGAGAGAGTACCAGGAGCCAAAAACATACACACAAACAAGAAAGAGTTCTAAGGGAGCTTGCTGTCAGAGTGGAGAGATGAGACACTGAGAAATGGAAAAAAACAAACAAGAAAAAAAAATGGTAAAAGGAAAAACGAATAAATCAAGAAACCAGAAATGAAGAAAGACAAAAAGTGAAAAAAGAGAGAGAAAAAAACAAAAGAAAACAAAAAAAAAAAAAAAAAAAAAAAGAGGGAAAGAAAAGAAAAATGCCCCCAGGGATGTTGCTGTGCAGTTGCACAGAGTAAGGGAGTATCTCCCAAGCTGCATGGCAATGCCCAGCCAGAAGGGGCCCCCAAGCCAAGAAAAGAAAAAGAAACAATCAAACAAACAAATCAAAACAGAACTAATTCAGAACAAACAAAGAAAAAAAAGCCCTGGGGGTCCCACCAGTCCAGCAGCATGAGCCAGGAAGCAGTTCCACAGTCAAGCGGCACCTCACAGCCCCCCAGGAAGAAGCAAAGATGGCCACGGAGCCAGGTATTTGAGAGAAGGTAGTGGGAAGGTGGTGAGAGGTAAGGAAGAAATCTAATGAAGCTGAAAAAAGCAAAACCAGCAGCCAACAAATGGCACTCAGGGAGCCAGCTAATATAAGCTGGTGGAATCCAAGCAACACAGGGGTTGAGCCAGTACTTCCTGGCCAAGAAAGGAGGCTGAGTTGAGGTGAAGAAAGGTGGGTGGTGGAAAAGCATATATCGTTGGTTAGTGGTTGTTCTGTCTCTTGCTGGAAGCTCCATGAAGCTGCTTTCTCGTACCCCATTTGCCAATCTCCAATAGGAGTCCAACATGGCAGATCTGTGCTGTGGTAGCTGATGGGGACCTCTCCATGTATCTCTCCTCCCTCTCTGTTCTCGGTCAGTTTCTTATTCCATTCAGTGCTTGGCTGAGTTCTTTATCTCTTTATTTGATGCTTAGGGTTTCGGGACTGACGTGTGACTCTGTTTGACTTAGTTTTTCGGGTCTTTGCTGTGGAGGGACGGTGTGGTGCTTCTGACTATAGTGCCATGTTGCTTGGAAATCCAACAACTTCAATCTTTTTTCCATTTATCATGATGTTGTTTATTGGTCCAGTTAATGAGGATTTTTGTTTTCTTTTTGTTAAGGTGAAATCCATACTGAAGGCTGTAGTCTTTGTTCTTCATCAGTAAGCGCTTCAAGTTCTCTTCACTTTCAGCAAGCAAGGTTGTGTCATCTGCATAATGCAGGTTGTGTCATCTGCATAATGCAGGTTGTTAATGGATCTTCCTCCAGTCCTGACGCCATATTCTTCTTCATATAGTCCAGTTTCTTGGATTATTTGCTCAGCATACATACTGAATAAGTATGGTGAAAGGATATAACCCTGACACACACCTTTCCTGACTATAAACCTTGCAGTATGCCCTTGTTCTGTTCAACCAACCACCTCTTAATCTACATACAGGTTCCTCATAAGCACAATTAAGTGTTCTGGAATTCCCATTCTTCGTAATGTTACCCATAATTTTTTATGATCCACACGGTTGAATGCTTTTTCATGGTCAATAAAACACAGATAAACTTCTTTCTTATATTCTATGCTTTCAGTCAGGATCCATTTGACATCAGCAATGCCATCCCTGGTTCTACATCCACTTCTGAATCCAGCTTGAATTTCTGGCAGTTCCCCATCAATGTACTGCTACAACCAGTTTTGAATGATTTTTAGCAAAATTTTACTTGCTTGTGATATTAATGATATTGTTTGATAATTTCTGCATTTAGTAATGTATTGAACAGATCAAAGCAGTATGAGCCCCCTATATCACTGAAGTGTTCTAAACAGATTATGGTCTGATTTTATTTATATTTTGAAACATCGCTATGACATCTGTTTGCAGACTGAGGATAAGAAGTACAAGAATGGGATCCAATAATTGATTCAGAAAAGTAAGGGACTTATCTGTGCCTCAATTTTTATATATATTAATTTGCATATTTTAAAAGTGAAGGCTCCGTTTTCCACATGGAGAACATGGTTCTAATTACAATTATTTTAAAATAGCAATAAATGTGCACTTTTATTTTAGAAATAATAATACATTATATACTTCATTTTCTAAATGTGTTTCAAACTATTTTTGCATATCCCAAATTATTTAGAAGCTATGTGCTTCAGTGAAATGGGTTTCTCTTTACATATGGCCTTTCTTGCCCTGGGTTTGTAGTTCTGCCAAGATGATTTGGTAGGCCACAATCTTGCAAAGGGATTGGACAGCTTACTATATAAATAGAGTAAGTAAAACCCTTGTAGGACTTGGACAATTTACTATTCAAAAAAGGTGACTGTGGCCTACCTAGGGGATTGGTCAGTTCATGGTCTTGATGGGAGGAGTAGGCTAATAAAAGTGCCAATCCCACAGAGGTTGAGGGGAATCTCACTACACTCAAGAAGAAGAAACTGGAGCAGAGTGGATCCTTTGGACCTGGGTTCCCTGAACTGAGAACCTCCTAGAACCCTGAGACACAGAGCGCTGTAACACTGAAGATGGCACAAAATGGTGCAATACAGCCTGAGGTGGTAGTATTATTATGAGCTACGAGAACCAGAAGACCAGCGCGAGACGGTTGTTGTGGGCTTCCCAGCCCTTGGAGAACGGCAGCTTCAGAGGGCTTGCCAGCCCACAGAACTAAGGAGCTAAGCACATTTGGGCGGAAGAGTTTCCGGTAGAGTAGGATGCCTCTGGCCACTTGTCAGTGGAGCTGAAAAGAGTTGTAACACTTGCCTGAGCAAGGAAGAAGTAGAGAGAAGTGCTAAGAGAAGGGCCCTCTAGCCTGGGTGACAGGAGGCTAGCCCAGCTGAGAAGCATGGCCTGCCTGCAGGCACGACCTAGAAGAAGCTGAGAGCTGTCTTTGTTGGGAGCTGTCCTGATTGACAAATTGTATCCTATCTCCTGAGTTGTAACCTTTTACTTCCTTAATATACCCCACAACTGTGAATATTGTCTGTGAGTTCTCTGTGACCGTTGCAACAATTACTGAACCCAGCAGAAAAATAAGAAAGTGCTATGGGAAAGAAGGTTGGTGTCAGAATTAATAAAGAAGTTGGAGAGTGGAAGTATGTCTGATCTCCACCTTACAGGAATCAGCTTTGGGCTGATGTTTACTGTCTCCCCTCCTCTTCAAGTTAGATGAGTTCAGATGCCAGTAAGTTATAGATCCTACTGTACTATTTAAGGTCATTTTGATAATAGTTGACTAAATAATCTTGATGCTTGGTTGATTATGATTTTATTTGACTACAATGAAATAAGAATTAAAATGTTATCAAGTGTTCATGAAGACTAGCATGAAAAAAGAGAAATGAATTCTGAACCTTTCATTTAAATCACACTGAATCATACTTCTATTAGATATAAAATCACCAATTTTAACTCATTTCAGTGCATTTCCATACTTAGAGATTCAAGTGAAACATGTATTAGAGACACATAATAACCAAGATATTTAGAAATTGAATAAGCCTGAGAATAAATGTTTGTTTCAAGATAGTGAATGTTTCAAGATAGTGACTTCCTTTTGGAAGGCTGAATTTTTCTGAAATGTAATAAGCACAAACAAGTTAAGCAACAGAAATATCTAAAGAATAATATTCAGTGACACAATGAAGCTCTTACTTAAACATTAGAGGATTGGTCTTCATTTCTGGGAGTTAAAAACAAAACAGAAGAGTGCCAATGTAGCTAGAAATCTAACTCTTGGTTACTTAGAATCAGTCTATGAATCAGAAAAACGGTGTGATAAATAGCCTCTGCCCTATTTCACTGTTGCTACAGCTGCTAACCAGAGAACAAAGCATCTTATTTAGCAGCTTATTTAAAAGGAACTGAAGGTCAATCACTGATGTATTCTGACATCTTTGTAAACAAAAGCAGGAAGAGCAACCACAGCAGTTTCTACCATATCTGAGTTCTTAGAAAATAAACAAACATGGACCCAGGCAGCAATCAGTAATAATCCTTTCAAGATGTAAACCATTAGTTTATTTCTGGGGTCTGTCATTCTCAAGGACATTAAAAATACTAACATCTCTGATCCATCATTGTCTAGGATTTCCAGAAATAAATAAAAATTGAATTAATTCAGATAAATTCAGTGCTTCAAATAGTGAATATATTATAATTTAAACATCGCTATTTGGGAATGAGTAGATACAGTGGCTCTAAGATTCCAACTTGAAGGAAATGACAAATTGCTTCATTTCAAGATAGAAAGCAATGTTATCTGTGAAATATTAGTAGATTCATTTCCAATTATAGTAGACTAAGTGGTCCAATATTTCAACTGAGATTGATTAGAAAAGCTGTACAAAATATTAAAGATGATCTTTTGTAAGACAGATGTGGCTGGAATTTGGACAACTTTTCCCCTGGTGAATTTGCTGATTTCAGAAGAGGATGCTAAGAATCTGAGAAGTACATCCAAACTTTTGACAAATTCACAGAGCTAGGGTGACACACATCAGGGTCTCCTGGAGGGATATCTGCTAATCCTTCCTACACCCTGGCTTTGGGTTAGGTTATAAATGAACTAGACTCACTCTTACAAGGATCAAAGTAAAAATATCTCAATTATTGATTGGATTAAGTTGACTGGAATTTTCTAGAGTTCCTAATCACCTGTCAAAAGGAAAGATAAGTCCTCTCTGGAGGAAAATAACATCATCCTAGGTCACGTATTATATCCAAAATATTCATAGTCATTGTCCATCAAAAATAATACATAAACAGAAATCAGAGGAGACAAGAAAATATGATATTCAAGCAAAAGCAATAACAAAAAATAGAAATAAACTCACATGGGATCCAGATAAAAGAATTATCAGACAGGGCCTTTAAATAATTATGATTAATATGTTGAGGACTTTGAAGATAAGATTGAGAAAGGAAGAGAGAGAGTGGAGCAGAATTCTCAGACATTAGAATTACTATAAACCCCAAACTGAATAAATAAAATGAAAACTACATCTACTTATCCAGTAGTTAAAGTGTAAGGAGAAAAAAAGAAAAAAGAAAAAAAAAAACAAAGGACAGATTACCTTTAAAAGACTAGAAATTATATATATACCTGACTTCTTAACAGAACCATTGCTCTTGTTGTTGTTGGCTGCTGTTCAGTAGATTCTGACTCGGGGCATCTCCACATGTGCAGAGAAGAACTGCTCCATAGGGTTTTCAAGGCTGTGAACTTTTGGAAGCAGATTACCAGGCCTGTCTCCGCAGGTGCCCCTTAGTGGGTTCGAATCACCAAGCTTTCAACTAGTAGTCAAGAGCTTAACCATCTGCAGCACCCAGGGACTCCAACAGAAAAAATGGAAACTTGAAAACAATGATAAAAAATCCCCTGGTTAAGAGGAGTAGCTTTAGATGGTACCCTAGTTATACTCCATATGAAGAAGAAGTCAAAGCAATTTCAAGACATAACAGGCTGTTTTAAATTTAGGATGATAAATGTAAATTTCAGTGTAAATAAATAAATCTACTCACCAAAATAAAGACAAAAATAAAAAATCTCAGTTAACTCAAAAACAACTGTAATGAATAAAAAGGAAAAGAAAAGCCATATACAAAAGGAACTCATCATAGAAAGTAAAGAAGAACAACAACAATAATAAAACAATTAACACCACGAAAGATACTGTAACAAATTGGCGGCAGCAAATCCATACTTATCAATAATCACACTGAATGTAAATGGATTAAACGCACAAGCCAAGAGGCAGAGAGTGGAAGAATGGATTAAAAAAACCACAAGCCATCAATATATTGTCTACAAGAGACACATCTGAGACACAAAGATATAAACAGGTTAAAAATCAAAGCATGGAAAAAAATATACCAAACAAACACTATCCAGAGAGAGTAGGAGTAGCATTATTAATATCTGACAAAGTAGACTTTAAGTCAAAATCCATTGTAAGAGACAAAGAACATTGTATAATCATTAAAGGGCCATTTCACCAAGAAGACATAACAATTATAAATAGCTAGGCACCCAATGCCAGAGCACCAAAATTTATAAAACAAACTTTAATAGCATTGAAGAGAGAAATAGACAGGTCTACAATAATAGCAGATTTTAACACACCACTTTCAATGATGGATAGCAACTGGAAAGAAAATCAACAAAGATATAGAAGACCTAAACAACACTATCAAAAAAACTGGACCTCATAGATATATATAGAACACACAACCTGACAGCAGAATAATAGATATTCGTTCCCAAAGCACATGGAAAATTCTCCAGAGTAGACCATATTTTATACCACAAAGCAAGCCTTGACAAATTTAAAAAGATTTAAATAATACAAAGCACCATCTCTAACCGTAACAGTATGAAACTTGAAATCAATAACAAGAACAAATAAATTAAATACATAGAAACTAATTAACACATTACTAAAAAGTTATTAAATCATTGAATAAATCAAAAGTGAAATTAAAAGATTTTTAGAATTAAATAAAAACACAACATACCAAAACCTTTGGGGCTCAGCAAAAGCAGTGCTCAGAGAGAAATCTATAACAATAAATGCATATGTTAGAAAAAGAAGGTCTAAAATCATAACAGGACAACTCAAACAAACAGAAAAGGAAGAGCAAAAGAAGATCAAAGCTAACAGAAGAAAGGAAATAATAAAGATCTGAGCAGAAATAAATGATCTAGAAAACAGAAAAACAATAGAATCAATAGGACTAGAGGTTGGTTCTTTGAAAGGATTAATAAAATAGACAAACTACTAGCCAAACTGACAAAGGAAAAAAATGAGATGAAGCAAATAACCAAAGTAAGAAATAAAATTGGAGACCTTACAACAGATCCAACTAAGAAGATCATAACAGAATACTATGAAAAACTGTACTCCAACAAATTTGAAAATCTAGAAGAAATGGACAAATTTCTAGAAACTCACTAGCTACCTAAACTAACACAAATCGAGGCAAAAAATCTAAACAGACCCATAACAAAAGAAGACATTGAAGATGTCATTTTAAAAAAGAAAAAAAAAAAAAAACTCCCATATTTAAAAAAAAAATTCCCTGCCCAGATGGCTTCAGTGGGGTATTTTACCAAACTTTCAGAGAAAAGTTGGCACCAATTTTACTCAAACTCTTCCAAAATATAAAAGGAAGGCATGCTCCTCACTCATTCTATGAAACCAGCATCACATTGATACCAGAGCCAGGTAAAGACAGCCAAAGATAAGAAAATTACAGACCAACATCCCCCATGAATATAGAAGCAAAAATTTTCAATAAAATTCTAGCCAACATAATTCAACAGCATATCAAAAAAATCGTACATCATGATCAGGTGGGATTCATACAAAAATGCAAAGATGGTTCAATGTTAGAAAATCAATTAATATAATTCACCACATAAATAAAGCAAAGAAAAAGAATCACATGTTCATCTCAATTGATGCAAAAAAGACAACTGATAAAATACAACATCCTTTTTTGATAAAAAACTCTCAGCAAAACATAAATAGAAAGGAAATTCCTCAACCTAATTAAGAGCATATATGGAAAATCAACAACAAACATTATTCTAAATGGAGAAAGACTGAGAGCATTCATTTTGAGCATAGGAATGAGACAAGCATGTCCACTATCACCACTCTTATTCAGTATTGTGCTGAAAATCTGAACCAGAGACGTAAGGCAAAAAAGGGACATAAAGTGTATCCAAATTGGAAAAGAAGTAAAACTATCCCTATTCACAGATGACGTAATCCCATACGTATAAAATCCCAGTGATTGCACAAGAAAGCTCTTCAGCAAAGTGGCAGGGTACAAGATCAACACACAAAAGTCAGTTAGGTTCCTTTACACTAACAAGAACTCTGAAAAGGAAATCAAGAAAATAATACCATCTACAACATCTCCAAAAAGGATAAAATACCTAGGAATAAACCTAACCTACATGGATGTAAAATATCTATACAATGAGAACCATAAAACTGTACTGCAAGAAACTAAAAGAGACCTTCATAAATGGAAAAACATTCCATGCTCATGGGTTGGAAGACTTAACATCGTGAAAATGTCAATACTACCCAATGTGATCTATAGTTGTAATGCAATTCCAATCCAAATCTCAACAACATTCTTTACCAAAATGGAAAAAAACCATATTACCAACTTTATATGGAAAGGAAAGAGACCCCAAATAGCCAGAGCAATACTGAAGAAGAACAATGTAGGAGGCCTCACATTTCTCAATCTAAAAAGTACTATATAGCCACAGTAATCAAAACGCCCTGGTACTAGTTCAATGACAGACACATAGACCAGTGGAATAGAATTGAGAATACAGAAGTAAATCTATCCACGTATGGGCAGCTGATTGTCGATGGAAGGTCAAGATCCATTCAACAGGGAAGTGACAGTTTCTTTAACCAATGATGCTGGCAAAACTGGATACCTATTTGCAGAAAAATGAAACAGGATCCATACCTTACACCATACACAAAAACTAACTCAAAATGAATCAAAGATCTAAATGTTAAAACTAAAAATATGAGGTTCCGGAAGCTAACATAGGGATGAAACTATGGGACCTATTTATTTCCAGTTACAGGTTACCAAACACAACTACAAGTGCATGAGCAACAGAAGAAATATTAGATAACTGGGACCTAATAAAAATTAATTCATCATGCTTGTCAAAAAATTTCATCAAAAGAATAAATAAAAACCCTACAGACTGGGAAAAAGAATCTTTGAGAATGATATATCTGATAAGGGTCTGATCTCTAAAATATATATAAAACTTCAAAAACAAAAAGACAAACAATTCAACTAAAAAGTGGGCAAAGGATATGAACACACACTTCACCGAAGAGGACATTCTAGAGGCCAACAAACACATATAAAGATGCTCATGATCATTAACCATAAGAGAGGCCAATCAAAACTACAATGAGCTATCATCTAACCCTACAAAATGACAGTGATCAAAAACAAAAGAAAACAATAAGTGTTGGTAAGGTTGTGGGGAGATTGGAACCCTTATCCACTGCTGGTGGGAATATAAAATGGTACAACCACTATGGAAAACATTATGGTGCTTCCTCAAAAAGAAATAGAAATATCCTATGATCCAGCAATCCCCCTCCTAGGTGTATACACTAGAGATCTAATAGCAGTGACACAAATAGACATATGCACACCTATGTTAACTTCAGCCTTATTCACAATAGCTAAAAGATTGAAAAAATCCAAATACCCATCAATAGATGAATGGATAAACAAAATGTGGTACACACATACAATGGAATGTATAAAGAATATGCAGCTATAAAGAATAATGATGAATCAGCAAAACAACGTGAATGAATCTGGAGGACATTATGCTGAGTGAAATAAATTAAGCACAAAAGGACAAACATTGTAAAATTCTACTTTTATAAAAAGACAAAAAATAGGTATACACTTAGAAATCAACATTCTTTGGTGGTTACCAGGGATGGTAGGTAGAGGAAGGAGAAATCACTCTCTAGATACTAGACACTTGTTAGTTTTGATGATGGGAAGTTCAACACTGAATGTTGGTGAAGTGAACACAACTTAACCAAGATAAAAGATGACACTAAGAAATACACAAAATAAGGGACATTATTGATAAATGCTGTGACATATGCAATTTGGAGCCTTGGTACTGTAGTGATTAAGAGCTCAGCTGCTAACCAAAAGGTAGGTAGTTTGAATCCACCAGCCACTGCTTGGAAACCCCGTGGGACAGTTCTACTCTGTCCTATAGGGTTGCTATGAATCGGAATTGACTTGACGGCGAAGAATTTGGTGTTTGGTATAAAATGTGGCAACAACAGCATAATAACCAAAAAATACTTGAGTAGTTACATAGACATGTATGCATCTATGTGTATAGGAAACTGTGTGTGTGTATATATGTTAGCATATATAGGTGTATCTGTAGGCATATCTATATACATGCTTGTGAATGCTACACATATATTCATACGTATAATAAGTCCCATAGGCGGCACAGTCACAGATATCTCCCAGACATAACCAAACACCTCACAGGATTGGTTTACTGGGTTTGAAGGCTTAGGACCATTGTCTCATGGGATATCTTGGTCAACTGGCACAACATAGTCTACGAAGTTTATGTTCTACATCCTGGTTTGGTAAGTAGCATCTGGGGTCACAAAAGCTTGTGAGCAGCCACCTAATATATGACAATTGGTTTTTACTCATCTAGAGCAAAAAAGAAAGAAGGAAGCCAAAGACTTAGTAAAGAAACCAGCCCACAGGACCAACTGCCTACACCAACCATGGCCTCACCTATGTAGAGACCAGAAGTACAAGATGGTACCCGGCTACCACTATTGATTATTCTGACTGGGCCACAATAGGCGATCCCAAATAGAATGGGAGAAAATTGTAGAACAAAATCAAAATCTTAAAAAAAAGAAGCCAGAGTTACTGTATCAGCAGGCACCTGGGGAACCCCCGACACGAAAGCCCTGAGATGCACTTTAAATTTCAAACTGAAACTACTCCTGGGGGTCACCTTTCAACTAGGGTTCAACTATGGGTTCATAAAATAAACAATGTCACACATGGGGGAAAAAAAGAAAGAGTTGATTTGAGCTTCAGGGGAGGATGATGGATATGAAGTTACATTATGAACTATAAAATAATTTTTAATGAAAAAACTACTGTAAAACTATTACCTGTCTCTGTATTTTTTTAAATAAATAATGCATTCCAGATGCTCAAAAAAAAAAAAAAAAAATCCCAGATGGAAGGTCAGAGATGCTGGAAGGAATAAAAAGAAAAAGAATTGGAAAATATAGAAATAATAGCACATACATCAAAAAGTGTGTAAATGTAAACAAAATGGTCAAAGGTCCTTAAATTTTCTGAAAAGAGGTAGAAAAAATAGTTCTTTATATGAATTTCATAAATAAACAGTTCATGTTATAATCTCTACAGTAACAAATAAAACAACCACAAAGAGTGTATAATTACCAATATAAGGTAAACATTAGAATAATAAACAATACTCTTTCAATCCAAAAGAAGGTGAAAATTACAGAAAACAGACATAGAACAAGTGGGAAAAATAAAAAGCAAATGCATAGAGAGTATATTAAACACAAAAATAACAATTATCACAAATGTACTGTAAAAATAAAAGTTATCCAACTAGATTTAAAAATCCATATCTTCCTGAAAAATAAAAAAAGCTAAAATACAAAGATGTAGAGATATTGGGAGAAAATAAACAGAAAAGATATGTACAAAAACATAAACAAAAAGACGTACTGTACTAGTATACTGCATTAATATCAAAGTAAAATTTAATTTAAAAACATTATTAGACATAAAGAAGGAAATTTTCTAATAATAAATTGTAAATAGAAGAAAAGGGAATGATCTTCTTATACAGAGAATTACAAATAATAATCATAGAAGGAATGAGGGAAATGAAAAAGCATCATTAGAACACCAAATAATAACTGTTGCAGGCAAGAACCACAGAGGAATGTCAAAATTAATGGCACAACCTTAAGAATCAGGATAATTACATAGCCCCAAAATATCTCCTCAACATTGTATTAATTCCTGTGGAGGTCTTATCATATTTCCACCAATTATTTGGTATTCTTTATCTCAAGCTAGTGAAAGACTTCTAAAAAATAGAGTGTGGAAAGGGAAAAATACTAACCTTAGTGGGAGAAAACTGACAGTTACCACCTTAACCATGTGATCAAGGTTAACATCACTGGTAATAAGTCATGTTGATATCACGCACACCCTGATATGATGCAATGAGAAGGGCCCTTCCTCTCTGTGATACACTTACCAAAAAAAAAAAAAACATAGCTCCAATCTACTCATGTAAAAACATTAGACAACCCAAAATTGAGGGGGCATTCAACAAACCGTTCTCTTCAAACGTGTCTTTACTCTTCAAAATGTCAAGGCCATGAAAGACAAGGTAAGATTGAGACTGTTACAAATGGGAAGAAACTCAGAAGACAGAACAACTACATGCAGTACAGTATCTTGGATTGGCTCCTGGCGCAGAAATACAGGTCATCAGTGGAAAAACTGGTGGAATCTGAGTAAAGTCAGTAGTTTAGTTAATAATATTGTACCAAAGCTAATTGCTTAGTTTTGATAAATATACAATAGATATGAAAGATGATAATGTGTAAATGGTATATAGAAACTCTATATTATATGTACAACTCTTCTGTATATCAAATTTCAAAATAAAAAGTTTTAAAGCAAAATAAATGAGTAAAAGTTATTCAAAAATAACATCATAAATAAGCACACAATGGTCTAGTAGAGTCAAATTAAGGATTTATCACTGCAGTTTCTGATTGAGTTTGTCTCTCTTTCATGGACTACATTTGGAGATGGAGCCTACTCTCTATACCCACAAAGGTATGCTAGGCATAGTATGCTACAAAGTTTACACATTTTTGTACATGGCATTATTAAATTTGAATTAAATTTTTGTTATTTCTTTTATATGTAAATTAGTGAAAATGGCCCAGATGAATTTATAAGATGAAATATCAGGTATTTTTTATGAGAAAATATGAATGTGCTTATATTTTCCAGGTTACTAAAACAAAAATCAAATAGTATCTCCTAAAATCCCTCATTTGTGAATGCCACAATTTTATAAATACATGTATGAATATGTGTTACATAGTGAAATAGCTTATTTGTAATTTTAAATGTCCATTCTTGCTATTTATATTACAGATTTTTCATTCTAGGTACTCAGAGAATACATTTAATGTCTTGCATTTAATCAGTTGTCTTTTCTACTCTATTTTTACACTTGAAAATTTGAACTAAAACATTGATTCTTACATAAATAAATGTTGTTTAGGTGAGTAAAACTCAAGTTACATTCTCAGATATATTTGGAACAAACTCTTCATCTCTGTAGTGATTATATGGGAAAATTTCACATATAAGTGGGCATTTTTTTTTTAATTTTTCAAGTATCATATCATGAGCATAATCTCCATGTGATGGTTACCTTTATGTTTGCAATACATTTTTTCTTCAAAGTGTACATATATTTGAAGACAAATTTTATTGCTAACATAAATGTAACTATGTCGTACGTACTTTCCTATATGCAGAATACATTTTACAAAAGGGGGGGGGGGGAATATACTCAAATGATAAAAGGTCTTCAAATAAAGACATTTATTATCTTGATACCATATTAGAATTATTTTTAAAAGTCAGTTAAGGAGGACAATATTGTAAACCATATATCAATAATCACTAAATATTTTAAAACTTAGTCTAAACTTTCAAATGCATTATTTGTTAAGGGACTATATTTTTCAAAACACACAGATGTCCACATGCCCACATACACACACAAGCGCATGCACACTCACAGGCAAGCACACACCTGCACATATGCTCACATGTACAAATACACAAGCACACATGCAGATGCACACATATGCACATACACACTCATAGAAACTAGGATATTTCAATTGCATATTTCTATTTATATTGTTTAAAATAACTTTCAATTAAGTAATGTACTGACAATTTGGTAACCATTCGCCAATAAATCAGAGGATGTATACATATTAAAATATGAGTACAAATTAAAATACCACATTTTTTACTTTTGCATTTTGTGGAGGATGCACCATAAACACAGATGTAAAACACAAAGGCCTTTTTTAAGGTCATTTCTGGTTGAAAGTTCCCAACGGCATCACCATGTTTGGACCGGCTGTTGGCATACACCAAGCAGGCTGTCCAGGTATGTGACTACCTATTTGTAAATAGTTGGAACCACTGATTAATTAAAAAAAAAAATCTTCTTTGTAGTTGATTAGTAGGAATCTTATGTCCATGTGATCCCAAAAATTGATACTTAGAAGACACCTTTGTCTAGGGCCATTGATAGTAGTGGTTTTCATTTTGCATGTTCAGCCAGTGCCTACATTCATCAGGGTGGACAGGAAGACTGAAGGCTTCTGTGGTTCATTACTCATCCACTTACAGTCAATATTAGGAAGGGCCCTTGGCCTCTGCTGATAAGGAGGTCAATATGCAACACCTTCTAGCCTGACCCTGAAATCTGCTTTGCAGCTGGTTTGTAGTAAGACCAATTTCTATCCCTCCTTATTTTTGGCACCTCTTCTGTTTCACCTTCCCTAACTTTCTCCCAAGTTACCCAGATGTTTCTTTCCTATCTAGGTCCCAATTTTAAGACCAGGAACAAAGGACACTTAATACATAATCTGTACGTGCTCTCTGACTCCAGTCCATTCCCATTGCTATTCCAAGGCTCCCAGGGCCACAGCTTTTAAATCTAAATTCTGTAACTTGATAATAAATTGTTTGTCAGTTTTTAATTTTGTACCTGAGAACCCCCTCCTCCATGGTTACATTATACTAAAGAAAGGGCTGGGAATTCATATATCCATCCCTCAACCATTCCTATCTCAGAAGCACTAACTCAAGAATCCAAAATGAGATAAGTCAATTATTTTAAGACCCAAAAGCTTGAAAAAAACTGAGTGCAAAGCCAAATTCTCTTTATCTTAGCCAAAAAAGCCATTTTTAACCTAAACTAACATTATTTCTAAAGTAGAAAAGGCAGTTATTTAGTATTTTAATTACAATACACTGAAATATTAGTATATTGAGGCAATATGCATCATCTTAAAGATGATAAAACTTACTATGGGGCAAAATGGGGCTCTAGGCAGAAGCACCATGCCGTCCCTCCACAACAAAGATCCGAAAAACTAAACTGAACAGAGAACACACCAATCCTGAAACCCTAAAATATCAAATGAAGAGATAAAGAACTCAGCCAAGCACCAAATGGAGTGAGAAAACTGACAGAGAATGGAGAGCGAGGAGAGATTCATGCAGAGATCCCCTACCAGCTAACGCAGCACAGATCCACCATCTTGGACTCCTATCGGAGACCAGCAAACAGGGGGTACGAGAAAGCAGGCTCACGGAGCTTCCAGAGGGAGACAAAGCAACCGGTAATTGGTGATATACACTTTCCCACCCCCACACTTCTTCACCCCAAACAGCCTCCTCTGCTTCCCACGGCCACAGTCTCTTGACCGGGAAACAGTGGCTACTTGGATTCCACACACCCGAACGGGCGCCTCTCTGAGTACCATTTGTGGCTGTTGGTATTGCTTTTTTTCTGCTTTTTTTATTTCTTCCTTGCCTCTCCCCACCTCCCCCTCCTTTTGCTTGAGTACCTCGCTCCGTGTGCCATCTTTGCTTCTTTCTGAGGGGCCACAGAGCTCCGGTAATTTGTGATAAACGCTTTCCCACTCTTTACACTTCTTCACCCACACTCAGCCACCTCTGCTTCCCACGGACAGTCTCTTGTCCAGAACACCAGCCTGCACTAGCTGGCTCTCTGAGTGCGATCTGTTGGCTGCTAGTGTTGCCTTTTTTTTTTTTTTTTCTGTTTCTTTTGATTTCTTACTTGCCTCTTGCCACCTCCCCCTCCCTTCACTCAAGTACCTGGCTCTGTGCGCCATCTTTGCTTCTTCCTGAGGGGCTGCAGAGCTCTGTTCGAGTGTGGAGCTGCTTCCCAGTTCGGGCTGCCACACTGGTTGGATACCGGGGCTTTTGTTCATTTGTTTGTTTTGAATTGTTTGTTTGTTTTATTTTCCTTTCCTTGAGTTGGGAGCCCTCTCTGGCCAGGCTGAGCTGCATGGCAGGGAGACTCCCCTTCGGCTTCCACAGATGTGCAGAGGGATCCCTGAGGGTGTTTCTTTTTACATAGGTTTTTTTTCTGTTTCTTTGGGGGACTATCTTGTTATTTTTTTTTTTTTTTACTTTCCTTTGTTTTCTTTTTCCTCTTTTTCCCTTCTTGTCTTTCTTCATTGCTCAGTTTCTCAGCTCTCTATATCTTCCTTCTCTTTCTGTTCCCTGAATACCTGGTGTTGTATACCTCTATGCCTTCTAGCCAGGCTGTACTGCAACACCAGAGAGCGACTTCCCCAGACCTCATAGCTGCACCGGTGGGATCCCTGGGAACTTCGCGGTTCTTTAACCTTTCTGATTCTTATTTATTCATTCTTTTCTTTTCTTCCTCCTCCCCTTTCTGTTTTTCTCCATTTCATAGTCTCTCATCTCTCCACTCCAATGGCAACCTCCCCTAGCAATCTTTTTTGTTTGTTTGAATGTTTTTGGCTCCTGTTCCTCTCTCCCATATTGATCTTAGCTCCACACATAACAGTATTCCCGCTGCATCCTGCCTACCTGCATCGTGTGCTTGACATCACACCACCAAGCAGCACAAGCATGGGCTACTGGAACCTGTCCTGCACTGATTACTGACCCGCTCTGGTGGCTGTAGTAAGTGCCATAAACAACCCGTCCCAGTAACTCCTCTTCAGCTAGACCTGCCCTGCCATACCATATCTGAGTGACTGACACTGCCAGTTGGAGAAGGAGGTGAAAAGTATTGTGCCCACAGACGAGCAAACTACAAAGACCCACAGTCTGCCTGCTCAGACATAGTCAAATTAAAAAAAAAAAAAGAAAAGACAAAACAAACAAATCTATAATCAGTAAACTAGAAAAATAACTACTGAATGCCCCGAAGACAGCAGACAATAACAAAAAAATTTACAAAAACAGGACAGGATGATTCAGTAGGCGTCCAAAATAAAACACCAGATGACTCTCCTCTGGAAGAAAATGCACCAGAACTACCTGATATGGAATTCAAATCTCTAATATTCAGAATTCTCCAAGAACTGAGGCAAGAAGCTGACAAACATGACAAACAAATAGACAACTTCATGGAAAATACAGACAAAAAATTGGAAGAATTCAGGAAGATGATGCAAGAACAAAATGCCAAAATAAATTCACAACTAGAAATTATACAAAAACAACAATTAGAAATCCAAAAGATAAACAACAAGATTTCAGAAATGGATGATGTCATAGTAGGGTTGAGAAGCAGATTTGAAACCGTGGAAGACAGGATCAGTGGAATTGAAGACAAACACTTGGATACAACTCTGTTTCAGGAAAACTCAGAAAAAAGAACAAAGAGAAATGAAGAGAGCCTGAGAGTTATGTGGGACACAATTAAAAGCAAAAATTTACAAGTGATTGGAATTCCAGAACAGGGTAAGAAAACAGAAAACACAGAGAGGATCGTTGAAGAACTGCTGACAGAAAACTTCCCCAATATCATGAAAGATGAAAAGCTGGCCATCCAAGAAGCTCAACAAACCCCATATAGAAGAAACCCCAAAAGAAAATCACCAAGACATCTCATATTCACACTCGCCAAAAACAAAGACAAACAAAGAATCCTGAGAACAGCTCGTAAAAAACAAGAAGTCACATACAGAGGAGAAACAACAAGACTAAGCTCAGATTATTCAGCAGAAACCCTGCAGGCAAGAAGGCAATGGGATGACATATATAAAATCTTGAAAGAAAAAAATTGTCAGCCAAAAATAATATATCCTGCAAAACTCTCATTCAAATTTGATGGTGAAATTAGGTCGTTTCCAGATAAACAGAAATTAAGGGAATATGTAAAAGTCAAACCAAATTTACAAGAATTATTAAAGGGAGTTCTTCAATCTGAGGACAAACAGCTTCAACTCACAGGCAGAACCTAGGACGCAGGATCGTATGAGCCAGATACCAATCTAGGAAATGAACTCTCGAGGACTATCCAAAACCAAAAGAAATACAACAGGGAATCATAGCAGTTAATCAATAAATGACAACAACATCAAAGCAATAAAAGAAGGAACAAATGACATAGGTAAAGAACCTTCTAATGAAAAGGAACCAAGGCAATACCAAGTAATGCTAAACTGCTTCAAACTTAGAAAGATTAGGGTAAAATTCATGGTAACCACAAAGAAAGTTAACAAACATACTCATAAAAATAAAGATGAAAAACATAAAGTCTCAGCAAAAACAAAACCTACAAAAACAAAAGAAATGTAAAAAAATTCCAGAAGCAAAAGTAACTCAGAACAAGAGAGTAAGAAGAACAAAGAAAATTTCAGCACCAGAAAAATCACTACAAAATGACAGCAACAAACTCACGTCTATCAATAATTACACTGAATGTAAATGGACTCAATGTAGCCATAAAGAGACAGAGAGTGACAGAATGGATAAGAAAACAGGATCCATCGATATGCTATCTACAGGAGACACACCTTAGAAACAAAGATGTGAATATATTAAAAGTCAAAGGTTGGAAAAAATATATCAAGCTAACAACTACCAAAAAAGAGCAGGAGTGGCAATTCTAATATCCGATAAAATAGACTTTAAAACGAATTCTACCATAAAAGACAAAGAAGGACACTATATAATGAAATAATAGAAAGATTCAGCAGAGTAGCAGGGTACAAGATAAACATTCAAAAATCAGTTGGATTCCTATACACCAGTAAGGAGAACGATGAAAATTAAATCAGAAAAACAATTCCATTTTCAACAGGCCGTAAAAAGATAAAATACTTAGGAATAAATCTGTCCAGGGATGTAAAAGACCTATATAAAGAAAACTAAAAAACACTACTGCATGCAACCCAAAGGTATCTACATAAATGGAAAACCATCCCATGCTCATGGATAGGCAGACTCAACATTGTGAAAATGTCAATTCTACCCAAAGCAATTTACAAATACAATGCAATCCCGATCCAAATACCAACAACATTCTTCAAAAAGATGGAAAAACTAATCATTAACTTTATATGGAAAGGGAAGAAGCCTCGAATAAGTAAAGCACTCCTGAAGAAGAAGAATAAAGTTAGAGAACTCACACTACCTGACTTCAGAACCTACTATACAGCTACAGTAGTCAAAACAGCCTGGTACTGGTACAACGACAGATACATCGACCAATGGAACAGAATTGAGAACCTAGATGTAAATCCATCCAGCTATGGTCACCTGATCTTTGACAAGGTCCCAAAGTCCATCAAATGAGGAACAGTCTTTTGAATAAATTGTGCTGGCAAAACTGGATATCCATCTGGAAAAAAATGAAACAGGACCCATACCTCACGCCATATACGAAAACTACTTCAAAATGGATCAAAGACCTGAATATAAAGCCTCAAACTATAAAGTTCATAGAAGAAAAAATAGTACCAACACTTCAGGCCTTAATACATGGCATTAACAGGATATAAACCATAACCATCAACGCACAAACCCCAACAGATATGCTAGATAACTGGGATCTTCTAAAAATCAAACCCCTATGCTCTTCCAAAGACTTCACCAAAAGAGTCAAAAGAGAACCTACAGACTGGGAAAAAAATTTTGGACAGTACAAGTCAAACAAAGGTCTAATCTCCATAATCTACAAGAAAATCCAACACCTCAACAACAAAAAGACAAATAATCCTATTAAAAAATGGGCAAAGGAAATGAACAGACACTTCACCAAAGAAGACATTCAAATGGCCAACAGACACATGAGGAAATGTTCGCAATTACTAGCCATTAGAGAAATGCAAATTAAAACCACAATGAGATACCATCTCACCCCGGCATTACTGGCACGAATCAAAATCACTGGAAATAACAAATTTTGAAGGGGTTGCGGGGGAGATCGGAACACTTATGTAGTGCTGGTGGGAATGCAAAATGATAAAACCATTTTGGAAAATGATATGGCACCTCTTCAGAAAGCAATAATAGACATACCATTGGATCCAGCAATCCCACTCCTAGGAACATATCCTAGAGAAAGAAGAGTCATCACTCGAATAGACATATGCACACCTATGTTCATGGCAGCATTGTTCACAATAGCAAAACGATGGAAACAACCTAGATGCCCATCAACAGAGGAATGGATAAACAAACTATGGTACATACACACAATGGAGTACTATGCAACAAGAAAGAACAACAATGAATCTGTGAAGCATCTCATAACATGGATGAAACTGGAGGACATTGTGCTGAGTGAAATAAGTCAATCACAAAAGGACAAATATTGTATGAGACCTCTATTTAAAAACCCATGAAAAAGTTCACACACAAAATGTAACAATCTTTGTTGGTTACCAGGGTTGGGATGCGTGGGGGGGGGGGGGAATATTAAATAGACAATATATAAGTGGTATCTTGGGTGAAGAGTGAGACAGTACACAATACAGGAGAAACTAGCACAACTTGTACAAGGAAAGTTCATGGAAGCCCCATAGACCCATCCAAAGTCTCTGAGGGACTGAATTGCTGTGCGGAGGACTCTGGGGACCATGGTCTCTGGGAACATCTAGCTCAATTGGCAAGACATTGCTTATAAAGACAGTGATCTACATTCTACCTTGATGAGTAATGTCTGGGGTCTTAAAAGCCTGTGAGCAGCCATCTAAGATATCCCAATGGTCTCATCCCTTTGGAGCAAGGGAGAATGAAGAGAACAGGATACAAGCAAAAGATTAGTCCAAAGGAGTAATTCTCCACAGCAACCAAGGCCTCCACCGGACTGAGTCCAACAGCTAGATGGTGTCCGGCTACCAGCACTGACTGCTCTGACCAGGATCACAGCAGAGGGTTCTGGACAGAGCTGGAGAAGGATGTAGAGCATAATTCTAACCCATAAAAAAAAGACCAGATTTACTGGCCTAAAGGATACTGGAGAAGCTCTGAGAGTGTGGTCCCCAGACACCCTTTTAGCTCAGTGGTGAAGTTGCCTCTGAGGTTCACTGTTCAGCCTGGGAGTGGACAGCCCCATAAAACCAAATGAAACTAATGAGGTACAGGAGTCCAGTGACAAGGGCCAGAAAGCAGAAGGAGACAAGGAAGCTGGTGATAGGGAACCCAAGGTTGAGTAAGGATATTGTTGATGTGTTGTGAGATTGTTAACCATTGTCATAGGGCAACATTTGTAGTAACTGTTAAATGAGAAACTATTTTGTTCTGTAAGCCTTCATCTTAAGTAAGAATAACAGCACAATTGGAAGAGTGTAGTCAATGTCACTGAACTGTGCATGTAGAAATTTTTGAAATGGTGTATCTTTGGCTACGTGTATTTTCACCAAAAAAAAAAGTTGAGAAGTTAAACGGTTGATATGTTGTGGGGTTGTTAACCAGTGTCATAAAATAACATGTGTACTTCTGTTTCATGAGAAACTATTTGTTCTGTAAGCCTTCACCTGAAGTACAATAAATAAATAAATAAAGTTAAAAACAAAAACTTACTATGATAATTTTTTCATGCATACTCACTGCAAACATGTACCTCTTTTCAAAATCAGTGAATACACGGAAAAACAATTGTTAAAAATGCCTTTATTGTGCATTTTATCAGATAAGAGCAATAAAAAGCATAAGTTTTAAATAAATATTTGTGTCCTTTATAAAGATAGGTTTTAAGTCTAAAATCTTATTCATTTTCTCCTTAAAAGATGTCTAGTCCAAATAAACAATGAGTTCTGCATCTCTGTCTCTAAATACTTTTTTAAATCTGATTTATAAGAAAAAAAAGAAACACATAGATTGTCAGAGATACATGGATGGATAAATATTTAGAGTACAGAATTTAAAGTAGAATCTCTCAATTAAGTTAATTTCATATGAACAGTAAAGGAGACTATTTTTCCCTTAGTTAGCCACTTTTCATCATTTTGCATAGATATTCTATATTGTTTAACTTTTTATGAAGCATAGCATTTTTGCATTTTTAACAGTAACATTACAAAATATTTTAACTACATTATTATCACATCCACGATGTTAGATGGATCTTGGCTGAAAGTAGACAATACCAGAAAGATGTTTACCTGTGTTTTATTGGCTATGCAAAGGCATTCAACTGTGTAGATTATAACAAATTATGGATAACATTTCGAAAATGGGAATTCCAGAACACTTATGACGAACCAGTACATAAAGTAAGAGGTATCTGTTTGAAAAGAACAAGGAGATACTTAGTGGTTTAAAATCAGAAAAGCTGTGCATTAGGGTTGTATCTTTTCACTATACTTATTCAATCTGTATGCGGAGCAAATAATCTGAGAAGACAGACTATATGAAGAAGAATGCAGCATCAGGATTGGAGGACAACTCGTTGACAATTTGCGATATGCAGATGACACAACTTTGCTACCTAAAAGCAAAGAGGACTTGAAGTGCTAGCTGATGAAGATCAAAGACTATAGCCTTGATTATGGACTGCACTCAACATAAAACAAAAATCCTCACAACCGCACCAATATGCAACATCGTGATAAATGGAGAAAAGATTGAAGCTGCCAAGGATTTCATTTTATTGGATCAATGCCCATGGAAGCAGCAGTCAAGAAATCAAACAACATATTGCATTTGGAAAATCTGCTGCAAAGGACCTCTTTAAAGTGTTAAAAAGCAAAGATGTCACTTTGAAGACTAAGATGTTCCTGACCCAAGTTATGGTATATTCAGTCTCCTGACATGCAGGCGAAAACTGGACATGAATAAGGAAGACAGAAGAACTTATGCATTTGAATTATGGTGTTGGCAAAGAATATTGAATACACCATGGTCAGCCAGAAGAACAAACAAATCTGTCTTGGAAGTAGTATAACCAGAAGGGCCTTAGAAGCTAAGATGTGAGACTTCGTCTCACATCTTTTGGACATGTAATCAGGTGGGACCAGTCCCTGGAAAAGGACATCATGTTTGGTAAAGTACAGGGTCAGCAAAAAAGAAGAATACCCTCAACAAGATGGATTGACACAGTGGCTGCAACAATGGGCTCAAACATAGCAATGATTGTAAGGATGGTGCAGGACCAGGCAGTGTATCGTTCTATTGTACACAGGGTCAGTATGAGTTGGAAATGACTCAATGGCACCTAACAATTACATTATTACATACAAATAAACTGTTATTATTGGTGTTATAAAGATACTTTTCAAGAGTATTGTTAATATGCTGCTCACCTTAGGCCATAAGACCATAACTTTACTCAATATAATTAGGTTCAGCTATGCAACCCTAGACAAGTTACCCAAAATCTCTCTTTCTTATTCAGATGGTTTCACTATCTGAAGAAAAAAGACAAAAGGCTGCAGTTAGGAAAAGGGACTTAAAGCATACAAAGCACTAAGAACAGCATCTGACACACATAGAGCACCTAATTGATGTTCATCGTTGTTATCATCATCATCATCCTCATCATCGTCATATTATATGATGATATAATTATATATATTGTATTATATATTGCAAAAGTTCAAACATCTTTTTAGTCTAAATTTTATTCTTAACCTAGCACCTATATTAGTTTCATGAGGTTGCTGTAACAAATTACCACAAACTTGAAGGCTTATACAACAGCAATATATGCTCTCTCAGTTATAGAGTATCTATATTTTCTAATTTTATTTCCCAATAACTCAAGCTAGATCTTTCCACAGAGGTCTTAGAATCAAGGAGCAACACAGCAATGAACATCCAAAGCATCTAGATGACAGACTCTATATGCCATTTCTCACTAAAAATTACTAAAGCTCTGACACATAAACACAGACACACACAAACACATCCACCATAAACATGCAGTCACTCATGCCCCTAATTTTTTTTATCCATTTGGAGGATATATGCTAATCAATTCATTATTTAACACAATAAAGGAAAGAAGCATTTAACTTGTCTTTCCTGTTCAAATTCTATGTCAGGGTAACCAGATAGTGAATAAGGAGGTGTTTCTTCTATAGAAATATTTCAGTGTATAAATTAAAAAAATGAAAGAGAATATTAGAGTATCCCCATTTGTAACCCCTATTGAACTAATGGATTTAGTCAATATTTATCAATAGCTGCTTATGCACAAACAAGTGAGGCAACCGTTCATCAGCTTCCTTCTTGGGAGAGATAGCGGATATCAACTATGAAGTATGAGTGTAAAAATATTGAACTTGAATCCAATTAAGACTCTATATCTAATCATAAATTTATAACAATTATAGAGGGCTGAAGAACATGTGAAAATTCACCACAGTAATGCAGTCAGCAAAATCCAGACTATGAAAAAACTACCAATTGCCATCCAGTGGATTCTTACTCATGGCAATCAACATGTGTTTAAGAGTATAAATGTACGTAGGATTTTCAAATGGCTGTGAACTTTCAGAAGAAGATCCCCGGGCCTTTCTTCCCAGGCTCCTCTTGGTGGATTCGAACTGCCAACTCTTTAGTTATTAGCTGAGCACTTAACCATTTGTGCCACCCAAGGAACAACTTAAAAGCTATAGGACCCCAAAACACAGGAATTTTTCAATAAATAATTTAAAAAGAAAAAAAAAGGTAAATGCACAGATTAATAAAGACTTAAGAGACATGTCAACAATTTCAATACATAGACCTTATAAGTTCTTGATTCAAATAAACTGTGAAAATAAACACAAGAAAAATTGGAAAACTTGAACAAAATATAAGGATATTTCAAGCAAGAATATTAATAAATTATTGTTAATTTTTTGTAGGATACTGCTCTTAAGTTTCAAAATTATTATATTTTGACATAAATTTTGAAATATTCACTGATGAAATGATATACTGTATGTTTTGAAATAATCCGGGGGAGTGGAGAAGTTTTTAAAAATGTAGTGGAAATGAGATTATCACGGTTTGATTATTGTTGAAGCTGGGAAAATAGCAGTTTATTATATTATTTTCTCTAATTTAAAAATTTTTTGACTTTTTCCTTAATAAAAATGCTTTAAAAGACTGACCAGAATCTAATAACACTTTTTTAAGAAATTTGAGTGGTGAATGTGAGTACATTTTTACATTATTTAACTAATTGGTTAAATTGAGTTACCAACACTAGACAACTTTTTTGATGAGTCACATTTATCAAGCCTTTCTCAAGTATTCAAATTAGTTTTCATAAACAACAGAATTATTTGCACACTATATTTTAGTAGTATAATTAAATTCTTTAATTATCCTAAAAATACAAGTAGAACAACTGTTTTAATATTTTAATAAATATGGTTGTCTCTTAGCAAGCAAAGAGCTCAGTTGCTAGTAAATCATGTAGGAAATTTAAAGGATATTCTATTAGCCAAGGGCATTCACTTGCTGTGCACTGGCCCATCTGTTTTCCAGAAGGAAAAAAGATTGTTAGTCTGGTAAATTGATTAAACACAAGTTGCTTACTACTTTTAACTCCCTACAAATCCACAAAATGAGTTGGCATCCATGCTTAATATGAACCTATATGAAAATACAGGGCTACTGGATGCCAGAAGAGCCCAGTTAAGTGGTATTTTCAATTCTCCCTCTTATTTTCATCAACTAAAAAGGAGCAATAAGTTTCCAGCAATTATATTTGGTTAGCACATCCCTTGGGTTTACTTAGATTCCTGACTTTCCTCCAGGACATAATTGACAGCTAGCTTCTCTTTTAATGAAATATGATCCAACTCATTACTCTTCTTGGCCCAGAAGTTCATGTGGAATACATTAGTGTTAAGGCTTAATTTCTAAAAAAAAAAACCCAGTTGTACTGAGGTCAGAGCAGTAACTCCACAAGAGGTTGCCAAGATGATAAATTCCTACAACCTTTTGGCACTTACATACTTGAAACATAGCTTTAGACATATCTAACCTGCAAGACAGCAGGAATAATCAAACTCCTCAAAGCCAGATTTAGAAAGGAAAGCATTCACGCAGCTCTTCCTAAAGGCTTCTTGCTAAGGTTACTAACTGAGCAAGTAGCCAGCTGGCGAAGTGAAATCAGCTTAGGATGTGATCAGGTGATCATTATCATATACAGTGCCAGGAGACAGGAGTTTGAAGCCTGCCAAAAGTGGGAAAAAAAAGAACATGTACCCAAGTATAGTGAGAATTGGAAGTATATTTCATATTCCCCATGGGATTTATGTTAGGAAATAGCTGTTTCTAGACCCTTATAATAACAGCCACATCATTTTTAAGATCTTTAGAAATGTCAACCAGGATCTAGTCCAGGTAGCTACTTTCTTGCTTTCTCCTTGTAAATGGTCTTGCAGATGCATATTTAATATCACCAACTCTGATAACCAAAAATCCATCTTATAAGGAGATGTGAGATAGGCAATACAAAGTAACAGGTGAACATCACGATTCACTGCCCAGTCTTATCTTTGAATTTTAGCATGCATGATTGGTAAACAAAACCACTGTATTACTAAAACTAAGTTGAAGTATTCTAAGTACTTACGTATTTAATAATTCAAAAAGTTTTTCACTTGGTTTAGTCAACTGTATAGAAAAGCTTCAAACTGGAAGCACTCTTGTCAGATGTAAGAATAACAGTGCCAACATGCATTACCAGGAAGCAAAAGGCCAGAATGTAAACCATTTGTTCATGGGAAGAATGTGTCAAGATGTAAACAATCTGTTTCTGGGAAAAATGTGTTCATGACTACAGTCATGTACAACCGAACTAGCGGGCCACTCATCTAGGTGGTAACTCACTCCCTCCTAAGCAAGTGGCCAATCTTTACATTTCAAAGGATTTCAAGCTAAAGTTGATTGTAACCATTAACAATCATTAACCCCCTACTTTTCCTGTGTTCTCTATGGACTCCTCTCTCCACTTGATCTGCAGAGTACTTTGTCTTTTTATTAGTGCTACCCAGCTTGCACTGTATTATTCTTCAATAAAACTCTTTTTCTTTCACTCCTAATAGAGTGCAGGATTTCCTTCTTTGACACAATCAATGATAAGCAATCATAATGTTAGACTTGCCTGTATAAAAATTAAAACTATCTGGTGGTCAACATGGCAGAGTAGTTAGATGCTTCCTATATCCCTCTTACAACAAAGACCTGGAAAAACAAGTGATTTGATTCTATGTGAACATCTGGTGGCCCTGAACAAGGCAAGGTTAAGAAATCCATCTGAGTCATACGGGAGAGGAAGACCATTTGGAAGAGGTGAGGAGCGCTAGAGCCACAGCAGCAAAACTGCAGAGACAGAGCCACACCAGTCCGTGATGAAGCAGGCAAACAGCTGTGCTGTGCTTGCACTCGGGAAGCAGTTTCCACATTGAGAGAGACCCGGCAGCAGACATTCTGCTTGGACACTCTGAACCAGTGAAGAGCAGCTCCCAAGAGACTAGGATAAGTACATGTGTGCACCCTTTCATGGCGATTAAAAAAAAAAAAAAAGCCCATTTAGGAAAAATCTCTCTCCCTTTTACCTCCTACCTCTGTGCTCTGCACCGGATTTGGGAAAAACCTCTCTCCCTTTTATCTCCTCCCTCTGTGCTCTACACTGGATTTGGGAAAAACCTCTCTTCCTGTTGCCTCCTCCCTCCCCACACTGCACCGGGAGTACACTAGAACAGAAGTAGATCCCAAAAGGCGCCCTGAACCATTCCCCTGGCCTTGGAGAGGGAACAAATAAGCTGCTGGCTCCCCTAGGCCAGGAACACAGGGTTGGCACAGCTCCTTTGCTGGCCACAGAAATCAGGGGTCTGCAGACTCTGAGTGCCTTACACCCTTGTATAGACTTGTGGGGACCCATCTTAATAGCATGATCCCTCACTGCCACAGTACAACAGGGCAAACATCTGAAGTTTAACTTCAACTGCTTCAGCTGTGAACAGGCAGATTTGTGACCCTTGAAACAGCCCTGCCCTCAAGTAGGCACTTCTATCAATCTGCACCAGGGTCTTGAGGACTCATGGTAGCTCCTAAAGTGCCTAGTCACCTGCTACAGGAGTTCAAGAAAAAGTGGTGCACTCTAGTCTTTGCAGCCAACAGAGTAGGGTACTCTTAACCCAGCTGCAAAACTCACCTACCTATTCACCCTAGAGAATAGGGATATGCTTTTCTTTAAGAATCTCAGGAGCTGCTGTCAGCCCCCTGCCTGGCTCAGTGCATGATCCCCTAACACAGCCAGAGTCCAGTGCCAGCACCAATCACCCATGCCTCTCTAGGACTGGGGGTGAGAGCATGCATCACACACTTGGTGACTTACTGCCTACACACCCGAGCTGATCCCATATAGGAAAATTTAACGCACTCCGGTGTGCACATACTTAGTTAAAGAACTAACTACCTGGTGACAGGACATTAGAGATCCATAGGTGTCAAAAATCAAACTAGTGCACATGAGCAGCCTATTTGGGCATACCAAAACAAAACAAAATAAGAAGCTAGGTCTCACTAAGCAAACACAAAATAAAATTATAATAAATTATTGATGGCTCGGAGACAACAGTCAATATCAAATCACATAAAGAGGCAGTCCATGATGGCTTCAGCAAGCTCCCAAAATAAAGAATCAACAAATTCTCTGGAGGAAGAGAACTTCTTGGAATTACCAGAGACAGAATACAAAAGATTAATATAAAGAACTCTTCTAGAAATAAGAAAGGAAATTCGACAGAATGCATAAACAGCCAGGCAACATAAAGACGCAGTAGTAGCGGAACTTAAAAAAGTTATTCAAGAACATAATGCCAAATTTAATAGGCTGCAATCATCCATAGACAGACAGCAATCAGAAATCCAGAAGATTAATAATAAAATTTCAGAATTAGAAAACTCTATAGAAAGTCATAGGAGCAGAACTGAGGCAGTAGAAGTTAGAATTAGTGACATTGAAGATAAAGCTGTTGATGCCAACTTATTTGAGGAAAAATCAGATAAAAGAATTAAAAAGAATGAAGAAACTCTAAGAGTCATGTGGGAGGCTATCAAGAGAAATAATGTACGAGTGATTGGAGTACCAGAACAGGGGGGGATAACAGAAAACACAGACAAAATTGTTGAAGATTTGTTGACAGAAAACTTCCCTGATATCATGAAGGATGAAGAGATATCTATCCAAGATGCTCATCGAACCCCACATAAGGTAGATCCCAAAAGAAAGTCACCAAGACATTTTATAATCAAACTTACTAAAACCAAAGATAAAGAGAGAATTTTAAGAGCAGCTAGGGATAAAAGAAAAGTCATCTACAAAGAAGAGTCAATTAGAATAAGCTCAGACTACTCAACAGAACCCATGCAGGCTAGAAGGCAATGGGATGACATATTTAAAACCTTGAAGGAAAATAACTGTAAACCAAGAGTTATATATCCAGCAAAACTGTCTCTCAAATATGATGGTGAAATTAGGGCATTTCCAGATAAACAGAAGTTCAGGGAATTTGCAAAAACCAAACCAAAATTACAAGAAATACTAAAGGGAGTCCTATGGTTAAATAATTAATAACACCAGCTAACAATGCAAGACTAGAACACAGGACAGAGAAACCAGATATTGACTCAGATAGGGAAATTGAAAATACATGAAAGCTAAAACATTGAAAATAGGGAAACAGATATCAATATGTAAAAAAAATAAAAAAAGGATAATATTAAAACAAAAAAAGAGGGACTTAAAAAATAGAGACATTGAAATTCTGTATGGGAGACTAACTTGAAATGTAAACCTCATTTAATAACAACAATAGAAAAAAAGAGACATTGATTTTCTTTATGGAGGGGAAGTTAAGGTGATATAAAGTAATAAAAGACTGGTATAAACTTAGAAAATTAGGGGTAAATATTAAGGTAACCACAAAGGAATATAACAATCCTACAAATCAACATAAAAAAGTAGAAAAACATAAAGACCAGCAAACACAAAATCTAAAACAGAGAAAAAGCTGAAAAAAAAAATACATAAAGGAAAACGACACAGCACAGAAAATTGAGGAGAACAAAGAAACTGTGAACAACACACAAAAAGAGATATCAGGATAACAACACTAAACTCATACCTATCAATAATTACACTGAATGTAAACGGACCTAATGCACCAATAAAGAGATGGAGAGTTGCAGATTAGATAAAAAAGCATGATCCGTCTATATGCTGCCTGCAAGAGACGCACCTTAGACTTAAAGACATAAAACAGGCTAAAACTAAAAGGATGGAAAAAAAAAATATCAAGCAAACAACACTGAAAAAACAGCAGGAATGGCAATATTAATCTCTGACAAAATAGACTTTAAAGTAAAATCCATCACAAACAGTAAGGAAGGGCACTATATAATGATTCAAGGGTCAATATACCAAGAGGACATAACTATAATAAATATTTATGCACCCAACAACAGGGCTCCAAAATACATAAAACAAACTCTAGTTGCTCTGAAGAGAGAAACAGACAGCTCCACAATAGTAGTAGGAGACTTCAACACGTCACTTTTGGTGAAGGACAGAACGTCCAGAAAGAAGCTCAACAAAGACACAGAAGAGCTAAATGCTACAATCAACCAACTTGATCTCATAGACATATACCAAACTCTGCACCCAACAGCAGCCAAGTATACTTTCTTTTCCAACACACATGGAACATTCTCCAGAGTAGACCACATATTAGGCCATAAAGCAAGCCTTAACAAAATCCAAAACATCAAAATGCTACAAAGCATCTTTTCTGACCATAAAGCCATAAAAGTGGAAATCAACGACACAAAAAGCAAGGAAAAAATATCAAACACGGGGAAACTGAACAACACTTTGCTCAAAAACTACTGGGTTGTACAAGAAATTAAGGATGAAATAAAGAAATTCATAGAATCAAACGAGAATGAGCACACATCCTACCAGAACCTTTGGGACAGACCAAAAGCAGTGCTCAGAGATCAGTTTATAGCAATAAATGCACACATCCCTATACGAGAAAGACTTATAATCAAAGCATTAACCCTACAACTGGAACAAGTAGAAAGGGAGCAGCAAAAAAAGCCTACAGGTGCCAGACGGAAGGAAATAATAAGAATAAGAGCAGAATTAAATGAAAAAGAGAAGAGGAAAATAAATTGAAAGAGTTAACAAGACCAAAAGCTGGTTCTTTGAAAAGATCAACAAAATTGATAAACCATTGGCCAAAGTGACAAAAGAAAAACTGGAGAGGAAGCAGATAAACCATATAAGAAATGAGATGGGTGATATCACAACAGACCCAACTGAAATAAAAAGAATCATAACAGAATACTATGAAAAACTGTACTCTGACAAATTTGAAAACCTATAGGAAATGGATAAATTTCTAGAAGCTCAATACCTACCTAAATTAACACAAACAGAGGTACAACAACTAAATAAAACCATAACAAAAGAAGAGATTGAAAAGCTTATTAAAAAACTGCCAAAAAAAAAAAAAGCCCTGGCCCGGATGGCTTCACTGGAGAATTCTACCAAACTTTCAGAGAAGAGATAATACCACTTCTACTAAACGTATTTCAGAGCATAGAAACGGATGGAATACTCCCAAACTCATTCTATGAAGCCAGCATAACCCTGATACCAAAACCAGGTAAAGACACCACAAAAAAATAAAATTACAGACCAATATCCCTCATGAACATTGATACAAAAATCCTCAACAAAATTCTAGCCAATAGAATTCAGCAACATATCAAAAAAAAAAAAAAATTTCACCATAATCAAGCGGGATTTATAACAGGTAGGCAGGGATGGTTCAACATTAGAAAAACAATCAATGTAATCTATCACATAAATAAAACAAAAAGACAAGAATCACATGATCTTATTAATCGATGCAGAAAAGGCATTTGAAAAAGTCCAATGCCCATTCATGATAAAAGCTCTCAACAAAATAGGAATAGAAGGGAAATTACTCAGTATAATTAAGGGCATTTATACAAAACCAATAGCCAACATCATCCTGAATGGAGAGACTTTGAAAGCATTCCCCTTTAGAACAGGAACTAGACAAGGATTCCCTTTATTACCTACTATTATTCAACATTGTGCTGGAGGTCCTAGCCAGAGCAGTTAGGGTAGAAAAGAAATAAAGGGCATCCAAATATGTAGGGAAGAAGTCAAAGTATCTCTATTCGCAGATGATATGATCTTATACACAGAAAACCCCAAAGAATCCACAAGAAAACTACTGGAACTAATAGAAGATTTCAGCAAAGTTTCAAGATACAAGATAAATGTACAAAAATCAATTGGATTCCTTTAGACCAACAAAGAGAACCTTGAAGAGGAAATCACCAAATCAATACCATTTACAATAACCCTCAAAAAGATAAAATACTCAGGAATAAATCTAACCAGAGATGTAAAAGATCATTACAGAGAAAACTACAAGACACTACTGCAAGAAACTAAAAGAGACCTGCATCAGTGGAAAAATATACCTTGCTCATGGATAGGTAGACTCAACAGAGTGAAAATATCAATTCTGTCTAAAGCAGTCTACAGATACAATACACTCCCTATCCAAATTCCAGCAGCATTTTTTAATGAGATGGAGAAACAAATCACCAACTTCATATGGAAAGGGAAGAGGCCCTGGGTAAAGAAAGCACTGCTCAAGAAGAAGAACAAAGTGGGAGGCCTTACACTACCTGATTTTAGGATCTATTATACTGCCACAGTAGTCAAGACAGCCTGGTTCTGGCACAACAATAGATACATAGACCAATGGAACAGAGTTGAGAATACAGATATAAGCTCATCCACCTATGAGCAGCTAATGGTTGACAAAGCCCCAAAGTACATTAATTGGGGAAAAGACAGTCTCTTTAATAAACGGTGCTGGCATAATTGGATATCTATATGCAAAAAAACTGAAACAATACCCATATCTCATACCATGTACAAAAACTAACTCAATATAGATCAAAGATTTAAATACAAAATCAAAAACGATAAAGATCATGGAAGAAAAAATAGGGAAAATGCTAGGAGCCCTTATACATGGCATAAACACAATACAAACCATAAGTAACAATGCACAAGCACCAGAAGAGAGACTAGATAAATGGGAGATCCTAAAAATCAAACACTTATGCTCATCCGAAGACTTCACTGAAAGAGTCAAAAGACAACCTAGAGACTGGGAAAAAACTTTTGGCTATGACAAATCCGATCAGCGTTTAATCTCTAAAATCTACAAGATACTCCAAAACCTCAACAGCAAAAAGACAAATAACCAATTAAAAAATGGGCAAAGGATATGAACAGGCACTTCCCCAAAGAAGATATTCAGGCAGCTAAAAGATACATGAAGAAATGCTCAAGATCATTAGCTATCGGAGAAATGCAGATCAAAACTACAATGAGATATCATCTCACCCCAACAAAGCTAGCATTAATCCAAAAAACACAAAATAACAAATGCTGGAGAGGTTGTGGAGAGACTGGAACACTTATACACTGTTGGTGGGAATGTAAAATGGTACAACCACTTTGGAAATCGATTTGGCGCTTCCTTAAAAAGCTAGAAATAGAAGTACCATACGATCCAGCTATCCCACTCCTTGGAATATATCCTAGAGAAACAACAGCCGTCACATGAATAGATATATGTACACCCATGTTCATCGCAGCACTGTTCACAATAGCCAAAAGATGGAAGCAACGTAAGTGCCCATCAATGGATGAATGGATAAACAAACTATGGTATATCCACACAATGAAATATTACACAATGATAAAGAACAATGATGAAGTTGTGAAACATTGTGTAACTTGGTGGAAGCTAGAACTTATTATGTTGAGTGAATTAGTCAGTCACAGAAGGAAAAATACTGTATAAGACCACTATTATAAGAACTAAAGGAAAGGTTTAAACACAGAAGAAAATATTCTTTGATGGTTACGGGCTTGGGGAGGGAGGGTGAGGGTTATTCACTAACTAGATAGTAGATAAGAATGATCATAGGTGAAGGGAAGGACAGCACACACTACAGGGGAAGCCAGCACAACTGGACTAAACCAAAGCTAAGAAGTTTCCTGAATACAGTCAAATACTTTGAGAGACAGAGTAGTAGGGATGCGGAGTCTGGGGACCATGCTCTCAAGGGACATGTAGGTCAATTGGCATAACAAACCTCATTAAGAAAATTTTCTGCATCTTACTTTGGTGAGTGGCATCTGGGGTCTTAAAAGCTTGCAAGCGGCCGTCTAAGATGTGTCAGTTGGTCCCAACCACTTGGAGTAAAGGAGAACAAAGAACACCAAAGACACAAGGAAAGTTTTGGCCCAAGAGACAGAAAGGGCCACTTAAACCAGAGACTTCATCAGCCTGAGACCAGAAGAACTAGATGGCGCCTGACTACCACCAATGACCGCCCTGACAGGGAACACAACAGAGATTCCCAGATGGAGCCAGAGAAAGGTGGGGCGTAGAACTCAAATTCTAGTAAGAAGACCAGACTTAATGGTGTGACTGAGATTGGAGGAACCCCGGAAATCATGGAACCTGGATTCTCTATCAGACCAGAACTAAAACAATTTCCAAGGCCAACTCTTCAGACAGGGATTGGACTGGACTGTGGGACATAAAGTGATACTTGTGAAGAATGTGTCTCTTAGACGAGTAGATACAAGAGACCAAAGGGGCAGCTTCTGTCCAGAGGTGAGAGGGGAATGCAGAGAAGGTTAGGTGCTGGTTGAATGATCATGGGGAATCAGGGACAGAAGAGAGGAGTGTGCTGTTGCAGAATGGGGTGAGCAGTTGGGGTCTCATAACAATGTATGTTAAAAAAAAAATTCTGTATGGGAGACTAACTTGAAATGCAAATGTCATTTAATTACAACAATAAAAAAAATTAAAACTATCTGGTCTATAAAATAAATCAGAACCAAAAATAAAACATATACTTGGTAAAAAACTACATTATACATAACAAAGGCAGAGATGTGTACATTGGCAACTAGGAAAATTCAATTATTTAAAAATAAATGAACTAAGGATTTCAAAAAAATTCATGAAAGTACAAAAATATACCAAAATAAAATATAAAAAATATATATAAGTGGTGTTTAATATGGAATTAATGGTGTGTAATTAAAAAAATGCTAGAGATATAATAGTAAGATAAACAGCAGAGAAAAAACAAATTATCTGCCTCAAAATGGAGGTTAAGCAAGTCTGGTTATGGTGTTTGCCCATAATGCAGGGTAGGATTTATCAACCTTAGAGTAAAGCCTGGTTATGCTGTGATCACCTTAGAAATAGAAGCTGACTTCAGAGTTCCAGTTAAGATGGTGACTTAGATGGACACACCTTAAAGTACCCCTACAACAAAGACTCGAGAAACCAAGTGAAATGGATACAAACAAGGACCCTGAATTCCTGAACATCAAAGGGAAGTATGAAGAATTGGATAGATCATCCAACTGGAAAGAGAGTTAGAATGCAATCAGCAGAAATACAGAGATTCTCAGAGAATCTATGCCAGGCTGGCTGGCCTGGCACAGCGTGGTCATTTTAAGAAGGCAGCAAACATCCCCAGCAAGGAGCCCAGGAAGGCAACTTCAGAGAAAACACAGCTGGAAGATGAGACACTGAGTGAAAGGACCTGTTAAGAAACAAGGTAGGCAGGTTATACGCCAGGTCTGAACTATCCCAAGAAGGAGACAGAAGGGAGTCCCATAGTTTTGAAACTACGGAAACACAGGGGAGTGCCACTGGAGCAAAGTGGGGTGGACGAAATTGTTTGAGCCTCAGGACAGGGAACTGATAATACAGTGAGTGTATTTCTGTATAAAGACAAGGGTGAGTTCAGGAAAGTGGACAAGAGCTTCAGAGTCCCTGGTGAACTCAGAGAAGGAAGGAATCTAGAAACTAGTGACTTCCTATCAACAATACAGCACTTCCATTTGGATGGGAGACATTCATTGAACAGACATTCATTGAATAGTGAAACAGCATAGTAATGATTAGACATTTCCCCCTTGACCAAACTTGTGCTCTCTGTTATGGATTGAATTGTGTCCCCCAAAAATGTATGCCAAAATGTCTAGGCCATAATTCCCAGTATTGTGTGATTGTCCACCATTTTGTCATCTGATGTGATTTTCCTATGTGGTGTATATCCTACCCCTAAGATGTTAATGAGGCAGGGTTAGAGGCAGTTATGTTAATGTGGCAGGACTCAATCTACAAGATTAGATTGTGTTTTAAGTAAATCTCTTTTGAGATATAAAAGAGAGATACTAGCAGACAGACAGGGGGACCTCATACTACCAAGAAAGCAGTGCCAGTAGCAGAGTGCATCCTTTGGACCCAAGGTTCCTGGGCTGAGAATCTCCTAGACCAGAGCAAGATTAATGACAAGGACATTCCCTCAGAACTGACAGAAATAGAAAGCCTTCCCCTAGAGCTGGTACCTTGAATTTGGACTTCTAGCTTCCTAAACTGTGAGAAAATAAATTCCTCTTTGTTAAAGCCATCCACTGGTGATACTTCTGTTATAACAGCACTACATATCTAAGACACCCTCCCTTTCAAGCAGCCCCATATCCACCATCACTCTTGTGGCAAAGTGCCCTCAGTGACCCAAACACCACTCAACTTGCCCACCTTTTTTCCCACCCAACACATGTAGTGAACAGCCCCAGAGATATGCCCATTGCTCCCCCTTCTGGCAAGAAGTCCTGGAGAAGTGCTCTCTGATTTTCTGTCCTGGCCCAAGCTCACTGTGTATCCTACCTGGCCTGTTTGGCAAAGCACCCAGGCAGATTTCCCCATTCGCTGTTCACTCTTGCCCTGCCCAAGACACCATGGACTCCACCCAGCTCACAAGGTGAGGCACCCCCAGTGACCTGCCTACCATGTACCCCTACCATACTCTACTTGTTCCTCAGACCATCTGAACATATGTAAAGGCTCCTATCTCTCTCTACATCACTAGGACACCAATCCATAACTAAACAGAGGGCCTGCCTCACCAATTAGAATTGTAATGCCTGCCTGGGTCTGCAAATATGATCTGTCTTGCTCTCTAGTGTCTGCACTAATAGCACATGCCAAAGTAGAAGGAATATATGGCCCCACAAGAGCTGTGGAAGGATCCTGGCCACCAAAACCTGTAGCCCCACAATAGGGAAGAGTCCCGATCACACACCTCCACACAATCCCATAAGGGAAGACATATATGCCCAATGACAGAGAATTACCATGTGTATGAGACCCAGCATACCCCCCAGTAAGAGAAAAGTACTCCCAACCAATGGGCAGCATCGTATTCATAAACAGACCAATACTATAAAGCAACATCAATTTAAACAATACAAAGGAAAGTAGACAATATAAAAAGGAAGGAAAAAAGCTATCTAAGCTCCAGATATACCAAAACCCAAACAAAACAATACAAAAAAGACAAGCAAATGCACAACTAATAAAGAAATATATAAATAAATGAAATAGAACCTTAATGTTTCAAAGATAGTGGTCAATTACAAATCATATGAAGAAACAGGATAAGATGGCTCAACAAAATGAGAAAAATAAAGTAGAAAAAAACTTTTCTGAGGAAGAACTGATAATAGTACTAATTGAAAAGAAATTCAAAAGTCTAATATTTAAGCTCCTCAAAAGAGATCAATGAAAACACATTAAAAAAACTAGAAGAATTCAGGAAAACAATACAAAAACAAAACAACAAACTTGACAGAGAACTAGAAATCATACCAAAACAATTAGAAATTCAGAAGCAAACAGTAAAATATTAGAAATAAACAACTCAATGGAAGGACACAGAAGTAGAATTGAATTAAGGGAAGAAAGAATCATGGAAATAGAGGACAAATTCCTTGATACTAATTTGTTTGAGTAACAATCAGAAAAAAAGACTAAAGAAAAGTGAAGAAAGCCTACAGGTCATGTGGGACACCATCAAGAGGAATTAATATATGTGTACTAGGAATCCTGAAAGGAGAAGAGAGAAAAAAAGAAGATAGAGACATTTTTTAAGATATAATGGTATAAAATGTCCCAAATGTCATGAAAGATGAGAAGATTTCCATCCAAGAAGCTCAGCAAACCCCATACAGGCTAGACCCCAAAAGAAATTCACCAAGACATATCATAATCAAATTTCCAGAATCAAAGACAAAGAGAGAATTTTGAAAGCAGCTCTTGAAAAGTGAAATATCACTTACAAAACCCCAAATCCAGTGCCATTTAGTTGATTTCAATCCATAACAGCCGAATAGGACAGAGTAGAACTAACCCGTAGGGTTTCCAAGGCTGTAAATCTTTACTGAAGCAGACTGTCACACCTTTCTCCCATGGAATGGCTGGTGGCTTCAAACTGCTGACCTTTCAGTAGGCACCTGAGTACTTTAACCACTGCATCACCAGGGCTCCTAACAAAGGGACCGCAATAAAACTAAACATGTATTTCTCTTCAGAAGTCATACAGGCAAGAGGGCAATGGGATGAAATATACAAAGCCCTGAAATAAAGGAACTGCCAACCAAGAATCATATATCCAGGAAAATTGCTTCTAAAAAATAAGGATGAAATTGGAACATCCCCAAATAAGCAGAAATTCAGGAACTCTAACCACCAGATCAGCCCTACAAGAAATATTAAAGGGAGTCCTTAGGATAGAAAAGTAACGACATCAGACAACAACCTCAGAAAAAAAACACATGGCAGCATCTCCCAGATACCAACCCAGATAAAGATTTCACAAAAGTAAAATAAAGCTACAAAATTGATTACTGGGAACCAGAGGCAGAAAGACGTTATCAATGGCAGCTTCAGAACAAAATGAGGAACGAATAGTGTACTTATATAACTTCCATATGGAGAGGAAGTCTAGGCGATTTCAAGATATACTAGATTGTTTAAAATACAAGATGATAAATGTAAACTTTAGGGTAACTACAAGAAAAATTAACAAATCTACTCACAGAAATAAACACAGCTAAAAATGCACAAATGACAGAAGATAAATTAGATAACTAGGACCTCCTAAAAACTAAATACTTATGCACATCACAAGATTCTACAAAGAGTAAAAAGACAAGCTACAGACTGGGAAAAATTTGGGGAATGACATATCTGAAAAATGATCTAATCTCTAAAAGATATAGAAACAGCTATTCAACAGCTCAACAACAAAAAGACAATTCAATTAAAAAATGGGCAAAGGACATGAACAGACATTTCACCAAAGAGGACATTCAAGTAGCCAAAAAACACATGAGAAGATGTTACCATCATTAGGCATTAGAGAGATGCAAATCCAACTATAATGGAATACCATCTCATACCAGCAAAATGGCGCTGGTAAAAAAAAAAAAAGAAAAACAGAAACCAACAAATGCTGGTGAGGTTGTGGGGAGATTAAAACCCTCATCCACTGCTGTTGGAATTCTAAAATGATATAACCACTATCCCCATACATCTGTCATTTTCTCGTACTGTGATGGCTTTTGTGTAAGCTGTAATGCTGGAAGCTATGCCATAGGTATTTCAAATACAAAAAAGGTAACCCATGATGGAGAGGTTTCAGGAGAACTTCCAAACTAAGACAGACTAGGAAGAATAACCTGGAGTCTACTTCTGAAAAAATTGGCCAGTGAAAACCTTATGAATAGCAGTGGAACATTGTCTGATATAATTCTGGAAGATGAGCCCCTCAGGTTGGAAGGCACTCAGAATATGACTGGGGAAAGATCTGCCTCTTCAAAGTAGAGTAGAGTTTACCTTAATGACACAGAGAGATTAAAGTTTTTGGGACCTTCATTTGCTGAGGTGGCATGACTCCAAATGAGAAGAAACAGGTGCACACATCCATTTAATAACTGGACCAAGGAATGTATGACGTGAACCTAGGAAAATTGGAAGTCATCAAAAATGAAATGTGCTGCATAATGATATTCTAGGGTTTAGTGAGCTGAAATGGACTGTTATCGGCCATTTTGAATCAATCATATGGTCTACTATGCCTAGAATGACAAATTGAAGAGGAATGGTGTCATGGTCATCCTCTACAAGAACATTTCAGAATCTATCCTGAAGTACAATGCTGTCAGTGGTAGGATAATATCCATACACCTAAAAGGAAGACCAGTTAATAGAATTATTATTCAAATCTGCACACCAATCACTAATGCCAAAGATGAGGAAGTTGAAGATTTTTGCCAACTACTGCAGTCTGAAATTGATCAAACATGCAATCAAGATGCATTGATAATTACTGGTGATTGGAACGTGAAGGCTGGAAACAAAAAAGGATTGGGGGTTGGAAAGTGTGGCCTTGGTGATAGAAGGACATCAGCGATCGCATGATAGAATTTTGCAAGACCAGTGAGTTCATTGCAAATATCTCTTATCAACAATATAAACGTCAACTATACACACGGACCTCACTGAATGGAAAACACAGGAATCAAATTGACTGCATCTGTGAAAAGAGACAATGGAGAAGGTCAATATCATCAATCAGAACAAGACCAGGGGTGGACCACAGAACAGACAATCAATTGCTCATATGCAAGTTCAAGCTGAAGCTAAAGTAAATTACAGCAAGTTCACGAGAGACAAAATATGACCTTGAGTATATTCCAACTGAATTTAGAGATCATCTCAAGAATATATTTGACAAAGAAAACAGACCAGATGAGTTGTGTGATGACATCAAGGACATCATAAATGAAGAAAGTAAAGGTCATTAAAAAAAGAAAGAAAAGAAAAAACAGAATAGATGTCAGAAGAGACTCTGAAACTTACTCTTAAATATTGAGTAGCTAAAGTGAAAGGAAGAAATGAAGTCAAGGAGGGAAACAGAAGATTTCAAAGGGAGGCTAGAGAAGACAATGTAAAATATTATAATGAAATGTGCAAAGACCTGGAGTTAGAAAACCAAAAGGGAAGAACATGCTCCGCAATTCTCAAGCTGAAAGAACTGAAGAAAAAATTCAAGCCTTGAGATGCAATACTGAGGATTCTACAGAGAAATTGTTGATTGATGTGGGAAGCATCAAATTTATTTATTTATTTATATTTTTTCCCATACAAAAATTTATACATACATTGTTACATGACTCTAATTGCTCTCCCCATACTGTGACAGCACACTCCTCCTTTCCCCCTCTGATTCCCCATATCCATTCAACCAGCTCCTAACCCTCTCCACCTTCCCATCTCACCTCTGGACAGAAACTTCCCATTTAGTCTCTTGTATCTACTTGAGCTAAGAGGCACTCTCCTCACGAGTATCACTTTATGTCCCACAGTCCAGTCCAATCCCTGTCTGAAGAGTTGGGCTTGGAAGTGTTTTAGTTCTGGGCTGATAGAGAATCCAGGGGCCGTGCCTTCCGGGGTTCCTCTAATCTCAGTCACACCATTAAGTCTGGTCTTCTTACTAGAATTTGAGTTCTACGCCCCACCTTTCTCTGGCTCCATCTGGGAATCTCTGTTGTGTTTCCTGTCAGGGCGGTCATTGGTGATAGTCAGGCGCCATCTAGTTCTTCTGGTCTCAGGCTGATGAAGTCTCTGGTTTATGTGGCCCTTTCTGTCTCTTGGGCTAATACTTTCCTTGTGTCTTTGGTGTTCTTCATTCTCCTTTACTCCAAGTGGTTGGGACCTATTGATGTATCTTAGATGGCCACTTGCAAGCTTTTAAGACCACAGACACCACTCACCAAAGTAGGATGCAGAACAATTTCTTAATAAGCTTTAAGATGCCAGTTGACCTAGATGTCCCCTGAAAGCATGGTTCCCAGAACCCTACCCCTGCTACTCTGTCTCTCAAAGTGTTTGACTGTATTCAGGAAACTTCTTAGCTTTGCTTTAGTCCAATTGTGCTGACTTCCCCTGTAGTGTGTGCTGTCCTTCCCTTCACCTAAGATAATTCTTATCTACTATCTAGTCAGTAAATAACCCTCACACTCCCTCCCCACCCTCTTAACCATAAAAGAATGTTTTCTTCTATGTTTAAACCTTTTCTTGAGTTCTTGCAATAGTGATCTTATACAATATTTGTCAATCTGTGACTGACTAAATTCACTCAGCATAATGACCTCCAGCTTCCTCCATGTTATGTTTCACGGCTTCATTGTTCTTCTTTATCATTGCATAGTATTCTATTGTGTGATGTACCATAATTTGATTATCCATTCATCCATTGATGGGAACCTAGGTTATTTCCATCTTTTTGCTATTGTGAACAGTGCTGCAATCAACATGGGTGTGCATGTATCTATTCATGTGACAGCTCTTATTTCTCTAGGATATATTCCAAGGAGTGGGATAGCTGGATCGTATGGTACTTCTATTTCTAGCTTTTTAAGGAAGCGCCAAATCAATTTCCAAAGTGGTTGTACCATTTTATATTCCCACCGACAATGTTTAAGCATTCTCCACAACCTCTCCAGCATTTATTATTTTGTGTTTTTTTGATTAATGCTATCCTTGTTGGGGTGAAATGATATCTCATTGTAATTTTTGATGTACAATTCTCTAATGGCTAATGTGTCTGTTAGCAGCCTGAATATCTACTTTGGAGAAGTGCCTGTTATGAACTTTGCCCATTTTTTAATTGTTTTTTTTTGTCTTCTTGCTGTTCAGGTTTTGCAGTATCTTGTATATTTTAGAGATTAGACACTGATCGGATTTGTCATAGCCAAATTTTTTTTTTCCAGTCTATAGGTTGTCTTTTTAGTCTTTTGATGTAGTCTTTTGATGAGAATAAGCATTTGATTTTTACGAGCTCCCATTTATCCAGTCTCTTTTCTGGTGCTTGTGCATTGTTACTTAAGATTCATATTGTGTTTATGCCATGTATCAGGGCTCCAAGCATGCTCCCTATTTTTCTTCCATGATCTTCATCATTTTCGATTTTATATTTAAGTATTTGATACATTTTGAGTTAGTTTTTGTGCATGGTGGGAGGTATGGGTCTTTTATCAGTTTTTTAAAGATGGATATTCCGTTATGCCAGCACTGTTTCTTAAAGACACTGTCTTTTCCCGAATTCACGGACTTTGGGCCTTTGTCAAATATCAGCTGTTCATAGGTGGATGAATTTATCTCTCGATTCTCAATTCTGTCCCATTGGTCTATGTATCTGTTGCTGTATCAGTACCAGGCTGTTTTGACTACTGTGGCGGTATAATGGGTTCTAAAATCAGGTAGTGTGAGGCCTCCCACTTTGTTCTTCTTGAGTAATGCTTTACTTATTTAGGCCTCTTCTCTTTCTCTATGAAGTTGGTGATTTGTTTCTCCATCTCATTAAAAAATGCCGGTGGGATTTGGATCGGGATTGCATTGTATCTGTACATTGCTTTGGGTAGAATTGACATTTTCACAATGTTGAGTCTTCCTATCCATGAGCAAGGTATGTTTTCCCACTTACGCCGGTGTCTTTTGGTTTCTTGCAGTAGTGTCTTGTAGTTTTCATTGTATAGGTCTTTTATGTCTCTGGTTAGCTTTATTTCTAAGTATTTTATCTTCTTGAGGGCTATTGTAAATGGTATTGATTTGGTGATTTCCTCTTCAAGGTTCTCTTTGTTTTTGTAAAGGTATCCAACTGATTTTTCTATGTTTACCTTGTATCCTGAAACTTTGCTGAAATCTATTAGTTCCAGTAGTTTTCTTGTGGATTCTTTGGGGTTTTCTGTGTATAAGTTCATATCATCTGCAAATAGAGATCACTGACCTTGTTCCCTACCAATTTGGATGCCATTTATTTCTTTTTTTAGTCTAATTGCTCTTGCTAGGATTTCCAGCACAATGTTGAATAAGAGTGGTGATAAAGAGCATCCTAACGTGGTTGCTGTTCTCAAGGGGAATGCTTTCAAAGTCTTTCCATTTAGGATGATGTTGGCTGTTGGCTTTGTATAAATGCCCTTTATTATATTGAGGAATTTCCCTTTTATTCCTATTTTGTTGAGAGTTTTATCATGAATGGGTGTTGGACTTTGTCAAATATCGTTTCTGCATCAATTGATAAGATCATGTGGCTCTTGTCTTATTTTCTATTTATGTGATGGATTACATTGATTGTTTTTCTAATGCTGAACCATCCATGCATAACTGGTATAAATCCCACTTGATCATGGTGTATTATTTTTTGGATATGTTGCTTAATTCTATTAGCTGTAATTTTGTTGAGGATTTTTGCATCAATGTTCATGAGGGATATTGGTCTGTAATTTTATTTTTTTGTGGTGTCTTTACCTGGTTTTGGTATCAGGGTTATGCTGGCTTCATAGAATGAGTTTGGAAGTATTCCATCCTTTTCTATGCTCTGAAATACCTTTAGTAGTAGTGGTGTTAACCCTTCTCTGAAAGTTTGGTAGAATTTTTCAGTGAAGCCATCCAAGCCAGGGATTTTTTTGTTGTTGTTGTTGGGAGTTTTTTAATTACCTTTTCAATCTCTTCTTCTGTTAGGGGTTTATTTAGTTGTTTTACCTCTGATTGTGTTAGTTTAGGTAGGTAGTGAGTTTAATTTGTCCATTTCCTCTAGGTTTTCAAATTTGTTAGAGTACAATTTTTCCTAGTAATCTGTTATGATTCTTTTAATTTCAGTTGGGTCTGTTGTGATATCACCCATCTCATTTCTTATACAGGTTATCTGCTTCCTCTCCTATTTTTGTTTCATCAGTTTGGCCAATGGTTTATCAATTTTGTTGATCTTTTGAAAAAACCAGCTTTTGGTCTTGTTAACTCTTTCAATTGTTTTCTATTTCATTTAATTCTGCTCTAATTCTTATTATTTCCTTTCTTCTGACACCTGAGGGCTTCTTTTGATGCTCTTTCTACTTGTTCCAATTGTAGAGTTAATGTTTTGATTATGGCCCTTTCTTCTTTTTGGATGTGTGCATTTATTGCTTTAAACTGACCTCTGAGCACTGCTGTGTCCCAAAGGTTCTGGAAGGATGTGTTTTCATTCTCATTTGATTCTATGAATTTCTTTATTCCATATTTAATTTCTTCTATAACTCAGTAGTTTTTGGGCAAGGTGTTGTTCAGTTTCCCCGTGTTTGATTTTTTTTCCTTGCTTTTTGTGCTGTTGATTTTTACTTTTATGGCTTTATGGTCAGAAAAGGTGTTTTGTAATATTTTGATATTTTGGATTTTGTTAAGGCTTGCTTTATGGCCTAATATGTGGTCTATTCTGGAGAATGTTCCATGTGCATTGGAAAAGAAAGTAAATTTGGCTGCTGTTGGGTGGAGTGTTCTGTATATGTCTATGAGATCAAGTTGGTTGATGTTTGCATTTAGCTCTTCTGTGTCTTTGTTGAGCTTCTTTCTCGATGTTCTGTCCTTCACTGAAAGTGATGTGTTGAAGTCACCTTCTACTATTGTGGAGCGTCTATCTCTCTTTTCAGTGCTGTTAGAGTTTGTTTTATGTATTTTGAAGCCCTGTCGTTGGGTGCATAAATATTTATTATAGTTATGTCCTCCTGGTGTATTGACCATTTAATCATTATATAGTGTCCTTCCTTATCCTTTGTGGATGACTTTACTTTAAAGTCTATTTTGCCAGAGATTAATATTGCCACTCCTGCTCTTTTTAAGTGTTGTTTGCTTGATATAGTCTTTCCATCCTTTGAGTTTTAGTTTGTTTGTGTCTTTAAGTCTAAGGTGTGTCTCTTGTAAGCAGCATGCAGTCAGATCATATTTTTTATCCATCCTACCACTATCTGTCTCTTCATTGGTGCATTTAGTCCATTTACATTTGGCCTAAATATTTATAGGTATGAGTTTAGTGCTGTAATTTTGATGTCTTTTTTGTGTGTGTTTTTCACAGTTTCTTTGTTCCACTTAATTTTCTGTGCTGAGTCGTTTTTCTTTATGTATTTTCTTTTTGTCTTTTTCATTGTTGTTGATTTTGTGTTTGCTGAGTGTTCATATTTTTCTAGTTTTTTATTTTGACTTACAGGATTGTTACTTTCCTTTGTGCTTACCTTAATATTTACCCCTATTTGTCTAACTTTATACCAGTCTTTTATTTCTTTATATTCCTTGACTTCCTCTCCATATGAAAACTCTATGTCTACATTTTTAAGTCCCTCTTTTTGGTTTTAATGTTGTGATCTTTTACATATTGGCATCTGTTTTATTTTCAGTGTTTTAGCTTTGATTTACTTTTGTGTCTTCTCTATCTGGGTTGATATCTAGTTGCTCTGTCCTGTGTTCTAGTCTTGGGTTGCTAACTGATGTTATTGATTTTCTAACTGGAGGCCTCCCTTTAGTATTTCTTGTAATTTTGGTTTGATTTTTGCAAATTCCCTGATCTTCTGTTTATCTGGAAATGCCCTAATTTCACCATCATATTTGAGAGACAGTTTTGCTGGATATATAATTCTTGGCTGGCAGTTATCTTTTTTTTTTTTCTTCAAGGCTTTATATATGTCATCCCTTTGCCTTCTTACGTGGGTGGTTTCTCCTGAGTAGTCTGAGCTTATTCTTATTGACTCTCCTTTGTAGATGACTTTTCATTTAACCCTTGCCGCTGTTAAAATTCTCTCTTTATCTTTTGTCTTGGAAAGTTTTATTATAATATGTCTTGGTGACTTTCTTTTGTGATCTACCTTATGTGGGGTCGATGAGCATCTTGGATAGATACCTTGTCATCTTTCACAATATCGGGAAATTTTCTGCCAACAAATCATCAACAACTCTCTCTGTATTTTCTGTTATCCCCCTGTTCTCATATTCCAGTCACTCGTAGGTTATTCCTCTTGATAGAGTCCCACATAATTCTTAGGTTTTCTTCATTTTTTAAAATCCTTTTATCTGATTTTTCCTCAGATTAGTTGATGTCAAGTGCTTTATCTTCAATCTCACTAATTCTGACTTCCATTGCCTCAGTTCTGCTCCTCTTTCTATTGAGCTGTCTAATTCTGAAATTTTATTGTTAATCCTCTGGATTTCCAATTGCTGGCTCTCTGTGGATTCTTGCAACCTGTTAAATTTTTCATTATGCTCTTCTCTAATCTTTTTAATTTCATCTGTTGTGTGTTCTGGGTTTTGCTTAATTTCTTTCCTAATTTCTTGAAGAGTTCTGTATATTAATCTTTTGTATTCTGCCTCCGGTAATTCCAAGAAATTTTCCTCCTCTGGAAAATTCCTAGATTCTTTATTTTGGGAGCTTTCTGAAGCCATCATGGATTGCCTCTTTATGTGATTTGATATTGATTGTTGTCTCTGAGCCATCAATAATTTATTATATTTATTTATTTTATGTTTGCTTACTGTTTCCTAGCTTATTGTTTTCTTTTGATATGCCCAAATAGGCTGCTTTTATGAGCTAGTTTGATTATTGGCACTTTTGAAGCTCTAATGTCCTGTCACCTGGTGGTTAGATCTGTTAGCAGGTATGTGAGCTCAGGATTCTACCCACTCCTCCTGTATTTATTCAGCTCAGGTTCCCAGATAGATAGCCACCAAGTGTGTGGTGTAGGCTCTCACTTACAGTCCTAGACAGGCATGGGTTATTGGTTTAGGCACAGGCATCTGGCTGCAGCCGGGGGACACACTTTGAGCAAGGCAGGGGGCTGATGGCTGCCCCTGAGTGTCTAGGAGGTAGGCAGATCCCTGTTCCATAGAGCTCGTAGGTGGGTGGGTTTTTCAGCCGCACTATGAGCAGCTAATACTCTTGGCTTTAAGGACTGGGGGGATCCTCTTGGGCCTCTATCGCAGGTGGCTAAGTGGTGTGGGTGGAGCCACCAGTCCCCAGGCCCCTGATGTGGGTAGGTGAAGACCATGTTTAATGGGCAGAGCAGTGTCAAATGTCAAGAATCTGCCACTTCACAGCTGAAACAGTTGAACTTATACTTCCGGTATATACCCTGTTGTACCGTGGTAATGAGGGGCTATGCTGTTGAAATGGATGCCCGCAAATCTATGCAGGGGGAAAGGCACTCAAACTCCATGGATCTCTTATGCCTGTGCCTGGGCATAGGAGCTGTGCCTATCCTATATTTCTAGCTTAGGGGAGCCAGCAGTTTATTTTTACCCCTGTTTGTTAATTTGTTCACTCTCCAAGGCAGGGAGAATGGCTCTGGGCATGTGAAAGATCCTACTTCCAGCCCAGGGAACTTAACAATTGCTGAAGCCGCCCAGGACCCAGTGCAGAGCAGGGAGTGGGGAGGTAAATGGGAGAGAGATTTTTCCCTAAGGGGGGTGTTTTTGATCTGCACGGTATGTTGTACTCCAGTACTTATCTTTTGTCAAGGGCTGCTTCTCACTGGTTCTGTGTGGCCGAGTAAACTCTCAGTGGGTGGGTCTCTCCTGGTGCAGAATAAACCTCCCAATTACCAGTGCTTGCCTGCCTCACCGTTCACCCCTGAGCTGATCAGGCCTGAAGGTCTCAGGCTCTTGCCGGGCCAGGTCTGGCAACTCCTCACTGCTTCTGAACCATCTCTCCCTCACCCTGCCACTCAGTCCTGTTCCTCAACTCTGTCTTTGATGTTCAGGGCTCCCAGATTGCCATATATAATTGAATCACTTGTTCTTTTGGGTTTTTGTTGTAAGCAGGTCCACCGGAAGCATCTGACTACTCCACCGTCTTGGTCCTGCCCTCAGATTCTTAAAAAGACCACTCTAGAAGTAGCTATGAAACTATCACCCTGAGATACTCTTTAAACCTTCACCTGAAACCACCTCCAGAGGTCACTTTCACGTAAATAACATATTGGCTCATAAAATAAATAATATCACCTGTGAGTACTGTGTTCCTTTAAAAAATCATCTATATGTGCCCAAACAGTCAACATTTATCCTAAAGCAAATTTCTGAACGTAAGGGAGTGGCAAGGAAGCTAGCTTAATGGAATCAGAACAACCAGAACAGAAATAATGAAAATGTTGACACATTGTGAAAAATGTAACCAATGTCACTGAACAATATATATAAAAATTGTTAAATGAGAACATGATTTGCCATGTAAACTTTAACCAAAACACTATAAAATATTATATAAAATTAAAAAAACTCGCTTGGCAAATCAAGAAGCACTATAAAAATTTAAACAATTTGATTGAATCATTTATCCTCTTCCTTTCTTTGCCAGCAGAGAATCTTGACTGGCTTTTAAGTGTCCAGTTTCTTTTTTTTCTTCACAGTATAAGTGAATCTGCTAGAAGATTAGTTTCAAGTAACTACAGCTTCAAAGTTTAAGTCTCACTGGAACACGAACAGAGTGTCTCAATGCAGTGGGGATATGTCAAGTAAATGATATGCTTTTCAAAGTTAGTAAAATTCCATAAAATGAATGACATCCAAATATGTATATACATACATATATAGCCTAGTTAGCTGTGAGCTCTTTACATGTTTCTGAGATTCATAACATAATAGTTGAGGTTAATGAAAAGTCTGAAATACACAGTTTCTCTTCCTTAAAACATTTGTAGAATTTAAGAAGATGGTAATATGTAGGGTGTTGGGAAGGATGTGAAAAAGCATGTACCGTAGATGACAGTATATAGTTATTAAATAGATAGAGGACAACCTAAATTGAATTCCAAAATATATTCATACTTTAAGACACTTTTAGGAATTCATTCTGCAGAAAAAATTATATGAATGCACAAAAAAATGTGCGAAGATACACATATAATGTGTTGTTAAAAAATAAATATATAAACAGAGCCAGTTGCCTTTAGATAAGTTATTCCTTATCCCTTTCTCCCTTCCCCTTCTCTCACTCTTTAAAATTAACAATGTGATACTTGATTTCCAAGCATCCCTTACAGCTCTGACTGGCCATTTGAGAAAACATTCTTCTACCACAAAACATTCAGTGTTATTTCCTGATTGTAAGGCAACTCTATGAGCATATGAGACATGAAACTGCAGGAACCATCCAGGAACTATAAAGGAGGAAGCCAATATACTGAACATATCATGGAGAAGTATGGAAATAACTGGGTCCCTGATACTATCAGTTAGTCCCTATACAAACTCTAGGACTCCCCACCTTTGGACTTGTTACATATCATATTTTTATGCAGATGACACTGGCCTTCTATGTTTGTTTGCCAACAGCACCCTCCCCCATATGATATTTTCATAAGCATCTCTATGCCATAAAAATTGCAAAAAAAATTAGCATAGCAGAACTTAGAAAATCCCTTGAGGTGGGGAGTGCAGAGGTGTTGTTGTAGAAGGCACTTGTAATTTGTATAAAAATATGGTAAATAATACATATGGTTATTTTAAGTCATCAGGAGTCAATTATTTTGTTACTTGTAGTCAAATGCACTCCTATCAATTGCACAACATGAATACCTATAAATAAAATAATGTAAAGCATATTATGGAACAGTAATATCCAGTAAATATGAGCAGCTGTAAAAAAATAATAAGCTAAATAAAAAATTAATCCAAAACCTAACCAAACCCATTGCAATCGAGTTGATTCCGACTAATAGTGACGTTATAGGACAAAGTAGTACTGCTCAATAGGGTTTCCAAGAAGCAGATGGTGGATTCGAACTGCCGACCTTTTGGTTATCAGCTAAGGTCTTAACCACTGCACCACCAGGGCTCTGAAACTAATCCTTATTATATCATCTACAGAAAAAAAATATGTTGTAGAATATGTATTTAATGACTCAATTTTTGTAATTATCTATTTTATACTATCTGATTATTGTACTATATTACACCATATCCTATCAAGCTATATATCCATATATTTATGAATAGAAAAGGCATATTTTTATGCAGACAAAGCTGATAATAGTGGTTAAGTCTGTACAGAAGAATTAGTGCAGTGAAGGGACATTAATCATTTTTTCCTCTTACATTTGCATTGCTGATTATTTTGCAATGGATATGTATTAATTATGTGATGTTTAAACATAAAAGGGAAAAGAAGAGTTTACAATGACTCTACCTTATTAATAAACAAATACATGTAAATTAAAACAATAATTTGGAATTTTAATGCCTAGTACTTAGAAAAATACTAAAAGCATGATATTGTTGCATGCAAATTTTTGTACAAATCAAATATTCAATCATAACTCTTTTTTTTCAGAAAGGAAATTGTCAATAAATATTTTTAAATGCACTTTGTCCAAGCAATTTCATTCTTAAGAAATTGTGAAACTTAAAACATCTGTATTTAATTTGTTGACTTCTGGTGTTGCTTTTTTCTGCTTCTTTTGATTTCTTACTTACCTCTCACCCCCTCTTCCTCCTCTTGATAAAATGCCTGGCTCTTGGTGTCATCTTTTCTTCTTCCTAAGGGGCTGCGGAGCTCTGTTCGAGTGTGGAACTGCTTCCTGGTCTGTGCTGCCACGCTGGTGGGATCAAGGGCCTTTGTTTGTTTGTTTTGAATTGTTTGTTTGCTTCCTTTCTCTTTTCTTGAGTTGGGAGCCTGTTCTGGCTGAGCAGTGTTACACAGCTTGGTACCTACCCCCTCATCTTGTGCAGATGTGCAGAGGGATCCCTGAAAGCATTTCTTTCTTCATGGGTTTTTTTTTTTTTTTCCCCTCTTTTTTGGGGGCTTTTCTTATTCTTTTTTTTTTTTTGATTTGTTTTGTTTTCTTTTCCCTCTTTTTCCCTTTTTGTCTCTCTTCATGACTCGGTTTCTCATCTGTCTATACCTTCCTTCTCTTATTTTTCCCTGAATACCTGGCGCTGCATACCTCTACACCTTCTAGCCAGGCTGTACTTCAACACCTGGGAACTACTTCTCCAGACCTCATAGCTGCACCAGTGGGATCCCTGGGAGATTTGCTGTTTCTTTTTCTTCCTAATTTTTATTTATTCATTCTTTTCTTTTTTTCTCTTCTTCCTCTTTTTGTTCTTCTCCATTTCATAGTCTCTCATCTCTCCACTCCAATAGCAAGCTACCTTAGCACTATTTTTTGTTTGTTTGTATCTTGTTGACTCCTGTTCTTCTCTCCTCTCTCCCATACCCATCTTAGAGCCACACATCACAATCTCCTCCTCCATCCTGTCTACCTGCACCATGCGCTTAGCATCACACCAACAAGCAGCACAGGCACGGCCTACCAGAACCTGCCCTGCACTTGTTACCGACCCGCCTGGTGGCTGTAGTAAGTGTCACAAACAACCCACCCCAGCAACTCCTCTTCAGCTAGACCTGCCCTGCTGTACCATATCTGAGTGACTGACCCTGCCAATTGGAGAAGAAGGCAAAAAGCATTGTGCCCACAGAAGAGCAAACAATAAAGAACACACAGCCTGCCTGCTCAGACATACACAAATTAAAAGAAAAAAGATGAAACAAACAAATCTACAATCAATAAATGAGGAAAATAACTACTGAATGCCCAGAAGACAGCAAACAATATCAAAACATTTACAAAAACAGGACAGGATGGTTCCAGTAGGCATCCAAATAAAACACCAGATGTGTTTCCAGTGGAATAAAAGGCACTAAAACTACCTGATAGGGAATTCATATCTCTAATACTCAGAATTGTACAAGAGTTGAAGCAAAAAGCAGACAAAAAGGAGAAAAAAATAGACAAATTAATGGAAAAGGCAGACAAATCCATGGAAAAAACAGACAAAAAAATGGGAGAATTCAGGGAAATAATGCAGGAACAGAATGCCAAAATAAATTCACAACTAGAAATTATACAAAAACAACAATTAGAAATCCAAAAGATAAACAACAAGATTTCAGAAATGGACAGTGTCATAGAAGGGCTGAGGAGCAGATTTGAAAAGGTAGAAGAAAGGATCAGTGGAACTGAAGACACACACTTGGATACAACTCTGAGGAAAAATCAGAAGAAAGAATGAAGAAAAATGAAGAGACCCTGAGAGTTATGTAGGATACAATCAAAAGCAAAAATAAGTGAGTGATCGAAGTTCCAGAACAGGGGGAGAAAACAGAAGACACAGAGAGGATCATTGAAGAATTACTGACAAAAACTTCCCCAATATCATGAAAGATGAAAAAAGAAGCTCTATGAACCCCATGTACGATAGACTCCAAAAGAAAATCACCAAGGCATATCTTAATCACACTTGCTAAAACTAAAGACAAACAAAGAATCCTGAGAGCAGCTCAAGAAAAACAAAAAGTCACATACAGAGGAGAAACAATAAGACCAAGCTTGGACTATTCAGCAGAAACCATGCAGGCAAGAAGGCAATGGGATGACATACATAAAACCTTGAAAGAAAAAAAATTGCCAGACAAGAATAATATAGCCTGCAAAACTCTTGTTCAAACATGATGGTGAAATTAGGTCATTCCAGATAAACAGAAGTTAAGGGACTATGTAAAAACCAAACCAAACTTACAAGACTTATTAAAGGAAGTCCTTTGATCTAAGAACAAACAATATCAGACCACAGGCTGAATATAGGACACAGGATTGTATTAGCCAGATACCAACCTAGGAAATGAACTGTTAAGGACATGCAAAACCAAAAGAATTACAAAAGGGAAGCAGAGAGGTTAATATGTAAATGACAACAGCATCAGAACAATAAAAGAGGGAATGAACAGTGTAGATACAGAACCATCTAATGGAGAGGAAGTCAAGCAATACCAAGTAATAATAGACTGGTTCAAATCTAGGAAGATAAGAGTGAATTTCACAGTAACCACAAAGAAAGTTAACAAACCTACTCATAAAAATAAAGAAGAAAAACATAAAGTCTCAGTAATAACAAAACCTACAAAAACAAGAAATGAGAAAAATCCACAAATGGAACTCAGCACAGGAGAGTAAGAGGAACATTATGCTGAGTGAAATAAGTCAATCACAAAAGGACAAATATTGTATGAGACCTCAACTGCATAACTCATGTAAAAGTTTACACAAAAATAAACAATCTTTGTTGGTTATGAGGGTTGGGAGGAGTGGGGAGGAACTAAATAGATCAGTGGTAACTTTGTTGAAGGGTAAGACAGTACACATTACTGGGGAAGCCAGCACAACTTGTACAAGGAAAGGTCATGGAAGCTCCGTAGACACTTCCAAACTCCCTGAGGGACTGAATTGCTGGGGGGCTGTGGGGACTATGGTCTTGATGAACAGCTAGCTCAATTGGCATAACACAGTTTATAAAGACAGTGTTCTACCTTCTACCTTGGTGAGTAGCATCTGGCGTCTTAAAAACCTGTGAGCAGCCATCTAAGATGTTCCACTGGTCTGACCCCTTTGGGAGCAATTGAGAATGTAAAGAACAGGATACAAGGAAAAGATTAGTCTGAAGGACTAATAGACCACAGCTACCAAGGCCTCCACCAGACTGAGTCCAGTACAGCTAGATGGTGCTTGGCTACCACCACTGACTGCTCTGACCGGGATCACAATAGAGGTTCCTGGACAGAGTTAGAAAAGGATACAGAACAGAATTGTAACTCACAAAAAAAGACCAGATTTACTGGCCTGACAGATTGGAGAAACCCTGAGAATATGGGCCCCAGACACCCTTTTAGCTCAGTGGTGAAGCCCCTCCCGAAGTTCACCATTCAACCAGGGATTGGACAGCCTGATAAAACAAAACAGGACTACTGAGGCACAGCAGTCCAGGGACAAGGACTAGAAAGCAGGAGGGGATAGGAAAGCTGGTGATGGGGAACCCAAGGTTGAGAAGGGACAGTGTTGACATGTCATGGGGTTGTTAACCAATGTCATAAAACAATATGTGTACTGACTGTTTAATGAGAAACTATTTGTTCTGTAAACCTTCATCTGAAGTACGATAAAAATTTTTTTTTTAATCTATATCTATAACTACACTTATTGCAAAATGTAGAAACACAATTGTTACAACTTTGACACAAATCATATATTTCATGGTAAGGAAGTGGTTACATAAATTAAGTTTATAAATCCAATGAGCTGTTTTTCATATTAAAGATTATGAGTATTTGGACTTATAAATATAACCATGAATGAGCTCTTGCTATATGTCATTTATTTCCTAGGCTATTTAATATTATTTTTCCCTGTTTTACAGAGGAGAAGTCTAGAGTACAGAGAGTTCAACTCACCTGTCCAAGGTCACAGAGGTGGCGAGGAGCAGAGTTTGAATTTATGACCCATTCTATCTCAATGTATAATATTAAATAATAATAATATGTTATGGTAAAGAAATAATTATTTTGTAAAATTAGTAACTAGAAAAACTAATTGTTACACATCTAATGCTGTCTTTCTGTGTATTCGCATAATTTAAGTGGCTATAGTCTAGTGTATTATATATAAGAAAAGAATAAAAGGATATGATAATTTTCAGATAAATGTCTTAGGTAGTGCTGCTATAACAGAATACTGTAAGTGAATGGCTTTAACAAAGAGAAATTTATTCTCTCACAGTTTAGGAGGCTAGAAGTCCAAATTTAGGGTGCTGGCTCCAAAAGGAGGATTTTGCTCTCTTTTGGCTCTGGGGGAAGGCCCTTGTCATCAGTCTTCCCCTGGTCCAAGAGCTCCCTAGCACAGGGGACCTCTTTAGATGTGATCCCCTCCTGGTTCCTCTTTCTGGTAGTATGAGGTCCTTCTAGTCTCTGCTTGCTTCTCTCTTTTACATTTCAAAAGAGACTGATTCAAGATACAACCTAATCTTGTGGATTGAATCCTGCCTCATTAACATAACTGCTTCTAATACTGCCTCATTACCATCACAGAGGTGGGATTTACAACATATAGGAAAATCACATCAGATGACAAAATGGTAGACAATCACACAGTGGGAATCATGGCCTGGCCAAGTTGATACACATTTTTGGGGGACACAATTCAATCCATAACAGTAAGTAAAAAATAAAACTTTTCGTCTGAGACTATTCCTATCAGGCCCCTGCATGGAACACTGAATCTTCTAAATTATCTTTGAACGTTAGAGCAAATTCAGGGCATTTAAAACATCTCATGCGCTTGTGTAGCCCCACCTGATTCTTCACTCTCTGCACAGGTTTCCTCACTCAGGAAACAGGCCCATAACCATGCCCTCGACACATACAAGGGGACTGGAAACTTCCTTCGAAGTGAAAATAAGCCCTTATATGTTAAATATTTATCTGAAGTTTTAGTATGCATGATCAAACATAATCCTTGAATTGTATAAAAAATCAAATTTGGAATGTTTTGATTTTTGAATGACATTTCCAAGTGAAGTATAATCATTTATACCTTCTAATGTGCCCCCAAAAGAGGGGCACGTGGCCAGGATTTCTGTTTCCCCTGGTTTTGTAAAGAGTCCTTAGCTAGGAAAATTTGGCCTTTAATTAATCTCTGCGAACTGTGTAAATAGTACCTTGCTCATTTGTGCCTTACTCACAAAGAAATTCAGGTAGAATTCCATTTAATTATAGAAGCTTTCTTTAATCTTGATATTCATATATTATTTCACCATCTCCCCTTTTCACATGTCTCTTATCATTTTATTCTTGGGTTATTGTTTTTAATTATATTAAATATCTAACACTGTATCTCTAATCATCTTGATTCATTTGGGGTATATGCATGCTTTGAAATCCTATCTTTCTATTTTCTGAACATTATTAAGAGGGCTAACAGAGTAAATCACAACTTTTAATTTTAAAACATACTTTGTTTCGTTATTTTAGAAGACAGAATAAATACCATTGCTGAACATCCCTTTAAATACTATACATTTTTCAAAAATATATATAAGTATCAAGATTTTAATGATAGAAAATACGTGGAGTTCTTGCTGTGCACAATTGGCAGAATTTGAAAAGACAGTCATCCCCTTTTACAATAATTTCAGTAAATGCAGACTTTCTTTCTGACATCACTTCCTGCACTGATTTATCTGTAGCAGGTATACATATGCATGTGTACACACACACACTGCCTTTTTTACATGTATTCATGTATAATGCCACACTTATTCAGATAAGCCATGCAACCTGAAGCGAGTAAGTTAAAGGATAAGGGAATTTGTCTATAAATACTAAAAAAAAAAACAAAAAACAAATCTGTTGTCGTCGAGTCGATTCCGACTCATAACAACGCTATTGGATAGAGCAGAACTGCCCAATAGTGTTTCCAAGGAGCAGCTGGTGGATTCAAACTGCCGACCTTTTGGTTAGCAGCCATAGCGCTTAACCACTACATCCCCAGGGTTTCCTATAAACGCTAAGGTCCGTGGTAAGTTCCCTGAGGCAATGTGGTCTATTAAAAACACAGACACACGCAAACACCCACAGACTGCAGATCCCGAGACATCTTAAAGCCTGACTCCGTTGCTCACTTCAGGGAAGCTAGGTTCCAAATTCTATTTGTTCTCATTTGTAAAATGAAAGGGATAATACATGCAGCACAGGATTGCTGTGAGGATTCAGTATTGCAACATCTGCAGGGGTGTCTGCAGGAGACGCTGAATAGATGTTATTTTCCTCTGGTATTTATTGACCTCTTTTTTTAGTTTGACATTAGCTGTGTATGTGTGTGTGTCTTAGTTATCTCTGTATTTGTTTGTGATGTATTATGATGTGAGACGTTTTATTCCTTGAAAATCAAGCTTTATGGTTTAGTAATGGAAAGACGAGTTATATGTAACTAAAGTGATTGAGTTTCCATCTAAAGAGAGAGGAAGACCTTATTAAATGGACATCCGGGCCCTAGTGGTAGAAAATTAAGCATATGTGTGTTTTGTATATAGAGGATACAGAGTAGGGGCATGTCCCCGCTATGTCCTGAGAAGGATTCTGTCACAAAAGAGGTGCCAAGGTGAGCAGATCCACCTATGGCAACCTGGCCAGGATGCTGTGAGAGTGCCTGGGAGCCTCACCAGGTAACATGACCGGCAACCAGATAATCATGGCCCGGCTGTGAACACCATACCATCTGCACCCTGAAAACCTATTGATTACATTTCAATTACTTAGAAAAGGGAGCTAAGCCCTGTGCCTGCCATTAGATGGTGTTTCTCACAAAATCTCTAGGACAATTAGTAAAAGAGGCTCCCACTTGTCTAGGGAGTCTTGAAGAGATTGCATCCACTCATATTTGGTGATTGAAATAAGCATGAGAAAAACCTCCTGAACTGTAATAATTAGAAGATACCGTAAGAACTAGACCGGTCAAATATCTACCAATCATATACAAGGATAATATTAATGACAACTGTGTTATAGATGGAGCCCTGATGGTGCTGTCGTTAAGAGCTCAGCTGCTAACCAAAAGGTCAGCAGTTTGAATCCACCAGCTGCTCCTTGGAAACCCTTTGGGGCAGTTCTAGACACGTGTGCACAATAGGAAGTCACCATGATTACATTCATTTTTCTACTAATGTAAATACATGCTTGACTCTAAGCTTTCAAGATACCCTTTAATTAAAGGATTAAATTATTGTTTTATTTATGTAAGATGACTGCCTTTCATTATGCAAATTATAAAAACGTAAATAATCACACATCATATCATATATATGATACAAGGCTTTTCTGTGTTCTTTTTGCTTCAATAGACCTGTCATTATGTCCACACATAGCCTCTTGTTGTTTCTGTCAAAGGTGTATGTATATACATGCTATAGCTCTGCTTCTCTGCTTACATAATAATTTACGAGAATATTATGCTATCTCAGCAGGAAGATTTTGCTTTGATGGCTCTTGAAGGTTTAACAGATTTCAAAATATTTATCCCACAACTTCTTGAGAAGCTTTTATTTTCTTTAATTTTGTTTAAAATTCCAGATAAACCTCTATTGATTTCAAGACACCTCAGTCACTGAGTTTTTAAAATATGATTCAATTTAAATGTTTTTCTTCTTTAATTTTAAACTTGTCCGCAACTCACCTTGTTGAATTTGTTTCATAACTTTCCACTGTTTATGACTGAGTAGGAGGTGTTTCAGGGGAGCATAAACAACCATTACCTTCTCATCTGTTTCAATTTTCTATTCGTGTCAGTTACCTTTTCCTGGCTATCCATGGAAATTCATAAACATTAAGGTTTCTCCATTTGTATTCTTGTTTCCAAACATCAAATAAAGTCATCCATAAATTAATTCCCTGAGCAATTAAGTTCTTCCAAGTCAATACTTTCTAAATTGATTTCTCTTTTACAATCAAGAGACAGCTTCGTCCCATTTTATGACACTAGGCACAGCTCTCAGATAGTTCACCATTTTCTTCCATGTTGCCCCTTTAGATTTTTTTTATTATAAAAATAAGACAGATAAAGAGAGAGTTATAGGAAATTTTTAAAGGGTTGGAAAAGGAGAGTGCTAATGCTGAGATGACCCAAAGAAATAAGCTGTAAGGCAAAGGGGTCATGGCAGATTAAAACCACCTGGCAGCACAGGAGGAGTCCCTGGGTGGTGCAAACCGTCCCTGCTAACTGCATGGTTGGAGGTTCAAGGCCACACAGAGGTATCTTGGAAGAAAGGTCTGGTGATCTACTTCTGAAAAATCGGCGATTGAAAATCCCATGGAGCACAGTTCTACTCTGACACACATGGTCTCACCAGGAATTTAAATTGACTCAACCGCAACTGACAACTGGTAGCAGCACAGGAACTAGAGACAGGATGGACGGCATTAGGCACATTGCAAGGATGTGAGTAAATGTGATTTTCAAGTAAAGATTTGGTCATCCAGCAGAAATTTTCAGAGAACGTGGAAGGCTTTAATTCCAAGAGTTTTTGAAACAATACTAGAAAATAAGGAAGGAAAATGGGTAAGTTCCATCAGACTGGATGCCACAGCTGAGGAAAATAAATAGGCTCAAGGAGAAGTAGAAAGTCAAATATTACTTCAAATGTTCACTATGGAGATTAAATAAAATGAGAGGTTGATGGGTTTAGCACAGTGCCTGTTACATAGTAAATATACGATGCCCATTAGGTATTATTTATGACTGTGTTCATCATTACTATCTATATCATTATTTTTAATTGCAGTAGTCTTTTATTTTCATTTCCACTCTCATTGAATTTTATCTCTGATCTTCATCTCTCCTCATTTCAGGAAAGCAGCGCATTCTAGATTACTACGACCTTTTGGTCTGATCCCCCATGGGGAATGATGTGTAGATCTAAGCAACAGCTGAGCTGTGAGAATTCTGTCTGTGTTACAAGATGGAGTCCCATGACTGTCAACTAAAATCAGGCAAATCTGCAGGCAAATCTAATGGCAGAGAGCATTAGATCAATTTGCTGAAGAAAGGAAAGCTGAAATCATTGTCAACAATGAGTTTCAACAGCATATAATATTGCTGAGAATAAAAGCCAGAAAGGAACAAATCAGATACCTGGGAGAAAAAAAAACAGTCCATACAGATAGGTCCATAGATGTCACTGAAGTTGTTGTTGTTAGTTACTGTTATGGATTGAATTGTGTCTCCTGAAAATAGATGTTGTAAATTCTAACTTCTATGCCTGTGGTTATACTCTGTTTTGGGAATGGGTTGTCTTTGTTATGTTAATGAAGAAGGATTAGTGTGGGGTGTGTTATAAAAGGAGCAGATTAAGCAAGCAGAGATGAGGGAAGATAGATGCCAAACCACATGGAGATCTCCAAGGAACCAGGAAACAGAAACTGAAAAAACAAGGACCTTCTCGAGAGTAGACAGAAAAAGCCTTCCCCTAGAGCCGGCACCCTGAATTCAGACTTCTAGCCTCCTAAACTATGAGAAAATAAATTTCTGTTTCAAAAGCCATCTACTTATAATATTTCTTTTGTAGCAGCACTAGATAACTAAGACAGTTATCTTGGAGTTGGCTTCCAATTCACAGCAAAACTTACGTTGCCCAGTGCTGTGTCATCTTCATAATCATTGATATTGTTTGAGTCCATTGTTGCAGCCATTATGTCAAACCATGTCTTCCAGGGTTTCTTTGCCTTCACTCATACTCTACTTTACGAAACATAATGTCCTTCTTCTGAGATTGGTCCCTCTGAGGACAGCTCCAAAGTAAGTGAGTCAAAGTCTTGGACAATATTCTGTGATCCATAAGGTTTTCAGTGGCTAATTTTCAGAAGTAGATTGCTAGCCTTTCTTCCTAGTCTGCCTTAGTCTGGAAGCTCCACTGAAACCTGTCCATCATGGATGACCCTGCTAGTATCACAGCAACATGCAAGCCACCACAGTATGACAAACTGAAGAGAGAGGATTAATAGAGTGTGAAAGAACTCGTGAAATCCAGGGGCCAGAGAATGACAGTAAGGAGAAACAAGGTCATTCTCTGCCTGGGAATCACTTTTATGTACAAACCAGGGCATGGTATTTGGCCAGGCCCATAGTACATAAGCACTGGGGATGAAGCAGACAGTTTCTTCTCTTTCTCATACCCTTTAGCCTAGATTGAGCATGGCCGGTGATCCTGAGTTCACTCACTAGAGCTGCACTGCCCAATTTAATGGCCACTAGCGGCAGGTGGCTGGTGAGCACTTGAAATACACAAATAAAGATGTGCTGTAACTTAAAATAGAAGTCTCAGGATGGTGGAAATGGTCAGTGTGCTTGGCTACTAATGGAAGTTTGAAGATTCAAGTCCACCCAGAGATGCCTCAGAAGAAAGGCCTGGTGATCTATTTCTGAAAAAATTAGTCATTGAGCACAGTTCTACTCTGACACACATGACATTTCCCTGAATCAGAATTAACTTGACAGCAACTGGTTACTAGTAACTATAAAATGCACTTCATATTTTGAAGATGTAGCGCACACACACGCACACACGCACAATATGAAGCATCCCATTAACAAGCTTTATATTATTTACATGTTGAAATGGTAATATTTTGGATGCACTTTGTTGAATAAAAACATATTATTAAAATTAATGCTATCTTTCATTATGTAAATGTGGTCATTAGAAAACATAAAAGTTCATCTATAGTTTGTATTAGATGTCTAACAGGCAGCACTGCTCTAGAGGTCTTGCTGTACTCAGACAGATTCTTAAATAAATGGAATATCGTGACTACTTTCCTAGCCCTGACTTTTTAAAATTTGTGAATTACTGGGGTTGACTATGGAGTTATCAGGAGAGCAGTGTTTGTCTTAACACATCCATGCTCAGACGCTATGCCTTGTGTTGGTAGGCATGGTCTTCAGGGCATGGTCTGGGTAAGCCTGGGAAACTGATGCTTAGAAAGAAGACATTTACCTGAAGTTAGACAGGCCATGAATTTTCCACTCTGAAGTTTTCATCATTAGCTTCAAACATATCCTTCTCCAAGTATATTCTTATATTTAGTCCTCACAATTCTGCTAGAAGCCTGATACTATTATTACCATCTCTTTGCATATGAGCAAATGTTTGTTTATAGAAGTTCGGTAACTTGTCCAAAGTCCCAATTTTGGCAGTGGAGTTGGAATTTTGACCGAGTTCCATTCTAACCTCAGCTCACTTCACCTGGCTCAATAATACAAAAGAGTAATACCTAGAAAGTGAAAAGGCTGAAAATTTCTCCTGAAAAAGACAACAAAAGGACTTAATAGGTGTCCAAATCCATATGTGTCTTTATTTTGATTTTAAAAACTATCCTGATACTAAATGAAGGGATCAAGAATCTCTGAATAAATTCTGATTTTAAAGAAAAAAAAAAAAGTCATACACAATCCAACAAATTAAATATTCAACCAGACTCAATCCAAGTAAAATTCAATACCTACTTGTGTTTTGAATGTTTTAATGTGAACATTATTAGATGTAAAAAAAAAAAAAAAGTGATCTTTATACTCGTCAGTAAACACAAAGTGTTTTGTGCTTAGCTAGTATCTTAGCTTC